>BGZK01000196.1:0-618581 GCA_005406025.1 Eumeta japonica | reverse complement strand
GATAATTTAAGTGAAATACAATTTATGTGTCCGTTTTCTTTATAGAATGTTTTATGTCACTCTGCGACGTACGCAGGGCGCACTAAAAAATTCTGGAATGAATGAGATAAAATTGCTATGAATGGTCAAAAATTAATTTATTGTTTCTCAAAATACTTACCGTTAGCATAAATGCATTTTTTTCGTACGAATATACCAATATTGAAAACATTTATCCCATTCCACTCTGATGACCTCGGAAACATGCTTTTCATACTCTTTCTTCGATAGCTTCTTCTAGTGATGAAATTCGTTGATCGTATAATTGGTTCTTAATTTTTGCTATCATAAAAAAGGATTAAGGATCGGGGCCGTATGCGGGATTACTCATAAGTTCTACGTTTTTATCCTCGAAAAATTTATTTGTGTGTTTCGCCGTATGAAAACTAGTATTGTCTTGGTGCAAGATGATATGACGTTTACGGTTATTTTTAAGGAGTTTTTCAATAACTTCCGACAAATAAATGGTCGGGTACCGATCACTATTCACGGTATGACAATTGTTCAAGGCAACAGTGGTCACGTGTCCAGATTTATTAAAAAAAGAAGCAATCATCCACTTCGCTCCCGCGTTACTTGCTGCTTTGTTTTGAGGTCGTAGCAATAAACCCATAGTTCGTAACCTGTTATTATATCCCACACCGAAGTTGACACCTCTTCCTTGAATCTGGTAAGCATGGCATTGCACCAAGTGACGCGGTCCGTTTTTTGAGCCTCAGTCAAATTGTGTGGGATCCACGCGAGCACAGCTTTTTTATACCTAAATGTTTGTGTATGATTGATTGTTTATGACTCGTGCCTATGTCTAATGTTGCCCGAATCTCATGGCAGGTCAAATGCCTGTTTCGATCATACGGCGCACAGCGTCGATACGTTTGTTGTTCACAGCGGTGGATGGGCGACCATCACGAACAACATCACTGACATTAACATGACTGCGTTTGAATTCTGCAAACCAGTTATAAATAATCGACTTAATCCAGTGATGAAGACACGCGATTTTTAAAGTGCTGCCACAATGTGAAAACAATTGACGCTTAGATGAAACAATTTGTATTCTACAGCCAAAGAATTCCATTTTCAAATGTAGTAATTACTTTTTAAATATTGTTTACGTAAGTGGCCAGGTCTAAAAATTTAAAGTGTGTCCTACGTATTATCTACTGTACTTTATATTGAACTGCCTGCCTATGAAAAACGGAACTCTCAGAATGTAAATAAAATGAATAAGTTCTATTTTTATTTATTTAATAACAACCAATTTTAATGTACAATATATTTTGTAGATCTGTATTATATTTCTTTTAAAAAAATGTATATTTGTGTTTTATCGTCTCAGTTATCCCGTTTATTTAAAATGAAGGAGAGAACTTGTGAAGTTAGCTTGCCGATATTGTTAGTTTTACAATTAAGTAATTTAAATATTTTTTTATGAATATTTGTAATTTAATGGATATAGAAAACCACAGTCGTATTTATTTAAGAAAAAGTGATTTCTGTGGATCATTTAAAATTCATCAAAAAAACTTTCTCACCATTCAATGGTTTAAGGAATAAAAGGATTTTATTAAAGGTGGTGGTAAATGTGTAAAAAAATGAGTATGATATCTTTATGGCCAAAACAATTTTGGTGTAGTATATTCTTGTGTCTTCTAGTGTGAAATTATCATATTCATGATCTGTATTTCTTTATAATAAATACAAACAATTAATCATATTTTTAAGGGTTGTAATTGTTTTGCTCAGACTTGCTTTGCCAATGGTTCTATTGATGATAGACTACTTGCACAATTTAAAATTGATATGTTAATTTTAGCACAAAACTCAATTTAAACATGTGCTTTTTTAGTAGTTATTAAAAAAATTATACATAAATCAAATATTGTTGATATTCATGAAAAATTAAATTGAAATTATTTATGAAAAAATTAAAAAAGAATGTTTTAGTAGAGTAAAATTGATTTTTATAATTTTATATAGAGAAATATATTATTTAGATAAATATATTAGTCATAAAATTTTCTTTCTATTATATTTGACACATATTATATACTGTTGAATGGCTATTGTACTTCAACTTTTTTTTTTATAAATAATTCGTAAACAGTTATAGAGTTAGTTCTACATTGTGCCAAGTTTTCGTAGACATTTCAAGATGTACAGAATTATTTGAAAGAAGTTTCTATTAGAACCGTGTAATATTAGTGCGTAGGAGTTGACTCTAGTCTTTTCTTTATCAAAATTTGCAAACAATATCAATGTTTAATATATATATATATATATATATATCTTTTAAAATTAAGAACCATGTAGTTTGACGATTGCAAGTGAATTTATTGGAATTATAGGTTTCACAGTAAGTTTTATAAACAATAACTACTTACCAAATATAAACAAATATCACAAACTCAATCCTAAGTTTTTGGTATCTTTTGGATTGATTCGATTGCTCATCTATACATTTATTTAATCATTGAAATGGAATATAATGGCACAAAATTAATCTCGCATGTATTATAGTTAAGCAAATTCTGGAGGCTGTCTTTCTTTCAACCTGTCTCTAGTAAATTGTTGTTGCAAATTTTAAATTCTTAATCATATTTTTGTGTTATCATATAAATGAATAAAATGTTTTCTTCATGAAATATTTTTAGTAATTTAATACTAACATGTCTGATGTGTTACTAACATTTTTGAATTTTGTAATATGTTATTTAATATAGTGACATGTAATGTTATTATTATTGTCACAAGTTAAAAAAAAACTTATTTATTATGTTGTGTATAATATTTATTATGTTCATCAAAAAGTATTTTATAAAAAAGAGGCTGTGAAAATATTGTAAAAATTCAGAAATATTCAGTCCATAACTTTACAATGTTGTATCACAGTTATATATATAGGATATAAGGCAGTCACGTTAGGAATATTCGATCATGTAAGTAATCGTCGGTTCATGTTTCTCACAGAACGCAATCGCTGAATTTAGAGATTAAGTATGAATTTGTCTTGTAAACATACGATCCATTCTGACTTAAACCATACCTAGGATGATGTGAGAATCGAAACTCATAAGTATGTTTTATTTTGGCAAACTTAAGATTGATATATGTTATAAACTTAACATTGCGATAATGACAAATAAGTAGGTAATTAGGAAAACTGTTTGCTTTTAATTTGAATGATTATCGTTAGGGGCCATCCATAAATTATGTCACATAAATTATAACATTTTTGCCTTTTTTATATATCGTATTGCATATATAGCCAAGAAAGAGTCAAATAATTCTTGCCAACACTAGCTGCTAGATTGCACCACCGGAACTCTCTTCATAAAATTTTAACTCACGTTTTCAATTTTTTATATGCACATCGAAATTGTAAGAACAAACATCTCCATCAGTGATGTTTCTGACAAATAAGATATCGGGATCTTCAAGATATGCGTGGAGACAATGTTTTGACAACTCCCCTAAAACGTCCATACGAGAATCAGTAATCACTTATGTCTGAATACATATCTCAAAAGTTATTTGATTCCTAACATTAGAAAACATCAGAAATTAAATATTTATTGAAGTGAATGCTCTTAGGCGACGATCCAAAAATCAATATCGAACGAGAATTGAGGGTGAAATTTCAAGAATGCGTCACGTTTAGGCACATTTCGTTACGTGAGAGAGAAGAAAGGTATAACATAAAGAGAAGGAGAAGGAAAGCTATACATGTCGACACCGCGGGAGTAGATCGAAAGAGAATGACACATACACTACGATACAAAGCGATTGAAGAAGATAGTGTCGCGCATGCGCACGTTATAGATGTACGCGTTAGACACTTCACATAAACTAGTGAGGTACCACGTATTGTGTAATTAATATTTATTAGTGTATTTGGTGATTATTTATGTTTTTTTTTTCTGTCATTGCTTGATTATATCCGTGAAGAGTTATTGTTTAAGACTCTATACTTCTATCATGTGTACGATGCTAAAAGAGCAATTTTTAAGGAAAATTTTGAATTGACATAAACATAGCACAAATATTGGTGATTTTGCTGATTTAGAATGAGTATGAATAATTAGCGCACTCCTGTTTTTGGTTTAGTTGCTTTCTGAATAGAAATTTTCATCTGCGAAATGATCCGTAAGTATGAACGAGAATTTGTAATAATGCGGTTGAGTCATGTTGTTGTCCACTCGGCTACAGCCGAAAGCAGCCTAGCTCCAACGGTAAGACAGCACACTGAATACAGACGTGAAGTAACAGCTTCCGCTGTTGCATTTTGCTCAATGGCTGAGAGTTCCGGTGGCTCATTTCTCCTTCCATCGCCCCACTCTCGTTTTTATCAGCCAATTCCTGCGTCCACCATTCCACTCCTTCCTTCATCAGATATTCTAAGAGGCCGGCAAAGCACTGGTGACTTTTTTGGGGTTACGAGTGTACATGGGCGGCGGTGACTACCTACTTTCTGGTGGCTCGCATGCTCGTTTGCCCCTCTGAAATGTTATAAAAAAATTGGAGCGTAGTTTGCTATTAACACACACGCCCACGTCCACAGAATCGGAACCCTGATGACATCCGTTGCGTTTTTCTTACAAATGTGTAGATAGAAATATATCAATCGATAAGTAAACTTCAATTTTCCTCTATGCTTAATTTAAATTGAATACTCCTTTATTCTGATTTAGCTCACTTTTCTTGAATTTTTCTACCATATATAGAAGTTATATTGTGGGAGAGTTGTTTTAATATATGCTATAATTCGTTCCGAAAGAAATAAATCGTGAATTAATATGTTGAAACAAGACAGTCAATTTCAGGTAGTTGGACTGGAAATAAGGCCATCTAAAACAGGAAAGATATACTACTGTGTGAAATATCCAACAATTTTGAGCTATTTAAGTCGTTATAGAACAAATATCTTTCAATATTTGTCATTTGAATAAACTTTTAATAAGTTTTAAAAATAATGGTTCCACGTATGTAAAACATTACCAACCATTACAAACCTTCTTATTGAAGGCGATAACACTTCGCGGTATATCTGGACGATTGTTTTTTAATAACCACATAACCTACATAGCATAACCCACATAACCTAGTATGTATTACAAATTCACGTCACCAATTATACTATGACGTCATTCCTGGCAGTGTCAGAATTTGAATAATGTCTATAATGTCAAATTTCATTTTTCAAGCGAGAGATTTAAACAAATTTTTGATGACTTAATTTAGTTGTTTTTAAACAAATTTTGATTTCATTTTTTATTGTCATATCTAGTCGGTTTTTGTTTTTTATTACGGACCGGAATGTTTTTAATGTCAGTCCACTATTGGACCCTTCGTTTAAATAGGCACTTTCATACTTGATCTCTTTATATTTGTGGAAATACATTTAAAAGAATCGTTATATAAAGTGATGATTGTAAGCAGACCATGAAAAAAATTGTTAATAAGTATTAAGTTTGGTTCCAGTTATTAGAGTTGTTAAAACTGATACATTGAGTAAAAAGGCATGATTGAATACCTTTCGCAGACATGAGGTAATAATTATAATTTTACATTAAGAAAATTATCATTGTTGTCGCTAGTCGTGAAAATAAACGCGCGATAGAATAAATTAATTTAAATACATAAAACGAATTGAATAGTTTTGATTTTCTAAGTCATGATAGCAATAAAATAAATAGTGTATTTAGCCGAACCAAAAACAAAAGGGTTTCAATTGTTTTCGGTTCGCTAATCTGAACGTATTTTAATATTTTCTTATACAGAGAGAGTTATTTCCTTTTGAAAATCATAAATTTAGGCCAACACCTAAATTTGGTATGAATGTTTCGATTCGGAGCGAAACTTTAATATTTTGTATCTTAGAACGATATTTTTATTAAATACATGCTTTTGGTAATTGATATATGTAATAAATATGATATTATAACGATTTGAACAGATTTACTAACTTTTGTTCTATTGTCATTGTATTTAGAAATGCAGATTGGCCTGATTATTCAATCTATTTATATATGCAATCAAAAGATATCCTGATTGGAACACTTTCCTATCAATCTAAAAGATGAGATCTAAAAACCTAAAACCATGTATATCACTATATGATATAAAAAGCAAAACGCATTGATTTCCTGTCTACATGTTCTTGATAAATTCACGTTTGTGGTTGTATTTCCTAATGCTTGAATGTATTTTAAAGCAGTTTTATTTTTCTATACAATATTCAGACATATCTGAAGATGACTTTAGGCTAAACTTCATCACGATCCACTACCCAATTAGGTAAGTTTACGGCAGTGAGCGAAAATGTTAGCCAAAATCATCAATGTAGTGAAAATTGAAAAAATTGAATATAAGCCATGGGCGATCACCACCTTAAAATATACAATTTTTGCAATCTACCTGTTTATGACGTATGTAATTATTTCAAAATTCTTTGAAATGTTATAAAAGAGGAGTGAAGTTTAGCGCTTAGTCCAATTCAAATAGCAAATTATGATTGGTTAGTAAAAGCGAGAAAAGAAAGGGGGAGTATTATGTATGACACGGAATCAGATTGGATCAAAATTCGTATTGAAAATGATATACGGGAATGAAATTGGAAATGGAAACTATGCAGACGCTAGTGAATCTGCGAGCGTGCGCCATTGGTAGCGCTATTGGTATGCGCCATACACTAAAGATGAAGTATCTCTAAGATTACCTTAGTTAACTATGAATTGTGAAGTTAAAATAATGTTTTATTACTTGTTTAACTTTAACAGTTAGCAATTGTTTACTGTAAATGAGAGTTTGAAACACGCCGCTGGAAATATTGTACACTCTGAATGAACTCTACATTCGAAAATGTATTTAAGTCGATTGCAAAAATATAACGAAACAAACAACTGAACGGGTTAGTTAACCATGTTTAGATTGTTATGCTGATGAAGTTAATGTGCTTAATAAGAATATCGTTGTAGTCTTATCATCGAATAATTAATTAAAATGTAAAAATGACATAGTTAAGTTTTACAACGTTTGTCGTGCAAACGTTCCTCATTTTTACGTACACTTTTTGTACACTAGGAATATAAATAAGTAGCCATTATGTAACCTGTTAAACAGGGTTTTCCTTCTCGAGCTGCTGATGTAAATAAATAACTTGTAACTCTGCAGACAGCACTGCGCACGCGCCATCGCTGTACGGCTTGACGTGATTCGCTGTTTTTGCCTTTTTAGACTCTCTACTCTTGAATTAAGTAATCGCTTAGATAGATAAGTAACGATGTTGTAGCTTAAGACTCTTGTAACTGCGGATATAAATAATTTTTATTTATGGATTGAATTTCTCGGTAATATAAGTTAAAATTGTACCAATTCGAATGAGGTTCACTGTAGGCCTATAGAATCTGAGTGCAATTTTTGTGATTATTAAGTTTTTTGTTTTACTCATAGTAATTATCCAATCAGTACGTCTAATCAGTAGGATGAGATTTTGTCAAAATAACTCGTGAGGGACGTCATGTTCTTCATATTAATATTTAAACATAAGTATGTATACACAATGCACATATATTTTAGGTTTTTTCCAGTGAAATTGGATGTTAAGGTTGCATTATAATCCTAAAAACATCATTTAAATTTTTGATGTGAACTCCTTCCTACGAACCGATAGTTTCGTCATCTATAAAAGTGTTAGAATGTCTGAAATTTTCCGCATGATGTATTGGACTTCAGTGATAAGTAACAGAAAAAATTTAGTTCTACTTTATATATTATTGTGATGCCAGGAATTAGTTACTTATTTCATTTTTTTGCCAATTCGCTGTGGTACTAATTTTTGTAGACTAGCGAAATAGGCCTGGAGTTTCATGCGATAATATGAGAGAGTTGTAACTTCAGTGCCTCAATAAAAGCTAAAACTCGGAATTCATACTTGAGTACAGCTTTATGAATTTTACTAATACATTTATTATGTACTATACGTTAATTATGCATTTGTGAAATGTGATACTTTAATTATTTTCGAATTCAAACTGCGTCTTCGGTTCCATTTGGGAATACCAGTACATGATGTATAAACCATGCATTTTCATGCGGACAGTCCAAGCAAACTGCTGGCCCCAAGCGCGCCCAAAGTCGTGTGGACAATCATCTTCGTTTGACATGACTCGTCTGTTTGAGCCCATGGATCAATTACACCCAACCGAAGGCATAGACAGCGGTCCACGCTTGAATCAAGGGCGAATCATAGTCGAGGTTCAGTCGATAGGGTTCTTATTCGGTTGCAGTATTAAGGCAGAGACCCAGCCAGGGGCTTCAACACCCTCGTAACCTCCCACCCCCCACTCTTCCGGATCCGCCCCTGGCTGAATACAACTGTGCGAGCGCGTTCGCCTCTTAAGACGAAGATGAAGAACTTTGTACGGAATTCATTAAAATTTACTGCAAATTTTTGAAATTAGCTCGAGCTATTCCTCTAACAGTTAAATAAAGTAGACGGTTAATTGATTTTCAATTCTTTTAAAAAACCATAGACGCTTACATTCTTATTTGAGGCCTTTTTACTCTTTAATACGGCACTATCCAAGACTCGTAGCAGATGCAACCATAAAACACGGGAATGGGATAGAAGGATTGTGCCTGGCTCGCACGTACGAACCTTATGCCACTTTATGCCTACGTGATGTATCATTGGCCAGCAATAAGTGCAATGAGGATATCATTTGTTTTATCCCGTTACCACGTTTTATATCAGCTACTGCCACAAACCTCGAGGTCACGAGTTTTGACGTTTACTATAAATATTCCATAAAACAATAGCTAAGCGCTCGAGTTCTATATACTAATGAGGTTACGACTGTTCCTGTAAGAAACTTTTGGACCTATTTATTCCATGCTATTCTTTGCTAACATATGAAAATAACTAAAACGTAAGGACTAAACATTTTACGCTATTATATTTAATTGTTATTAGTGTTCCTATGAATAATGATTGCAAAGGAGATTCGTACAACGCCTATTATTCTGTGAAATATGCCTTTGAGTCTAAAATCTTCTTTCATATTGTATTTTGTTTTCTAACTAAACTTTGCCCTAGAAATTAAGCTTATATGTTTATGTAACAGTTGCGTATTGAACTACCAACGTTTCGTAGTTCCTCGTTTTCTTGTAAAAGTGCACAATTTAAGAATGTAACAATCAAAAAGTGCTATTAGATTATAAGCAACATTTTCAGCCGTATTGATTTTACATTTCATATTCTTCACGCTAAAAGGTTTTCAAATTCAGATGCCGGTCTTTAGGTGACCGTTCTAATATTTAAATAGAGATCGCTTTTATTAATGGAATGCCGAATGTAAACTTCCATAGCTTTTGTAAATGTTGATACCTTCTTCACGTTTTTAAATAATATAAATCACCGTCATATGTAACACATTAATTGCTGTTCGTTCTGTAAATAATCGATTTTTTAATACGAATTAGTGATCGTAAGAAACGTTTGTTTACAATCCGAATAAATATTTAACTTTCCATTCTTGTGAGTAAATCTGTTCATTATTCAGCGAAATGACTTGACAGTCTACTTGAAAGTATCATCAAATGCATCAATGTAACAAACATTTCTGTATTGTTTGAAATTGTTGGAACATGTGGATGATGTATGATTAACCGGTCACAACACACCCATTGACCACTTATGTAGTTTTCCCAATCTTTTGTAACGATCGTGTTGTTCAAATATAACTTTTTTAAGGCGACGTATCTGTTTTTCATTTCTTAACGTCCCTAGAATCAGTATTAATATTAACGATTATTAATTTTCGTTAGTATGATAGTTAATAATCGTATATGAACAAAAGATACTACTCACCGAGTTTATTAAGTACATTTTTGATATTTGCGATTTGTATGTAATATTACTTGTTTATGCAATATACTATAACATGGACTTAAAAAATACTTTATAGGTAATTATAAAATATATAGCCGTTTTTAATGGTAATGAAACATATAGATGTCAGACTTTAATATTTATTATTTAATATTATTTAACAAAATTATATGTAGCATAGGTATAGTATTCGAATACATATTTTATTATATTGAATTATATGTCTAATATTTAATTGAGTGATACATATAAAAAAAATGAAATCGGTGGGTTACGTTTTATCTTTTTCTATCGCTTCCGACGGGGACAGTGGCTTCGATCCGTACGGATACAGGTCGATGCTCTGCACGTGAGCCCTGACCGACACGCCGGGCGGCACGCCGAAATAGTCCTCTCCGATGTTCCTTATTATCGTCGTCCCTGGTCTATTGTTTATGCCGAACCCGACGCCATATTGGGGACCATTATCCTTTTCCGCGTCGCCATTTGCCGAATCCGGTTCCTTGTCGAACGGTTTAAGGGGTACGAACGGTTTTTTCGTTGTGAACGGTTTGCTGGGTCTTTCGGGTCGGCCTGGCCTGATCGGGCGTTTGCCGGGTTTTCCTGTAAACGATCTCGAAGTTATGGCGTGGTAGAAATTGAGTTTCGTTTTACTACGCTATTCTTACAGTCCTTTTAATGCATGCCTAGGAGGACTCTACGAATACTTGGAAAAAATTAAAACTGCAATTAACTTTCGAACAAAGTTTATTTGATGTATTACATTTCGACTTCAATAAATACAATTAAAACCCTTACCGCATAAATGGAACCCTATCCAATGTAAGACATAAATGTAGTTTTATGACACTTGTAAACAATTCTACGCTCTCACCGCAACGGCTTACTGACCTGAAGACGTTGTAGGACGAGGTTTGGACCCGAAATCGAATCCTGAACCGAAGCCGCCGGCGTCCTCGTCACTACCATAGCCGCCGCCGGTGCCACCTCCTTGAGATCCTTGCCCGTATCCTGAATTTTGGGGTTTTTGTCCGAATCCTAAATTTTGGGAGCCTCCGTCGTAGCCTGAACCTTGCGATCCTTGCCCGTACCCGGAGCCTTGGGATCCAAAATTGCCCGCACCTTGATCGTCAGAATTAGATCCTTCGCTGCTTCCACTACTCGGGTTTTTTCCAGGCCTGTCTTTGTCACCGTTCGAAAATGGCGGAGGCTTCACGTGACCAGAGGCTGCTGTGCCATCTGGACCTGAAATTAATGTTTCCTTGTTTTCTATAAATTCCATTATTAATGAATAAAAAATATATAGTAAAGATACGAAATATATTCTATTTTGCACCGAGGAGTAATTCATAATTGAGAGCAAGCAACGACTTTCATGATATTTTCATGCCATTACAATCGGCGGCGTGTCTTGCCAGAAATTATATCCCAATAACAATGTAGATTAATTTCTTAAAGGGAATTCAATATTCTGATTACGATGTTCCTTCTTCTTGGTAAAAAAAAATTGGAACACTGGGACATAACATACTTTTAAGTTTATGATCAAGTTATATTTTTACCGTTGTGATTGCTAATAATGCAATAAGGTCAAAAATCCTATTTGTACCTTTGAAAACGTCGTCGGTGCTAGAGTCGTCAGGCGTGTACCCGCCGCCGCCGCCGCCGCCGCCGCTGCTGCCGGCGCCGGCCGCGTTCGCGAAATCGGGGTCGTACGCGCTGGGGATCGTTGGGAAGTAGGAGGGGATGTAAGGGTCGTTAATTTTCTTTACTATCCTATAGCCGATGCCCGGCCCGGCGATGTAGTTCACGGTTCTTTGGACAACATCGTGTTCATACTTAAAATACTGTGACAAAAACCAAAAAGATTTATGTTATATCGTCAAGAACAAATAAAAAATTTAATAACTAAGTTTTTTTTGTGAGTTTGAGTACTTAAAACTTCGTATTTCAAAATTTTACTCCTAAATCCGCCCTTCTTTTGTAATGCTTATAATGTTTTTTTTTGTGTATAAAAACGTGTATTATTTTTGACAGAAAAAGTAGCGAAATGATTCATATTTTTGTTAATTTCAAATTGAATATTTGATCGATTAAATTTTTTAATATTAGATTTGATAAACTGACGCTTTAACTTTATTGTCGCTACCTGTCAATCCTGCTTTAATAGTAAAGCAGGATTGACAGGATTGACAGGACCGTTATAGAACGAGATAAGCAGAGAAACGCACGATAAGCAAATTCGTCATTCGTCGTTTATTTATTCAAAGGACCTTATTGGTGTGATTTAGTTCTTGCTGTCGCCTACGATATTTCTTCGCATTTATCATTAAATTAAGAACAAAAGAATGAAAGGAAGTCAAAACACTTAAAGGACTCAAACGGCAGATCTTATACCGACCTTTGGACGCCCTTATCGTCCAGGAACGTGTACGAGCCTCTCACGTTTCCCTGCGAGTCGCTGCTCTCGGTCCGCCTTTGGTCCGGGCCCGCGGAAATGAACCTGACGGAATCAATCGGGTTATGTTTAATTGGATACTCGAATGTAGAATTATTGTTCTCGAGTTTGATTAATTCGGTTTAATTTAAAACAATAATATTTTAAGAATTTACTACTTGTTCATAAAGTTTCACTTCAAGAAGAATGAGTAAAAAAATTATGGGTAATCTTTTTTTCTAATTAAATTATACACAATCACGATTAATTATAAAACTATTACAGAAAGAAACGACCCGGCGAGAAATCGAGCTGATTATGTCTGTGGATATTTGTCCCTCAAATGTTGGAATTTGTTTTAATCTCCACCCTTTTTAACAAGTATTTGTTAAATAATAATAAAATCTTGTATAGGGCTGTTATTAAACATTCGCACATAGAACCTCCTAAATGTATTAATGTCTTTATGTTGTTGACAAACATGTAAACACAAATTTATTTCTAGTTGAAGTATTGTGTTTACGGCTATTGTTATTTTTCTTAAACTTCAAAATTTTTCTTTATTATATTAAATTTTTGTATAAATTGACACGCTAATGTTAAGATTTCAATATTTTTAAAGATCCGACCTCAACCAGCCGTGGTTGAGACGAAAGTCGAGAAATTCTGTTGCGAATGAATGCGATTCTAATCTTGAATTTAATTTAGTTTTCCGGAATACAATATACCTTTCACTGAGTGTCAAGGAAGTTTAATGCTGATTTTAATTGAAATTAGTTATTTTAGTGTACGAGAATCAAACCTTTTTTTTATTTTATATCATGTACAAGTACGCAGTATCCCATTTTAATCTCTGATGACACTCAACAACGTTTTAGAAAGTCAATTATCCCATTCTTTTTCATCTCGTACTTAATTTTTTATCTAAGGTACTGTATTACACTTGCACAGAAATGCAAAACACTATTGCATTTCTGTGCATAGCTATCCATATTTATATAGCTAATCCATTTGTAATTAGTATTTACGAATTAGCTATAGATTATCACATATAATTAGAGGTGTATGTACCTGATCTCCGATCAAAGAAGATCATTATCGGTTTGTCAATATATGGGAAGACTATCGTACTCCATTTATTAAACCGTAGTTCATCGTTACAAAATCATGTAGCGTTGTAATGGCAAACAACAGCAGGTTGTTGTGTTAGGTTTAAATTACTCTACTGGTAAGGCAAACCCTTCCAAAATGTTTTTATAACTGATCGGGCGATTTTCCTTATCAACGGCCCATCGCGTAACATATTAAATTAATACGATCTGTAATAAGCAAAGTATTGTCTTGGCCTAGTCTCTACCGTGATGTATTCGGCCATGGTGTGGGTCATAGCGTATCACCTGTAGGATCCGTCGGTGCCTCTCTGAACGGCCGTCCGTCCCCTGGGCTTCGTCTCGCCCCTCACCAGCGGCGAGTGGTGGAAGGGCGACCCGATGATGTTGGGTGCGTCGGGGTGGGCCGACGACACGTGGAATCCTGTGTCCCTCCCGGCGATGTACGACACGTCGTGACGTTCTCCCGCGTCGTCCACGTACCAGTAATGTCCTGATATCGATATTTGCCGACGATTCGTTTAACGCAAATTATCAAAATTTATTTACACATTAATTAGTTCTATGTTTTGTGATGTAATTAAATTTTTTTTTTTTCCCGTGATATATTAATAAATAAAAATCTGGGCAATGGTTAACTTTGCACTCCAGCCCCTAAATTTTCCGCATTATTTTGAGCGATAATGTTTTCTAACAATAGCATTATTGCTCATATTTTTGAGCTCAACACTCTTATTTCTTATTTTCCACAGAGCACTGTAGTGCTTAACTTGACAGCGACAGATTTCGTGCGTTGTACTGTAGTGGTTGTTTGCTTGGCTATTCAAACGTATTGCTTCCACTGTATTTGATATATACACAAATATAAACAAATTTTCACCTTTTGTATCGTTTCTGCCTCAAATAAAATTGAATACTACCGGTCGAAAATTTTTTTAGTCAGTTTTTTCGCTTTAAGGGTTCCAAGCCAAAATGACAAAAAGGAACCTTTATAGTTTCGTCATATCCGTCCGTCCGTCCGCCCGTCACAGGCATTTTATTCAAAAACTACAAAACGTATATTGATGACATTAATAGTGTAGCTGTTTTGTATAAGCCATTACTTAATTTGGTGGTCGAATAACAAAATTAATATTTCTAGGGAAGGTACACCATACATGTAACAGAAGCTGAAAAAAATTGTTTTCAACAAATATCAACGAGTGATGCATATTCCGACAGTTCTATTAAAGGTTTCTAAGTAATTTTACTGATTATGTGAATAACTTCAGCAATAATAGCTCCGAAAGTTCCAGAAATTTTATCCTCCTTTATTTCTAAACCGTATGTCCAAAAAATATGAAATAATAACTAAGATAACGCTTAATAAATACTGCCAATGAAAATTATTTTGAACATGGTCGGATATACTGTTTTCGAGTTATTGCCGAAACACTATGATTCTCAACAAAAAAACGTAAGTGTCATGAAGATACGCTCTTTTGCTCGTGCAGTTTAGTTTACAATAGTTTAATAGTAATAATCGACATACTTACTTGTTTTCTCGTTATAGGCGACTAAAGTGCTTATAACTATTCTGTGCAGGAAACGGAAAAAGTGTAACAACGTACTTTTTTCATCTGTAGTGCATTTCTTTGTATAAATGGCTTCGGAAGCCTATAATTAGCATGGTCCAACATGCTCTTGGCCAGTTACTTAGTCTATTAATTCTTGAAATATTTTTTCCCGATTTATTCGTAAATTTAACATAAAGGTACGCGAATTTCATCCGTTATGTTGCTTTTCTGTATTTCATACACAATCCCTACGAATAATTACTGTAACAATAACCGACTACCCATAAATGGACACGACACTACTGCGTGTTTGTATTTATATCTGAATGCCCATGCAAGGCTATTAGTCGATGCTATTGAGCGATCTCTGGCAAATTCTGTTTTTTGACAAGAAAATTATCTGGACTTGCGGATCAGTACGAGAATATTTTGTTTCGATCGAGTGATTATACAATATCGTGTGTACTAAACTGAAGACTTTTCTGATAACATGAAATGATACGACAAAATTGACTTCCGAAATTTCATGGTGGAAGGAAACACAGACGTACTGAAAATAAAATGAAATAAAAACTTCCAAAATAGCGGAACATAAAATAGATTAATGCCACGTGTACAGTGGACGTCCGACGGCCGGCCGTTACCTTTGACGTCGCCCCTGCCGTCCGCGTTTTCCGTTTTGGAATAAGTGCGGGTGTTGAATTTGAAGGCGTAGCTGGGATCCTCGTTGGGGTCGAAGTACGGGTCGTCCTTGTTCCCGATCGGTCCCCGCGGACGCTGATCCAGGTCCATTTTCCGGTGGATGTCCGGGCCGTTGGCGCGGAATCTGGAACAATAGCGTCTCGTTTACTGCGACGCTCTCTAACGTTACTTAGCTGTACTTATTACTAGTTTTCACAAATTATTGTACAAATTTGTAAAATTTTCTTTTAATTATAATTTGAATCAAGAAACTACAAAAAGTAGTAATTTTTACAAAGCTTACAAGTATATTATTATGGGGTTTTTAGTAATTTTGTTATCTTTTTTCTCATTAGGCAAACATTCAGATAGCGTGGCTGGCGGGAGCAGTTGCGTTTATCTGTACGCATAGGTTTTTATACCAATGGCATTTCTTAATTGTAACTTTTTTCATCTCTTTTGTTTTTAAACTAGAAATATAATTTGATTATTGTCAGATAGTACACCGTTGATAATGTTGGATAAGTGAGTAAGTAATTAATGTAATTATTTTGTAAAGACGGATTTCAATGTAGATAAAATTTTCATATGATACAACTTAATTCTCAAAGAATACAGGATAAATTTTTGATACAAAAAAATCGATTATTTAATTCATAGGCAAATCGATTATTTTCCGTTGAGGCTCGGGTTTCGTACTCGAGTCTGAGCGTGTACATCACAGAGCAGATCAATTCTGTAAACTTAAAACGTCTCAGTCAATATTGTTATGACGTCAAAATAGCGCTCAGCGAACTCTTCTCACCCTTTCGTAAGTTTGACATCATTACGATGTCGATTGAGTCGTTTTAAGTTTACAGAATTAGTCTGCAGATCAAACGGACATTACGAGCATAGACGCTGTTATGTCCAGTGAACGGATCCGAGTTGGAATTTATTCTAAGTTTTGAACTCAGTAACACTTGTTTTATATGTCGAACGACTGACGGACTTATTAGCTACTAAATTTATTAAGTAATTTATTATAGAAAACTATAACTTTAGAATTCATACCCCCTCGGTCCGGCGGTGTAGACCGTGTCGTGTATCTGGCCCGTGGCGGGGCTGCGGGATCCGAAGCTGCCTTTCACGACCTGGTTTGGGCCTCCCGGCGTACCCGACGCTATGTGGTAACTGGCCCCTCTGTCCTGGTTGGCGTATCTGAAATAGGTTTTTTTTTCAATATAATGGACATAATCGTAAAACGTAATAAAACTTTAATTTTTTACTTCCTTTCTTTTTTAGGTATTTATATTAAAAAAAAAATGAATTCCATATGTATCTGATGCATGAATAATTTAAACATTCTTGACATACGATGGGTTATATTCAAAATTAGGGAATTCACATATAGAATTTAATAATAATAATTAATGAATTTTAAATGCAATAAATAATTAAAATTTTTGAAAAGTGCAATTATTCTTCATTTTTTCATTAAGGGTTGTGGTGTCGATAAAAAAAATAAAAGGTCCCATTTTTGCAGATGATTAAAGACGTCACAGAATTTTGCAATCACTTATATAGAGCAAACGATGATCATCACTAACTCGTATAGACATGATAAGTCTACTAAAATCGCAAACCCCGTTACCCAGCGTGATGATTAAAGCGCATCTTATCATCGAACAGCACTACAGACCGGTGATCCTTGAGAGAGTTCAGCCTGTCAGGGACGAAAGAATGTCGGAGAAAAATTGATGGGATAAGACCTTCGAATTTTCACATAGATTCAAAATTCGCATCGGGAATGTTCATAGCCGCTTATTAGACGAATGCTAGTGAAAAAGATCAGATATCAACATTTCGTAACCCTGAATGACAATTATGTCTATTCTTCTCGAACTTATCTAACATCTCGAAAAAGGCATTGAAAAATTACGCAGTTAATTGCGAGTTCGTTAAATACACCTATTATATTTGTGGTTTTCAATTAAAAGGAAGACGAGGGAAAATTATAAAATAAACGGAAAATTGCAATCGCAGGAAGCATCGTACAAAAATTTGTTGTATAATTTTTATAAGTGAATAATAAAAATTATACGTGAATAATAAAAATTATACAAATTATATAAAATATATATAAAGAACAAAAAAAGATTTGTATTGTAGCGCCAATACGCCATACGCCTGCACTGATCAAAATGAATGATATCAAAAAACTTATAATTTTGGATAATGAAAGCCATAGAATACAGTTATTTGGTGCGCAAAAACTAGATTACCGGGAAAGTTTTCAGGAACCTTTGAAAATTGGTGATTTTATAGGTTTCGACGAACTCTTTTGGAACTTCTGTTTTGCCATTTTTCGTTTTTTCTTTCATGCGGCCATATTAAAAAAAAAATCAACAATGTCTCATTTCTGGTTCGTTTTATGGTATATATGTAATTAATTAATTAGAGAAAAAATCCTGTAATTGATTTATTTAATGAGCTTTTTTCTCTTTTTGTTAAATTTTCTCTTTTTGTTAAATTAGTAGTTTTAGCTTATGAGCGCTGCGAATTTTATTCCAACATGCGCTTTAGCCAATACAGTGTATTCTACGCCACTATGAAGTGAAAGTAAATAACCCTTTTTTTGTCGTGGTATCCCCACAGACCTAATCCACATACAATGCACTATCACCAATTTTACCAATTTTAGGACTTTCTCCTTCGCTTCGGCATTTGTGATGGACCTGGTGTTTGCGAGTTCATCGTCTTCATTACCGATTGAAACTTCACAGATAGAAATTACTTCCACAACGTCCACGATGAGATTATCTGTTTTGTTGTAAAAGTCTTCTTTCTCGATTTCCTCATACGTTAGCTCGAAAACAGTCATCTCCTATTCTTTTTCTTCATCGCCATCTTGTAACGGAACTTACGAATTATCACGGGAACCATTGCAATTCGTGTACACAACAGAGCACTTTAATCCAGCTTTTCTACATCCATAAGTTCTTTCACATCCCTTTCTGCATTCGCAATAAATAAATTTTAACAAGGTTTCCGGAGCTGACGACTCGAGTGTGGTGACAGGATTCAGCCCATTCTTCCTTCTTTCCCATCCCAATCGCTCTGCTTTTTATTTAACGTCACAGCAGTGCCGAATCTGGTGATAGGTTCAGAATGAATGTTGCCTCGAAGATAAGTCTGTCGGTGATAGCGATGCAATATTGAATTTATTTTTATATATTAACTTACGTACCCTATACACAAAATATTACGATCGCTTAATTTTTGGTTTCGCTATAAACTCATCGCAAAAACTAATGATGTCCGATTACGGATGTTGAATACGTGGATCACCGTTGTGGAAGAGAATTAGATTACTATATGCAAAGATGCAGCAATATAATAATTTCTCATTATTATAACGTTTTCGACATACATAACGAACCGCTATTGATCTCTGTCCCGCCAAGACTTTGCCCTTGTTGTTTATTCTTTTACCACTTGATTTACGAAAAGACTCCAATCTTTTATCTATTAATTCAATAACTTTACTTCCTTGCAATATGTTTTCATAAATAAAACAGTTCACTTCTTAAGAAGCCATGACTCTAAAAATACAAATGGCACTATAGAACTATAGATGGTTCAGTTAGAATACTTTAGCTCTGTCAGCTCAAGTATTCTGACTGAATTAATTAATCAGATGCTCGACGCCAAGGCGGCGCGTCCCTTTAGACTTGCGGAGGACTCCAGGAGCTGTAGTGAGCATGTTCACCAATACGTAGTAAAATGTTTTTCATCATTATATGAAAAATGCCTGCTAGTATAGGTGCATGGTGACTTGTGGTGTTCGTGCCCTTAAACTACGAACATAATAAAAAAAATTCTCTAGTTTAATTCGCTTCATAACTATTTTCATCTTGAAATGAATACGAAAGGAGATGCAATAAAGCTGTTCTTAATCCCCATTTTTTCGATATGGCGGCGAAGTACAAAATCAGAACAAAACATGTCGAAACCTATATAATCATCAATAGTCAAAACTCCCCGAAAACTTTCCAGGTAAAACTACCAAACGACTGAACTAATAGCAGAATCTGAGAAGTATGCTTTGATGTGAAACGTGCTCCTTGTCGGTGACTGTGACAGCAAACGGCGTGACTGTCTCATCTGTCGTCATACCCTTCCCCGCCGACGCACTCTATCCCCATATGTGTACGTTCCACATGTAACATATGCTTAGTTGCTTCTCTGTGTATCATATATTTATATTATGAATATATTCTTATAATAAAAATAATAAGAAAAGTATGTTTATTCCGTTAGTACAACTCTACGTTTTTATTTATTTTACTCCATATTTATTTTATTGATCTTCTTTAATTCTTACGACAATCATCGATTTCGATGATTCATATCTGTCGGGTGTCCCGTGAGTATCCCCTGTTCTTTTTAGGGTTTCGAGCCAAAATGGCAAAAATGGAGACCTTATAGTTTCGTCATGTCCGTCCGTCCGTCGGTCCGTATGTCACAAAAACTGCAATACGTATATTGAAGAAATTAATAATGTAGGTGTCTTATATAAGTCGATACTTAGTTTGGTAGTTAAATACTAAAATAAATATTTCTAGGGGGGCACTCTATACATGTAACAGAAACTGCAAAATTTTTTTTTAATAGGTAACAACTTGTGGCACAAATTTCGATAGTTATTTAAAAAAAATAAGGTTTTTAAGCAATTTTTTGATTACGTGAGTAATTTTGGAAATAATCGCTCTGAAATTCGCAAAATTATGTCCCCCCTCTATTGTCTAAACTGTATGTCCAAAAAATATGAAAAAAACACTAGGATAACGCTTAATAAATATTTTCAACAAAAAATATTTTCAACATCGTCGGATTTACTGTTTTCGAGTTATTGTCGAAACACTGCGCTTCTCAACAAAAGGACGTAAGTGCCTTGAAGATACGATCCTTTGCTGGTGCATTAGTTTACACTAGATTAAGACTAATAGTTGATATACGTACTTTTATTTTTCTAGTTATAGGCTACTAGTGCTTATAACTATTTTATGTGGTAAACATGGAAAAAGTGTAATAACGTACTTTTTTCATCTGTAATGCATTTCTGTGTAATAATAGCTTTGGAACTCTATAACGAGCATGATCTGACTTGGTCTTGGCCAGTTTTTTTATGACTATTACAATATGGAGTAATTAATTAAAAACTAATTCCTCTTTGCGTTTATTATGTTTATTCTATTAGCACAATTTATATATTTTTCTGTATTTTACTCCATATTTATTTTATTGGTTTTCTTTGATTCTTTCGCCAGCCATTAATTTCGATGGTTCCCATCTACCGGACTTCCCGTGAGTGTTCTCTGTTCTATTTTATGTCTAATACAATATGGTGAAAATAGTTAACACTCTAATTCCTGTTTGCGCTTATACGTTTAGTTTTTCTTATCACTTATCAATAAAAACTTTTTATATACATTTATTAATTATTTCCTCTCCCTTGGCGCAAAAGATGCCAATATGCTATGTGTAAATGCATACATTAAATTCTTGATATTTAACTGATAGATATATTTTTTCCTCCATGTTCATATTTTATAAATAACTAAAAATATTAAAATATTCCTCGTCTGGTCATGTGTATGCATTTCACACGTTATCATACCTTTTTAGGGTTCCGAGCCAAAATGGTAAAAACAGAACCTTTATAGTTTTGTCATGTCCGTCCGTCCGTACGTCGGTCCGTCGGTATATCACAGGCATTAGGTTCAAAAACTAAAAAACGTATATTAATAAAATTAATAGCGTTGGTGTTTTGTATTTAGTGCGATAGTAAATAACAAAAATAAATATTTCAAGGAAGGCACTCCATACATGTAACGGAAACAGAAAATGTTTTTTTCAGCAAACGTCAACGTGTGGCACATATTTCGACAGTTCTTTCAAAAATATTTTAACTTTTTAAACAGTTTTTCTGATTGCATTAATAATTTCGGTATAATCACTCCGAAATTAGGGGTAATTGTCCCCTCCTCTATTTTTTAAACAGTTTATCCAAAAAATATGAAAAAATAACGAAGGTAACACTTAATAAATACTTTCAACGAAAATTGTTTTGAACATGTTCGGGTACACTGTTTCCAAAGTATATTCCGGATTCATTGTCTGAGTTATTGCTGAAACACTACACTTCTCAACAGAAGGACGTAAGTGCCATGAATATGCGCTCTTTTGCTCATCATACACCTAAATTTGTATTCTCTTGTATTTATTTCTCTTCGTATTGTTAATGCTCCATCAAAAAATAAAAGTCAGAGACGACCATTCTCTTCTATGTTCGACGCTTAAAAACAACTTTATTCACTTTTCTTATCGCTTTCTAACATCTTTATTGTGATCCATTTAAGCTTCAATGTTCCGTTAATTAGTATTTTGAGTATTTAAAGATTAAAGTTAATGGTATTGAATAAAATGATCCCATTAAATACAGTGTCGGCGCGCCTCTGTGTCAACAACCACACAAGCGCCATTTGTCAAGGTTAGCTATATAAAATTATGGCGTCTCTAATTTTATGACATATTAGTAAAATACCGTTATCAATCATAATCGAAATTTATGTGAGGTGGATTTGAGAAAGATGCAAAATTTATATACTTTAACATTTGAATTGACAGTACTCGATTTGTGTATACAATTAAGCAACAAGGATTATAAATTATATTCGCTATCATAAAACTTAGGAGTCTCGGTTATCACTGTACGTGTGTTCGTAATTGTGACGAAAGGGCCAGTCAGGATAGCGAAAGGAATAAGAACTATTTCACTTTTCAGGATAATAAGAAGTGTTAGCGTTCGCTAATGAGCCGAGAAAGATTGTCTAGTTTGGCTTTAATATCAATGGAAGGAAACATTTTTATAATACATATTCAGGATATCGTTAATGGATTTTTAAACAGGGGAAAGTTAGAAATCTTCCAATTCTTTACAATTTTTTATTCTATTTTAATTTTTTTTTATTTAATATTACAATAATAAAAATGAAGATACCTAATAAATGATAGACTTGTAAAGAAAATAAAAATAACAAGGCACATTTAGTTATTTATTTAGATTTAAAAACATAAACTTTAGGGTCTTTTACACGAAAAATCCCTGTAGGATATATTTTTAAATAACTGTTACAGCTTTCAAACTCAAGTTTGACATTAAGTCACTTTCACAGGTTAGTTTTTAAAGACCAAATTAATGAAAAAATAAATTCTGGTTAAAAGTGAATTTAAAAGGGGATCGTTAGAGGCTTTTATTGTTTAAAAAATTTATTTGAGTCAAAGTAGTAGGTAGGTAATAAATAAGTAATTACATGAATTTTGTTTTTAGAAAATTTTCCTAATGGCGCAAAATCAAAAAAGTGCGTCTATTGATTTCGTATACAAATGAAAACATGGTCACGTTGTATGGTTAGATCAGCGCGGTTCTGCTTTGACATTAAGGGCCTCTTCCGCCATCTCCTTTTAAACTCATTTTTAACAAAAAGTAACTTATAAAGATAGTTTTGTGCTCTACATCGTCCTCTTAACAGGTTTTAGGCCTAACAACCGTTAAAGGGAAGACATGGAACAAAAAATAATTTTTACAAATGTCATTTGGTTAAAAATTAATTTAAAAGGAGTAGGTGAAAAAAATTCTAAGAGCCTTTTCCACCATTTTTTTTAAATTATTTTTAAATAAAAGTAATTTTAAAAATAAAATTTACGTTCCATGTCTGCCTTTTAATGGATTTTAGCCCGAACAACCGTTAGAAGGAATACGAGCAAAGCAAATTTTATTTTAAAAGTGGCTTTTAGTTAAAGTGAGTTTAAGAGGAGCGTAGATTTATTTTGTAAAAACGCTATGAAAAGCACTATTAGAAATCATTGTAATATCTTTTATTTAATTAATTTCAGATTGAGTAAGTTCCTCGGTTTCATGTAGCAAATACAAAATTTATGAAAGTATTAGAAATGGACTCCCAATTTTTCTATTTAAAGAAAAAAGATATTATAAAAAAAGTTCAACTCGGTATAAATATTAGACATCACCAGTGAAAAATAACATACACCATTTAATTTGCCGCTATGTTAATGATAAACTATCGATATATTTTTCTTTAATCGCACCAAAAACATATTAAATTTATGTCAATGGAACTTTTCGCTTCGGACTTGTAAGATTTAAATAATGGGAAATGATATTTAGGAAAATTATAATAACAGAAAATACCCAAATACCCGAATTTAAAGGATCCGTCAGTATATACATCGTTGTAATCGCCGTCGTTGGGAAGGGACTTCTCCTGGACGCTCTGCGCACACGCACACCAACATAACGCACACACGACTAGACCGCTCAACATTGTCACTGCTTTTAGATTAAACTTTGCATTTCGAAAATTTATATATATGTGTATGTATAGCCGTTCGATTCCGGATCGGACAATATGACTGTGCCGCGAGAAAACAAAGGCTCGCTTTTATATGGCGGTAAAAATGAACCGACTCCGGACGTCATTGTTATTAAAGTTAGGTGTGAACAACACCGAAAGATATTTTTAAGATTTGCAGCGCGATCGCAAAGATTTACTGTTAGCTATCGTACATTATAAAGATATTTAAAAGCTGCTTTCTGGATAACTTTTCGTGTTAATATTTAATATAATATTGTAACGAAGAACTGTATACCAACTACACAAAAGTCGGGGTTTTCTAAGCGCGATAGATATGTTATGTACATTGTTTGTATGTTAAGTCAAGAGGTAATTTGTTATTGACAATATATAATAATAACGAAAGTTTATGAAATTCTGATTACTTGTACACTTATGTTTTAAAGTTGTAGTATTTGCATTTCGTTACTATAACATATGTTACTTTGTATAGATCTAAGAAATAAAGGGCCTGGGATATTTCTATTTAAAAATAAATAAAACGATAGTTTTTGAACATAACTATAAATTTTAAGGCGAAAAATTAAGATTATACCTAAGTGATTTATAGTTATTTCTTAAATGCTCGAATGCAAGTTTTTATACCCTTAATAACGTTTAAATTTAATGTTCTCTGACATTAAACCGAAACAATAAACAAGTCGACGAGTGCACGCTAAGAAGTTAACACAGCTAGCTGAATGATGCGTTCGGATAGTATATCTTATAGTGTGACGCCGACTCAGAGGAGATGCCACCGCCGAAGCTGCGAGGGCCGCCGCTTCCCCTCTGACGAACATATTAAAATTAGCGCCCGCTATTACACGGTTTCGAGATAATAATTGATCTTTGTAATATTTTCACGTTTTGTTGGCTTCGAGGTAATGGCGAATGAATTATAGGTTTTAAATACGAAATCCTGCGGAACCGGAAGTCGGATTAAATTTCAATTTATCGTTTCGTTATGATGGGAACCATTGTGATGGATTAATTGTAGGATTATCATACGCAGATTGGTATTGTTCGTCAGAGTAATTGAAGTTTTTTCGACAGGATGAAGCTTTGGATAGAGGTGCTGACTCCGACTGAATTATGTTACATTATGACTTTGATTTTATAACGACCGATTTAGAATAATTAATGTAATTCATAATTTGCCGTATTCTAATAAATTATATCCTTAAATTCTATTCCTAACCTCTCCTGAACTTGATCATGTTTTACGTGTGGATGGTTCAAATGAAAAAAATTTGAAAAACTGTTCACCCTGCGGGCCGTCCTTAAAGCTCCCCGCTATATCTTGTTTGGAGCGCTCAAAAATATAGTTGTCTATACGTTTTTGAATCCTGAAAAATATGTATTTATAAGTGTTTTGAACTTGAAACGATCGAATAGTTATACTTTTGCAAAACTTTTCACATTAAATCTCATTTTTGTTTGAGTTTAGATGTTTCGATTATAAAATATAAATGATATATATATATATATATATATATATATATATATATATCATTTTTATTTTATAAAATATAGAAAAAAAATATTTTTGTTTATAGTAAAATAAGCTGTGTGGTGAAAATAAAATTCTTTTTCTGGTACGAAGTCAGTTGAAAGAGAAATTGCTGCATATAAAAAAATTTGACCCTAAAGGCCAACTCTGCAACTTCCCGCTAATTTTATCCGTTTCGTAGTTATTTCAAAAAATGGTTTGTTTCGATTTCTTTCGACAACGATTTCTCACAAACGAATTAACCGATTTTGACCCGGTTTGCGACAATCGACGTGGTTTTAATAGGTTAAAAGCTGATTAGATTTTGGAATTGATCGGTCAAGCCATTTTAAAGTTATTTTGAAAAATTTACCAATTATGGATAATTACAGACACTGCATTAGGTCCACAAAAACGTCACAATTATTTTCGCAGCTTGTGACGCATCTCTCCCCTTTTTGTAACAAAACTTCAAAATATTTCGAATTCCTACGTTAGATTTACTCATTTTTGTGGGCAGAAAAACAATAGAGAAAGGGCAGAAAAACACCGTTTTTACTTTTTATAATTATTTTTTAATTTCATCATTTAATAATATCAAAGCTAGCTAGATACAAATAGCATAACCAAAGAGATTTTACTGCAACTTATGAAATACGAAAAAATTTTTGCCCGACATAATATATTGACACTAATATTTGTTACACTTATAATTAAAATTTATTTTAGGCTTATTAAATTTTCCATTTCCTCTTCTTTGCGAAAACTGACTTTCCTTTTTCTCGTCATTGAACATTTTTTTTGTTGATATATTTGAAAACAATGAATTATTAAAACTCCTGTCGGTGTGCTGCATTTGTGGACCAGTAGTCACCATCGTCGGGTGTTTAGAATCCTAAGAACACTTAGTTTAATAGTTTACGGAACAAAGATATATTTTTGGGGGTTAGTTTTGTATTACACAATAGATCGAGTGTATATGAGGAAAGAGTTCCAATTGGACGAGAAATTAGAGTAAAATTTAAAGGCGCGTCACTTTTAGACACGTTTTGTTATATAAGGAGGAAAGAAGATATTATGTTGAGATAAGGGGAAAAATAGTGGACAATTGTGGTTGAGAATGCATCCTTTCCGTGTTTTGTTATTTACGTAAATGGCAAATATTTAAATTACAGCTATAACGTGTTTATTTAGTTTTCTCTACACTTATCGTGTTGTGGGTTATTATCTAAAATGTTACTGATCGTTCGTAAATAATTATAAGTAAGTTGTACGACATCGCTGCAGTATTTGCATTGACCACTCGCTGCCTTACTCCGCTCATCTATAGCGTACAACGAAAATGCCGCTTCTTCCGTCTGCTAAATTGAACTGTGGTGTATTTGAAAATACTATCATAAGTTTTGCTTATTTGGCACGTATTAAGTACAAACTCCATTTTAATTTAAAAAATATCAATTATGAAAAGTTATCTTCATTCTAAAGTTAGCTTCTAAAATATTTGTCGCACTACAACTTTTCCCAGATTTTGTACTCTTTTATCATTCGTTACACTAAAGGTAAGATAAATATATATATTTAAAGATAAATAATTACCAAATCGGTCCCTAAGAAACTTTACTTCAAAAAAATCTGACTTTCCATTTCAATCCCGATCCCGCTTAGGATTTTAATTTTGTTTCACAATATGTTTTAATTTCGGTTCTACTCTGAATTATAATTTCGGTTCGATTTTAAATGTAATTCTAAAAAAAATTAATTTCCGATCCGGTCGCGCTTTCGGTTATTAAGCTTTTTTCTTTTTCTTTTCACTTGTCATTTTCTTTTAACATCTTCTTCATTATCTTTTCTCATTTTTGTACTCACGTCCCGTTTAAGATTTAATTCTAGTCCTGTACGCGGTTACGAAACCGAATCCTTTTTTAAGTTTTCCCAAGTCCCTTGTTCTCCTCTAAAACCAATCCTGTTTCTACACTCATTGATCACATGTTCCGCTCTATGTTTTTTTGATCCTCACTCTATACTTGAAATAGGTGGTTCTTAATTAGAAGGGGCGAGCCCTTCTCCGATACTAATCTAAATGAAATTAACTTTGAAACTAATGAAACTCCCACACAAACTTTTACCTTCCATTTTACTTCGTTTTAGGGTGGAATTTTCAAATAGTCCCTGAAATTCAAGTACTATCATTTGAACGGAAGAATCCAAACACCATTTATTTTTAAACCTATTTAAAAAAATAATAGTACTTCCATATAAAATTTCAACTTTGAAAGATGACATACAAAAAACCTATTTTAGTGGTTGTCTAAATCGTTTAGGAATACGTTGCTATGATATCCCCATGCTCTGATCAAATTAGCGGTTTGATCAGAGCATGAATCGGTTAATCAGAAATTCAAGTCATTTAATTTTTAAATGTGAGATAATTGAGATAACAATTCAGATACATCAAAATCTAACGCAAATGCATTAACTTTTTACTGATAAAAATGGCAACAACAACAAACAAACACTTGATTTTTAAATGATTGCCAACGCTAATATATAAACTACTGGCTTTCACAATAGTTTAGTGTTGATGCGACGCAATAAGACTAAACCATCGCGATTTTTCCTAAAATTGAAAAGCTTACAAAAGTACCGCAACGCGGGGTGGCTTTGCATAGAGTGTGGGGCACATTAGTATACAGGGGGAAGGCTCCGTACATAGTAATTAAAATGCCATTTATACGAAAAGTAATCGTTTATTGGGATCAAAGTTAACTAGAAAAAGCATTAAAGGCTGTAATAAGAAACAATCAACCTTAAATTATTATCAATCAACCTCTATATAGTAAGTACTTATTTAGTGATTAGCAATCAGTCGTACTCGATAATATTTTATTAGTGGTCGAGAAAAGATACGAACAACAAACAGTAAACATTGGTGATACTACAAAATTGTGATAGTATTTTACAACTACGACACAGGTCTTCCGCCGCCCATCTTGTTCCATCTACGATATGAAAATAATTTTTTTCCTGAAGAAAGCACCTGAGACTCGCGAGGTAGATTTCTACGTTAAGAATCTATCCCATTCATCACTGAACAAATGTACCTCAGTCTAACCAAACGAGAATCTAATTCAAAATAAAAATAATCGTTAAATTTATCTCAAAATGAATATTTACGAAACAAACATAAGAAACTAATTCGTTAAATTAGACTTCGTTAAATTAGTCTCTTACGTTAAAATAACTTTCTTCCTAGTCTGAGCAAAACCACTCGAGTTTAATCGCATTCAAAGATGAATCCAAAAATGACCTAAGTGGAGCTAGAACACATATCGGCCGGTTCCAATAGCGCTCGCCACAGTACCGCGTCGACGACCTGCGGTTGGCTCTCGTGTGTAAGGGAACATACCCAAATTACGTGACCCATAATTTATAATTTTTAACCCCCCCTTCGGTGACCAAGCGTAGTATATGCTAAGACACCCACCCGCCCTAGTTTTCACGTAATTTATTTATTTTTTTCTAACAGAAAGCTAATATAATCAAGGAGAAAAAACTTATTGCATAACATATTGTAACAGGTACTTACGTTTTACTACAAATGGAATACTATATAAGCGCCCCACATCTAAATGAGTACGAAAACTATCAGTTTTGAAGCAACTGGCGTCCCGGTACATTTACGTTAGTGTTGCGATCTGTGAGTTTAAAAAAGCGCTGAAAGCAGCGCGTCATAATTTGAATATATTTCCAAAAAAGCGCGAGAATTCTCAGACTACGTGATGAAGCATTGAGCTCCCCCGTAATCAAGCGTAGTATTTTAAAGCCACCCCCCCCCTTCACCCCACCCCCGAACGTGAACCGGTCGCGTAATATGGGTGTGTTCCCTAACCGGCAGTCAACTGTATAAATACGTATGTGTTGAATAGTGCAGAGTTCCTGTGCGAGTGCTCCTTTTGTACGAAGCCTACTTGCTCTGCTCAATTTGAATGTTTTTTAAAGTGACAACGTCTTATAAATCGATGAACGCCGGCTGCACGCACGAAAAAGCATGACTCATTGTCGCATTCCGCCTGAGCCGAGCGTGCGAGCCAAAGCGCGGAACACGTGAACTGTTTTGTCAACTGTTTGCAATATGAAGTGAAAAGTTAATTTGGTTTCCATTGTTTATTACAACAACAATTGCGGCAAGTGATAATAATTCAATTCAATTCATAAAAGTATGCAATTTTTCAGTATTTTTTTCTTATGACGTTATCACGTAAAATTATCGCTCGTAAACCGACTTTACAGACAACCAATATTTTTTAAGAAAATATTGGTCCACTTCAATAAAGTGTCCAATCTGATAAGCCATTCACATTTTTTAATTGGGTATTGTGTTTGTTTAGATTTATTGAGACGATCTCAATGAAATGGATTATGGATAAACGGACTAGCTTGCGTCCGAGGCTCCGCTAGTGGACATTGGAGAATTCCTCCATCTTGCGTATCGACTGATCGCGCTTTCAATCACTGTCCCGTTCTCGATTCTGATCGCGATCCTGCTCTCGACGCCAATTCATCTCGCTGTTCATATTGATAGCGGTCCCATTTTTATTTCGAATCTGGTATTGATCTAAATAGACTCCGATTCTGGACTGTCAATGATCTGGCGCTGATAAGGTACGGTGGTGCGTGGTACGGAGAGACGGACTACGAACATGGAAGGTGGTTTAAAGGAATCAAGTTAATGAATGAATTACTATTTGGTGAGATAGAGTAGGGCGCTGAATACAGTGTGGTATGAATAGTGTAGTATGCTTCAGACTACAAAAACAAAATAATGTTAAAATGCGATGACAGCGTTTAATGCATTTTAATTACCGAAGAGTAACTTTAAAAACTGAGTATTTTAAATATCAAAATACTTTTCAAAAATAAAGTACAACCCTAAGTAAAAAAATTGAAGTATCGAAAACTTACTTCTCAGTCTTTTTTATTTCACTAAATTCGATCCGTCATGAGGATTATTAAACATCTTTCTTTGGTTGAATTTACAAGTAGCAAAATTCTGAAAGCCTTTTATGCGATTTAAGGCCACATAAGTTTAGCCTTAAATTCTTTTTTTTAATGGTGTGTCAAGTGGTCCCTTGAAACTTGTGGATAATTATCGATCAAAGCTTGTATATTTAAATTTTTTACATATTACACTAGTAATACGTAAATGAGGAAATAAGGCTTAAATTAAAAATTTAAAAATCCCTGTCAACAGTAAAAGATAAAAAAAAAATGGAAAATATATTGGCATTTTAAGTTTAATATAAGTAAAAAATATATTTTGAAAGAAGCGATGTCATGTCGGAAACTAACTAAGCTAATTCGTACTTAAGATGTAAACTCAACGAGTCTTATATTGAAGTTTTGATATTTATTTACCATGCCTAGATAGCTTATTTGTATTTAAAATTCATACTTTATAATTTTTGTTGTATTCTGTTATTTTATTTATTAACTTATTTACACATACGTATTGGTTATGCAGAATTATTTTAAGTATGGTTTTAAACAGTTCTCTTACACAATTACTCATAATATATTGCAATCTAAACTGAGAAAGATTTTTATAAATATTAATAAAAATTAAAACCAGTTCTATTCAATTTTTTAACATTTTTTTTTAATTTCATCAATTTTTATGTAATCATTAAATTTAATTTTAACGAAAATTTTGAATTAGAATATTTTATTGCACGGTATTAATTCTAATCATTATATCATCAATCATATAATCATCAATAATAGTTTTAAGAAATAGTTTCTAAAACTATTTCTTTTTTTCAATAGGCCGTTCAAGGCTCTAAATCACATCTTTGTTTATAACTCGAATGCCCTTAATTCGCTAAGGCGTCAATCGCTGAAATGTTCAGACATCCAGATGGTAATCGCTTAGTTTATTATATTGATTGATTGATTTATTTATTGATTGATTGATTACCGAAAAGAATTTAGCACCGTCTAGGTTTCGATTGAATCGAAGGCAATATCGTAGTCCAAATTCATATGCAGCGGATGTTCGATGTGGATGTAATTTCAACTTTCGAAAAGCTTTTCCAAAAATAGTCTTGTTCTGTTGGACAACTGGAAATCATAGAGCCTATAAGGCGGTGATGGCCTTCAAACAGTTTATGTACGTGGTTAAAGAGCGTGCGGAGTTGCACACCCGTGCTATATGCTTCGTGCGTTGTGCCTTCGACTATAATAACATTAAATCACTTTCGGAGGACTGAAGTGCCGGTTTTCCATCTGCTGTCAGTAGCTTGTAGGCTGCAGTCGTAATTCCGTCTTTGCCTGGTGCCTTATTTAGAGAATTATTAAATAATAAAAAAAAAAAACCTCATTCTTTATGACCAAATTTTCTAAGTAATGAATGAATGACTCCAAATTTTCAATATTTTTTATGACAAAGGTACAGTCATACACATACTCTCAGATACATTCGTGATCATCCACCAGCACGCTTATTGCTATGATTGCCACGTAGGTTCGAGTAAAGATTTAATCGACTATGGTAGATTAAAAAATCTTCTAATGAAAATGCTATTTTGCCCAATTTAAAATTGTATACAATCACACAAATAACGGATAAACCCACTAACAATTTCACAGAATGATAGTTGTGTACGCTAAGAGGATGTTTATCCACACTTGGCACTTTGGATTGTCCCAATTCGCCTGACTTCAAAACCATCGCACAGACCATACTCGATACCTAAACGGGTCTTGTGTGCTAAATGTTCGAACTTAGACTTCGCGGCGACTAAGTTTGAAGGGTAGTGAATGAACTATAACGAACGATAAATGAGAACTAAAATGAAAGTTAAGTAAATACTACAACAACAGACGGAATAAGGAGTAATATCGTAGTATCTACCTTCTCACCAACACTAATAGTAATAGATTTCAAAAATAAAGCACATCTTTGTCAATTCGAGAATTAACATATTGCTTAATTACACGAAGCGATTCCATATCAATCTGTAGCTTTAAAATACATTGTATTTCAAACGACAATCAACCAGAAGATTTTCAACAATTGTCTTGATCAATACACGTTCATTAATCAATTAATCAAAGCCGTTGTTGCATTTTCTAAATATCATTATTATAACGAACACGATGGAAAATATATACAATAGCAACAGGTCTATACGACAATGCCTAAAATAACAGAATTATGCGTGTACTAGAGAAGACAGTCGAATGATATGTTCCGGAAGCTCCCTGCAGGGGGAGTCGAACACGCTACGTGCTGGGAAACAGACCGCAACAAATGGCCGATCACCTTCCAACACGAAATGTTGGGATTCTCGGCAAACAATGGAGACTATAAGGACGCGTAGACAATTCGACATGAGCCATACAACATGACCGCACCGCGAACTGCGCAATGGCGGGTCTCCATTGTTAGCAGTGTCGCGTCGTTAAATAAATTAAAATTTGTTGGAATCAAAGTTTGATATAAAAACAGAGGGGTAAATATAAATTTGTAATGTATAAACATAATGTTTAGGTAAGTCACGTTAATTACTTATATCATTCACAATAATTAGTGAAATTGAAAGTGATTTAATAATTTGTTAGTTATTGAGAGTAAAATGATTGTTTGAAACCAAAAAAATATTATGTACATTTACGAGAAAATATATATTAGTTCGGGAAAAAACGTTTTTCGTATTTTATAAGTAAAAAGTTGCAGTAAAATCTCTGTGGTTGTGCTGTTTATATTTGGCTAGTTTTGATACCATTAAATAGATGACATATAAAAAAAAGAAAAATATAAAGTAAAAATAGTGTCCCGCCATATTTCTATTTACCAAAATGAGTGAAACTAACATACAAATCAATACATTTTGAAGTTTTATTACAAAAAAGGGATAAATACAATACAAGTCGGCAAAAAAAAATTTTTGACGTTTATGGATTTAACGCAGTGTCGCTAAGAGTAGCACAAAACTGGTTCAAGCGTTTTCAGTTCGGTAATTTTGACGCCAAAGATATACTTCGCTCTGGTCGACTTGATAAAGTCGATGCCATTTTAGAAAAAGTGGAGCAAGATCGGCATATTAGCTCTTAGAACATAACTGAAGAGCTAAGAATCGACCACAAAATAGTTTTGAAGTATTTGAAAAAAGTTGGATAGGTAAAAAGCGCGATATTTGGATCTAACACGAGCTCACTGAAAGAAATCTAATGATCGTGTACTCATTTGCGATTCTGTATTAAAACGTAATGAAATCGGGCCGTTTTCTAAAAGATTGATAGTTGATGATAAAAAATGGATTACCTACGACAAGAATGTGCAAAATAAAATCATGGTCAAAAGGCAAACAAGCTTCACAGACTACAGCGAAACCCGGATTAACTCGCAATAAGTTGATGCGATGTCTATGGCAAGATTGGAAGAGCATTATTTGTTAGTAGCTTTTATCGCCAGGCAAAACTATCAATTCGGATCTCTACTGCCAATGGATGATGAGACTCAAGCAAGAAGTAAAGAAAAAACAGCTGAAATTGATCAATAGAAAGGGTGTGGTTTTTCACCACGATAACGCCATATTACATACATTTTAGCCACTAGGCAAATATTGAGATAGTTTGGCCAAGAAGTTATAATGCATCCAACATATACCCCTGATGTCGTTCCCTCATATACATACCTGTTTCGGTCTCTTCAGAATCCTTTAGGTAGTGTTAGATTAACATTAATAGATGACTGTCAAAATTACTAATAGCAGTTTTTTAGAAGTCCCAAAATTTCTACGACAATGGGATTGTATTGCTACTTACGAAATGGCAACAAGCTGGTGAAAAAAATGGTATATATATTATAATTAAATGTAAATAAATTATGATGAAAAATTATTTTGTAAAATTTAATGAATTTTTTTTAAAAACTATGATACTGCGATCAGTGTAATATGTTTTACCATTTCTTATTTGAATGTGGAGATATAGTTTATTGTTAAAACTGCACGGAAGATATCGATCGATCTTTTATTTAACGTGAGACAAAGAACGGATATATGATTTCAGATTTTATTTTGAATAATGACTTGGTAATTTATAAGACTTATAAATTACCAAGTAGAACACCAAATACAAGACAATGAAGAAAGAAAAACTTCGATTCCGATTGTGCTTTGGGTCACGAAGCTGGTTCTACTCTAGGTTCTTCCGATCTTCGTATAGCTCTAAATCCAATCCTAGTCCCGTTATCGGTTCTTCCAACTTCTGTCCTATCTCTAAAATAGGTGTTTTTTATTTGAGAAGAAGTGCTTAAATGCTTATTTCTATGAACCTAACTTCAAAAGTAATGTAACTTCCACACAAAGCCCTTATTTTTAATTTCTTTTCCCTTATTCCCTTTAAACTATAAATTTCTAAAAATATTGAAACATGTTCAAAATTTATAAAAACGATTTCAAATACTAATTTCAAACCTAGGTCATTGGTCAATTCTCCTATCGTGGCTTAGAATCCGGAACCTTCTGATTATAAAGCAACGCTCTAAGTACTGGGCCTCCACCGCCCCTAATTGACGCTCTTAATTCGACTCGCAACTAACTGTTTTTCCAGAAAAACGCTTGCTTTACATCCCTTTAGGGAACATAAAAAAATCTCTGGTTCTATGCTATAACCTGAAATATGCAGAAAAGCAAAAAAAATGAGCATTTTTCATCAATTCAAATTTCAGATTTCTTTAGTCAATTATTCCGGATACTTATTTTTATATATTTGTATATGTTTTCTACATATGACCATAGATTTGCGGGCTTAGCATGATGCGCTAGAGAAGAATTCTCTACAGAATTATGCCTTTAATTCATTATGTTGGCGTGAGAAAAGCAATCCCGTAAAGAGTCTCTTTACTAAGGTGTTATGATAGGCCAGGTGTTGATTGGACACCGTATACCGTGTAGCAATGAGTATGCGGTCTCCGCAGTTGTGGCATTCGTTAGAGCGTTGTGCAAGACACCGCATCCACAAGGCTCGCTGCGGCGGCATCAGGAAGCGAAACAAACGCCGGAAGTTCATATTAATTAACTCGGTATCTTTTTAATGAACGAGATCCGATCAAAATTGTCAACCCACCCTTAACTAAAGTAAGGTGGGCTAATTATGAGTAGGTACTGTCATAAGTTTGTAATGGACATGAGTGTGTAAGCACCTAGCAGTTGGTACGCCCGATTGCGAGTGGAAAAAAGCAAATTCGAGCTATGGCCTGCAGCATTATAAGCGTTGTGGTGGAATTATCAATAGGTCGACTATAGCCTAGAGTGGTAGATTATAAAGATAATACCAAAAATCTTCTACGTGTATGACATTACCACCGGAAACCCTTAGAATTGCTAAAAAACTTCACGGCGACAACAGCGTAGGGCATCGATATTCATTACAGCAACGAAACATTTCATGTTCGTATGACAATAGCAAAAAATATTGCGATTGCATATAAACGTAAAGTTTATAATAGTCGAAGTAACACTTTTGTGTTTGATTTTGTAGCAGATGTTCTAACTGAACTAGAATACAAAAAATATTTTTTGATTTCACCAGTATAGGCTTGATTCGGGACCTCGATTGAAAGAGAGATTACTTGATATGAAAACTGTAGGAATTCATTGTAAATATAGCTATTCAAGCGAAGTCGTAAGTATAATTACTCATTAATAATATAACATTAAGTATTAGGTGTTTACATTGAAGTCGTCCTTTCCGAATATTGGCCACTGCGAATTTCAATATTCAACGAATTCGAAATTCAAATTATAAATGCGGAAGCTGCGTAAAGGGAGCATAAGGTTTCATTAAGGCACTGAAATTGCTGTATTCGATTATTAGCCACTTTGTATTTAAATATTTCTGGCTTGCCGATAATTCAAAATTCAAACCATAGAACCAGAAATTGCGTAAGAACGCTACTTCCGTCCGAAAAAAGTGTTCAGTTACTCCCGAATCGCTCCTGAAGAAGTTTTACTTCAAAATAAAATAGACATAAAGTCGTTTCTATAGAGAAACTATAAACGTTTCTAGAGAGTCCTTCTATAGAGAAGAACTGAGGAAGAGATTATATGAAGACGAAAAATTTCAAAGTGACTATTTTTACATTGTCCCATTTACTCGGTGGTGGTAAAAATATTATATCTTGCTCTTGAGAAAAATTTAAGAAAAGTTTGACCAAACTCTTTAACGACATTTGAAGTCCTCATCACTTCACACCTTAGACCAACATGGAGTTTATAGCTTAATATCCACTTCTTAGAAGCTGGAGCCCGGCAGTGGACTAATAGGTATATATGGACTACACTAATATATACACATTCGATTCAAATTTTGCTGCCCTTAGCCATTTTTAGTATTTAATTTGCAGTCTCAATTTTATAGATTTTTTTTATGTAATTTACACATTTATATACATAAATGATTATGATATCATGTACAAATATGCAAATAGGTTGCATGCTTCATTTTACATATCATAAAGTAATGTCGCATGCAAGAGTTACTAGTGTAACTAATGTAACAATAAGTAAAAATTAGTGTAATTGGAGATAGGTCTTGAGACTACAAGATAGTCTTGTAGTCTCAAGAATTATCATACATATATGAAAAATCCACATTACGGTCGACTCAGTCAATTAGTCCTAATACCATGAGTAAAGAGGCAAAGAAAAAGGGAAAAAAGTATATTATTATTATTCATTAAACAATGAACATGTGTTCATCTCAGGCGTTGTATATCCATTGCTAGACATAAAAGCCCATTCTAGATTGCTAGGTCGTACGATTCATGCTCAAATCACGAAGAAAGGTCACGAGAATGAGAAACCGTCCAATGGTGTGACGTTCAATTCGTGGTCTTCACTAAAAATAGGTTTTCGTCCCCAACGGTTATTAGTTCCACGAGCGAAGTGACCTGCTTGTCTTAATTACATTATTATAAACATTTTTGATCCATTGTTATTATTTATCCATTAACTAATTAATCGACTGCCGATCAGAAGATTCTACTAAAGCATACCATCTGAATTATTTTGTAATGTCATAAATTGATTGTTGACCGCTCTACGCCAACCGTCTGCGTGCCATGAACTTTCAAAACTGCAATTCTTCAAATACGATTTCTAATCTATATTTGCTTACTGGAACCAGTTTAGTTATTACCTTTAAAATTACCAGGTTTTAATGTTAAATCGGTGGTTTAAGTATCTATTAAATTCAAAATATCTTTATTTCATATAGATGATAAAATAAATTCTTATGACCATGTTCAGTGATGAATTTCTTTATTCCTTATCTCGTCGATTTCCACACTTCAGTACCGTACTTCATGGGTATGTGGACGTCGATAATATTGGGGTAGTACTAGAGTACTCCTCCAATATTTATTCCTCCTAAGCTTTGACCAGTCGTCTCCAACTCTCTTCTGTCTTTATGTAGTATAAATTGGTTGTCAGCTACCTTCCCTCACCTCTTCCCTCCATGAATAATCACTTTGTAGTTCAAATCACCAAATGTAATTCATGATCATAGGATCATAGAAAGTCTGATACGCCTTACAAAATAAAAAAAATTTCAACCCACTCTAATAATTATTGCTGACGACTTGGCCATACTCAGTTTTAAATATTATATTGTACAGAATCGCCTTTACTGAATAGATTTACAGAGTAGATTTATTCGTTTCAGTAGGGGCCGCTTTTTCAGCATTAATGCAAATAAGCTCTAGTGTCGTGAGGTCTTGGTCTAGGCGAATTACTTAGTTGTCAAAAGATGGAAAAGGACCAATCATTTAGTCCTTTTCCATGTACATCCAGTGAAAAAATATTGAAAAAATTTGATAATTTTTGAGAAAATTGCAAAATGTGTTTTTAGGGAGTTTCTAAAGGGCATTTTTAAGCCCATTTTGATATTTATTGTTTAAAGTTTTTAGCTTTTATATTGAGGGTTCAATTTTTTGAAAGTAACGGATGTTTTTGGGATCAATTTTTTTTTAAATCGGCCCTTTCACTTTTTACGACTTGCATCGATGTAAACCCGAGTACAGGTATTAGTCTAGAATAACTAAAAACTTTAATTTATAACACTCGTTTTTTTAGTATTACTTGTAATGCTATGGATATGATACGTAACCGTCCGATACGTCCATGTATCTGTCCAAGGGAATCTTTAAAACTGAATTTCACACACTACTAATTGTTGGATATGATGAAGCTTGGCAATTATGTATAGTTCTTATAACAATACAATAATATGGTATCAATAATCTGATCTGATGATAGAACCAGATGATAGGCACAAACATTCCGTAACGGAATTAGCCGTGGGGACTAGGATTAGCCATGTTTGAGCTTATTGGCATTGTCTTAATTAACCGGAACGTAAGTGACTCAGACCATGAGCGGTTTCCAGGGTCCTGATGATGGAGTCGGAAAGTAAGCACTAGCACTCCATGACATAGCAACATGTCATGTCGCCATGTTTGAGCTTATTGGATGTGTCTTGACCAAATGGCATTTTAACCATGATATGCTTTCAGAGTCTGATGGCGATCTCGAAGTTTGGCACTGGAGCTTGATCACGAAGAACGTATTCTAACTGTGTGTGGACTCTTTTTAATTGTCTTCAAACATGCTCTGGCCATGAGCGATTTTCAAGGTCTGATAATGGAGTTGGAAAGTGGGTACTAGCAATCCATAACACAACGTATTCTATTCTTATTTAAGCCTATTGAATTTGTCTTAAAATGCACACAAAGAATCATGATAGGCTTTCAGGGTCTGATGGCGGATTTGGAAAGTTGGCATTGCAACTTGATAATGGAACAACGTATTCTAGCCGTGTTTCAGCCTGTTGGATTTGTCTTGAAATGCACTTTGACCATGATATGCTTTCAGGGTCTGATGGCAGAGCTGGAAGTTTGACACAGGAACTTGGTAACGGAATAACGTATTCTAGTCGTGTGTGGACTTTTTTAATTGTCTTTAATCACGCACTTCTGAAGTGTATTCCAGGCGTGAATGGTTTACAAAATTTTATAACAGATTCCGAAGGTAGGCATTTCCATAACAAAACATCCATATACAGTAATGTATACATTCATATATATTGTTTTAATTGAAAATTATATGCAATGGACTTATTTCAAAATCATGCTAACTATTTATTCAGAATACAATATCGTTAAAAGAGAATCACGCTCCAATTTCAGATACACGCCAAAGGCACACTCTTGCTTGGAAACTGGCGCCGTTCAAACTAATACGATGATAATTACCGGCTAAACGGTACTCGTCAAGGTTAAAAACTTAATTTGACTGTTGGAAGCCAGATCTTCTTTTTGGAAAGCGACGCGCTGCTCACTCATATATTATCATGTTATAAGGTGTAAAGCCTAGAGAATAAGATCGCAAAAAAAATTTTACTTGCTTCGGCCCGCGACTTTTCCCGTATGGACATAAAATGCATTTCAAAGCTTTTGTATGAACTGATGACGCTGTGTCTACTTTGACATAGACCCCGGCTCTGTTCTCAATTCTGATTCTGGTTTCCATTTGGGTCCCGACTTCGGTCCCGTTTCACCTTCGATTCAGATTTCATTCCATCTTCGATTCGATACCCATGAATTATCCCATTTTTAAGGGTTTCTCGATTATCACCCCAGAATCCTAAATATTTCCCGTACAAAAAGTACGCTATGTGTAACCCAGGAAGCTTCTCCATCTTTTAGTGAATTCCGTCTAGATTAATTCAGTCGTGTCAAAACTTACCCCAGACAAATTTCTAAAAAGCGTTACTTAGGTATACGTAATGCGTAAATAACATTATGGGTTTAAAAAGGCAATTATTTTGAAAACCTGTACAGGTATTTCAATTTTATTTATGCGCATAGATGTGTATTATGTGCCTGAGAAAAAGGCGGGCTGGAGAGCCGGCCTTGGCGCGCCGTGTCGATTGTGACGCTCGCTAGGTAGCAGTAATAACTTTATAAATAACTATAATGATATCTTCGAAATCCTGCATAACATTTTAATGAAACATACACAAAAACTTTAAAATTACTGCTTATAATGCCTGAAATTTTCATTGAAATCTGTTGAGGCCTTTCAGAGCCAACTAAAGATGAACTTTCAGATAGACGTGCATCGATGCGGATAAAGGGTCATTTTCGTTGACATCGAATAAAATGCAGTTTTCCCTTAAATACTGGAATCAATTTTGAAATCCTAGACAGACATTTTAATTTTATTTATTTGTACATATATCTGAAGGAGGGCACTGATAGGACACCGATAGGGCACTGAAAGAGGGCATATGCAAATATTTTTTGTTAGTACTACCCACTCTCGTAGTGTACAAAATGAGGTGCACCTGCGACTGGAGCGACCGAGGCTATGCATGTGGATGATGTAATCGCTTCTACACCGACACACCGACGCTGGACTGAACAGACATCGATTATGTACGACCACCGATTATTAAAGACGTACTTAGCGGCAGCTAGTGCACGTTTCACTACTACGTTTATAACTAACTACACGAAATCCGAAGGACTTCTTAGTATTCAAAAATAATTACTCATATAATTCGCTCAAAGAAAATATTGTCCGGTACCTACAATATTTTCTCATTTTGTATTTTATTTATTCTTTTATCTTTTACTTATTCACGAAAAACGGCTTTGTCTACGACACAGCCGATTTTTTTAAAATTATAAAACGATCTCAATTACGTTCTTCATTTTGATCGCGATTCTGTTTCCGATTCCGAACCGATGTTGAACTGAAACCTCTGTTGAACATTGTTGTTATCAATAATCAATAGGCATAAGTGTTCGTTTACGATCACGCAAGCGAAGCCGCGTGTAAAATATAGTATCTTTATAAATTATAGCCTATATGTTATTCTGATGTATAAGTTATATTACTGTAAAGTTTTAGTTAATTTTGTTCAGGTGTTAAAGCGTGATTAAGTAACAAACATCCAAACTTACAAACGCATAAACCTTCACATGTACAGCACAACTGACAGCGAATTTGAAATCAACAAAATAATCTATGTTAATATCTAGCATCCTGCTAATTATTTTAAAGATCCTGCTAAAATACGCGAGACAGTACCTAAAACAGATATTTTGCTAGTCGTCTCGTCAAAGATGATCAAGTACTAAGTCATCGAGTAGCTCATCATACAAAATAATCCAATAAAAAAATTCAAGTGATAAAATAAGGGACAAACTGAAATATAGAATGTTTTGTTAATATGCTTGCTCAAACTGTGAAAAGCCTCATTTAGACATCACCAAAGAAAGGAATTAAAATACTAACAAGGAGGTTCGTATTAAAGAATTATATTATTAAATACAATAAATTTTAATTTTTGACGTGACAACGTCTTATAAATTGGTTTGCCGGGTGACACTTCAAGAAACTGCGTTACGCTCCGCTCACGTTATGCGCTCACAATGAGAGCGAGTGAGAGGCACGCGTCCCTTCCACTCGGCCATGGTTAGCCCGCCTAAGAGCGAGAGAGACAGACATAAAAGAAAGGCACGCGTCCCTTCCACTCGAGCACAGTTAGCCCGCCTAAGAGCGAAATGTATTGCAAGTTATTGTATGTATATTTGTATATAAATACGTATGTATGTGTAAAGGTAAAAATAAAATTTTGTTAATATGAAATTCAGTGCGAGATTCTTTGTATAAATTAATGTTTTAAATATAATTCTTTGTATAAATAAATGTTTTAAATTGTTACTATTATTTCATCCTTCTTCCTACTATACGAATGAATATTCACATTAAAATGATTTTACCACTCAAAGTCGTTGTCACGTAAAACTTTCGCCCGTATACCGACTTTACAGGCAACCAATTTTTTTATACAACAAAATGAAAAAAGTCAATACTATCATACCACTGATACTGATCTTATGCGACGTTCTCATTTCAGGGTCTATTGAATAGCAAGAGCCATTATATCATTTGTAGAATCTTTTTTAGCACGTGAGAATTTAATATGCACTACAAGCGGTTCCGTCTCTTGTTCTCTCTTGATACAGAACCCTGAAATGAAAACACCTAATAATTATATATTGCAATTTTATTATTTTACCCAGTGCAGACATTCGAAATTTGTTACATGCTAACCCTAAATCAACGGCTTCACAATGGAGCAGCGAAGGGCATCTTACATCTTCACGCTACCCCGCACACGGCGCCGAGGTAGCTAGTAACCTTTGTATTCTTTTGTTACTCGCATCTGACCTTTCGGATCGGGAGATCGGCTTATGATCTTAAGTATTTTCCGGTGGCTGAACAAGGTTTCGCCACCTGTGAATATGAAACGGCAACTTATCGTTGTTTCTGTATACTTTCAGGCGTTTAGACGGCCATTAGAGAATCGGGGTTAGATGGATAGCAAAAGGAACGAGAACTCTTTATTGGTTTCCACATATGAATCCATTAAGAAAACAACTTAAATTGCCCCATTTCGAATTCAAGTGCAATGCACCGGTCGATGTCCGAAATAGGGAGAAGAATGGAAGATATCAGAACTTAGTGTGAAGTATTCAATTACTTTGCAATGTATTGTGATATCTCTTTCAGTGTAGACAATGGAATGTTCGATTTGTTGTTTTAATATTGCAATGTTTTATTTTAATTTTATGAGTAATGCATTACCAATGTATATCTATAAATATTGAAAAAAACATTGGAGTCCTGTTCATTACTAATTTGTATGAGAATACATAGAACCAAAAATATAAATATTCACAATATTTATATTATAATATATTTATTATCATATGGTATGACATATTTATTATTACACATAATATTTCTGATTATATGGTGTGTATTCTCATCAAATCGATTTTCGCACGAGTTTTTTAAGCTTTGTTCTGTTCCTTAAATGCTAGTAAGTTTTTTTTCGATAAAATGAATAAAAGTTAAATACACGTATTCAAATACTTTAATAATACATTAATAATATAACAAGCTATAATGACATAATACTTTATTTTCCATTCATTACTTTCTATTCATATTCATACATTTATCTACTTGAAAATTAGCATTATTTCGAATTTAGTTTGATTTGTTTTCTTGATCCTTTTTCAGAATGACCTTTATTGTTCTTCAACTTAGATATTCATCTGAGACTCTCTATCTGCAGGTTATCAACGTATTTGTCTTTAAAAACGGGCCATTCATCATCATCATGCACTCATCACAAAAAAATGTCATTAAAAAAATTGTTAAAAAAAATCTGAAAAACCATCAGAATAGGTATTTTAAAACTAATATTATAGAATCCAGTATATGGAATTGAGTATGTATCAATTTTCGGCTTAATTGACCAGTGTACAACGAATAAGTTTTGCAATATGAACGGAAAGTCCTGGATTAGTTTGCCAGTGTATAAATAAATTCTTATAGCTCTATGGTTTGAGATCGTGTTATTTTCTCTCATAAGTATAATATAACGATAACTTGCAATTAAAAATTACTGAATTGTTTCATTTCCATAAGAGTTTATGTGTGTATTATACAAATAATTTAAAATCAGAAATTTATTGGTTAATTCTTCATGGGTAGGATTAGAATCTGTGCAGAATTTAGTCCTCACAGTTAAATAATCATTCCTAAGTGTTCAAACAGCTTATTTCTCGTTTTGTTAGACAGTTATAAATACTAAGGCAATATAACTATAAATTATGCTAGTCTGATTTAAACATATGGGGTATGTGAATAATAAAAAACTAAAGCTAGAATTTTCTGAATGCATATGTATTTATATATATAAAACGCCCGACAGCCAATAACAACTAAATATACTCTAAAACAATTCTGAACACGTTTTGATCTTGATATCTAGGTATACACGTTCGTCGAATCCGGCAATGTGGGAAAATAGTCCGATTACGCAAAAATATAATGAAAAAGGTGTAAAGCTTTAATTAGGTACAGGATTTTCCTCTAGATTGTGAAAACCCACCGTAAATTATACCGTCTCGTTAGCGGTTACAAGTTTCATGCAACTCGTGATAACGATTACTTATGATCACAATTACTTTGCAAGTATAATTATTGAGACGAAGTGTTTTTAGGGTTCCGTAATTCGAAAGAAAAACTGGTACTAGTTGTCCATCCGAATGGTCTGTCACTTCGTGTGTTGATCCAGTGTTTAGGAACGGATGTATATATAAGTTGAAATCAATATAAAATACTGCGATCCTCGGTTCCTGAGATGTTAAAAATTCAAACTTCTAAATCAACGAACTTAAAAATACGGCCCTTTATCACAAATTTTGACCCTCACAAAATCACTCATCAAAACCTTATTATAGGGCACTTTTCGTTGATCTAGCCTGATGTTGGACCAAAGGTAAGGTCTTACAGCACCGGTGAAGAAAATCCCGAAGGCCTTCATTTATAGTGAGTGACATTTGTATTGGTGTACCTACCGTGATGAAGGCCCGATGTATGGGAAAATATGTTTGTTTTAAATCTTGCTATGCACATTGTAAAGTAAAAAGTGATTTTCGCGTTTATTAAAAAATCTTTGAACGTAATCTTCAAAGCGCAAGTCTCATTCGCACTTCTCCGGTTTTTTTCTTCTAAGTTCCATATTAAATATTTGTCCGAAATTTCGAGACGAATTAACGATCCATTTCTGTATTTAAAATGTTGTCCAGTCTTTGTGATGTGATCCGTGTACAATTCCGTGTTTCATAAAGTAAAATCATGGCCTTTTTTTTATAAAACACACAAGTAGAAACTGGAAATTTATTAACAGCGCTATAACTTTGAGATACATGTACCATGTGGTACAGGCGTTTACAATTTAGTACAACAATAAAAAAACGTCTTGAACACTTAACTACATCAAGCAATTTCCATATTATGCAAAAATTACGTTTTTAATTAATTTCTTAATCGGTAAAATCTTTTTCTCATGATTAGCAATAACATCCTGAAATCTATGTATTAAGATATATATATATATATATGAAATCTATTATGACTCCCTTCGACGTTCTATCCATACGATTTACTTATTTCTTTTTTGTAAATAAAAGATTTAATGATTTGTCGTCAAATATTGGAGATCACCTACCTTTCATCCTTCTCAAGTTTTCTTTCTCTACATCTCCGGTTCTAATCGAGGTACGTAGTTCGTTTCGGTCTAAGAATATTTGCTGGAACGAGCTCTTTGATTTGCACTTATGCACACTTAAGTTGGTTGAGATCGAGAGAAATTAGATGTGAGTATTCAGCTTGACTTTAAATGTTTCTACATCAATAACATGCGTTTCAAATTAGAAAATAATTGTTAATCCTCCGTTTTACTTCGCATTTAGATGGTTAATATTTACTAGCTTTAGCCCGCGGTTCCATCCGCGTAGATATAAAATGAATTCCTTTATCTTGCATATCGCCCCATCACAAAATCAAGTTTCCAGTCACTATCTCGTTATCGGTTCTGATCCCAATCCAGCTCTCAATGTCAATTTCTCTCTTTCGCGATTTAAATCACACTCCCGTTTTTGAATCCAACTCCATTCTTGATCTAAGGAGATTCCAATAACATTCCCGATCCCGTTCGATTAATTTTAATCTCAGTACTGATTCTCATTCCGACTCCAGTTTTGATCTAAGGAGGTTCCGATAACATTCCCGATCCCGTTCAATTTAATTTTAATCTCAGTACTGATTCTCATTCAGACTCCAGTTTTGATCTAATGAGGTTCCTATAACATTCCCGATCCCGTTCAATTTAATTTTAATCTCAGTACTGATTCTCATTCCGACTCCAGTTTTGATCTAAGGAGGTTCCGATAACATTCCCGATCCCGTTCAATTTAATTTTAATCTCAGTACTGATTCTCATTTCGACTCCAGTGTTGATCTAATGAGATTCCGATAACATTCCCGATCCCGTTCAATTTAATTTTAATCTCAGTACTGATTCTCATTCCGACTCCAGTTTTGATCTAAGGAGGTTCCGATAACATTCCCGATCCCGTTCAATTTAATTTTAATCTCAGTACTGATTCTCATTCCGACTCCAGTTTTGATCTAAGGAGGTTCCGATAACATTCCCGATCCCGTTCAATTTAATTTTAATCTCAGTACTGATTCTCATTCCGACTCCAGTTTTGATCTAAGGAGGTTCCGATAACATTCCCGATCCCGTTCGATTAATTTTAATCTCAGTACTATTTTTCATTCCGACTCCAGTCAGGCTTTTGATTCTAATCTTCGATCCCACGCTCGATTTTCACCTCGGTTTCAGTTTCAATTTCGATCCTGGTCTCGATTTTAAATGATATTTCTTGTCTTGTATGCAATTTTTAATCTACGACTAGGCACAGTTCTGATTTGCACGAAGGCTAATACTGGTAGTATCAAAATAAAATATGGACTATATTACTTGGGGATAGTGTGACCTTCTGTTTAAAAGAATACAGCCACAGATAAGAAAATATAACACAACCTACGAACGTTACTACAGAGATAAATAAACTCTTTTGTTACATTGTCTATGCCATTTTTCATTTTCTTCTTTTTTCACATATATAATTATAATTACAACCATTTTGAATATGAATCTGATTAACTATTTCCGGTCATGTAATAAATATATTGCATCACCTTCTATGAGTGAAAGAATTTATAGAATCTTTAATGGTAGAAATATGAACATGAAGCAAAGGTTTTTTTTTCAAAAGTTTCTTTGTTAGAGACAGCCGCGCTCTTGTTACGGATACCCGGGTAGGGATTTGTTGTTAGGAATTGTTAATTGTGTGAAATTTATCTATTTTCCTAATTTGTATATTTATTCAGTTTTAATGGAATTTCTTGAATTGTATATTGTGTTTAGTATTTTATCTTATCTTGTTTTTTTGTTTATATTGTGTTTTTGTCATATTTAGTCGTAAATACGAATATAGTGTGATGTGCATATGAGTTGCATACGAAATTGTGCCTTGACGGGGGGCTCATGCGTGAAAAATACAAAGTGCAAGGCCACACCCCCTCAATTAAATTGTATGCAACTCATATGTACAGGCGGATACGCCATCTATAAACTACAGCATATTTGTTGCATCCGTCGCAGTTGTACTTCGAGCGCCACATACGAAGCTCGGCTGTAACAAAGAAGTTTGATCTTCTAAAAACGCTGTCCATCATTTTGCCCACCACACCGGTGTGGTGGTGTGGTAGTGTGGTAGGCATACCGCTAGAAATCCGTTCTCCGAGGCGACCGTGAAGGAGAATACGAAGTGGGGGCTTACGGGGCGATGGCTAAAATCGCTGTTAGGTACATTCTTTTTCGCGCGTACAATATATAGCTAGTTCCACAGTAGGGAATGCAATTCCGACTCGAGATCACAAATTCGAGATCTCGCGGGATTAGAAATATCAATCCCGCGAGAACCCGAAATTTTCGGGATCTCGTCTAGTTTAAAAAAAACGTAAAGTTCGGATGACTGAAAACCATGAATGCTTGTAATTGTGATAGTGAGGTTAATTAAAATAATATATTATTTGAAAGAAAACAAAAAACCTTTATTCTTTAATATTACTTACTAAATAATTAACGGTTTTTTTGGAAATTAAGATAATCAAAATAAAAAGTATAACTCAAGGAGATTAGAAAGTAGTTGCTGTTGATTTTGAAAGTAGCTTCTTAAAAAGCAAAGTGTATCAAGAGTGCGATCTGCTAATCGACATCTAATGTCCGTTGCAATGTACCCAGCTGCTGAGAATACCCTCTCCGACTCAACACTGGTTGGCAACAGCGTAACTAAACAATTATATGCAAACTGCAAAAATCTACCCCTTGTTCCTCCACACTCAAATAAATCCATTTCTTTTTTTATGACAGACTCTAATTTATCTAAGCTCATGGATACATGTGTAAAAGGATTTTAGACACTCGCAGAGTTTCTTTTAATCCCTCTTGAAGTGACGTATTAGTTTTTGCAGCAGTAGCACGTAAATTCAAATCCTCTGCAATCATAGAAAGAAACAAGTCATCTTCGTTTAATACTGAATCAATCTCTGCTTGGTTTGGTTCTTTATTATATAATCGTGTGATTATATTTTAATTTCTTTCCTTAAGATATATTTGCTTGGCAATTAGAAAGTCTCGTTGCCTTTTCATTGCTCCAAGTCATCTTTACAATTATTCAAATGTAATAGAGTTGCAGTTGCTTTTATGCGACGCTCGGAGATACGATTGTTCATCGAAGAGACCAACTTTTCTGAAAGAGGAGTTTTTAGGTCTTCTAGCTTTCGAATCACGAAACGCAATGCATGTTCTGCACTTACTAAATCAGTATCTCGATGGCACAGTACCTCAACAGCCAATTTCAGTGGCAAAATGTATTTTCCAAATCGATAAAGACAGCGTGTTCTTCAACCGTGAAAAAATAGTCTGAATTAGAACTGAGCGAGAAGTCAACTAGGGTCTTAGCTACACACTGCTTTATTGTATGTACTTATCATGTTGCATAAGCTAGATCAACGTGTCTTGCAATCAAGAACCAGCTGAATTGTTTTGCCAAACTCTTGCTGAATATAATCCTGAAGCATATCATTTTTGGTAGGAGAATCCCTAAAAAGTTTGACACATTTTCTTAATTTCGATATAATCATTTAGTATTCTGTAGCCAGATCAACTTATCTTATAGGTAAGGAAAAGAATAAACCTGTCCTCGGAGAGGAACCAGGTTTTACATTTTTTTCGAGTGGTTTCATCTTTCATCTTAAACGTGGGCAATTTACCATTATAATTTCCATTAAATTAATGTGTGTGTTGTCTTGCACCTATTACTCTTGTCATTACTCATTAATTTTAACTCTTTTGTTTGTCTGTGACGTTTTGTCTTGCATTATATGATATAGTAATAAAGGCTTTAGCCGTTGTGAATTTCAAGAAAAATTAAAGTTTTATTCAACACTAGCTTTTGTCTGCGGCTTCTCATCAGGCTACTAAAAATATTTTGCGAAAAACAGTCTTAAACAAAGAAATAGACAATGATTGGCTTATATTGAGTTATAGTATAAAATTCGATTAATTAAAGAATAAATATCGAGATTCCATATTAATTTATTTTCACATTATTTTAGAAACAAAATTGAAATAGTCTGTTTCTCGACAGCACACCGATCACTGTTATAGATCACTATTCTTATTGTTCCGATTTGACATTATGCGATTGTTATTACTAAAATAAGAAATGAACTTAAGGAAAAACAGTTTTCATCTTTAAAAGATGAACTGATTGCATTTGAAAAGGCGCTTGAAGAGCTGTCTGTGTCTGAAAAAAATGTTTTAAAAACTCGTTTAGGCATACGAAAATTTTTTTGAAATATCTAATAAAAAACAATTATCTGTAGCATATTTTTTTTTTGTACTAACGTATAACTTTCTCAGTGCTTCACGTATTTCTTCATCTTTAATATCGATTTCATTCTAGCTCAGCTTCCAATCTTATGCTGAATCTTGACAACGATCCTTCTAGAGATTTTAGTTTCGATCTCAATTATTTGGGTTCTGATGACGGTTCTCCACCTGATTTTAATTTCAGCGGCGTCCTCGTATTGTTCACAAATCCGTTCTCAATTACAATCATGGCTTATTTGTTGGTCTCGATCCTAATTTATTCTTAATTAAAATTCATATTTGTTCTGAACTATGATTTCGATCATCATCAAACCCGACTCAAGTTTCGACCCTAATCCGTCTACAACTTCTAATTTCGACTCTGCTCTCAATCTCAATACCGTTACCATTTCTAATTCTGAATCGATTCTTAACTCTAGTTCCGCTTTCAGCTCCGATCCTCACTAGACTTTCGGTCTATTTCCGTTTCCAGTTGAAGGGCACAGGGGAAAATCATGCAATGTCACTAAAACAATGAACTGAGAAATTGTTAAATTAACATTTTGATCCTTGAAAAATGTTATAAAAGAAACTTAAATAAAACAAAGACATATTAATTAATGAAGAAAATATATTGGTTTTGTGTAGTAAAAAAAAACATCTTGGTTGTATTTCTTAAGTTAACAGAAAAAAAGTAAACAAACACAGAAAATACAGGAAAAAAATATGCGATGTCCATAAAATTGTTATTGTTTTGCTTCCACACTCAGACCATAAACACCTCAGTACAACTGTTAATCAATATTACATTTATAAAAAGAATGCAGCACCGCTCAAAATCGAATACTTAATTATTCTAAGCATGGTTAGCATAATTAACACCACACCTGAGATTACAAAACATCACATTGATCATTACTATGATCATATTGATCATAGTAATGATCGTAATGATCATAATATACTAGAAATTAAAAAAAAAAACGCTGTAGTTAATTCAACTAGTCAATTCTACTAATAATACCAGAAATTACAAAATATCTTATTAAGTATTATAACTGCATAGTAGAAATTACAAAACACAGTACTCAATCTTATTAACTATATACTTGGCGTTACAAAAGGTTTTGTAATAACAAGAAAAAATTGTGATGTCATTGTTTTGGTGATTACAAAGCTCGCTACTTATTAGGAAAAGGATTTACTAAACCGGACATGCAGTATTTAAAAAAAAAAAACTTGTGTTGTCGTGGGAATTACTCGTATTTTAGTAATTATTAATTCATTTCACTATTTTCTCTCTCAGTGCAGCAGTCAAATACACTCTTCGGTCTTGTCTATGCTTTTCCGAATTATATGCACGTGGTCCACGATGAAGAAACCTTTTCCAAAACCGACTTGTTCGGGTACTTGCAAATCGTCAAACCTGCGAGTAAGATCGTTTGCAATAACCCTCTAACACCACTTGTACTTGTGAAAGCGTGGTTCTGTATTTTTTTAATAATTTCCTTGATGAAAAATAGCACTTGTTGTTGATGAAAAACGACTCAGTTGTTGTTGTACTTTCAAGCATGATGTACCAAAATAATTTTTGGAGAACTGTACGTATCGGCCTTTCACCCAATCACATTAGTTGGAGTCATTATTCCATTTTTACTTTCGTACATTATTGGTTTCAGCTATTCCTAGGCCACCATAATCTCGTAAAGGCTGACATTTGGGATGTTTTCTGTCTAGCGTCGGGTCTCTACTCTAGTCCTATTACCTAGGCCTATAATAGGTTTTCGTTTCGATGAGTATAACTACTAATAGAAGTCGTCGAATTCTCCTAATATTTTAATTTCGACAAAATGATTTTGCCGTTATCGGTATCTTCAACTTTACCATTTGGCTTTTTGTAACAGACAAATTTTTCATGCACTTTACGGAACCATAATTATTTTCACACCACAGTACGTTGAAGCGACGTGTACCATACCGCACGGCTTTCAAAATCTGTCTATTAATGCATCTGTAATAAGACATATCAGATGAAGACTGCGACTTTATATCAATTTTTTTGTCATTATTTCAGGGTCATTAGAGTGTACTTGATTTCTATTTTGGTGTCGGAACTTAAAGAAATTTAAGACAACTACTTAAAAAGTTCCCATAAACCTATTGATTGCATTATTTACGATTTATTATTAGCGTAGCGATTCAAAGCTATTTTGGAGATAGAAACATAAAACTTTCAAGCTTTTGAATGTTGGCAGTTATTGGACGATCGTAAACATTGTAGCAATAGACAGTTTTAGCTTTATATTTAAATTCACTTTGCCTCTAACTATGCGGTGCACGCTGCAATATTTAACCTTGTTAATCATTGCAATGTCATTGAATACTTTCCGCTTAATCCACATACTGGGTATGTCTCATTCTTCATGGGACCCTCAATATCGTGTTTTAAATTCCTATATCAAAACGAAAATAATTTGTGTACAAATCATGATCTAAAATATAATGCGCTTAGCCCATTACTAGACCAAAACAACATATTTATATAGATTATATGCTTAGATCGTACTAAAAAATTCCGCTATTGACCATTTGTAATGAAAATATTTAAAAAAACACTATTTTTCAAAGTGAAATATTTTTTTACGTTACTTTTGGTGGGGATTGTCATTGTACAGAATTGTATTGTGCATTATAATGAATTTAAGTCGAGAGAATATTCGCACCCTGATTTATTACTATTTTCGTTCTGGCTTAAATCAACAAGAAAATTGCCAGATACTTAAGTTGGCATGTGGGGATTAATCTCCGTTTCGGAGCTCTATGTATTCCTGGTTCTATAAATTCGGACGTGGGAGTAATCAACTCTTTAACGATTTACGTGAAGGTTCCCCGATGACTGAAGTTACGGAAGTTAATATTGATACTGAACTACAATTAATTGAAACGGATAAAAAAATTACTTATGAGCAAATTAGTACCGTATGTAGGTGTTGACATGCGCCAAAAGTAAACGACTTTGCATTTACATCAGAAAGTTCAAAATACCCTCAATAGTGAAAGCTGGGAGTGGCAGAAGAAAAATGAAAGTAGGATCAATGCAGTAGAGATGTGGTCGCTGTGTAGTGTGTGTGGGTTATCTTGAAAAGAGAGATGTAAAAACAGTAAGGTTAGAGAGCGGTGTGCTTTGAAGGAAGATGTAGTAATTAGAGTAGAAAGAGGTATGTTGCGGTGGTTTGGCCATCTGAAAGAATGAACGAATGGAAGGAACAAACCTATAAAGCGAATGTACTTATTGGAAGGGTCTGCAAGGGTTGCCCTAGAAAATTCTACGCAGACCGTATTGGTGGCATATTCAAAAAGGGCAAAATTTTAAACACTAAAAACCGACGAGTTTACATGTAAAGATAGAGGGATGTTAGTGAAGTAAGAGAGATATGCAAAGATACGATCTTCATCATGTGGAAATCTACAGTTTCTACTTACCCTTCTGGAAAATTAGCGTGAGTATATATTGTTATATTATTGATTTTATTTGAGATTTAGGTAACTTTCGCTTAAACATATATTGTTTTCAGATGAAAAGAGAAATAATTATTATATAAAGACGAGCTTTGAGAAAATCTTTTATTCGGATCAAATAAAATAAAAATATCCTTATTTCTTAAATAATAGAATTAATCACGCTTGAAGTACGTTATTATTGTACTCTTTTAGTATTAACATTACCATCCATTCCAAATGCTGATTCACCCTGAGAACAATGGGCAAGAAATTGAAGGTTTGCTTTTTTTTTTGCTCAAAGATACAAGTTAGATTCCTCTCAAAAGCCCAAGTGTCCTAAGATAGGAATTCAAAGAAACAAAACAAATGATGGATTTTTGGCGCCAAATTGTAAGTAGTTAATTTTTTTTTAACTAAACCTCTCGAATAGGGTATTAAAAATAAAGGGAATTAAAAGGAGATTACAAAAATGTTGTGTATTTAAAATTAATCAGGAATAATTACAACCATTTTAATTCAATCATTCAAATAAATTTGTAATCAGTGCATTCAAGTGGTCTTATTTTGGCTTTAAATCGGCCAAGTGTGTGTTGGATATCGTATTATGTATTTTTTTTTTTACCAGGTATAGTCAATTGAACCGCTTACGTCAATTATAATTTTCATTTGTCTTTTTGCAATAAACAATAAATTTTAATATAATATATTTAATATAATTTAATATAATAATGATAGTTTTTTTGGTGAAAATACAAAGAAAATTAATAAAATATTTTTGGTTGTACTTTGATGTAGAATAACTTTAAAGCAAGTGAATTTATCTAAAAAAAATACTAAGGATTTTTTTGTAGAGCGTTCAATTTTCTACAAAAATAATTGATTGCCACAACTTTGTATGTTGAGGAAAAAAAAATTAATTGCAAAAAGTACAAAAATCTCATGTTATTAATATGGGAAATGAACCGTCGTTGTGGCACGGTTTAATACTAATACACGGCTTATATGGGTCAGATATTTTATTTTAGCTCATAAACTAAAAATTTTAGGGGCGCTGAAAAATCAAAAAGCAAATTGGGAAATAACGGACACCCTAGTCTAGTGTTAATATTATGAATGTCGCTCATTTTTTGGAACGATTTTATATTTCTTTGTCATTTACCAGATTTTCATATACATATTGTGATGGTACATTTAAAATATTAGCTTCTTTAGCTTTTTTTTCTGAAAGGTGTTGTCGGTCTTAAATTATAAATAGCATGAATAGCCCGCTTCTGCAGAATGAAAATTGTGTTAATATTGGCTGCATAACTCTATAATAAAAATCCATAGCTCATGAGACTATGAAAAGGAACTAAAACAAACTAATCACGCAGTGTTTTCACTTGCAATCCGCCGAATTTTTTTTGATGACACGCTGTAGAATTAAGCTTTTTCGCCGATTTCATTATATATGGCAATTTCAATTTAATTTAATATCTAAAGTGAGACCGAAAAGTAAAGTCTCGTGTCCACAATATCCAGTATCTTGTCCCTGACTACTACGTTTGTGTGGAGCAAGGAAATTTAACGAGTTTTGTTTTCATCTCATTGAGGAAAAGGTTTTTAATAGTAAACCACTCACTACTTTTGCCATTGAGAAGTCATAGATTGAATAGAAAGATCTTAAAATACGAATTTTTAATCTCAGAATCGACCCAAAAAAAAAAACTGTTGATATCCCTTTGATATGTATATATACATACGAAGAACGATAAACTCCTGATTATTCATAACTTCATTAGAACAAAAAAAAAAATTGAATTATCTATTCCTTAAGAACTTCGATGTGGCATATTTAATTAATCATATTAATATTACAAAAAGAAATTTATGAAAATTTCGATTTTCTTGTAGACATGGAATTACTTCATTTCTAATAAATTAAAAATCTCTTTGAATGGTATCTTATCATAGTTAGACGAATTTAGGAGTATTTCCGTAATTTGGGGGAGTGGTTTTTCTTTAGCTCTCTTTTTTATTTACAAAGCCTATGTATTCAAATACGACCGTAAATTTATAGTCTTTTTTCAAGTTAGAGATGATAATAGAGCAGAGCATAGTGGCGCATTCGTTTGCAAAATTGTTTTAATTCGTAATTTTTTTTTAAAATGTCCGGAAGGTCCTTCTGATTATAAAAGTGTAAGATGACACTTGATATCTTTTGACGTTATTTTTTAAACAACAAAAAACTGTATAGCCTAGAAAAAATGCATTTTTGCAATCAATTATTTTTTTTTATATTCTTTACAATATTTTGAACAAAAAGTCCTCATACTCATTATCGTATCTCTAACACAATAATTGTTATGAATTTTTTAAATTGAAAATCGCTAAAATCCGAATTTTCTGGGTTTGATTAATGTAGTTTAAAATCAAAATGCTATAATTTTTATTTTTATCAAAATTTCCACTATGTTAAACAAAATAGCCTAAATAGATTTAAAAATTTTGTTTATTTCTATGTTTTATTTATATTATAACAATATGCTTCCTACGCGCATGTACTTTCGAGAGAAGTATTTCTATCTCATTCTTATCTCAATGTATAAGAAGCGTAAGAGAAAGGTAGACGATGTTTTTGAAAAATTTTTTGTGGTTTTCAGCGGTGATAAGATAAAAAATATAATATTACTGCTTCTCATATAAATTAATTAATTATTTTCATTCATAGTTTTACATAATTAGATTTTTATTGTTTTTTGAAAACTGTTTTCGTCATTGAAGTTTACTGAAACATTTATTTCTTATCTATTGGAAAATCTTTGTTAGATACTGTCTGTGAAATAAACTCTTCTGACCTTTATTGCATATTGAAGCATATTGTTATAATATAAATAAAACATAGAAATAAACAAAATTTTTAAATCCATTTAGGCTATTTTGTTTAACATAGTGGAAATTCTTGATAAAAATAAAAATTATAGCATTTTGATTTTTAAACTATATTAATCAAACCAAGAAAATTCGATTTTCAGCGATTTTCAATTTTAAAAATTCATAACAATTATTGTGTTAGAGATATGATAATGGGTATGAGGACTTTTTGTTCAAAATATCGTAAAGAATATAAAAAATAATTGATTGCAAAAATGCATTTTTCTAGGCTATACAGTTTTTGTTGTTTAAACAATAACGTCAAAAGATAAGTGTCATCTTACACTTTTATAATCAGAAGGACCTTCAGGACATTTAAAAAAAAAAATTACGAATTAAAACAATTTTGCAAACGAATGCGCCACTATGCCCTGCACTATAAAGGAATAATATCCGCATGGAAAAGGCAATCGATAGAATATGCGTCTGTGGATTCTTCCAGTATTTATTTATCCATTACCTATTAATCCAATCCACATATCCAATATTAATTAACTTTGAAACAACTTCAATGGCTTATTTGAATTTTAATTGTAAAAGATCGCCGTAATTCACACGCCCTTTAAATAACGAACAATTTCAGATAAATTTTAAAAAGTCTAATAAAAAGTGTGATTATCTAGAAAAGGTCAGTTAGAGTGTAACCCTAAACATAATTTGTATGTCTAATGTTGCGATATGATTTAAAAAAGTAGCTTTTGCGCAATAATAAATAAATATTTTTTTACGTATACGATATTTTAGTTATGGCCATATCTGAAAGGGATGGATGAAAGCAGACCGAGAAAAGAAATTTGTCAAGGCGTGTGATGAAACGGTCGGGAAGTCCCCAAGGAAATTTAACACTCACCAAATTGCTAATATATTAAAAAAGGACCAAATTTCATGCATCCGAAACTGATGAACTTTGATGAAACCAGCATTGATTGATATAAGCGAAGAAGGTATGTAATATTTGTATGGTAAAACAGTACATGTGTTGGGTCCTAATTACAGATTAGGAAATAAAAACACTAATTTAGATATATACAGGTATTTATTAAACGTTATACCTAAACTAAACCTATCAGTTCGTTAGAGCTTAAAAGTAGCGACGATGTTTAAAAGTACGCTGTTATCAGAATGTATTTGTATGTACATGCATTTTTTCTTATTATAGTTTGTATGAGGTTCTGTTCATCGTTCTACGTGAGAACTCATAAAGTGTAAAAATGGTGAGTATATAGTCAAATTTTTAGAGGAAAACTTAATTAGACTCGAGTTAATTAATATTACGTGTATACAAATACTACAATAAACAAGAGAGAAATGTTATGAAAAATTTTAATAACTAACAAGAATGATAAATACGTTACTGACATAGCGGATGATAATAACAAACCACACATTTGTCAATTTATATTATGTACGTACAGTGCACAACGCGTTGGTAATGAGTGAGCGATACATCCACTTTAAAATGTAAAGTATATTTACATGGAATAGTTTACGTAAAAATAGATCGTATGTAATCGTTCTTACTGCGTTAGAATGAAACTGACATAATCATGATTTTTTACACGTATTAAACTAAATTGAAGGTTTTCATAATAAAATCTATGGGTGCTAATTCGAAAGAAATATATGATTTCAAAGTCTCGGCGACACACGTTTATATAGTATGTTGTAATTAAATTTAGTTATTAATTATTTAATATTAATTAATTCACAAATCAATTAATATTTTATTGAGAATGATGCATGACTATGGCATTATAAGCGATAAAATTAATTTTATTTTGGTACTTGGAAAAGAGTAACACTTCTTAAAATTTATGACACTAAAGTTCTGTTGAAATTGCTATTAAGCACGTTTAGTCATTTATTATTTGTATATATTTAAAGACAATGACAGACGTTCAAACGATAAAGATTCCACTTTTATTAGAAACTTCTAACATCGGACGTGCCTAATATATACTTTCTTTTTATTCGACCACGGAACGTATAACAACAGGGACACAATATACCATGTAGTTTACATGTGAGAACCTTTTATAGCTTCATACAGCAAATTAATATTATACAGCCAATTTCTATAGAACAAACTTCAGAGAAAAAAAATATAACGTAAAGTACAAATTTAACGAATGGTCTCAAATATTGTTTCTTCTAATGCATATGTAGCCACTCAAATTCTTACCATCGCTGGGTGACTTACTGACATGAAGTTACTTTTTTCTAATATTATATTTGCGTTGTGGCGCTTTGTTTTTATGGTTTTGTAGTCCATAAAGTTCGTGCTAATCTATCAAGACGTTGTACTTTACTTTTTACACGAATTAGCCGAAATCAGGAAGTTTCTCTAATATCGGACCGAAGTTAGTGCCGAATAGTGGTGTCATCTGAATCAACTAAAGTCAATTAAATGAGTTACATCGATTCTAGACTGCTTTAAAAATGGTGTTGAAGACGTAACAGTCTCAAGTTATGCAAGAAACAAGAATAAATTATCGCACGGAAGATGGTACTGAGCAAAGACAGTCGGCAAATCATCGTATCGTATATTATTCACTCGTATATTGGCAATAAATGTATTGTTTGCTTATTTATATCGTTTACATTTTATATCGTTTAATGCCCAATGTAGTCACTTTTCAAAATATTTACGTATATATTTTTATATTATTTGTAATATTTAAAACCCATAATGACATTTTGTTAAATCACTTCTTTCTAATACCTTTCGGATAGAAAACTGTCAGCAGATTCTGGAGAGGAAATTATGTGTAGTGAAATTATGTGTGAAGTAATATCACTACACACATTATTTTAGGCCTATGCGTTTAATTCGTTTTCATAGAATAGAAAATCGAAAAATTGATCCCGGAGAAAAACTAGAAAAAGGGATAGTTCTTTTAACGAAGAAAAGTTAAATATGTATGAAGATTTACTTGATTTTGTTTAAAAATAAGTGATCAAGTTTTAGTTAGTTTATATAATGAAAAGGACATTAGATGTAACTCTCAGTTAGTTGTCTTATAAAATTACTGTTGAACTCGATATCAGGGAAATTTATATAAAAAAGAAAAGTATAAAGAAAAAACATTGTAAATGACATCAAAAGGGTTGTAAAAGGGTTGATACATCAAAAATTCTAAATGTGTAGCGAATAAACCTAGCCTATAAATATCAAAACAACTCATATTGTCACAATTTTGCGTGGTGCTGATATTTCATAATGCGCACAAAACTACGTTTACGATCTTTGCAATTTATTAAAAAAATCTCTGTTGTTAAGGTTTTATATTTAATACATTCGATGCTCGGTGCTGTCTTATGTTTCTACGAAAGTTGTTGTCATAATTTGGTAACAAATTTTAACATCGATATCATATATTTTGATTTTTAGTATAAATTTAGATTTATTATACTCTTGAAATGACAAATTTCGACATCGTTTTTTTTTTATTATTCTCAAGTCATATTTGAGTGTCCGGCATCAAAAAACTCCCCTATATTATTGTTTTTAATAAACCTTTTCAAACTGAATATGTTGACGTCTAATGCTTTTAATCGATCGTAGTTATCGCTAGATATACCCCACTGTAGTCGTTATTAATATCCCCATGTAATTCATTTGTTTATTAAAAATGATTTAAAAAGAAACATTAACGCTTGAACGTGACCGATATTTAACTCCGAAAATTTAAATTTGCGCTCTTATAGATAACGAGACGTTTTATAAGCCATTATCAATCTCATACATGTATTATTCTGAACTTAAGAGAATCTAAATTTAATTTTGGTAGGCAAATGTGGGACACGACAAAGCGTTAGCGTTTGTAGAAATAGAAACGATCTGCCGTTTGTCTCTGCCCGCTGTTGCGACGTTTAGGCATTTTTGATCTATGTAAAGTAAAACAAATGTTAATAATCATTTTGTAATAAACAAAAATATAACAGGTATAAAAACTAGATTTTTTTCCAGAAGCTATCTTTACAGAAACGCATTTCAAATATCACGTGGACGAAGCGACGAATGACAATACAGTGGACCCCCGGTAATCCGACAAACGTTTTGCAGGACAGTGTCGGACTATCGAATTTGTCGAATTATAGAGTACTGCCTGAGACCCCCTATAGTACGGATTTTTATGGAAATAGAGCAACTTGTAATCCGACAAATTACGGATCAAAATAATAAGATTCTATTCGAACTACAAATCATACTACACATATATGTCGAGTTAGTAGTCAAATTCAAACTAAGCAATAAAAATAAAAGCAAAGCGCGTCGAGCACAATACGGTGTAGTAACGGCGCGTACAAGTTGCGATCTGTTTAATCGTGCATTAGTGAAGACTTGTCAAAATAATGTTTGTTTCGACATTAAACAGTGACAGGCGTGTCAGATTACAAGGGGCGCCAGATTAGACAGGGGCCGGATTACCTGGGGTCCACTGTACATATGGATAATGAATAATAGGGATCGAAAGTGAGAGCGAAATCGTAGTAGAGAGCGCATCGGGAACGGAATGAAAGCGGGATCAGCATCGAAATCAAATTTTGCAATCAGAATCTAAAGGTCCTATATGATTCGAAGATGAGAATGGAATAGGGAATAGTTGATCAGACAGGACGAGTAAGTGCTACAGTAATCGAAATCGAAAATAAGAACGCGATTGGTAACAATAACACGAGTGGAATTAAAAGCGACGATAAAAGTGGAATGGAAAACGAGAAAAGGATCGCAATCGACATTGTCATTGTCGGCGACGTACTTTGATATGAAAGATGAAAGAGTTCACCCTATGCTTTTGGTAATTAATAAGAATGAGACAGTGGCCGATATTTTTTTTAATATTATAAAAATAGATTATTTAAAAAAAAATATGGACGTTCTATATTCAAACCCCATGTACAAAATTTATATATTTTCTCCTACTGAAAAATGGATCTACAACGAGAACACTTTTACGCGACGATTTTGTACGATTTCAAAGGATTAAAATTAGAAGAGTTAATTGTAAAACTTCATGTGACATTTAAAAACAAAAGCCCTTCTATAGCGACTATTTACCGCCGGTGCAACATAAGGGCCGGTCGAGTAACTTTGGCGGACGAAGAAAGAAGTGGCCGGTTTTAATGGCTGTTATAAAAGAAATGCACTGACAGTGAAAAATTAAATTCAAGCAAACGGACGACTTACACATCGTAAACTACCGTGTAGTTCCTTTGATCACCCAAATGAATAATGGACAACTCAAAAGAAATCAATTTTTATCACCGGAGGATCCACTGGCTGCATTTGACGAGACCTTCGAAGAGGTGTCTGATGCAGACGGGAAAATGTGTTTTGCAAGCTAGTTTAATTGTACATGTAAGATTTTCTATAGACGTCAATGGAGAATACTTTAAGAATGCATAATTTAAAAAAAAAATTACTTGTACTATATTTTTTTGTAGTATCACAAAATTATTCCCCACTTACATCATTAAATCCTGAAGAAATCTATGAACGTAGGCATGTATATATATTTTATTTTATGATGCGATGATAGTTTTTGGTATTAGTATTCTATAAATTAGTTTTTACGGAGAGCAAACTATTAATCAAACAAACAGTTTAAAAAGTATGTTTGATGTTCCAACTCTCAATTGAACACATTTTTAATTTTGCATCCCTCTTGTTATGTGATAACGTTCCGTGGTCTCGTTAGAAAATTTAGTATTTCGACTCCAACTACTGAAATAGAGTCACTTTTATCATAATAAAACGGGAGGTGTTGTTGTCAACTGGTTCATAGGCCGGTGTTGCCGCAGTACTCGCCGATGCGGTCCGAAATGCACTCGAAGATGTCGAACGACACGTCACAGTTGCGACCATTATCTGAAAAACACAGAAAGATTACAGGTACAACTGCCTCAAAGTCCGTTTTCTTGCATATTAGATTGGTCTGTGGAGATGTTGATTTTTCGGCTGTAAAGGACCTGCGATTTTGCTTAGTTAAATAAAGCCACAAATTAGTTAATTCTATAGAAGACTTTTTCTATACAAACAGGTATTTGATTGAATTTTTTAAAGATATTCGTCAAAAAAATAATGTACGTGGTACAAAAATGCGTAAAACAAACTTCGCGGTACCCGATACACGAAGTTTGTGTGAAAATAATGTAAAAGACAAAAGTTACGATTTATTCTGAAAGAGTTGTAATACGACCTAATCAATGTTTTTTCTTAAGTAAATCTTGGATTTTTTTCAAGTATTTAAAGTTCACCTACATAAAAGGACCTTTCGTATTTCTAGTTTATAGAACAATTCAGAATGCTTGTGGAATACGCTTTAAACTTTTTTTACATATAAATAAATAGAAAACAATCAAATTAATACGCTATCTTGGTATCGAAACCTTGGACATGAAATAAGATAAAATTATGTTTTCCGCAATGGACAAATACGATCGGATCCCACGTAGTCTTTCAAAGGTTTCACTCTTTTCATACAGGATAGTTGTATGAATCCTACGTGTGCTTATAAAAAGAACAATTCGATATTTACGTATAGATCGAGTAACTACAGAAGCCCCTCAACATTACAAGTGTCGTAAAAAAATAAAATGTCAGCAGGCCGAGGCGGGCGGCAAATTGTTTCTATTTCTACAAACGCCAATGTTTTAACATGTCCGATGTTCGTTTAATACGATTAAGTTTTGATTATCCAATCTAATTGTCAGATCTCTGACAATTTTGCATGTATGGGGTCTATATTGGCTCCTGAAAGGTCACGTGACCTGGAAAGACGGAAATTGAAATTTTGGGAGGCGAATATCGAACACGTCGAAGCGTTTGCGTTTATAGAAATAGATGCCATCTGCTGCTTGCGTCGGTCTGTTGTAGATCCCGACAATACATACAAAGGCAAGTTAAAAATCTATTTATCCTTAGGACAAATAATCATGCTATAATAACATGTATATAATACATGGACGTAAAAGAAGGAACGGACGGACCGACGCCCCCACCCTTAAAGTAATCGACTCGCTGTAATAAACGTACTAGCCATCATCACATATTGACACGTAAGTAAGTCTATAATTCAAATAAATTTGCGCATGCGGAATGCACTGCTTCGGCTATTGCTTATGTATGCTCTGTCAACTTGTTTTATACTTTCATGTTTTAAGTAATTTTAGACTATTAGTTTGAACATTTTAGACTATTAGGCAATTTTGAAAAATCATCTAATATGTGGAACTCCATTTACAAAATTTTATTATGAACACAGCCATACTCTATTACGGATCCCACAGAAGGAAGGCTCTAGTTGACTACTACAAGCCGCAGAAGGCCTAAAATGTTGAGGCCTGACAAAATTTTCACATTCAAAAACATCATCCATCCTAGTATTATTACGAGTGTTGTTGTGTTATGTTGTTAAGACGAGCTTTCGTGATTTGGAAAATAGTAGTAAAGTGTATATTCAACGCCAATAAAATCACGTCGAATTTTCAAAGAGAAATAGTCCGTCTTAAAGTAGCGAATTTCATAATTATTTTAGTTTTATTTGATAGAACAATTACTAAGTCTTACCCATAGGCGTAGTTCTAGAGAATTTATCGTGATGCTTCAGCAAACATTCTCTGGTGGACTCCAGAACAGTCATGAAATAGCCACGCTCGTTCACGCCCTCCGAATACAGATTCACCAAGCCCTCCAGGGTCGGGAAACCGAAACCGTCGACCTGGAAATGGCGGCATGCTCGATCATTTATCTTTCCAGGTAGATCATTTATCTTTTGTTTTAAAACGACATAAGTATACATTTTCTCACGCCCATATAGTGTCATTTCAGTACTCGTATGCGTAAATAATATTTTATACGTATTCATAAAAAGATGTTATCTTTTAGTAAACACCGATTAAGAGGTTGATGATGTGTGCGTTACTTTTAAATCAGAGAGTAACATGTTTGATCTCTGACAATATATTAACCATTGTAGTGATATTTCTAAATTAAGTCAAATTAAGTCACTAGTTCAATATCTGAGTGTACAAGTTAAGCCGTTATTTCAGGATGTTGTTACAGCGTTGACGACGACGGTGGTCAACAGTTACTAACCACACTGAACCTGACTTAAGATCCGATCTCTTCAGCTGAAATAGGATTATGAGAGGGTGTATCCCTGCTGTGGAGTTACATAAACCAAACGTCAAAATAAACTAGTATATTTCAAAATGAAGAGACAGATTTTATATAAACATAGATGTTTGTAATGTGATAACTTGATTGAATACATTAGTATAATGTAATTGAGTATATTTTCGTGAACTTTGTTAAAAATATCAATTGTTGATGATAAAAGTCCATTTATTCAACTTAAGTTGAATATTACAGTTTAAGGAACTACATTACAACTAAAGAAATTACATTACAGCTTATAGAATTACATTAGAACTCAATCAATGACGTTACAGCTTAGTAAATTACATTACAATTTAGTAAATTTAATTAAAGCATAATAAACTAGAAAGTTATTAAAATGATGGGATAGCACAGATGAAGGATGTATCAACAAAAGCGACAATTTGTGAAACTCAAACGATAGCCGCGTTCCGTTTACAATTTTATCCGCCGCATTAAAGTCAAAGAACCGTGAGAAATAATGGAAGTAAAAGTAAAGAAACTCACCGCTTTTACTTTCCGGTACACGCACTGGAGCAGACACTGCGAAAGCACACGGCCGAAAATTAATTTAATTCGTTGTGTTTAGTGGTTTTTACGGCCATTTATCAAAAAAATATTTTGTTAATGTGCTAAAATACGATGTTTGTGTAATAAACTAGCATTAAAATTTGCACAAGACCGTTTCAGACTTTTGGGATGATGTAAGGTTGTAATGCAATAAATTTAAGTTGTCGTACATTGGTAGTCCAGCGACGTCTTTTACATAATTTAATGAATTACAAAAAAAAAAAATTATAGAATTAAAAAGAAAAATATTAAGTAAATAAGCAGACATGAAAATAGATTACGTTCTTTTAAAACAATAAGGTAATTAAAAGTAATAAAATAAAAGTAATTGTTTTTAAATATAGTCGTTAGCCCATAAATAAAAATAGTCAATAACTTAAACAGATCTAACGTCAATTCGTCTGTCTGTTTATCTGGCATAATTTAGGCCAAAAATTACAAATGTCATAGACTTGGCACTTACAATTTCTAACAAAGTATATCAATTACAGTGACTGTAATTGATATAATTAGTTCTTATTGTTGAAAAATAATCCATTTTCACAAGAAAAAATTTGTCAGGGCTAGTTTCAGAGAGTATTTTCAAAAATGTTTTGTGACCAATTTTTGTTGTGTAAGTTTATATTTACTGGCTAGAAATTATTGATAGAAATTGGAAATATGTTTTATTATGCTCAATGGGTGAACGGATTGTAATGAAATTTTTCATAGAAGTATATCATGTCCTCAAATAGGATATACAACAAAATCGAGAACAGAAACGAGATAAAAATTAAGGGCAGGCTCTGGATTAGAATCGAAAGCAGAATTGAGTTCAGAATCAACCTGCATCAGAATTGAAAACAACAACGGGATCAGAATCAAGAGCGCAACTGGATTGACAATCGTGAACTAGACCGGGTTCATAATCAGGAACCAAATTAGGATTGCAATCGAATATGAAACTGGAATTGGAATCAAGAATGGACACGGATTGGAATTAAGAACGAGACCAGAATTAAAGGCGACAGTAAATCAGAAAATTGACATTGACAACTGATTAGAATTGGAATCACAACTCATATCGAGATCGTTCGATGTATATCGAAAAATCATCTTTTATAAGATGAAAGTGTTTATTTTTAGTGAAAGCTAATCTAAAATGAAAATATGTCACGCTGTCCATTCCTAATAAAAAAAACATTCTATTGAAAATGTAGTTTTGATGCTTTATTGTAGAACCGGGAAAAAGAGAGAAAAAGGTATTGCACGTTTCCAATTGTACACTTCCTGTCTATAAATAGGATATCATAAATTGTTGACAAAAAACTATACCCAAATTGGTTAAGCCGCTTTTGAGAAATATGGCCACATTTTCACACTTGTTAACTATACACACATCCGTGCGAGGTTACCCAATCGAACACATACCAGTTCTCACGAAAACCGCTGTGAGCATCTCGGTCGCGTCGTGGGTAGAACCAATTAGTACTAGACGGATTAAAAACAAAGAACTTGCAAATATTATGTTGAAATATTTAAAAAAACACACCCCCGCTATGCGCTTCTCGTCGTGCGTGAACGGCACCTCGCGCTTGTTTCTGCGCCGCTCGCCGGGCATCGTGTGCTCCTCTTTGATCACGTCCAGGGCCTCTGAAATGCGATTGTAGGTCATTTTTATAAATTAACAATAAATTTCGACATTTTTGGAGACGGTCAAGCTTAAGAAAAGGGAATTGTAATTAAGGCGAGCTGTATCGACTTAGTGACTGCCTGGACATTCGATTAAAAATATGATGATATTTTTAATCGAATGTCAGAAAATTATAAACAAAATTGATGAATTTTGTTTATAATTTTAATCTCATATAGATACTGAAGAATTGTCAGATTAACGCGCTGATACTTTTTACAATTTTAAATAACATCATACTAAGTATATTGATTATTTTTATTATTACATACAAATATTTCTTATTTAAAAAAGAGAGTGGTGAAATTATGGGTAAAATAAATGACCGACTCAATATTAAAATATATTTGGCAATAATACTATAAAATCTTATTATTGTGTTGTTATGAACGCCATGAACTACGTCGATGTGTAGCAGCGTTAGTTTTCAATTAATAATTTGTAGCCAAACTTTCATTGTTAATTTCTGCTCTCTATGTAATCAATTTCTCATATTTTCGAATATGTCGCCATCATACACTATCCGAGCGTAGGTGATAAGTCTTATATAAACACGATGATATTCGTTTTTATTCTAGCTCATGATCCTTCATGGTTTTAATTTTTGTTTCACTACTGAAAGGGATAACGTTATTAAGTAAATCATATCTTACTTTAGTAGTACATCAATAATATTAAAATAATTATCTGTAAAGGGCTCCAGTGCTTGCGTCAGAATAAATGGGGCATACACTGACTGGTTTGACACCCGCAGGGGTGTCAGACAGGGATGTGTAGCTTAACCGAGACTGTTTAATCTATTCATAGATAGCTGTCTACATAATCTGAAAGAGTATGAGTGTGGACTGAGAATGGAACAGCTGTCTGTCAAATGCATCTTATACGCTTATGACCAAGTAATCCTTGCGCTGTCGCAAAATAATACGTACTAAATATGCAGTCACGTACTTAGCGAGCGACTGTTTGTATTGAACATTTAAACTAATCGAAATGAAGCAAGACTTCTTATAGATTTTCTTGTGATTTATAGGTAATAAACAATTTTCTGTCTCTATTTCAAATTTTCAGGCCCAGTAGGAAGTAAGCGGGGAATGGTCATTTTCGCCTATTTTCTTATGTAAGTTTATAACTATTTATCTCAAATTTATAAAAAAAAAATAAGCATTTTAGATCGTCGCATTAAGCGCTTTTAATTTTATGCGTCACATGGTAAAATTTGCAAATTTTTTTTATTTTTGCTAACTTCATTAATTTTTGTCACACATACGTATTTTGGTCATAGATATGTCCATATATATTAAATATCAAGCCAATTGGTCCAGTAATTTTGGAGCTATTTGCCTATAACAGACGGGCGGGCAGACAGACACGCGACTGACTCTATAGAGATTCCATTTTTGCCTTTGAGGTACGGAATCCTAAAAAAGTATCTTCTCATATACAAGTTACCAGTTAAAAGTAATCAACATATTAATATGATCAATTCATTAAATACACTAACTGAGAAAATGTTACATGTTAACATTTTAACATTTGAAAAATATCAATTTTTCTATTCTCCAGTAATATTAATTTAATTATAAATTATTGTTATGAAAATAAATATAGATCATATTACGTATTTTTCTATCTAATTTTCATGTGTCATACTAAGGGAACATACCCATACTACGTGACCCGTTCACGGGGGGGTTTCTGGTCTTCTAAATACACAAGATCTGGGGGAAGGCTTAAGGCTACGTCACATAGACAGATAATTCTTGCGCTTTATCGATATATATTCAAATTATGGCGCGCTGCGTTCAGCACTTTTTTAAACTTACAGATGGCAACATTAACGCTAATATGCCGGGACGCCAGCTGATTTAAAACTGATAGTTTTTGTAGTCATTCAGAAGTAGTGTGCTTATATAATATTGTATTTGTAGTAAAATCTAAGTACCTGTCACAATATGTTTTTAGATGAGATTTTTCTCCTTGAACATCGCAACGTGAAAACTAGAGGGGGATCTTAGCATATAGTACAGTTGGTCACCGAGGCGGCGAGGTGGTAAAAAATTGTAAAATATGGGTCACGTAGTTTGCGTATGTTTCCAAATGAATGAAAGCTGATGATTTATCTTATTAATTAACCTTAATTATAGTTTGAAAAAAAGTTAGTGAAATTGAAAATTATATAAATATTTACTTCAATTTTGGAATAATGAATCAGGTGTCAGTCGACTACGACCCACTGTGCTTCGAAGAATATAAACATAGTAAAGTTATTGAAAAAAATCATAAAACGCCATTTTCGAATTCTGCAGAGCCGCGTTAGTAGTAAACAAAAATATTTCCTTTATATTTATTTATTTTGGTAATAAAATTAATCAAACAATCGAAAATTATTGAGTGAACGCAATATATTTTTGCGTAACTAGCGAAACAGGTATAAATCAAATTTCTAAAAATCAACTTTAATAAGGTAAATTTTAAGATTAAATCAAAGCTTGAACAAGTTAAAATAAAATGACAAGACTGATAAAACTCATAATTCTCACCGCTCGAGTTTATTCACCCCGAACAGCTGACTATCGCTAAACGATTGCAGCCAACTAACCTATATAGGCGTTGCATAAGCTCATATTGCATAAGCGGAGAGCTGCGCTGTGGCGTGCGGCGTACCATCGCTTCTTATTTTTTGCTGAACTTCGTGTAACACTTTATTGATTATAATTGATACGTATATTTCCTCAATGGATTTCTAAACCACTTAGACAGGTGAATAACTTAAATTGACTACATGAACATTTAAATTTTGTTTTTATTAGGCGTATAGGTTAATTATCTCACACTAAATTAAGAACCTTCTGTGAAAGATACAATGAAAAAATTCTATAAAAAATACAATTAAACACTAATGGCTAACGTATTCAGTATTCATATTCAGAAAATATTCATTCGCATACTTTCGAGCGACACCTGACGCAAATTTTATTCAATATTACATAAAGTTGCACCCAATTTCAGGTTACAATCTCTGTATATTTTTAGCCCTACATATAGTATCCAAACAGACCGCCTGGCTTACTTGAAAATGTATGTTCTTTATAGATCACTTAAGGACTAAAAGTTCCCATTATATTGCCCCATTTATTCATTGCTCGTATGTAATACTCGTATTGGACTGACAACGTAATTTGCGCAGAATAATTACCCAAGAAATTGTTCTCAAAACTTCTTACGAAATCGTGCCGAGATGAAACCTGTTAATTGTGCGTGTTAACGAGCGACATTACAAAATACCCTGGCAACTTTTAAGGGAATCGTACTTTATTCTTACAAAACCCGATTCCGAAGACGGTGACTGTGTATTTTTAATTACATACTGAAAATCTATATTGAAATAAATCGGATGTTACACTTCCTTGCCATATTTTTATCTCATGGAACTCTATTGTGCATTATCATAAACTCTTAATTAATTTTTCTTTTTGTTTGTTGTTGTAAGTCGCTGTTTCAAATTTACAAATTAACAAGAACCAATTTACTAGAATCACTATGTACCTATGCAGTGGAGATTGGGGGATTATGCGGTTTATATTTTGTATGCATGTATATACTAGCTTTTGCCCGCGACACCGCCCGATTCTTCATCAAATCTTTCATCGATTATATCAACCTATCACTCTGTTCCGTGTTCCCGTGCCGTGATCCCGTTAATAATAATGGGATCATTGTTAACAGAGTGATCAGAGGTGGGCACATAATTGAAAATCAAATTCTGGCCCCGATCTAGATTCTATTTCTTTTCAAAATATACATAATTAACCCGCGGCTTTAACCGCGTGGACACGCAACGAATTCTCTCATCTTTCGTATCGATCGATGACGGTATTCTATACCAGAAAAACCCATATTATTATACCGCTATTTTTTTTTGTTATGAAATGAACGCACTTACGCTCTTGATAAATCCTCGTCTCGCTCGCGAATTCGATACCAAAACGATATTGTACTTGGATCTCTCTCGAACATTGTTGTTAACGACAACCAAAGGGCATAAGTAAGGGATTCGTTCTACTATCACGCCGGCAAAGTTGCGAGCAAAAGTTAATATCCTTATAAATTATAATCTGTATATTATTCTGATGTACAAAGCATATCACTGTATAGTTTCAGATAATTCTATTCAGCCATTAAAGCGTGATTGAATAACAAACATACGAATTTTGTCATTTATAATATTAATAGGATATGTCACTGAGCGGGAACAAATTCGTAATTTGAGTTTGGTAAAGATATTTGTCTATAAAGAATGTAACTTAAACAAAAAATGTGTGTGTATAACTTTTATGCGCGTTTGAAGTAAAACTCTTTGATTTTTATTATAAATATCACCAAAAAGATTAATCATAAAATAAATATGTCGTTTTATAATTTATTTTCTTTGGTGATGCAGTTTTGAACTGTCCGTACTTATGAGAGCCCTTGGACCTATTAAAATAATTTTATACATATAAATTGTATTTGATGCATCAATTGCCATAGTGTTTTGTCTGCCTATAGTAAGAAATTTGAAAAAAATGTTTTTTTAAAGTATAATATAATATTAATTTTGATAATGACATTATAAATTTTTTTGTTCAGCTTTTTAATTTTGGTATGATAAGATCATAAATTTTTTTGATTAAATTTTTAATTTTGCTACTTAAAAACTTACATTTTTTAGGCCGCGGGTCATGATTAGTTTGCTGATTTTAGCGTTTATTTACCGATAAAGAGGTAAAATTTTCCTCCGAGTCAGTCATATGCATTTTAACAACACTCGTTTTACCATGTTACAATAGTGTTTTTTATTACACTTCTTTTTATAAAATGTTCACATTCAATCAAAATAAGCACTGTAATCACAAAAATTACGTCACAACAAAATGTAGGGTTATAAATATTGTGGGCCAGTTCCACGTTATTCATGTAAGTAATGTCTAATTATACAGCAGTTGTATATCCGCAGTGTTACCAACACGTACATACAAGTATTTATTTTAGGTTGGTAATGAAGAGAATGTCACTTCCGTCCGAAAACTTTTACTTCGGTTTGAAAAAGATCTGAGTTACTCTCAAGTCGCGGCTAGAAAAGTTTTACTTCAGAAACTTGTAACTGGCAGGGACACGTGGCTGATATGAAACATTGAACTTGATGATAATCTATTTATAATTAAATAAAAGAAATAAATAAATATGGAATAAATAATAAATTTTACTGATTTAAATTTATTGATTGATTTACTGATTTAAAATCCATAAGAATTTCAAACAATATTCCTTTAAAACCACATTATTTATTTTAAATTTGCACTAAATTATTTAGTAGCAATACATTTTTATTTTTGTTCTATGATATAAAAATTTTATTCAATGAGTCTCAATAATATGAAATTTTGAATATTTGCCCGTATTAATAAAAAAATGCTAAGTACCCATTCCACCTTGAGAATGGAAAGAGCGAGTTAGTTATACTGTTTTATTTTAGAAAATAATATAAGTCTCGCTCCCACGCTACTTCTTTAGATGGCGCATCATTTAAGACAGATTTATCAATATGGATCTAAGACTAAAAGTTACTTAAATGAAGGTTCGTACTTAAAAGCAAATTTTGTTTATATTTATTTTTATCGTGGCTAAGGTTAAAGAGACAAAGTAAGGTTTTAATCAGTAGAAAACTTGCAATAGTTAATTTCATTCTATAAAATATTTTATTTTTAAGATTTGAATACAAGAGCAGCAGATCTAGGGGGGGCATGGGGATCATGATACCCCTGGGGTGAGTTTTTGTCTTATTATTGTAATACAATTGACGCCTGACCCTAGCTGGAGCACTACTATGCCCCCATGAATCGAAGGCCACCCCCTTGGTTTAATATTAGCCGAATAGCGGCCTATCTTTCTATGATCATTTAAACGACGTATTTCGAACCTCTAAGTGTATTATATATTGAAAAAAGTCCTAAGGTTGGCAACTCCGAAAGTCATGCCGGTCTTCCGTCACGGCATACGAGTTAGTCTTACCCCCAAGACGCGCTAATAAATGCTTCTTAATTCAAATAAACGTTGGCAAGGATTGATAGCCTGGTAGCCAGTATATCCTGTGATCCAGAAGATAGATGTGATACAGCATGGAAAAGTAAAACCCGCAGGGCAGTACCACTAAGTGCTTTTTTAACTTACATAGAAATTGTAATAAGTCTCTTGAGTAAATGGCGAATTACTATTTTGTGACCGGAGCAAATGTACTTCTCAATGATACTTCTCACCTCTCACCTACAAACTTGATACTCTTTTTTAACAGAAACCCTTTCCCATAAACGAAGTTTTATATTCGTTGTGAAAGTACTACATGAATGCAGACATAAATAAAATATAATTGATTAAAGCTACCAAGAAAACGAGGAATAAAAGTAAAATAGTTCGCGATTTTGTCACTAAATTTTGAACGCAATCATCGTCGTGTTAATTTTCAATGTGTTAACCCGAAGATGTGCGTCAATCACGTAAGTATTTTTAATTAGTGAGTGACGTGAGAAATTGATGAATATTAAAAAAAATTTAAACACTTAGCCCAACATAGTGGTGTTTACAATCTTACTTTAATTACGAGTATATTTCTGTTAGCAGCCAACATACCGATCATCTAGAAATTCCTTTTATTTTTTAGAATGGATACATATGAACAAAAGACGATCGCTGTATGTTGACACGGCATGTTTTTTTTTTCAAACATTTTACGTTTTTATGCACTTCTCATTGAAGTGAATTGACAATGAAAATAAAACCTCGTGCACACCGCAGCACGGATACATTATAAAATGCACTCGCTTCCAGGTTTGCGTTGCACCAAAATGTTAGCGGGATAATTCACCGTGGCGCACCAACACGCTACGGAAGTGCATTTGCTTTCAGGATTGTCCCCGATTCATTGCCGGCGCTAGGACATATCAGCTACAGGCTGATGAGATGTCGATATAAGTAATGCGCTCATCGTTTGCTTGCATTCTCAATTGATGAATTCACTGAGGCAAGCGGGTTGGTGTTTGAAATTTAAAGTAAAAACATGAACGGGCATATCTTTACTTTAAATATGTCCATGACGGTCATACACCATTTACATTATCTGCACTATTATCACAACTACAGTGGCACGGGAGTTTACTTAAAACAATAATTATTACAATACGGATAAACTTAGATTTAATTCTTGTTCAGATTTTTCTTCGTGGAAGTAGGTATCAACCTACACGTCGTGAGTCAGGCAGTGATCTCAGTGGGTACTGTTAAGGCCACCTTCCTTATAAGTAGCCGGCGGCCGCCAGCCCAAAAGCAACACGGTCCTTTCGTCTGTGCAAATATATCGGAGACTTTGGCCGAAGTCGAGTTTTATTACGAAGAAGAAGAAGATAAATCCTAGATTTTAGTTAGCCGCTTTTGTATTTTACGTCTCTTCACAAATTTCTCGTGTTCGAGCCTGTTAATTGTGGACCCTTTACGTAATATTATATAATACTAGCTTTTGCCCGCGACTTCGTCCGCGTGATGATCCACATCAGGCATGATAGATGATACAACGAATCAAAATTATAGATCTATGTATATGACGCCAGTTCTATCGTGTGACATGATAGAAAAGTCCATCCAATTGTTTCTAACGTAGTTGGAAATTTCTTGACTGACGTGGAAGGCATTTTCCTGGTTACCACACATCAAAAAGGAAAGGGCTCGAAATGAGCAAGCACCATCTCCAATAATGAGTACCACAACTTGCTGTTTCTGTTCCCCGTTAATGTTTATAACTTCAACAAACATTGGTATATATTTTAATGCACAAGGTCGTTTTTGTAATTTTATAACTTTCAGAAAAAATGTAATAAAAGTTGATAATTTGTTTATAACAAATCGTTAACATAATAAACAATGTAATTTTTAATAAAAAGAAGTTTTTTTTTTTTATTAACGATTTGTTACTTTATAGAGAACTATTAATTATGATTAAAAAAAATATACTTCCTAATTATTTAAACAATAGATATATGAAGAAAACGTTTATACACGATTAAAAATTATTATTAAGAAAAATGTTTTTTAAATCATAAATTTTTTTTAAATATTGATATAGTCCATTTATTTATAAAAAAGATTTAAACAAATAGAGCTTAATTTTTTTTGACAGTAAATATCTTTTATTGGCATAAAAACGGTAGTATAATATTAAATGGAAAAAAAATTATAACATTACGGTAATTTTTCTTTTTTAGTTAACTTAAAAAAATCATTATAAACAAAGTATTAAATTTATTTAAACTTTTATCACGCTATCTTCTTTTATGTATATATAAGAAGGGCTTCGCGAAACGAAAAAAAAATTATGGCAATTATTTATATGTTTTTTTAGTTTGCAATAATAAGGGAACTCCCGGAATTTTTTTTAATTAACAATCGTCTAGTTTATTAGAAAATTAACTTTATTAAAAATTCCAACGGGAGTCAGTTCTTTGAAGTGTTTGGATCATACCATAATTTTTTTATATTTTTAAATTTAGTTTAAATACCCTAAAAAAAATTTTATTGTAACTTACTGACTTGCGACGCCTTGCGCGCAACCTAAAATGGCGCGCGCACGGCAATTTTCAACTTTAAATTAAAATTATTAATAATAAAGGTAGATTTCCGGAAATTAAGATTTTTTTTTTAGTAAATTTCCTCTTCTTTAAGAATCTTTTTTTCAAAATCCAAAAAAATTATTAGTTTACAAATTATAAGCAAAAAACCAAACACTACTTTTTTTCTGTCTTTATTTGTTTATAACTTTTGTAATTTTTAATGTGCTAATTCAATTTTCTAGCACAATGATCTGAACATAATTCCGGATCGAACGAGCCATAACACATAATTTTAGCACCATTATGTTGAATTAACACCATTATCAACTTATCGACTAGACTATTACATGACTCATTCAAATATTGTATTCGCAACTGTCTTTTAATAAAAGAAATATTATTAAAAAAAAACACTCTTCTTACTCAATTAATTAAATTTAGTTCTTTTGCTCTAATCTTCATTAAAGAGAATGTTCATGAAATGTTTAATTAGTAGTTTGTCTCACTGCCATTGGTTGGTACTATAAAGTACCAATCAAATAATGCGGCGGGCACAGAGTGCGAACAGACGTTTAAGCGAGAGTTGCCGAAAAAATGCCCACAAGGCATTCTACATACACAAGGGCGGAATCTAGTGACACATTCTTAATACTTGATCGAAAAAGTTCTTTGAACATTTTTCAAATCAGCAACCTAAAGAGTTGTCGTGATGTATTAATACAAAAACTATGCCATGCTGATTTTGTTGTAAATGTCGTCGTGACGTGCTCTAAAAGACGTGTCGACGTGACATTTCCTTAAAGCTTTACCGAGTTACAACTAACGAAGTCTCACACATTTAACTACGCTCTCCCAGTGCAATAGAATGGTATTTTTAAATAAAGGTAAATAAATACATATATTCTATTTAATTATTCAGATTATTAATAAATCTATTTAAAACGAACGTCTCCACCACATCACAAAGCTCTGTAGTGCAAATTGTTAATTTTATTTTGACAGTTGATTTCTTATTGTGAATGTGTGACTGAGAAATTTAAAAACGATTAACAACTTGTGTATTTGTATTTCATTCTTAAATTTGGCATTCCTGAATTCAGTAATGAATTACTTTTTTAAAAAGACTAACAGAGACTACATTGTGAGTAATTCAAACTCGGGATGAAAGAGACCAGCAGGCAATGGAATGTTGGAAAACCAAGTATAGACGGCAAGCCGAAGACTTTTATCTTGATTCTTAATAGTGATTATTACGTATGATTGAATTTGAAAAAGACTGCCATAAAATCCCTTGCTTATTATTCTTGAAGGAAGAGGGCCTTAACAACAAATGGACGGTTCTTAAAGTATAATTACGTATACGAAATGTTATATAAAGATCTATGAAATAAAAGTATATTGATTTCGAATTCGACTTTGGAAGTAATAAAAATTCCTCAGAATAAGTGAATGTACCTGGATCACGACTAAAGTAAATTAAAAAAAAAAACATCTAATTTAATGTTTTCATGTATGCCTCCATGAAGCAAAAATAGCAGCAAGTATAAGTAAACAAACATTAATCTAATGCCTTCGATTGCAAATATTTGTCACATTTAATTAGATGACTTTCACATCTTATTTCCATATTTTTAATTCACTTTACGCAGTCGGATTTTTTAATTTATTTTTAATTATATTTTTATTTCCTAATTTTTAGTTCTGTTTCAACAATAAACTGTGATTGCTTTCTCGCCATTAGCGGTGTCAACGTCGTGGCTTATTGTAATAATTGTGATAAGTTACTTTTGCTATTATTATTATTAATAAATTGCAAATTGAAGTTGCGTAATTTTTAATTAGACGTTATTCCTGTAAAATTTAGATAAAATCATCTTTCTTTTGAAAAACCTACTCTATGATAAGTTATTTTAATATGATACGGTTTTTTTTTTTCGTTTCTACCGCCATTTTATATTGTGTGGCCGTCTTCCTGGTTTTATAATAATTATTTTTCATGTTAATAAGACTTATATGCAATCATAAAACCTTTATAACAACATTGTGATAAATTTTGAAAATTTCATTAAGAATGGTTGCTAACCTAATTTTAAATCGATACAGATCCTAAATAGTCATTCAAAATGAAAAGCGATCAAAGAAACATGTTTTTCAAGATCTATTCAATGATATTCCATTTCATATAGTTTGTTGACTCTATTTTTTTTTCTCTATCACAATATAGTGTTTGGTTGTCGCTTTATTAACTTTTGATTTACTGTCATGTCTTTGGTGACACTCACAAAATGAAGACAAATGAAGGGATGTAAGAATTGTCAAAATTGGTTCATGCGTTTGGTCTCTAAAATACCTTAAAGGAATAAACATACATACATAGGTTGGCTGATAAACACATTAGTCTCCTTTGTGTCGCGTGGTCAGGTAAAAATGTGGAAGAGGTCTTCACCCAAAAAGGGGTTCTTATTTAAAAATTTGAAATTCATAACCTACTGACAAATAGTTCACTAAGTATACCAACCAATTATACTAACAAAATTTACAAACCATTACTGATTGCAGCAAATAATAAAACGATCTTATTGTCAATACTATCATAAGAATTAGTACAGATTAAGACAAATTAAACGGTTGAAAGTGTTTCCGTCGACGTTGACTTATTGTTTCGTTACAGACGCGCGCTTTAATTATGTCATCGATCCGAAAGATCGCCGCGTCTGACGCCGGTTGTTACGCAACAGCGATATGTCGCCGGAGGTTGCGCGATCTGGCCCCTATCATCCGCGGTTGCTCAAACGCGTAACGGCTTAAGAACAATTTAATGCTATGAAATATTTACACACGCGATGTTTATATTGTGTCACGCTGCGTTTGATATTAAGAGCGATGTTCATTGCGCAAGAAACGTATGAAGTTCGTTTAGGATTGCTGGATACTATGGCGTCCATCGAGTGTGATAGCTGACCTAGGATGAAACTTGTCTTTCATGCTATAGCACTAAAACCAAGTTTTATCCTTGATTCGATACTACATGTCACTGTAAAAACTCTAGTTAAAAATACTGAGTGTACCTACTTATTAAAATTTTTCAATCAATTATAAACATTTAAATTTTGGACTGTCCGAGTGTATAGTTATTCCACTTTTTCGTAGTTTTTTTTTTTGTATTTACTGAAGTGAAATTAGGTACAACGACATATACTGATGACTCGGATATCATCACGCATCGTATTTCAAAAATATCATTGGATAGTGCTTTTGAACTACATAAGAAAATATTTTGAAACCTTGTAATTTTCAACTTTATGCCACAGAGGTGATAGGCTTTTACAGTTCATCATAGTTAATCACATAGATTCCGTTCTGGGGAGTTTATCACATACAATAATTATAGACATAGGTTTTTATACAAAATTTATATTTGATATAAAAATATGCAAAACTAAGCTACCTTATTTCTATTCTGCTAAATTATAAAATAATAAAACCATTAATATTCAAAAGCTGGTATACGGCAATAATTTTTGATTGTATATATTTTTTACCTCATTTGAAACCGTTTCAAGTTTCGATATAGGATTTTTATGCTTTTTCATCAATCCTGTTTTTATAACATTCCAAAAGTGTTACTTTTATACGAATGTTTGCTTGTATATAAGTCAGTTACGCTTAAAGGGCTGGACGAATTAATTTAAATTTAGCAAACAAATAGAATATTTTCTGGATTATATGTATGATCTTTTATATTTTTCGCTAATGAAATAATTTACAGTAAGCCGGAATCGTTATAGGATCGAGATGGATAGTACGACTTAAAAAGAGAGAGACGCAGGATTGGAATAGGAGCGAGACCGAAGCGGAACTGACTTTCAAAACAGAATTTAAATTGAAAATAAAATTGAGATTGTTGTCCATGATACAGAAAATTGAGGAATCAGTTATGGAAAAAGCTATTATATAAACAAATGGAAACTTCTATACCATCTTGTATTCGTGTCTTAGATATCGAACTTGAACAAGAAAGTTTCGTTTGATATAGCCTTCTGTCTCTGTGTATCTATAGCTGACAAACATGTGTCCTGTACTCAAAGACCAATCTCATGATATAAGTAAATACTACGCACAAGAATCTCTTTGGGTTTTTGAAGGTTTTCCGTCTGAATACCCATCAGATTCCATTGATTATTGACAATTGGTTTGTTTCTTTTTTCATCTATTCATGAAACTTCCTATGTTTATTTTAATCCCTATTTAAACCTATTATCGTAAAAGTTGCGAGAATAACATTCAACTTTAATCCTAAATTAAACCTGATTTTAGTGCCGTCGCTGAACGTTAACATGTTTGTATATAATGAGGTTATTATAAGAGCCATATTGATGATAATGGATGCAAATTCATGTTGAATATGCAATCGCGGCTCAATATAAAAAGTGACATTTGAGCATGACATGTGTCTTAAACATCCATAAGGCCAAGGTATTCAGTCATTAATGAACTCGTTTTACCGAATATAACGTGCATTTTGCTGACGACAGAGCATCGAGTAGGTGTAAACTTTTCTGATATTTTTATATATTTATTTAGTCAAATATTTACAAATATTAGCGTGTAATAAAATCGTAGTAAAATCATTTTTAATTAAGACTTTTAGAGAGAAAATAACCACTAAACACTAGACGACTATAATTTAAACAATAGTACAGTATTTCAATATATTTTGTAGCTTAGACCAGTAGCAGTGTCATCGCAGACCCGCCCACGTGCATGGACTTTTTACCTGGTATCCATTCAGACCGGTTACTTTATTTCCTCTTATAATGTATACAAAATTAACTTCGCTGTTTCTCCTCTATTTTTGCCCCATTTTTACTTTCATTAATGAACTAAATACTTTACGTCCCTTTGTACTTAGTTACAAATGTCAAGAAAACTTCCTTATATAACCACCTGCTACATATTTTTGCACCTACAAGTGTTCGTGTAATTGTGTATGATGGCAACAACTATCAGCGCGCAAGAACTTGAGCTAAGTAATGCCGCGAATCGATGCTTAACCAGGATATTATGATTATAGAATTGATGATATATTAACATAAGTATGCGACTGGTCTAATCGAGCGCTTAACATAAGTCTATGCCTCAAATATTAAATGTCATTTGCTTTAACCATGAACGAGCCATAGAGACAAATTCCAGTTAAGGGGAATGTTTGACGGAATTCTCAAATGTATGTGAACCTTGCAATGCACTTTGAACCAAATTGGGGTCTATGGCCTAATAAGGTTATATCCACAAGTGACGCTGTATCCATAGAAATCAAGTACTACTTAATCCATCTAGGGTTGCTACTACAACTACCCTAAAATATAATAGGGCTAACTGTTTTTAATGTATAACAGTTTAGAATTACAAACATGGATCCAAAACCTACCATACCTAATACCGACTTCCCTTATAGCAAAAAAAATCCGAAATAAGCAATTCATAGTGTTTACCCAGAAAACCAATTTCGCTTCATAGAAATTTATATCCTTGATTTTAATTACTACACTTTCTATTGCTACATACATATGGGAACATAATATCTCGCATGGCCTGCGTTTTGTATGTTTTTGCATGGTAATTTGGTTCTTTAAGCCAAATGATCACGGATGTAACCAAATCAATATCCTTCTTTTTTATTGTGTGACTCAATCAACTTACAGGCTTTATGCACTCGTCGGTCGGCTCCAGGAAAATGTACCGCCCGAGCAGATCGTAAATCAAAAACAATTTAACGCAAATCGTTGTTTGCTACAAAGGACATTAATGACATTGAGGGTTCCATACAAACTTAATTCTATGTGTAGATATTTTATCCACCAAAAGTTTGTCAATTTTTGTCTGCTTTTATACCCATACTGGCGACGTGTCGACCCGGAATTTCAAAACTTTTATTGATTTTTTTACAAATTTTAAACACGCGAATTATTGGAAATCTTAAATTTTCACCGCGAGATGTTAAAAAATATTCTTCTAATTTCGATGTACATCATAGTTTCTACTTCAATGGCAAATGTCAGTTTGTAATCGCAAATTAATATTTCATGTGACACAAGTACTGATTAATAATTTGAAGACATTTTTCCTTTCTTTGTGCTATTATACCTTGCTTCTTGCCAAATTTATTAATTCTAGGTCAACGAGAGGTACCCGATAGGTTTTGATTTATTTGCACAAATGTCAAAATATGCGAAAAAGACGGTCGTACTTTTAGATTGCGTTGAATTACAAGCTTATTCTTCACAGCTCCAAAGAACTACTGTACATCTAAGTATTTGATATTAATTTCATATTGATACGTTATACTATCTAGCCTTTTTGGAAAAAAAATATCTTGACAGACAAACAGATAGACAACAAAGTGGTCTTTTTACGATACAGAATCCTCAAAACGATTACATTACAGTATTTAACATAATATAGGAAGTAACTTTTAAGCATTCAGATGTCTTATGACATCACGTTACACAACAAAATTTCATTACGGCTTCAATGCGTTATAAAATTAACAGATATATGCATATGTGCGATATAATACAAGGTTAAAGCCGATGACAGTGCGGTTGTGTCGCAGCACAGACTCTCGGCGCGTTACGTGGTTCTGCGAGTCTAGCCCACGCCACTTTCACTGCCGGCTCGACCTTGACTACTCAACACACGTAAGGGACCGAATTCGACTGCGGTGATAAGCAACACACACACACACACACAACATACACACATACGCAGACACAAATATATATATTAGGCTGCTTTTTCTTTTCTCTCCCGGCACGAAATTTTGTTGAAAATACCCTAAAAATATTCCTCGAAAATTTGAGGCCTTAACATTAATATAAAGTACTCGTCTTCAGCGTGTGAAGGTTTTTCATTTAAAATACAATTTTAAATCTGATTTTTTTTTATTTTATAACTGTGCGGCAATTCAAGTTACCAAGTCGTATCAAAGCGCAAATTACTCAGGATTAGAAGTTCTACAAAAGTGCCCATTTCAACTTTGAAAATATATATTGATTCAAAAATCAATTAAAAAATAAATGTTATTAATTATTAGAGTCGTAAATTTATGAAAATCACTAATTATAAAAATCTAAGCTTATTATCTTATGAAATATCAATTTTAACTGTTTTGTTCAAAGTACTTTTTTTGTAGGAAATTAAATTTCCTATAAGATAGTCATTTACATTTTTCCTGTGAGTTCAACTATTTATGAAATAATAGTAAGTAAACAAGAAATTTAGATAAAAATTGACCAGTGTAAGTTACGGTTATGTCGCAATGGACACTTTTGTAGAACGTCTAATTCTGAGTAATTTGCGCTTTGATACGACTCGATAGCATAAAATATCGCCGAATTATAGAATTAAAAAGAAAAATCAAATTTACGTGTATTTTAAATGAAAAATCTTCACACGCTGAAGACGAGTACTTAATAGTAATATTAAAGTCTCAAATTTTCAGAAAAAAATTTTTAGGGATTTCCAACAAAAGTTAATGCCTGAAGCGAACATATACATATATAATGAAAATAGGTTGTCTTTGTTCGCCAATCACGTAAAAACTACTAAACGTATAGACATGGGACTGGGACCATTCGATGTGTAATGATTCTAGGCTAGATGGTTCTAGGCTACTCATTTTTCGAATTCCATAAACCCTTCGCCATTTTATTTATAAATAAAAATTATCCAGCGAAGCTGGCGGGACAGCTACTATATATATATTAAACAGAGAAAATCAGCACCATCAGCACAGCCTAAACCCACTTTGTCATTTCAAATACACAAGTCAAGTACTCAAGTTTACGCATATGTAGATTCGCAAGGTACCTCAGAAACCATGTACTATATATTGAATAACGAAATAGAAATTTGAACCGACCTCTGAGAATGGACAATTTGATTTCGTCCTGGCAGAGGGAGATGACCCGCTCTATCTTCTGCGGCGCCGTCGGCGGGTTGCGGCAGCGTTTTTCCTGAAATTTTTATTCCAAGAAGGGTTTAAATCGAATCATATTATCCTGTTCATTAAATAAAAGTTAAAATTCTAATTAACACTTTACTTTCGCTCGTTTAAATACTGATCTTTTGGTACTACATCTAAAATGCAATAAGAGCATTGCCTTCTGACCGTAAGGTACCGAGTTTGAGTGTTGATCATGAGCGAATTGGCTATTGAATTTTCGGTTTCAGTCAAATTACGACTACGAGCTGGCGGTTGTGAAAGTTGTCACCGTGTGTAGTCACGACCGCTGGTACAGTACAACGTATGAAACTCTGCCGCTCTTAATTGCCTGCGAACGATGTAATACGCTCGACACTCCCCGACCCTTCCTTCTTCACTACTTTACGCCATTGCGACGCTTTCGTGACGAATTTCACAGCGGCAGAGTTTCGTGCGTTGTACTGTGCCATCCCGAGATTCGCACTGAACCGTCATGGAAGAACTAGAATCGAAGTCCCTCTATCTGCAAGAAGATTGTAGGATGTTGCGCCTGAACGATGGGTTGATACGAAATTGACGCAACAAACTTTACAGAAACATTTCGATTTGTTCTCTTCGCAGATTGGTTATATACTTTATATTTGTATTTATGAGAATACTTTACTAAACTACAAAACAATTTTATAAGTAAACAGCCCACCTACCAGCGCGTTCTTCTACTTGTAACCCTATTAGATAAAATGGGTAAGGCATGATGTATTAATTATAACATATTAATAAAAATGTTTGTAATATCGTGACATATAGCTTAATTCTTTAAAAAACAACTATAATTTCAATTATAACACAATTAAATGTGCATATGTAAGTTTGACATAAAGTTAAACGATTAGTTTTAACTTATCAAAATAATTTTCTAATAAGTACGTTATATAAAAAATGAGAATTTTCATGCGTATGCGTTAAAAGGTATTCTTCCTTGGTAATCTGGTAAACTAAAAGTTAGCACGCTCACTTGTAATTTGTACTTGTAGTGCAATAATATGTCGCGTGCTGCCTTGTGCATATGTTTGATGCCAGTAAACAAGTGATTGAAACTATTGAGCCAATTTGATTGATTTTATTAATTAGATGCATAAAATTACTTACTAGTGTAATTTAATAGTATCAAATACTAGTATAAATAAAAGAAGAAAATAAATTAGAAAAGAAAATATAAGCAAAAATAAATCCAAAATATAAGGTGATGATATAACCTTAACTTTCATAAATCAACTTACATTTTGAATTTATTTTTCGTATTCAATAGTTTCATTTGACATCTGTATCAAACCGTTTCCACGTGAATTCTTTTTGAAATGCGGTATAATTTCAAAATAAAATTGATTCCATATGTTTTCAGTCTCGAAACAAAAAAAATGAAACAGTAATTGTAAGCGTTAGTGACAAACAAGCTAAAATTAATAAATGGATTTATATATTTCTATTAAATAAATAATTATAAGTCTCATTTTTAAGCATTAAAAAAAATGTGAATCGATTATAATTAAGATGTTACATATTCTTAAGCGAAACACTTCCGGGTTGGAGGCAATAAAATGCTTGTGAACGACGAACGTTCGTATTTATGAAACTAAGTCAACCGGTTGATTAATTTTACAATAATTTAAATAACCGGCTTGTGTCGGCAAAAGGTTTGACAATGTTAAAATAATGCAATGGATTTGATGATTTTACACATATTTAACAATCAGATATTACTCCTAACATTAAAACTTTTGGATATAGTTAATGTAGTAAATAAAAAAAAACAGATGCTAATATTTATAAGCACCCGAAACCGACGAACTTACATGAATCGTATGATGGATTGTAATTAAGTAAGATGGGTATTTAGAAATCGTGCCATGTGCAGATCTTGTGATCTCTGCCCAAACTAATGGGAAATAGACGTGAATATAAATAAAAAAAAATAGGGACATTATTATGAAACTCTGACGGACCTAATTGTACTGACTGACGGCCTTTGTAAACACATATCCTAAAAGACATATCAAAAATCCTAAATATTTTAAAATTCGTTAAACGTTTATTCTTCTAAATTTTTTTAATATTAATGCAGCCTAATAACATCTGTTTAATTGGCCTATATAGAAAATGTGTTTACATCAATTTAATTATCAAAGAATATGGTCTTAGGATATATATATATAAAATTTTCCATATTCCGGTTTTGAACATTTTGCTAATTACAAAATTCGGGTCCATTGTAAAACTGAAAAAAAAAGGGAATAAATAATTTTATTACCGACTGACATTTGGTTACGTTAGTTATGAGACGCAGTGAGGAACTATAAAACATTCTTCGTGACAGGAGAAAATCAGAGAAACAATAAACAATGATCATTGTTGTAAAAAATTGGACAGGGCCGAGCGTGTACAATGTAGTCCCCGAAGGCCGTACTCGCGATTTGAAAATGTTGTTAAAATACATATAGCGTAAACATATTTGTTGCGAAGGAATAAAAATCTTTTGGTATTCATAAATATATTTTTAGGAATCATTTTGATATTTCTGTATTAAAATAAGCTATTTGGTAAATAATTTAAAATCAAAGTAACCACTCTTTAAACGTTTATTCAGTGACAGAGTTTTCGAAAGAATTTTAATGCGATTTTAATGGCTTAGGCGCCAAAATAACAAAATAATAATATTGAAAAGTTGCACAGACTTACATAAAAGCCATAGTTGAGTCAACAAAATATGTTATGTGGGTCAGTGGATCCGAACACTTCGTTTATCCTCGAATTGAATCGGTACACTTAAAAAAATAAGGTTGCCGGTACAGCCATCAGAAACATTAAATTCCGTAATTTATTTATTTTTTCATAATTATCGTTATATTTTATGTGTATATTACATGTTAACAATTTCATGTTGCCTGTTTAAAATAATACGTAGCTTTTAATACATAATAACATACAGTTAAAAAATCTTTTTAAAATACTATACCAAGTTATATCCTAGTTTCTGTACAAGAAGGTCATGATATTTTTGTTGATACAATACACAAAATAAATAATATTCGGGAACATTCGGAAAATAATAAAATATTTTAATAAATGCGTTTTGTACTTAATTTTAATATAAAATAAATATACTTCCACCGAAATTATTGATTTGTCTAAATTATTTTATATTAATTAATAATTCAATACCGAACGATAGCGGAATGCAGTATCAGATTTGCTGAATCTTAACTTAAACACAACGAGAAGTAATATAAGGTTTTATTTTTCAATTTGATTCAACACTTTTTGTTTGGTTAAGGAATTAGTTTTCAGATATATTGTGTTCAGTGTACCGCCACAATTCCACACCGAGTACACTAAGGCTAGCGACACCCGCGTCGCCGACTACACTTACTTCAATGTCTGTTTTTTTTATCACAGAAAAAAGAATTTGCAGTAACAATGTTAGTTATATATTTATCCACTTCTAAAGAGACATTTACTGTGTTATTTGGACCACTCTTTATAGCCCATAATCTTATTATTTAACGTCAACAATATACTGATGATGGATTATGTATTTCATATTTATTTCAATAAGTACGTTATATTGGTACCTAATTATTTATTATGGGAAGTAAGATAAAAAATTATATATATATATATATATATATATATATATATATATTCAACATTACATTTATTGTTGTCACTACTTATCTGTTTTGTTCAAAAACACATAAGTGCTATTCTCGTCCGATATCAGTCCACTAAATACACACATATTCTAGAAGAGCATGCGTTAATCCACACGCTAAGTTGCCGCATTAACCGTACTACAGACAGAGCTACAAGTCTGTTCGTATCTATGACGCTATTTCCTGCTCATCCATGGATTGGGATATATTTGGGTCTCATCTTTGGATTGGTCAACATGGTTGTTACGCTCTCTCAACTCTGTTATAGGCTCTCAACCAACAGTTTCGACACTAGAGCAGTGATTATACGTCGTCGTGGAGATATTGTTGAGCAAAACGTTTTGAAACTCTTCAAACATCTCACTCTAGATCTAGAAAAACCGGTACTCGGAGTTTCACACGGCCGAGTCGCCGCTTTGGCAACGACCTGGTGACTGCCTTAGGAATTGTAGTTTTTCGCGCGAGCGATTATGTAAACTTCGGCAAATACGAGGCTATAAATAATGCAATTACGGATGGTCATATCTGTTACGGTTATCATTACCGGACTAGTGGATGATGCAATTTATGAGATAACCGAGGAACTGAATTGAAAAAGAACACTACATAAGGGAGATGATACTCATAATGTTCATGATTATGGAAATTTTGATAAAATCATGTCAAAGATTAGTTTCTGGGAGAATCTCTAAAAATCATAACGTTCGCGGACGTAATATGTAGGGTCACCAAATAACGAACTATATTCTCTTGACATAATAAAAATGTAGATGTATAACATATTTGCTCGCAACCACAAGAGTGGTTACGAGTTTCTCTCGTTAGCTTAAAAAGAATTACTTAATGAAATAATAAATAAGTGTGATAATTTTTATTTTATGGCAATCGCCGAATAATAATGGACTGCAAAATGTCGGATAGAATTTTAACCAATGGCGTCTTATATGCATTGCTAATAATGGATGGCATTTTAAAATCTACTATAAATTAAATATGATAATACTTACATGTTTATAATGAACAATTGGTATTGAACTATATATATAATTTAGATTTATTAAGGCATATTAATTATGTATACGAATAAATACAATAAAGAAGACTTTATTATCCACAAGAAGATAAAGTCTTGATAAAGTCTTCATCAAAGTTTAATAATTGATTAGTGCGAAAAAAACGTTTTTTTTTTGGCGTGAACTTACCATTTTAGAATTTATATATACTGGAGCAATTTTTTAGGTACAAATTCAAAAGAAAAATTGCTATTTTCGACGTAATATAAATCTAAAATTACTTTTTAATAACACAGCTTTTAACCAAATAATGAGTTTAAGTAAGCACACGAATATTTTTTTAATAAAAAAAAAAATATACTTCGAACGCTATAGATTTTCATATGATGTGCAATGTTCAGGAGGGATCAAAAACATGGAGAATCTCTCTTTTCTTAACCCTTTTCGTATGGAGAACGACTTTTTGGCCATTTGCATATTCATTTACAACTGTCTCTAGTCATTAGTAAAAGTTAAATGTAATCAAAAATTGAATTACGTGACCACAATAACAATGTTACAAATGATAATTTTTTAATACATACCCGCCGTAAAAAACTTAAAGTTAAAATAAATGGATACTTTCAGAGACATTGCCAGCGAAGACGAGGCAAATACAAAAAATACCTTAATGAAAGCGATGAACACAAAAATTAATAAAAATAGCTAATAAACTTAAAGCCTTAAACAATATAAATACAAAGCGTGAAATACGAACGAAAAAGATGTTAAATGTTGAAAACTATCGCATGTGGGATGAATTTGACTAACCCGGACTCCAAACACAACTTATTGTTTTAACTGGTTTTGTTTATTTTTTATTTTTTTGTTTACGTGCTTTAGCTAGATATCGAAATTTATAAATAACTGCATTATTGTGTCTATGACTGTTATTTTATTGTGAAATGCTTTGACCTATTACTTTTTACTTAATATCAGAAAATTAACTTTTCGCTTATTACAACAGCAAATACAGCAAATGCTTAATACAAGAGTTGTCAACGCAATGGACATTGAGCGAGCAATTCTAAATTGATTTTTTTGTAAATTCTGTATATCCGTTTTGTGGTATCCACTGTATTTCAATTTTCATATATTTGCTTTAAATCGTCAAATGGAGGAAAGACCATGACACGCAAACCCACTGACAGCTCGGGCTTTTGATTTTCTAATTTTGTTTGCATCGTTTTTAATGCACGTAATTAAAAACGATGCAAACAAACGAGACTGTCATAAGCACACGTATTGTATTTGCTGATTTTTCACTTTACATCATAAAACAGTGTAAGCATACAAAGTCGGGAAAATTAAATGTATCGAGGTCACGCCTATTCATAATTCACTGCGCCTTCCTATAGAAATTTTGAAACAATGCGCAAGGCATGAAATTTTCCGGGATGCAAGTTTGCAATCTTAACGAAATCCCATTATTGTTCATACCCGCTGTGCAACACACAGCGATCGGAGCGTGACTTCTTTCACAACAATTCCTTGTAAATTAATTAAGCGTGGTTCCGCGTCGAAGTTACTAGAATGTTTGTTTACGTTATATAATCTCTAGAAACAATAACTTGCACTTGTAAAATTTATATAGTGCTCCAAAGGCAGGTCTAGAGCTATCACGGTGAGTATTTTCGTATCGTTGCGAGCTCCGGGCTCAAATTTGATTATTCTGCATCTCCGAGAGAAATGTAATGAACGCGCGCGAAAATAAAGCTGCAGCTATCTGATAGCATGGCACCAAACATACAAATAATTTCGCAATTTCAATTAACACATCTAAATATACAATATAATATATCCATATACAGTTTACTACTTATACATAGATTGAATTGAATCTGGACATTATAGATTCATTATTTTAGCGGACGAAATTGTAGAACTCCGTTATCAATAAAATGTCCGGCGGTCTAGATAACACTGCGTCATTTGTGTATATATTGTGTCTTATATACTGTATCCTTTTTTCGTTTGCCTGTTAAGGCGATGAAGATTTCTATGCATTTTTCTGTTCAGTCCGGCGATTATGAACAGAGCCATCTCTTAGCTTGTCAAGTGCGACTTATGACATTGACGGCGACGGCATTCCTAGGCACGCTACGTAATTCCACCCAGATTCTCTCATTGCGTATAGGGAAACTGAACGTAACCTAATATGGCTTATAGGTAAGTCCTTAATTACTGCAACAAGGAGAAGATGATAACAGCAGCCGAAATACGACAATTCGTCATGTATAGGGACTCCTTAAGAACCATAAAGCGCTAACAACATCTGTGATATTTATTGGCACGTACAATTATTATGGCGCGACGAGCTATAGAATGTCATTTTTATTTTGCTTTATTGTCCAAAATGATTAATACGTTATATTTTATGAGATACGAATGTTGTTGTCGTATTATGTTTTCATCATTCTTTTGCTGAGCCGTATACGCTCATAATCTTCTTTTGTTCAGATTAAGGGGCTTAGGCTGCCTTTTCTTGCGTTCGGTAGAGAGGGGGGGGGATATCAACGTCAGCGATCGAAGGAGACGTCATTTCCATGTAAAAATCGTTAAATTCGGATATGTTCTCCTTAAAGTTCCTCAGAAAATCTCATCCTTTTCCAACGATTGGCCGAAAATTGTTACATAGTCTAGAAGATTCGTTGGCGATTGCTGGGGTGCTTTGAAAAGACTAGCTCAAAAACGTGAATCTCTAATCCTCCTTCCTGTTTTTCATCTCTGTATAAAAAAATTTCGGCTTAATTTTTTTTTACACATCGATTCCACTGCATATATATTTCGACACACAAAGAACTTTCCAAATGAGTGTCAATTTATTATATTTGAAAGAACAACTTGTCTGGTCAGCATTACTACTTTTTTTAATTTATTAAAAAATAATACTTCATTTTAATATCTTGTAATATGTCGATCATATTAAAATGGTTATATTTGTTCTATAAGTAGTAAAAAGCTTAAAATGAAGTAACGAATACATAGTTTCTAATCAAATACTCAGACCAATGAAATAGAAGTCTGTTGCACTTCAATTAGTTACGTGATTACGAAGTTTTATTTGTATTATATAACGTGACCTACTGCCATAATAAATGAAAATTTGCAATACACATCCATAATTAATAACGACCTAAAATTTGTTCGACTCGAATACAGAAATATCATTAATTATTTATTAGCATTAGTAGCAGTTTCCTCCACAATTTTCGCTAGCATGACCCTAAACTAGGTTTGTTTATTTTTAACATCGATCAATCCTAATGTCGCTTCTGATGTAATTGTTGATCGTGATACGAATTTGAATACCAGTCGTAATTCCTATCAATCTCTTGTTGGATATTACTATTAGCAATATCCAATAGATATACAAAATCTACCCGAAAAATGGACTAAAACGTTGAGACAAACTATAATTCAGAATAGGGAATAAAAAACCCGCAATAGATTTGCTACTTTATGGTTTATATTACGCAATCTATAAAAGTACATAGCACAAGCATAGATAAATATAGATAGGTATATTACCTTCTACTTGTTTGTAATGTTTTGACTTTTTATAAAACCATTAAAGTTCATTAATTCAATTAAAAACAGTAATAAAACGCATCATTCGTTTCCCTCTATGATTCTGAGTACTTATTTTTTTAATATTGTTTTCATATTTTTTACTAGGCCCGCGGCGAGCCAGTAACATATCACGGTTTTATGGCTGCTGCTGGTCCATCCATCTGTATCTCGTTAGTCCCATTTATTTGATGTCGTAAATTCGCATTTGGTCGACGCGTATATAATTTTGCAAGTTGTTAGCAACAGCAAATTGCGTAGCTATGAGTGTATTTCTCAATGGTACGTAAATTTATCCTTTACTGGTCGTTCTGCATTTGTTACTTCATCTCTATGGTCCGGTAGATCTGGGTCAGAAATCATTTTGCCTTTTTAATAGAGTTTTGATATGGCACTCAATTTTACTTCTAAAACTATTCATAAGTTAAAAACGCTTGCTCTACTGACGTCCATCAAACATTTTATGCAAACTCGTCGATTTTGGATGCATAAAATGTGGTTCTTTTTTAATAAATCACCAATTCGACCTGCATAAGATTTTCTAAGACTTCCCTTAACTAATCTTCCGTCACAAACACTCGATCCTTAATATTAATTTTTTGGTTCATTCATCATTACCAGATAATCAAACCACCGCAAGATAACTTTTTTCCATTCTACTCACTACATGTTCTTGCTAACCACACACATGTCTTATATCACTGTTCTTACATTAACCTTTCAAAGATTCTCCACACAAGTAATTGACTGATTCTACATAATCAATAAAAGAATTTAAACTACTAAAATGATTGAAACTTAAAAAAGGTAAGTTGAACGAGACCAAAAGTAAAAAAGAAAACTTTTGAAATATATACTTCATTATCCAGTTCGACGAGCCTTTCATGCGAGAACTGCTAGTTCGATTGACAGTCAGACCAAAAGTATTTATGACTTTTCACTAATATATGGAACCTCGGCTTGCACCTCGTACACTGGTAATTTTAAAACGTCATCATTAATAGAAAGTATTGTGACTATCATTTTGGCGTACCTATTTTAACTTAGATTACTTATACAAAAACATTAAACTCATACATTATAGGCAATAACCGATCTAAGAAAGAAAGATGGCGTCAACGGCATTATCATAATTTGACTTTTCCCGCTCGTCGTCTACTGGCAATCACGGTTGTTTCCGTCTGACTATATTTAACATGACTCTTACTATTTTTCACACAAATAAGCAGTCGACTTCAGACACCTAAGAAGGAAGACGTTAACCATCCAGGCTTCTGAAACTGCGACAGATATAAACGCAGTATTCTCGCTTTCAAGCAACTCACCGTATTACCGGCGATGTACTTTTCCATCAAAAGAGATAAAATTTATATTGGAACACAGTCTAAAGAAATTTTTCTGTTTATTTTTATCACGTTTCTATTTGTTTTAAACGATGTCTTCAAATCCCCATTTGCTTGGCTTCACGTCCATTAAGTCTATTTTAGTGTGGACTTCGTTTGATAATATCGTCAGACGTCAATATTTAGGATCTGAAAGACCTTAACATTCGCTAAGGCTACAGTAGCTAGCTAGCGTAGACCGCCGGTAGACGATAGCTTGATGATTGATTCAATCAATAAAATTAATACGATGAATCCCAATGCGAATAAATTAAATAAACGATTTCGGCGTCGTCAAAGCGAACGACTACAAATTACTACTCAAGTATCGAGCTGTAAACTTCAATGAATATTAATAAAATTAAAAATGGATAACAATTGCTCGTCCCGGAGAAGTTCAAGGTGAAACTTTTATGGGGAGTAATTTTAATTTACTGCATCCAGTCGACAGCCCTTAAAATAATATTTTAAGTCGTTAAATTGGAGGTTCGTTGCAAATATTTTTATTGTCGTAAAAAATATTAATAATACGTAGTCGCATATTGAAAGAAATGTGAATGATCATTTGAAAATTTTTAATGTCTCATCTGGTTTTTGTTTTAAAACTTTTCCGGTGCTCGAAAACAAAACAATAACCAAAGATTTCCTACGTTGAAAAATAAAAGTAAACTTTAATACAATACTTATTGTATTAAAGTTTTATTTATTTCGACGTTTACTAAACAAGGTCTATTTTACGACAGTCTATCATCATATCTTCATCCTTCAAATATTGAATTAAATTTCCTATACTGTAATATAAATGACTTAATAAATATTTCTCCATTTTCCAGGGAATGATATTCCATTTTTTAAAGACGTATTGTTCAATATTATTTAAATTACAACAATGCAAGTCTAGGTATAGCTTATTGACAAACTTTTGCCCACTACGATGCCGCATAATATTATTTGGTTGTCATAACTGTTGGTGTCACGCGTTGATGATGTCGTGTTATCTACCTTTTGTAATACCTCATGAGATATGAGAAAGGCTGGATATATGGATATAATACATTTGCTATATCAACGTAAATGAACAATTACGTCACTGTCTAATCGAGTTCGTAACATAATTCAAAATTTTATTTTATTTTCTACAGTTTCTAAGGACTAATCGAGTCAGATTTTAAAATACTTTAACATCAATATCTATCCAACTAATTTATAAGAAATATTACTACTGAACCTTATTGAATACTACCTACGTTCATTCAAAGAAACTACATGTTAAAATCTTGCTTGTAATAATTATTATAATAATCTTGTTTGTTGCTATATTTCTACATGAAAATGATATATGGTCGTCATTTAATGTTTTATATTTATCGTAAAAAACACAATTTTCTACTGTAGAAGTTCACAGTTCTATTCCGTTAAACGAGAATCAATAATATTGTCTAACCGTGCGCCGAGTCGTTTCTTGTTTACCTATTTGAGTCATGTCTGAGGCGTTCATCTGAGTCATGTGTCGAGGCAATGTTAAACAAAACCTTTTTGCATTTATCATTAGAGGAAGTAAAACTCATTTTTTTAACGTAGTTGCCTTTTTTTTCTTGTTTAATGTTGTCATTTCAACTAATAAGGCCTCGAACGAAACCGTTGCATTTCAAAAGTTCATTTGCTTATTGACGACCGATTTATGGAGTCATTTCTGTCTTTTTTTCGAAAAATGTTTTAGTTTTACGCTTACGATTTGTATTCGTTAAAATCTCATCCTGATAAAAAAAAATCTTTTAAAAGGGGTCATCAGTAAATTACGTTACACGTATTTCATGATTTTGTCAGAAGGGTGACCACTTGTGATGCCCCCCGTCACAAGCGGTCATTCTTGTATGACCCTCCCGCTCCTTTTGTAACGTTATATATTTTGCTACCTTAAATTTAGAAATTATCAACTTAAAACAGTATTTCTAAAATTATTCATATATTTCAATTAAAATTCATTTTCGTAAAATAAACAATAAATCAATCATTTTACAAAGTTTACAAAACGCGACACAATAAATACAGCGATAGATTTTCGTTAAAGTTTATTGTTCTAAAATTTTAGATTTGTACATGTGATCTTATGCTCGGCTTCCTCTGTCATACGATGTCATACATCATTGACCCCCTTCCGTGTGAGGTGTGACGTAATTTATGGATAACTCCTAATAGCCATAAAGTATAACTCTGAGAAAAGGTATACAAGGGCCGTGGTCGCCATGCCATGGCGGCGAATGAATTCAAAAAATTAAGAAAAAATAGCCGTAAAGTTAGCAAACGGGTGTACATAAAGAGATAATCCTCTTTTATAAATGCATTACGAACTGTTTGCGCATTTATCATTTGCTCTTTATTTTATTATGCATCGTTTGTATTGCGGACGTGTCTAAGCGTTCTAATTGTTCCGAGGTTTCGTCGGCGTGGGCAGCGGAAACCTTGCTCTGGCCATGTGGCGACGTACGTTCTGATTGGTAACCTGGTGCACGCCGAGCGGATTTGTTTTTTTCTTCAATTCAATTTTCCACTTTTTAATTCAACTTTTAAGTTATGTACAATTTAAATCAGAAATGTTACTAATATTTCCAAAAATCGTAAAGTTGGTTTTGTAAGGCCGTAGAAAGAAATTAGACCAAAATATATTGCTTTATAATTTATAGCGTTTTGAGACACGAATTTAAGTTAAGATGCTTACAACGAAAATTTTACAATTTTCCCGTGATTATGTGGTGTTCGCAGAATCCATAGAACATTCCAGATGTTTGAGTATTCTGTGGGTTCTGTAACCGACGCTTCAGCGTGCTCTTCGAGGCACGGAGAGTGGCTTATGTTAAAAATTCCTCAGTCGATACATCCGTACGAAGTCAGGAACAAACTTGTGCCTTTTAGTTCGAAGGCGATAGTTTTAACGCCCGAGCCATCGACGCTCGACTTTCCTCACCTTCGGATTTATTATATACTTGTTATTTTTTTAATAAATAGTTTTCATAAATTCTAAATCAAATACGTTCAAATCAAATCAAAAATATCTTTATTTCATGAGTAATAAATAGAATAACGCTTGAAATACGACATTTTATGATGTTAACATTACCACCCATTCCGAATCCTGATCCATTTTTTGATTTCGCTTAAAGATATATGATAGTCAATAAGACTATCACAACATTTGAAAATTATATGAAACAGCCTGATAGACAAGCAGTGAAATCCCACAGATTTTTTTTTCGTTATTCAGATACGGCATTGTAGCCCTTAGCACATAACTTGTTTTTAATGAGAGTTTTAAATTCATGAAATGGCAAATTTTGAATTTAAACTGGGAACTTATTATAAACTCGCACACAATGCCCCTTGGCTTTGCTGAGTCTGGTTTTATGAGCAGCAAGGTCATTCTTATGTTTATTGTTAATATTATGAAAGTTGCTCATTTTATGGAACGATTTTATATTTCTTTTCTCATGTTCTAGCTTTTCGTATATGTATTGTGATAGTAAAAATATTGATTTCTTAATTTTTTCTCTGAGTGACGCTGTTGGTCTCAAGTTATAAATGACACGAATAGCCCGCTTCTGCAGCACAAAAACTGGGTTTATATGGGTTGCATGACCCCATAATAAAATCCCATAGGCCATGAGACTATGAAAGGAACTAAAATAAAATCTCGCGGTGCTTTCATTTGTAAGCCACCGAATTCTTTTGACTGCGTATGCTGCAGAACTAAACTTTTTCGCCAATTTCGTTATATGGATTTTCTATTGTAACTTCACACACTAAATAAATACACTTATCATAAATATGCATATTACTAAAACATGTTTTAATAATATGCGTTTGTAGATAACGAGAAGTTTTTCAAAAACATTATCAATCGCGAATTTCACGGTTTTCAATTCATAGCTGCGTTTACCGTGTTACAAATCAATTAGCCAACCTCATAATAAGTCACAGTTGACATAACAACTTTTCGCTTTCTAGCGCCACGCACCAATTGCATTGTATACCTGATTATGGGTTAGGGCAGAGTGCGCATGTGAAACAAGCCAAAGTAAAGGAGCATTCACATACAACTAATTTTGTATATTTCATACTTAATTGTTAAAATTGCGAAACAAAGTATGTAAAAATATTCGCAGTTGAATGAACACGAATTCTTGTAAAAAAAAATGCACGAAAGGATTTTAGCCTTCCTGCAGTGGGTTAAAAAAATCAAAAGAAACTTTGTTCTTCAGATATTTATTTTTGGAAAAATGGACTTTTTTTGCGTTTCTATGCACTCTTTCTTTTAAATTTAATTTTAAATCTATTCGTACTTGTCATTGAAATACAAACATTACACAAAAAATAGTTTTTGGTATTTTATAATACGAGTGCACAGAAATATAAGCATTTTGTAAACACAAGATGGATAAGAGGAAAAAGGGGATTTGTTACAAAATATATGAACCTTTATAAAAAATTCCATTCTTAACATAGATTTTTTGTTGTTATTGAACAATTCACGCTTATTGTTTAAATACATGTAGTGATACATAAGTTATTGACTATTTTTATTTACGTATAAATATCATGTATAGATTTGAAAATACCTGTCTAGAAGTGTCTTATAAAATGACAGCAGATAATTTCAATTGCTTTTATAATAGAAATGAGTAGTACTATTTTTATAACGATTATTGCTTATTTAAAACTTACAGTTTCAGCAGGAATAGCGCTATCACTTAATGAAATCCCGAGCACGCAGAGGCATAATAGAACACTAAACTTTCGCACCATTTTACGGAACATTTATTTCTAAACCACAATTATGATCTAACACTATGGAATCTCTATAATAGAGAACGAATTCTGATATTGGTAATGTGTCTTCTTAAATGCAAAACGAAGTGAACGGCGAAAGGTCTACAGCTTGTCGCGTTGTGATTCGTAATTCGCAAGCGCCTTGATTTTTGAAAGGCCCGCGTAGGAGGGTTTGCCGCGATTTCGTAATTTTTTTGTGAGTGACTTGAATTCTCGTCATTCGTCAAAGTACGGGTTGCATTATTTCTTAATTTAATTGTTTTCATATATCTTTTAATATTAAAAAAAATACTATTTTAATTCAAATGAAAAATGATATGTTTTTATATTTAGCACGAAATAATGATCGGAAATGTTATTTTTGAGTTCTTTGACTCGAGTCATGGCAGAAATTAAAAATATACTTTATGTTATGTTTGTTCTTTATGATTTATGACAATTTTTGTAATAATAGAAATAGCATAGTAATTTGTCTAACGAATAGTTTTTATCGTCATAATATATCTTTAATAAGTGTACATTTATTATATGTCGCATATAACACTTCAGTCTATCTTGTCCTAACCTATTTATATTTGTGGGGACACCATGGAAAATGGAGAACTTGGAGAAGATTTACCACACGGATTCCTTGTAGAAGAGCAAACCTTTGTAGTTAATCATGAAGATGTTACGGGTTTGTCTACTTATAATAGATTTGTAAAAACTAATTATTGTGAATACAAATGTCAACTGGGTTCATAAATACTGATCAAAGGATGGAAACCTAAATTTACTTGCTTTTACACATTTGCTTGTAAACTATTATATCAACGTTAAGTAATGTAAACAATATATTTTCCAGAAGAAGAAAACAACTCGGACTCCAATAGTGGTAACAAGAATGCACCTCTGCGTGAACAAGACAGATTCCTTCCCATTGCTAATATTGCTAAAATTATGAAAAGAGCTATACCAGAAAATGGGAAGGTAAAGGTCGTAAGATTTAATTTTATTTACATTTCACCTCATTATAAGTTTAAACTTTTTATTTAGTTTTTCTTATACAGTGGAATCTCAATAATTCGAATGTCAAGGGAAATGCAAAAAAATTCGAGTTAACGAGTTTTCGACTTAACAAGAACTTCGAAATACATATGACTGTGTCAACAAGGAACAAACATAACGTTCACAGCTGTGTTACTTAGAAAGTTTCATGAATGTATTCATTCATTGCACATGTACAAGACAAAAACAATAGATTAGAAGCCCCTTCATTTTGGAATTTATTGCTATTATTTCGGGGAATTCCAAGTAACAAGGTCATTATATTTTACCAACTACGACTTACAGTCTCCTTTTTGAAATTCGAGTTATAGAGCATAAATATGTATTATCAATATTTCGTAGGAAAATAACATTTTGTTCGAGTTACAAACTCTAAATAATTCGAGATACTGCATATTCAGGGGTTCCTCGGAAGGGAATAGCAATTTTTTTTGACTTACTGAGGATTTCGACTTAACGAGGTTCGAGTTATTGAGATTCCACTGTATTACAAACGTCCTTTCATTTGCCATTTCTTGTTTTATGTAAATATTATAATGTATATGTAAGAAACATTATTGCAAGAACTATTATTTAAAATAAATAATGAATTATTGCCATTATAATAATCTTCAATTTCTTGTTAGTGCCATATATTCTATATTAGCTAACATTCCTATATTTAATGTATCTTGAAAAATACAAAAATCAATTAGGTATTCAAATTAAATTTGTTTTCAATGTAAAACTTTTTTGTTACAGATTGCCAAAGATGCCAGAGAGTGTGTACAGGAATGCATTTCCGAATTTATATCATTTGTGACCAGTGAAGCGAGTGACAGATGTCTTGTGGAAAAACGTAAAACTATCAACGGTGAAGATGTATTATTTGCTATGAACGCATTAGGATTTGATAATTATGTGGAGCCATTAAAACTGTACCTTAAGAAGTATAGAGACATGGTTTTGTCACCAGTCAATACTAGTAAAGTACTGCCTGTCACCCTTACACAGAAACCTGTACATACTGCAAAGCCTGTAAGTTTCTGTATTAATTTTGTATATTATTTAATTGTTATGAAATTTAGGGCTTACTAATGTAAAATTACAATTCATAATGTAACATAACAATAGGCTGTCTTTAATCCAAAAATGTAGTTGTTTTTAGAAGGAATAACATTTAATAATATCTGTAAATATTTACAATTCTGTTATTGAAAAAAAGAAAATCTTTCCCTTTGCAAGATTCACTCAAATGTGATGAAAACAGACTAGAATATTGTATTAATAATAAATTGCATAATATAATCTAAATATTGCATTGATTCAATTGAACAATCTTTTATATATTAAATTTAGATTTTCTATAATTATGTTGTTTCATAGTGAGTTTTATATTAATTTTGTATGTTTTTGTTTTAGGTATCATTAAACAAATTAAATAATGCCATAGTCGTCTTTGAAGGTAAGTTGTATTTACTGTTATAATTGTATGCTTTTGAATAGGAAACACATACGAACCTTTTTATGCAATTTGCAATCTTTTCAAATACTAACACTTCAATAGCAGAAGCGAGAATGATACATAAGAGACATCCAGTGGCATAGCTAACATGGATGGCACCCGGGGTGGATATTGTAGTGTCACCCCAAAAATTACAAGTAGCAGTTACGCAATTGCCAGTTTTGCTATTTTTATAGGTGGAAGAACTGATGTACAGTTAAGATTCTTTTGTAGTGTATTTTTTTGTGAATCCACAATTCACGATCAGATGAACTCAGGTATCACCCCTAAACGAGTGGCACCCGATGCGGATCCCCCCGTCGCCTCCTCCTAGCTACGCCGCTGGGGACATCAATTTGATGTTTGTCTGTTTCAGTTCTTTATCTCTATAACTATTCATTATTAGAAATAAAAAAGAATAGTCAAAGTTGAAAAAATCCTATCCAGATTTACCTGAACATTTAATACAGCATTGAGTTTTCAATTGAATTAAATTCAAGCTGAATCTGATTATTATGACTAACTATATTATCTGCACCTACATCTGCATATATTTGATATCATTTTATATATTTTATTTTTATTATTTCCCACAAATATCCTAATTGCACTAGTCTTAACTAAAATATTTTTTCTTTGCTACATAGTGCTGTTAATCTAGTTACATAATAGAGACATGATGCAGACATGGCCTGCGAGGTAGTAAATTCCTCCTCACACTGTTCATGTCCTATTTACATGTTTCACCAGCGCCCCAGTACATTGTCATATTGATATTTACTTGATCTCACATCTACAACTTATTGACTATGTGTCTATACTATGTCTTATCAGAATGAGTTTTATTCTGTGGCAATATTTCATAATACCAGTTTATAAGTGATCAACATTTGTCTACAACATACCAATAATTATTACAGACGTAAAGGCATAATATAAGTGTTGAGATTTCGCATGTGCATTAGCAACTATTCAATTCCAGCTCCATCAATATTTACCATTTTTTGTTCCAGTTAGTCTCAGGTACCATTTATTTAGAAAAGTTCTATAATTATTAAATAGTACTTGCTTGACCACATCTATTGAGTTTTTCATGAGAATATGATAACTTCACTGGAAAAATGCTTACAATTATATGTAATTTTAGATATTTAGATACATGATATACACCACATAATATGCAAAGTAGCAGATGTTTCTAAGAAATCAGTTACATACAAGAGTAGCTTTATTCGATAGTATTAGATAGCTTATTTTCTAATACTAAATTTTTAAAAAAATTACTAAATTTTTCACACATAAAATTTCATACATAAAAAGCGGAGTCGGTTAATAATTCAGCTCTAGAATATATTGATGTTCTAGAGCTCAATACTTGGCTATTTTGAATAATCAGCATAGTAGGTAATTATTTATTTTTGATTTATAGTTATCGTAATTAAGTTTTAACAACAAATAAATAGTTGACATCTTCTAGGAATGCACGAACCTCTTGAGGCACAAACCAATTAAGTTTACTGCTATTGGGTATTACGACATTAATAAGCCACTTGCTCTCACGCAGACGATACGTAACGAAATTATTCGATCCTGTTGATCCTGATCAGGATAAGAGGATAAACTTATCTAATTATTGTATTGTCATTGCTCCTTGATACGTACACAAAGTTTCAAATTAATCAGACTTCTTGAAATTGGTGAAAATTAAGCTCAAAGATTCCATTACATACATAGATACATACAACCCAAGCTTATATTAATTCTGGCAGTCCTAATAAGGATAATGGGAAACTGTTATCAAATTATTGCATTGTCATTAGTCTTTGATACGTATGCCAAGTTTCAAGTTGATCAGACTTCTAGAAACCGGTGAAAATTAAGCTCAAAGATTCCTTTACATACATAGTTACAACCCAATCTTATAAAAGCGTGTTAAAAAAAGGAAAATATTAATGTTTGTTAATAGTACTAGATACATTCTGTTTATTGAATACATTATATTTCATAAACTCAAGGCAATATTCTTAAGAGGGTTATATATATACATTATTTTTTTTCAGAAAAAAGCTCTAATGATACTGAAACAGAGATAGAAACTCAAGGCGAGACTACAATCATATACACATACCCCAAAGACCTTGGAAACTTTACTATTGGATGAGATAAAGTACGAGCTCAGCGAGTGCTAGTGAAAAAAATGTGTTTTTAGACAAGGACACTAAAACCAGTTAAAGCGCTGGAACGAATTGGTGGTATACAAGAAATGTATTTGATAAAGGTTAACCTATAATTGAACCAATACTAAAAACTTATTGAAGTTCATAGATAGTGTACTGTGGTGACCAGTTGACTCTTCGTTTTGCTCTGGTAGTATGTCTGTGTCTCCATTTAAATTATGTTTATATTTATTGATATATAGAAATTGAGTTTTCAATAGATATTGTGAAAGAAGAAATTTAAACATCTTCCTACTATATGAATTGTAATGTCGTTTATCAGGTATTTGTAATGTTTCATACAATTTTTAAACCAAGCTAATATATCAATATTAAATTACCAATACCTTGTGACTGACACCAGGCGGACTTTACATGAAAAAAACATGTTCTCCTAAAATGAAATTTGTTATTGCATGCCTTAAGTGCGAGCGTAGGTATGCTTCTACTGTCGCCTGAAAATCCTGTGTAATCACGATAACTAAAAAACTATTTAACTTTCAAACTTAATTTCTTTTTCAATCTCATCACTAATCAATTGGGAATAACTATATTGAAAATCATAGCTTGATATAGTACCAATTAGTTGTAATTGAATTTTTTAATTCGCAGTTATTCATGTTTTGATCTGTCATTTCACTTAAATATCTGAAATGGAGATTGAAATGAATGTTTTATGTTTTTGTAATTGCCAATAGATGGCGGTAGTAATATCAAAAATAAAACAACTATTTTCGCCCGAGATCAGCTGTACGATTTAGTTAAACTGTTTAGCTTTAGTCGCGCCCCCAGGGTACCCGGGTTCAAATCTGTCCTAGAATTTGTTTTTTTTTATTTATTTTTAATTACTTTCAAACGTTTTAATTAATTCCAAAGTTATTTTTGATGTCATTAGTAATACGTTTATATTAACAACAATTATTGTATAATAATTTTAATTAGTGACTTCGGGAAAGTTTTGAAGGATTTCAAAAAAGGATTTTTGGTGAAAAACTCATATATTATCATTAGCCTCTAATTTAAATAACATATGTATGTCACGAGCGCTTAAGGCATGCACATTTGGTTTTACCAAATTTCTTAATAATGTGTACAAAGACCTAACCGACATTATTACTTAAATTTTTAGGTATGTTGTTATCATTTTTCTTTACATAATGTTATATTTGATTACAATTTTTATTAATAATCAGATAACAGGTATACTGTGTCTTTTATTGTAATATATCAAATTAATATATGGAATAAGAATGGGTGTCGATAATATAGATGTATTTTCCCCTGAAGAATTTTGAGTTTTTAATTCATATATATCAACTAAGGGTTATTTAAGATGAAAGCCAAATAAATTCAAATACTTTATTATGTGTTTGACAATAAATAATCAAGTTTAATAAGGTAACCAAGTTCATAAGTTAGCAAAAAATGTTAGATTGTTATTAATTAGTTCTGGGAATAGTAAAAATGATTGATTTGATTTTTTGCTATTATTATCAGATCATTGTGATTAGTGGCGTCTAATATGTAACCACTGTGAGTGATCATATGAGTTTACTCTTTCCAAGTACCTGTTATATCCTAAATACCAGAAAATTGCAGCTACATGTGCACTACAGTCTGCTACTCGTTCATCGACCTTGCACTCACAGAACCACCCACAAACTTGTAGAGAAAAACAGTTATTATATTGAATACATGCATGATAGTATTTTGACGATGAATATCGCGTTTGTTATTGAACTCGGATTATATCAACCCTTTATGGCGCTTATGTCTCACAGTTGTCTTTTTTAATTTCTTTAAATAGAAACTCTAAAACATATTCTTGTGCATTTTATGCAGTTTGATTTCAAAACAAAGAAACAAACAACTCAATATAAACCACTTGGTATAAAATAAAAATGTTAATGCTCAGTAATAAGTTATCTAACAATGCCTTAATTACTGTGTGTCACTAATAACACTGACTTTTAAATAACATGAATTATATTTTTTGGATGTTTTTTAAAGCGCTTGACAAGTTATCACATGATTATGCGCGTGAAGAATGACAATTGGCAGCTATCACTCACATATATGTATGTGTAACATATAAATGCATTGGACCAACATTTTATGTTAATGTTTACAATATGTTACATCATATATGTAGAAGATAGTGTTAGGAGCTTATGCTGATGTGTAAAGAAATGTAAAAACTAGAAAAATTATTAATTTTTGAATAACATCCCCGACCCTATTTCAAAATATAAACAAAAACCAAAAATATTTATGAAAGATAAGAAATATTATTCAAAACAGAGTATATAGTCTAGTATTGGAAAAATATAGTAATAGGGCTCTTATTGTGTTATTGTTTAATTAATAATTGTACTTCTTAATTTTTTGTGATTTATATGAGAAATTACTCAGATTATTGACACCCTTCTTTTGAAATCAAATTTATTTAATTGTAAAAGTTTAAAAATCAAATATTGTAATTACCCTAATTATGTTCAATCATGGACCAAAACCAATTAAACAATCATGCATTAGATTTTTAACATGGCTATTTGAATGTACTGCCATCCTGAATTATTAAACATAGATGAATGGTGAATGAAAGTGGCAAAAGATTACCGTTTAAACATGCGTAATGTACTTTTTTGTTGTGTTAGTTTTTTAGGTGTTGTAGTGAAATCGTTCTAATTTTTATCAAAATTCAGCATTATTGTAAAGGTACATCCACAATTGTTGTATAAAATGGATATTTATATCGATGAGATCTTCTGTTTTGCGACCCATTTGCTTGAATATTGCTAGATGAAAAATCAATTTAATTTATTAATTTAATTATGCATGGAATTTCTTTAATTATAGTTGTGTGATCACTCAATAACCGATCCCTTTTTTTTAAATTTTCTTTCTGTTTTGCTGTTAAAGATTTGCTATTAAAATTTAATAGTAAAACTGTCCGAATGTCCATTGTTAAGAGTATTATTTCATTTCTTGTTGTCCTGTAAATCTATTTCTTTCTCACACCTTGTCCTTTTTAATGTCACCAGCTGTTTGGACGAAACAAATTGTATACATGTCTAGTTTTTAAATAGACTTTTGTATTATGAAACGACTTTTCAAATGTAAACATGCAAATGCAAGGTTTTTCATTGTCAGTATAGTACGTTTTGTAGCAATTTTAGGATCTGTCAGCAAATGGAAAATCACTTAGCTTTTTTTAATTGCTTTACCATAATGGGATGGTCATCAAGTTGTACTGTCTAGCAAATTGTTCTATCCTGACCCTAATAAAATGTATTTGAAACATGTTTCTGCACTTTTGTACTTGTAGTAAACAACTATGTTTACTACATTATCATTTCATGGTTACCAATATATTAAACATTGGTAAGATAAAAAATGAAAACCAAGGCCAATAATGAATTAGTGACTCCTTTGAAGTTGCAAGTGTCCATGAGCTGTGCTGAACACCTGCTTTGTGGTGGCTAACATGCATCTTTGTCTCTCGATTTGCTATAAAAATAAGCTTATATCCACGCTCAATTAAAGTTTGCTTTCTTACCAATGTAGTAGATCAATATACAAATGTAATATCCTTACATACAACTCGCAAATAGGTATATTATGATATAAATGCAATATGGAACAATTCCTGTGACCAATTAATAATTAATTTACCAGCGTAAAAGTGTCTTGCTTTTGGTATGGTGATTAATGCAAAACTTTTTTTGTTTATTACTGCAAGTTATTTTCTATCATACAAAATGAATGATTTCCAAAATTAGTAGTAAGTTTGATATGTCATACATACTTTATCGGTTAAAGTTGTGTCGATTGGGCAAAAATTAAAAATTTCGTCATATGTTGATTAATTTGTAGTTCTATACAATACATGAGTGACATATCATTGAATAGGTATTTTTTAAAATCAAAGATGATGTTTCCTCAACCATTTTACAGCAATGAGCTTTGTTTAAAAATTATACAGCCTGAAAGTTTAATTATAGATGTATATCAATAAAAAAAATTATTATGACAATGAGAACACAACATTGATACCACTAATGATGGAAAAGTAATCCTAGTATATTGGTAAAAACAGTATTAAAAAATAGTATTAAATAAGAAAATAATAATCCTGAATGCAAAAAAGTGAACTAAAAAGATGAAAACAAGTGAGTTAAAAAATCAAATATTGGCAGTTTAAAGCATCAGATTCGTGTTTTTATACTTGCTTAATTTTTTGCTTTATTCTAGCTACAAATATTCGTATATTAGTAGACTGGATGATTTTTTATTTAATCTTGATTCTGTGTTTTTTGTTTACTTTTACGCAATTGGGTTTTTATTTTTAATTATTTCTTTTTCACTTTTTCCATCTACTTGGATTGCTTTTTCTCACATGTTTTTCCTTGGCCTATATTAACAAAGCAGCAGGTTGAGCAGCAGTAGACGGTTAATTATGTACTCTGAATCACCGGGAGGCTTATAAAAGACACAAGATGTGAGGTAGAAGGGATTGTCAATGCATGTATTTAACATAATTAGCTTTTCCTTATCCATTTCATTCTCTATTCGATTAAAAAATAAAATTTAGAATGTGTATCCTTTATTTTGTTTATTATAAATAAATAAACTTGTATTGATTTTTGAAACATGAGCAATTCAAGTAGTCGGACTTCAATGTTATCTAAGCATTCCTAAAACAAAAAAAAAATCAGAGTAGACTTTTTTTTGTAATACTACTAATTCAACTACCTAGTCATAATATTAATTTGTGCATGTTAAGAAGTTTGTGTAATTGATTTTATGCTTAAATTAGTTATGGTGATGATGATAATAAAGTTCATAATTTGTAAAAAATCAATATAAATGTTAGATATTTATTTTTGAATAAATCACTTTTGCTGAAGAAGATGCTGGAACTAATTCACTAAATAAAATTTTAGTTTGTCTAGTTGAATGAAGGTCTAAATAAATTAAGTTTGATTTCCATTAAGATAAATTAAATATTGTTTCTTGTTACTTTTGCAAGTAACAATAATTTCATTCTTTCTAAATAAAACATAAAAAAGAAAAATCATTAACTTTTCTTAAAATTATTTCAAACAAGTAAAAGATTATATTATGAGTAAAAAAAGCCCAACTTCAGCAATAATTCGGATTTAATAATCTCAATAAATATTAATATTGCGGAAATACATAGTCTCTGCCTACCTTTCTGGAAAATAGGGTGTCTATTATTTTTATTATTATAAATTATTAACCTAAGTCTTCATTAAGATAATCATAATTCTACTATAATGGCAGGTGATCTGCCACAAAATCTATGGCAACATGTTGATGTATTTATTAAATATTTAACTACTTTAGTTTCTTAAGCGCATACTTTAAAAATTAGTGCATGTCATGACGTCATGTCAATTTTTGATTGTTCAGAACTTATTTAAAACAAAAATAAATGTTTAAATTTACTCATTTTAGCACTTATTATTTGTAAGACTGCATTTATCCAAAAGAATTTATGAATGAAGATGATTAATTAAAGAGGAAAACATACACAAATTTGAGGTTATACTATGTAGCGCGACTAAAATAAATCCACATATAAAACTATAAAATCCCGATTTTGACAAGCCCTTAATGAAAATCAACTTATGAAGAAAAATATTTAGTCAGCCAGGTGTTTTTTTTCAACTTTGCCAATTACCGATACGAAATATCGAAATGTTAAAAAATTTCAGTTTCTCCTCGTTTTTATGATAAGACTTAGTAAAATTATAGGAACTTCAACGATTATTGTTACGAGATTACGCTCTGCTTCCATGTCTACACTATGTGACGTACGATTAAATCACCCGAAATATGTTTGTTGCGATCTAGGTATACCTCTCCCATTATTACTAAATTCCTAGTATTCAAATTTTGATGAAGGTGCGCGCTTTTCTTGACATTCTTAAATTGCATTTTTATTATTTTTCTCTACCACGTCTAAAGAATATGTGTTAAAACTACAGCAGCTTAAACTAGTTTGAATTTCCCGCGTTTACTAGTATAGCGTTTACTAGTTTGAATTTCCCTTATAATTGGAAATTCAATGATAATTTCTAGTGTAGTACAATTACTAATGAAACAATTTTTTATAATTTTGAAGTCGATTCTTGGAATAGAAATCTATATAGCTATTTTAAACATAACTTCGTGCGGGGTAATTCACTTTGAATCCATTCTGCAGACAATTCAGTAAACGTCGCCCAGTTGATATCGTGATGACGTCAACGTCACGTAAACCGAGGGCGCGCGCGAGTCAATCACGCCCCGACTTATGTTATTGACAAAGGTATCGGCAAGTTTTCAGTTTACAGAATTGTTCTGCTGTTAATCTGTCAATTATTGCCATCACATCTAAGACCAATTTTAAATTGAAAAGATGGCGAGTATTCCTTTTTTCATGAAAAAAGGATTCTGAGTAAATATTTTTTTTTAAGAAATAAAAGGGGAAGGGGGGTAATAGTGAATCGATTTCTGTTTGATATCGTTTTCTATTTTTATTCAGGTCTTGCTCCTATCTATTTCCATTTCTGTCACAACTAATTGAAAGCGCGTATCTGTTATGTAATTCAAGGTTTTGTTTCTTTTAAAAACTGGAACGCTGATGCTCGTATCCGCAGTCCACGCCGGTCTATAGTGTACTCGGCACCTTTTATATCAATCTTTTGGCAGCATTCACAGGAATATGTACTGCCTGTTCTTACAGTCGTGGTTCCATCACACCACCATATCAAATCCTTAATATTTCAAGGATACAGTGAAATGTTCATATAACACTACAACTTTATTACTTTTTGTTTTAATACAAGACTCTCTGATTTTAACAACTCCCAATGTTAAGAAGCTGTATCATATTAATGAGGGCATCAGAAATGATTACATGTAAATATTTGTGAATCAAAAACATTAAAAAGTGCATTAAATTTGAGAATTTTTGTAGCTCCTTAATATTACATCTTTATTCTCATTGTTGTATTAAAAAAATAAATAAAAGAAGAATATATATTATCACTATATACGAGTGAGTATTCTATTGCTTATGATATCTCATATGTCCTGTTTTGTCATGTTTCTTATATGTTGTTAAATAATGTGAATTATTCTTTTACTTAGATCTCATGTCGGCAAAAAGAGTATGTTACACAAATTTACTTGAAAATTAATGAAATTATAAAATAATGGGCGCGTGCTCGACCAATGGTGGGTCAATATAAGAGATAAAACTTCTAGTGTTCTTAAAGATTGATAATTTACTTTCTAAAAGGATGCTGTATTTTAGTATTAAAGTACTTTTAAATCACGTGATCTAAAAATGCATAAAACATGATTCGCGGGTGATAATATTATGTACTCTGTGAAAAATTAATGCAAAAACCGAATTTCAGAATTAGTTCTGACGAAACGTATTGCTTAAATTTGCCTTAGATTTTGTTCTACAATATTTAAAGTTCACTTATAGGTTTTGTGTTTGGAATAGAACAAATCAAAGTGTTTTACTATTATGTTTTTCACTAAAACTAATAATAATAACATGCACTACAAAGCCTCGTTGCGTTTTTTTCAACAGAAGTAAATGCAAACAGTCCTATTATTGCATTCTTTTCGTATTGAAATTTTCATACATAAAATCTAAAATAATTATGAACAAAAATGTATCTTCTGAACGTATGAATACAGTCGAATGAAAAAAGCTTTGGGCCTATCTTTAGGGTAGTTTTTATTCCGGAATTGTTTAGGGTTCATGTGTGAAAAATTAACAACACTTAAAAATAGGTTAATTCATCGGAATCGGAGGTAAAGGAGAAAGGTGGAACCGAAATCGAGAATAGGACCGGTTTCGGAATCTAAATCAAGGACATCATTCGATTTAAAACTTGTAGGAATTCATTTTATATCCACTCGGGTGAAAGCTTTCTACAATATAAATGTTTAAAAATCAAAAGGTTTTGATTCTCTTTTACCTTAAAAATAATGCAAATTTACTACTATTTAGTATGCACATACTAATGAAAGGATGTACGATACATTTTGAGGGCTCCGTGAGAATCAATATGAACTCTTGTATTTATACTGGTTTAGATAAATTTTAGTAGAGATCTGGAAACCAATAGAAGCATATATAAGGTCGAGGGGAAAAGTTTTTTTGTATTTTATATACAAATTCAAGATGATTTTTATCATATTTTATTTGTTCAAAAACTATTGCCATTTTGTAGGTAGTGACAATCCCATTGCTCTAGACATTTTGGGACTTGCGATCAAAAAACTGTGATAAGTATTTTTGACAGTCTTCTGTCGATGTTTTCCTAACACTACCTAAAAAATTCTGAAGAGACCGAAACAGGTGAAAATCTGAGGGTGCAAGGTCAGGACTATATGTTGGATGCATTAACATTTCCCAACCAAACTCTCAATATTTGCTGAGTGGCTAAAGATGTGTAACTTTAGCTATTTTGTTATAAAGTGTTACGTTTACAATATTGGCGTTTTTTGAAATAAAATTGCCTGGGATTAAAATTGAAGTGTTCAATAACAATGCCTTTTACTGGTATCTAATGTGCAAAGATAATTTATTGTTGAGGAGTTGTCAGAGCTGTCATTGCTACTTGCGAGTCCATAAGTTGCGTGAAGTATCATTTGCGTGATAATTTGCCTTGTTTGTTTAGAGGTCAGTGGAACGCTTGGAAAATCAGAGACTAATGTAATAATACCTTCGGCGACCTCAACATCGCTGACAATATCAAGTGCCATTTGTAGGTAAGTAATTAGATAAATTCTTTAAAAATAAAACATTACATAGCGCGAGCACGAGGCAGAATTCGAATTCGTTAGCACGGCGCTCGCGATTGCAGTCTGGCCAAGCATTTAGAAGGGCTGTACCTATATTTTTTATGATTTATAAATATATTGTCAATAATATATTTGTGTTATAGTTACTTTGGCAAAGTTCTTCTAAAAAAGGAAAAAGTTATGAATATTTGCGAAAATATATTTAAAAGATTCCATCCTGTATATAGTATAATTACACATTAAAAATGAAACGAGACTGGAATAAACCAAGAGTGAGGGTGTCACGGAAGGCGCACTAGACGCGGTACGAGAGCGAAAGTGGAGGCAACGATGTAACAGCTACTACTAAAGTAAACTTTGTCGAAAGGTGGGAGCCACCGACAAAGGTTCAAAGCAATAAGGAGTATGTTTGTTATCTTTTCATGACTAAATAAGTGACCCAATTTATGTTATTTTGCAAAATAGATAGCTTGAAACCTGAAAATCTATTACTTTTTATTACGGAAAATTGTATAAAGAAATTAAGTATTTGAAAAAGCAAAATAATAAATCCACATAAACACAATTATCGGAATAAATGAGAGACACTCCAGTCGTGCGGGCAACCCGCGGACTGTAAAGAATACTTAGTTTTGATTTTAATATTGTATTTATTTAGATAACTCAGTATGGTTTTCTGACTAATTCTAAAATTCAAATTTGCTTTACACCAGCTGTAGTAGACATGACTTTCGAATAGTGTCGTGGTTTTTGGTGAAGCTTGAAACTATATTCAAGAAATTATTTTCCATACAAAAAAAAATTATAAAAGATAAGATTTGGTATATACCTAATATGTCGGTTGATTAGGCAGAGGAAATACGCTTTTCCGAAACAGTTTCGTCTATCATGGTATACATTTTCGTAAACAAAAACAACATATAGAATTTAAATATGCAGTGATTACCTAGTAGGAAAATTTTTGTGTAACAGCTAGTGAAGAGAATGATTTGACTGCATGCTACTTCTGCCTGTTTAGAACAGACATTTTATCTAGAAACATTTGTTATATAAATTGGACATTCGGCATAAGTAAGACAAGTCAATTTCATACAAATTTATTTTGTCCTGATATGATTTGCATGCTGTTTTCATTTTATGATAAATATTTGAATTACATTAAAAAATGCGAGTTTAATTCGCTTAGAGAGGATTCCCTACGTTGAATATTTATCACGTTTTTTTAATCTGATTCAAATTTGTTTTTTTTTTATCAAAATGTGTGTGTGTATGTGTGTAATACCTGTGTGTATGTGTAATTCCAGATTATACAGGGAAATTGTTAAATATATATTGTTAAATTCTCACTTGGCATTCTTCCTTACTTTATTTAAATAGTGCCATCTGTTAGATCGCAAAATGTATCTTATTGTTTTATTTAAAGAGTGCCCTCTGTTAGATCGCAAAATTTATCTCAATGTTTTATTAAATAGTGCCCTCTGTTAAATCGTAAAATATGTCTCAGTATTCTATTTAAATAGTGCCCTCTGTTAAATCACAAAATATGTCTCAGTATTCTATTTAAATAGTGCCCTCTGTTAAATCACAAAATATGTCTCAGTATTCTATTTAAATAGTGCCCTCTGTTAAATCACAAAATATGTCTCAGTATTCTATTTAAATAGTGCCCTCTGTTAAATCGTAAAATATGTCTCAGTATTCTATTTAAATAGTGCCCTCTGTTAAATCGTAAAATATGTCTCAGTATTCTATTTAAATAGTGCCCTCTGTTAAATCGTAAAATATGTCTCAGTATTCTATTTAAATAGTGCCCTCTGTTAAATCGTAAAATATGTCTCAGTATTCTATTTAAATAGTGCCCTCTGTTAAATCGTAAAATATGTCTCAGTATTCTATTTAAATAGTGCCCTCTGTTAAATCACAAAATATGTCTCAGTATTCTATTTAAATAGTGCCCTCTGTTAAATCGTAAAATATGTCTCAGTATTCTATTTAAATAGTGCCCTCTGTTAAATCGTAAAATATGTCTCAGTATTCTATTTAAATAGTGCCCTCTGTTAAATCACAAAATATGTCTCAGTATTCTATTTAAATAGTGCCCTCTGTTAAATCACAAAATATGTCTCAGTATTCTATTTAAATAGTGCCCTCTGTTAAATCGTAAAATATGTCTCAGTATTCTATTTAAATAGTGCCCTCTGTTAAATCGTAAAATATGTCTCAGTATTCTATTTAAATAGTGCCCTCTGTTAAATCACAAAATATGTCTCAGTATTCTATTTAAATAGTGCCCTCTGTTAAATCGTAAAATATGTCTCAGTATTCTATTTAAATAGTGCCTCTGTTAAATCATAAAATATGTCTCAGTATTCTATTTAAATAGTGCCCTCTGTTAAATCACAAAATATGTCTCAGTATTCTATTTAAATAGTGCCCTCTGTTAAATCGTAAAATATGTCTCAGTATTCTATTTAAATAGTGCCCTCTGTTAAATCACAAAATATGTCTCAGTATTCTATTTAAATAGTGCCCTCTGTTAAATCGTAAAATATGTCTCAGTATTCTATTTAAATAGTGCCCTCTGTTAAATCACAAAATATGTCTCAGTATTCTATTTAAATAGTGCCCTCTGTTAAATCGTAAAATTTGTCTCAGTATTCTATTTAAATAGTGCCCTCTGTTAAATCGTAAAATATGTCTCAGTATTCTATTTAAATAGTGCCCTCTGTTAAATCACAAAATATGTCTCAGTATTCTATTTAAATAGTGCCCTCTGTTAAATCGTAAAATATGTCTCAGTATTCTATTTAAATAGTGCCTCTGTTAAATCGTAAAATATGTCTTAGTATTCTATTTAAATAGTGCCCCTGTTAAATCGTAAAATATGTCTCAGTATTCTATTTAAATAGTGCCCCTGTTAAATCACAAAATATGTCTCAGTATTCTATTTAAATAGTGCCCTCTGTTAAATCGTAAAATATGTCTCAGTATTCTATTTAAATAGTGCCCTCTGTTAAATCGTAAAATATGTCTCAGTATTCTATTTAAATAGTGCCCTCTGTTAAATCACAAAATATGTCTCAGTATTCTATTTAAATAGTGCCCTCTGTTAAATCACAAAATATGTCTCAGTATTCTATTTAAATAGTGCCTCTGTTAAATCACAAAATATGTCTCAGTATTCTATTTAAATAGTGCCCTCTGTTAAATCGTAAAATATGTCTCAGTATTCTATTTAAATAGTGCCCTCTGTTAAATCGTAAAATATGTCTCAGTATTCTATTTAAATAGTGCCCTCTGTTAAATCACAAAATATGTCTCAGTATTCTATTTAAATAGTGCCCTCTGTTAAATCACAAAATATGTCTCAGTATTCTATTTAAATAGTGCCCTCTGTTAAATCACAAAATATGTCTCAGTATTCTATTTAAATAGTGCCTCTGTTAAATCACAAAATTTTTCTCAGTATTTTATTTAAATAATACCATCTGATAGATCACAAATATTTTCTCAATATTTTATTTAAATAGTACCTTCTGTTAGATGGCAAAATTTATCTACTCAGATAAAACACTCGTTTTATTTGAATAGTGCCATCTGTTAGATCACAAAATTTTTCTCACTATTTTATTTAAATAGTACTATCAGTCAGATGGCAAAATGTATCTCAGTATTTTTATTTAAAAGTGCCATCTGTTAGATAGCAAAATGTATCTCATTATTTTATTTAAATAGTGCACTCTGGTAAGCCGCAAAATTTGTGTCTGTATTTTATTTTAAACAGTGCCATGATAATGATAAATAGATAGAATAGTGAAGCCTAAAAATGTGTCATATGTTTTTCCATTGACGTCTAACTATTTAATTAAATTCACGGATCCCTAAATGTATCGTATATCCTTCCATTGGTTTCAAGGTACCTTTACACTTTTATACTAAATTAAAAATTAAATTCATATAATGAAATTGGTTAAATACAAGGTTCTTAAGGGCTCTCAGAAAACCCTAATATTCATCGCCAATTTTTATTGTGAATAGCATTCTTCCACGAATGAACCCGTGCGGTCATAGAATAAATTCTATCATTTATATCAATTGTTGACATGTGTTCATCGTGAATCCTTTTCTGATCCCGATCTCGATCCTGCTTCCATATTTCACTTTTACCACCTTGATTCAATTCCGATAGTTATTCCATTTTTAAGTAAGTTTTTCAATTTTCATACAGGTGTCTTTTATGGGATAAAAAGTACTAATTTTTTGGGAGAGAATGCACTTAAATATAACCCAATATGTTCTACCTACTAGCGAAAATCTCACCGTGATTAGTCTTGTCGTTCCGAAGATATCTAGGGCAAACAAATAGGCAGACAGATAGACAAAATATTTTAAAAGGATTATTTGGATGATTGTTTCGTATAAATAACTTTATGAACTTGATAAAACGTAGTTGCTTTGAAATCACTGATAGACAATTTTATTTATGTACGTAGATTTATGTATAATAGCCTTTCTAAAATGGGAAACAGATAATTACTATTGCTAAGATATAATCGACGAAATATGTACATTGCGGCACTTTCTTTAGTTGTTCCTCTCATTGCTTTGTCGATTTCAGAAAGACAAACTTCACTGTTTCATTTGTATAACAATAATAGCACCGGTCAATAATCTCCGTCCGTGAACGGAAGATACAATTATGTCAAAGTTGTTGGTCAACGTGAAACATAAGTCATGGACGTGCGGTGGCAATATTTAATTCTGTGTATGTGTATAGAGGAAATTGGGCGTTTATGCCGTGGACCACGTGGCAATATAGGCCTCTTGAGTGTTTATGGATTCAAATGAAAATTGGAAAATATAAATAATTTTATAATTCTTAAACGTTAAAACTCATAGTATTTACTGTTTTAATACACATAATTATTTATATATTTGTTTTCTAAATGTTTCGTTTATTATCAGAAATTTTGTGACCTTCTTGTATTAATGATTGCTAGTGATTTTTTATTAACATTTAGATACCATAATGAAGTTTGAGCGGATCGCGTATAATTTTGAATACATTATGTTTTTATTTTTACCTTTCTTATTTCCTAATCTTATGATGAAGTGTACCACCATAGATTTTCATTCGCGAAACTTGTCTTTGACGTGCGCCGGTAAAGGCATCAAATACAAGAACTTGTTAATAACCATAATGCCCAAAGCGAAGGCGAATGCGATCGCCATATTGAATTGTAAATCGAAATCGCTAGACGTCTGGATTTCCCCGATAAAGTCTTTGGCACCGAAGCGTTCCGACAAGAAGTCGTCACCGTTCGAATAGCGACAGTTGGCGTTCGAGTTGCTGATCAGATTCGGCGCCGTCTGTATCGGGCTGGTGGTGGACGTGCAGTTCTCCTTGTCGCTGTACGGAAGGTGTCTGAATATGGATTGCTTGAAAACGCTGCGATGAAGAAATATAGACACGTAACGTGTCTGCGTTACGTAGGTTAAGTAATACAACCATTCTTCATAACCTCTGTAGGATCTGAAATAGAAATCATCACTTTGATTTGCATGAAAAGCTGTATGTATTTCTGACAAAAGGCTAGTCTATATTCCAATGTTAGTCTGGTTTAATGTGTAATTTAATATCATCGGCTATGTGGATCATCGCATTTGGAATCATACTTATTTTTTACATTAGTGTTTCTGATCAAATAATTTATACTAGCATTAGTTGCTAAACTTATTCGTACCTTAAGACACCGCTGGCCAACATAATGTATATACAGGCGAGATATATGTTGACACTGGCAGCTACCAAAGAGTTCTTCACGAACATCATCACGGCCATGGCTTGCTGTTCAGCGAAAACGTAACAGGACCACAGCACGAGCGCGAAACGAAGGAACTCTAGGCCTTCTGTTATGTCGCCTAAAATCCTGGAATTTTATGTTTTAAACTTATGTCATCTTGTTTTCGCAATCGCGGCAGTAATACAATGATAATATTGCATTTTTAAGTATATTAAAATATTTATTCTCAGTTTTTTATTGTTTTTAACAACGCTAGACCATTTATTATAATGGATTTGAAGAATCCGTTTGAATTTACCTAACACACTGAAACCTCTTTACAAATAACATGTACAGAAGAATAATCCTTTGAAATGCACTAACTGAAATTACATTAAACATCAGGAGAGTTCTTCAAAAGCAAAGTAAAAAATAATCTAAGTAAAAATTATCCACTAACTGTAACGAATAGATACCAATAGAAGAACCCAACAGTGGTTCTCACGCGAATGGGAAAAAGTGAAGAGAAAATGCGTAATTATTATACAAACCGATAACTCGATAGCTAACTGCAGATTCCTTTGAAGTTATAATCGGAAGGATCATAAATGTCTAAGTGAACAGCAATAGAAAGAACGAGCTGGATTTGATGGAAGAAGGTCTTTTGAATCAATCCACTCAGCTTTATATGCAGACTGTGAATTAAATCCATTTTTAATAAGTAGTAAAGCTCTTTTAAATAAAAAATATTATGTTTTTTTTTAAAGAAAACAAACAATGTAAGCTATGTATGCAAAGCATTATTTGTTGCACTTAGGTTTACTATCACAACAATTGTAATAAATACATTTGGGAATAATTGCCGCAACACATGCTTTTTCCTTTACTAGTAAAACAATATATTTAGCAATCTGTTATTTAAGCATTTACAACATTACGTTAATACAATTTTGTTGAAAGTATTTGTTACTCAGTATAAACAGCTGTTTACACAGTATCTAGGCGATTATTCTATTGAACACGTTTGCAGCTGGTGTGAAATAAATGTAGTTTCGAATTGAATTTTCTTGAAAACAATTTAAATTTAACTTCATTTTTTTGTATTTATGTCATACACAAGTAGGCTAATCAATTTTAGTAGTTAAGTAATGGCGCCATATACTAGACCATAAAAGTAAATGACAAAGTACAATTTGCTAAAGACACTAAAATGATGAACAATAACTATAGTATTAATTAATCTTAAATTGGAAAGAAATTGAAATCTACTGATAAATAAGACTAGAAGCTATGTTATAAAAGCTGCTGGCTATCCTAGAATATTTTTAAAAAGAATATAATCTATGTTTTACTTTTAGCCCACGCTTATATTCAGCACTGACAATTGGGTATGGCAGAAAAAATATGAACTTTCATATTTCTTCTGAGTGCAATGACAATCCAATCGCTGCATAATATTAGTGAAATATCCTTGAAAGATAGATATCGGAATAGTGATGTTGACTGACAGGTGCGGTTTGAAAGATGTAGTGAGCAGAGTAAAACGTGTGTATGTTGAAGTGATTCGGCCACCCGAAATGGGTAATTGAAAGTAAACTGACAAATTATACGTACAGCCGACCAGTTCTGTAACTTTAAAACAATTAAAATACGTATTATTGACATCAGAATTACGTCAACGGAGGGTACGCTAAGATAACCCTCCACGTAGTTTTGACGTCATATTAACAATGCCGATTGTATCGTTTTAAGTTTGCTAAATTTGTGTAGAGAGGTGTGATGAAAAAGGCGGCTTAGATAATCTTGTGCAGGCTAAATTGGCGACTTATCAAAAATAAATCAAATTTTCTGCACCATAAGAGTGTGGAAAGGATATTTTTATTCTATAGTATGCCTGGGCATACTATAGAATTTAGTGATTGTTGAGACTGGTCTCGACAATCACTAAATTCTAAAGAGGTCATCCCCTAGTACTTAGAAGGACACTCCCGCGCCTGTATATACAAATAGCCCAATCAGTTTTGGTGTCACGCGTCGTGGGCACCCCCGATTGCTGTCCGGCCGCCTTCGGTGAAGCGACTTCAGGGGGATTTCTTTTAGTGGATTTCAGCCCACACTCCCTGCACGCGGGCGTGTGTTATGCGTTCTTTGCTTCCTCCTCGTCGCAAGAGGGAGAAAAAGGTACGCAGGTGCAAGATATGAAAGTAAAATACCCAAAGCCTGAACAAGAAGAGCTAGAGATCGCCAGGAACGACAAAAACTGAGAGTGACGTGTATTGATGGTTCGACAATGAGGACGTTGTAGTCGACAAATAAATATCTTATTAAAACTTATGCCAGAAAATATTTATATAGCAATTTTTATTCAATAAAAAAACACTTTTTCTCCTTACTCTTGCATGGTCAGCCAGTTTTTATGGAATTTAAATTTGTATAATTAAATTATGGTTAAAATCGTTAGTTTTATAAACCTACGGGTATATGATGGCTGTGGAGGCGACGGTGGTGATGAACGAGAACGGCAAGGACACCATGTTGCAGGAGAGCAACAGGCTGGCGCCGTTGTACAGGCCCTCCTGCGACTCGTGGTAGTAGCGCGTCCGATACGGCCCGTCTGGAAAAATGAACTTTTATGTTTGTATTCGTTAACATTTGGAATACATGTGTTTTCTTTTAGCTTTGCTACTGAACGTTCAAGTAAAGCCACTTAAAATAAGGTAAATGAATATTTTTATATAAAATATATCAATCAAGTTGTGTTTGCAGCAACAGTGCTTTTATTTGACAATCGAATTATGGTGAGAAGAAATCACTATTATTATATAATGAAACGTTTTATAGTTATCAGTTTACCTTAAAAGTACGCCAAATACCGTCTAAATAGTTAACCCGATTATAAAGTTACTCACAGAGCGTTATCGTGTTCATAATGCTAATGAAGTAGGTGCCGACCATCGCATTGAATATCAGTCCGCTCTTGGTGATGAAAGCGCGCTGATAGTCCTAGAGAATCGTACAAATATTGATTATTTAGAGAAATGAGACATACAAGTAATTATTTCAACTTTATTTTAGAGAAAAAAACGGAACGTACATTCAAAAACATTCGATTAAGAAAACGCAATACCTTTATGAAAATGATGAAATTATCACTAAAGGGTAGATATTTATGAAATGCAATGAATTCTCAAATAAGAAAAATAAAAATGAAGAATAAGGATATAATTCATTATTATTTCAGCTTATCAGGTTTTTATATTCTTTAACTTTTAGCTACGATAAAAAAGAATGACGGTTTTTTACAAAAACCATATTGTCTTTGGTATATAAGATTGTTTCTTGAAAATATTAAAAATATGTCACCACCATATGTAATACGAAGAAACACGAGAAGGCATAGAAAGTCGAGGGTGAGTTTTTAATCATTATCCGGTTATTTTACTATAATTTATATAACAGTTCGTAAATTACCTAGTTTTAATGTAAGAAACAAAATATATGACCACATGAGTTTCTATCCTCGTCTCGTCTCTTATTTTGTATATCACCAAATGGAGCACTTCTAAGATGATAAAATTTACCGATGAGTTGGAACTCGTTGTCAGTAGGTCGAAAAAGATCATTTGGGTCTGATAGTTTTCGATTTGGACCATTACATTTTTATTTATTTCCAATCGTATCTGTGCTATTGCTTTTGTTTGTGTTTCAGATTTGCTTCTACTTCTGTTTACATTTGTGGTAGGTTCTCGACACACCACTGTACGGATACAAGCCCATAATCCTAGTTCAGATTTAAGATTACAATATAACGTGCTCTCTAACAGAGGAAGTGAGTAATCTGTTTTTATCTTATCGATGCTATTGTGGAGTAAATTGATCGTTACGTTAACCATACACATTAATCTCTTACTTAAAAATTTGCTATACATTATTCTCCATTACTAATTTATTACTATTTATGACATACAGACTTTAACATTGAGACAGTCAATATTTAAATACTCCTGTCGAATCTTTAAATTCTACTGTTACTTTAATATACTCTTACTGAGTTCTCACATATGCAAACCTACTTCAGCATCCATCAAGGCGTACTTTTAAAACGAAACTTAACCCTTTTAAATTTTAATTTATCTTTATTCATAAACTCACGCCTATTTTCCCGAAGTGTAGGCAGAGTATACAGATTTCCACACGGTACGGCCCACACATATCTCTTTTATTTCAATGACATCCATCAATCTTTTCACGCATGCTCGTTAGTTTCGGGTGCTTAGAATTTGGCCCTTTTTTAACATGCCACCAATTTGGTCTACACAGAATTTTCTAGGGCGACCGTTGCCGACTTTTCCATCACACACATTCGTTCCATAGATTTATTTTGTCATTCTACCTTCATTCATCCTTTCCAGATGGCCAAACCACCCCAACATACCTTTTTCTACTCTAGAGTAGAGATGTAGTGACTAGTCACTACATTTTTCTTTCAAATTGCACCGCTATTTGACATCTCTGTTCTTACATCTATATTTCAAAGATACCCCATACACACGCAGCGATCGCGTTGATTTTAATTTTAATGAAGTCAGTGGTGTATGATCTTTGTAGAGTCAACAGCCGTTATTTATAAAATGATATTGAATTCGTTTAGTACGGACACGACAAAATTAGTAAAAGTAAACATATGCATTGATTGCATCACAACTAGTAATATGTGTACTTACCTTAGCGTCGTTATAAAAAATCCATAATATGAAAAAATATATGGGCAGGGCGAAGAGCCTTAGAAATATCTGTTTCAAACCATGTGCCTTGACATTGAATATGGACGCTAGCATGCGCCTGGAAAGAATGAGAAGAAAATTGTTTATCCAGTACTAATACTTCAGATATTGAATACGTATGATTACGATACAACAATACGTATATATGGTTCTGATCGTGCGCCCATTTGCAAACAGACATGATCTTCATTTTAGATCAGTTGTAGAAAAATGACATCATTATATCAGATATAAGACCTAAGATTATATTTACTGCGTTATTGATAACTTTTTGGCATGTAAATGGAGTAAGTAAGTAAATTATCTAAAGAAAAAATTATATAGTCCGTAAGCATTGAGCATGTTTGGTACAAACACGTAGCTACTACACTGTGTGGTGATTACATAGCCACGATTTTGTTTACTATAATGCAGTTTTCTTAACGTTATCCTATTATAGATAAGACTGTTGTCATCTCTTATTAGATACAGAAAAACCTGTTTTTCGTAAATGCAAAGATCCTTTGTATAAAAATTATTAGGGTTCTTATATATAAAACCGTTTATAAAATATTTTTTGCAATTCTGTCCTCTTAATTGTCATCGATTAAAGCTGTAAGGTTTTCAAATAGGTATTTATCATTAAAACTATTCTTATTTATTTGTCGAAAAAAAGCTAATAATGACCCTTAATCACTCGCTTTATATGTCGCCCTAGAAAAGGGTATTTTTCTCTTTAGGACCACCATTCTCGCGTCAAAGTAATGAATAAAAGGGACAATCTTAAAGAACGGCTATTCTTTTATGCGTCACTTTAAGCTCGCTGGTCTCGCGCGTATCTCGCGCTCCATATTCTTTAGGGATCAAGGGTTTTAATCTATCGGCAATTCTACCGCCCCTACTTCGTAGGTGATCTAGCGTTAGATGTCGTGTTGGCGTAGAAATGTATTTATCTAATTCAATGTCTATTTAACGTTAAATTTCTTTGAAAACGCTGATTCAATATCTATAGTTTCTTTAACAAAGTCGGTCTCAAAAAGGAATAGATTAAATATGTTCATGAAAAGATACATAACCGTATACATATTATAAATGTTTACACATATTTTAAGTCTCCTTGAACTAATGATTATATTTATTCTTACGTTGACTGCAAACGATAAACGATGAGGGTAGGACATTATGAATATTTGCGAAAAGATGCATGATAAAATCCGAATATGGCATTCTCTTTAAAACCCGATAATTACCTATTGTTATGTTTAAAAAAAACCGCAGTTGACAAACCCCCGAATCCAGATCGTACAAGCCGCCGTTTTCCCCCACTCTAAATTAAACTACTGGTGTGCATTTACTTTATAAAACGACATCAATTAACGAAATAATAATACTAATTATGACTACATTAAAAGCGGTGACTTTGACTGCACTCACACGTAGAGCATCCACACGGCGGCCATCTCCCCCGGTTTCCCGTAATTCATCTGCATGTTGTGCGGCACGTGGCGCTGGTGCTCGACCCCCTGCAGCATGGCTTGGCCCTCCAGTTTGAACTTTTCTACCAGCGCCGCAATTTGGTGGTTGGACTCTATGAATCGCTCCCGGGAACGTCGATCGACGGTCGACAAACACACTTAAATTGAAAAGATCTGATTATAAAACGTTTCTTATAAAAATGAAGCCCGTTCAATGGTGTCGATATTTGGCATGCCAAAACTCGAGGCTTGATGATTCAATGCTCGTTAATTTTCAAAGGTTTGTGTTTCTCCCGTATTCGGGTTAAATTTTCAATGAAAGAGGATGCATGTACTGCAACGAAAATTTCTGTAACTTCATGTCGCATACTCACAGTAATACATAAGAGGGTTCTCCAGTTGTGGGCACGGGAACCCTACCGCGGCGAAGTAGTCGAGCAACCTTCGCGTGGGGCCCGCATACACCACGTCGCCCAGGCAAAGGTACACCACGCGCTCCAGGAACGGGAACACGTCTAGGGACGGATAAAGCGAATGAGATTTATATTGCAGGTAATTCATTAGATTCATACCTGTATAGTTATGATATTATGCTTTCATATCGCTTTTAATCTATAAAGGTTGGGTGTCGATTCCTTTATATAAGTTAAGTCGTTTTATTCTTTTGGATGTGTGGCAATTAAATTAAAAAAAAAAAAGAGGAAGATTGCGCTCTTAGCATCTATTATAATAAGCTTATAAGCATCATGGGCGCGGTTCCTTGTATTGTAAATTGTATGGTCGTTTTTGCTTACAGTCTGGTGAGCCATGTGTTGTTTTTAACTTCGGACAAATAATGAAAACATAGATCGGAAACAAAACACACCTACACATACGCGCGTCGGCGCACAACTAGGCGCGTGCGCGTTAGCAAACAACCGTTTATTTTCGAAAAGCGTAACCGATTCGGGCCGCAGACATACAATGACCGCCTGACAGCCGCTCGCAAAAATTATGAAACCACCTGTGTACATGTAATTTCAACAATACATATTATTTAAATTGTCGCGCGTGCTGAACACCTGTTACGACCGGCGTCCGCGCGTCTTGACGCCGGCCGCGATCAAACACATCGGCGGCTACGGCGCGAGGAAACCTGCGAAAATATTTGTCCCGCATGAATTAGCATTTTAATTTTGCCCACCGAAATAATTAAACGGAGCGGCCATTAAAGTTTTGTCATTATAATGAGGCGAACATTTATCACGTGAGGCGCTCGGAGAGGGAGGGGTCTCGCCAAATATCACGTAATTTCTTTTCCACAAGAAATAGTTCGAGATAACCGGGTTTAATTAAATAAAACATAATTTTTCACTGAAATTTGGCTACATCCTACATGATAATATTTATCGAGCTATTGAGTTTCTGCGTGCAAGCGACATCGGCTTAGATCGGCTGAAAGGCTGAAGGAGCAAATGATTTCACTGAAAATCACATGGACGTGATGATTCTAGTAGTCACTTTTGGGACCACACATGCCCCGTGGACTGAATTAGAATAAATATTCTTTTGAGAATTACAGTGCTTCCTATTCAAATACTATATTGTTCGATTTTCTCACTGTAATTCCAGACTACGTTTTTAGTTATTTGTATACTAATCTATGCTAGTGTAATAACAAAAATTAAGCAAATTATGATTTTTTAAATAAATGTAACCTAGTCAAACACCGAATAATGTATTTACACTAAAAATACACATTTAAAAAAATATCACGTGAAATTAGCTGGGGCTGACCTCGAGCCAAATATCACGACATTTCACTAAAAAGGCGGTCATAAAATTGCCAAAACACCTCAAGTTGGATACCCACGTGGCGACGTGGCGACTCGCAATCTTGATTCGATTGTCTGACTGGTGAAATATACTTTATTAAACTTTGCTTCTAATTTACTAGAATAAAATTTTATACACTTAAAAACCGAGTAGTTTGTCCAGGTGAATAATAGGCAACCCAACGGCTGCACATTCTGTACGTTTAATACTTTAAGTAAGGCTAAAAATTTTCTTATTATCTTGATGTTACAACATTTAATTAATTTTTTTTTAAATAATTAAAAATAGTCTGTCCAGGATTTTTTAGCACACCCATTTTTAATATATTTTCTAATGTACGAAATTTGTTATAAAATATGTTTCATTATATTATCAGCTTGGTGAAGGTCGATTTAAGTTCGGATCTTCTACTATACGTTAATTTGGTCATGGGAATATTAGTACATATCTGGGTTTGTAGATATTTATCAGTTCTAGATAGACTTATGGCACTACGTATTTATCAAAGTACACGTCATTTAACGATTTTTTTTAATGTATTTACGTTTCATGATTTGGTGTTTACATATTTATGTTCTAGGATTTCATAAAAAATCCTACGGTACAAATCACTGTTAAAACTTAGAGAGTAGTAAGTAACTTTAAGTTAAAAAGAACTACAATAGAGACTAAAAATTAAAGGAGTCAAACCGACTTACTATATAGCAACTTTAGAGGTAACCGGCGATTTACCTACCAGACCTAGGTTTTTCCATGGTGAGTATAATTGCCGTGCCATACTTCTTAGCGGCGTTGGACAGTATCGAGATGACCAGGTACGTGTTCAAAGGGTCCAAGTCCCAGGTCGGTTCGTCGAGCAGTAACACGACTGAAAGAATTATATTTCAAAGTCGATTAGTTAATTTTATCAACTTGTAGCAGGGCTTGACTTAGGCAAATAAAAATGAAATTGGTTAATAAAATTAGATAGATACATGACAGCATTGTTCAATTGTCACAGTGAGGATAAACTATTTTTTTATATTTACAAAATTTATTTTTTAGAGATATAATTGCTGTATGTAACAAAAAAAAATTATAAGGATATTTTTTCTGCTTAGCAGAGTTACCGATGTATTTTACCTATTTATCTCACTCATTCGCAATATCTATCGATATTTATCGTAAACAGGTGTATTCAACACTCTTTTATTATGTATATTTGTGATTGAAAATGATTGTGCTTTACTTCTAAATCTTTCAGATATGTGCGATTCATTGGCAATAAAATAGTATGATACTTTCTAGCTGATCATTCAAAGAGGCAGAAGCTAAATAGTACTGAAATTTCTAGTTAGCTTCGGGACACTAATAGTTAGAACTAACAGTGGACGCCATGGCATTAGCATTTCAATAGCGTAGTTTTCAGATGTGTAGAATATTACATTTTCTGTTGAATAATGTAAGCTGATTAGAAATGATGACTAAACGTGAATTCAAAATTAAAATCGGCGAAAAGAAAATATACTCTAAGCCATCAAAAATTCTATGCCATCTCTTTCTTCCAAAACGGAGTTTAACGTTATTTAATATGACGCTAGTAAACAATGACGTAACTGGGTACCAGTTCTTTCTCTGTCTAGTTAATAATTTAATATCTCTGTCTAATTAGAAATTTAATAAAGTCGATACTCAAATATTTTTATATATTATCATATACTTTTCACTACACTCTTACTCAAATAAAATAGCTATAAATACCAAAATATAGAAAAAAACATGTAAAAAACCCTAGTACGTGCCTGAAGCCGTCTACCGCCATCACCACCGTCCGTTCGCAAAGATGATATAAAAATTTCTCTTAAGATTTTTTTGATTTAAAACAATTTATTAATACGAATATGATGAATAATTATTACTTGGGTCGCGCATCAGCTGCACTCCGATCACGAGCCGCCGGTACTCGCTTTTCGTGAGACTCGTCACGCATTTGTTGGCGACCTGCGCATAGAGAATAGACACATAGAAAATGATGCATGTCAGCTTCGACTCTACGCCTTAAGAACGATTTTCTCGGTATATATACATACAACTGACGAAGGGGGGTAAATAAAATCGTCTTTTATAGTACTCAAAGCAGGTGTATACTTTTATTCATGTCTGTTTATATCGATTTGAAAAAATAATAACAAATCCTGTTGCATAAATAGAAATTATAACTTCAATGCTCCATTTCAAATTATTGATAGCAATTATATATTACTACTGTGTTATAACTAAAATATCTATAAATTGGCAATGGATGTAAAATACACGCGTTCAGTAAAAGATGCCTGAATATGATAACAACGATTTTACTTTTGGTTAACACTTGATTTCGCTTCACGTTTAATTTGCGTACCGCGTGTTATATGTGAAAAGGAATTCTTAAGAAGAATATTCCAAAAAACTGAGGAACACTACAAAAATAGATTTTGTATGAATCGGTAATAAAATTAAGAACCAAGTAGTCGATTGATAATTTAATACAATGATTCACCGATTCATGTCTATTATTGGCTTGTTGTTAATACGTCACAATTTCATAGGGCCATGTACAAAATGTTATCTTAAAAAGTACCGAAAATTCATTCCAGAAGATCTTTCAATAAATTTCAAGTACGATGTGAACCTTAAGAATATTGTTTTTGTTATATGAATTATGAATATTAACATAATTTACAATATTTTCATTTGCATTAGGGCTACGGGTCATTTACATTAATTCCAAACGATCGAGTATGCATGGCTACCACGTAAAACCTACGTCAGAATGAGAGGCTTTGCCGCTGCGCACTCTCAGCTGACGTAATTATGACGCCACAACGATACAGACTCGATCGTTTTGACATAATTGACCCACTGTTCTCAATTACAGCCCGACGTCACTAACTTTTCATGACTGTGACACACGATTAATCGGTATATCCATAATAATGTTAGTTCTGTCTGTCGCCATTTAAACACATGTAATAATACTATCGACATGTTGAGTATTTACTTGCGACAGGGCTAAGTCGCCCATGACTTGTTTGACTTTCGACGTCTTCAAATAGCCGGAAATCTGGAACAGAAACAAACATTTCGTATTTTACTCTCCGTGCGAATAGAAAGTCAAACGATAGTCGATTAATATGCATTTCCTCCAGAATTATGGTGTTTTAGAAATATGTAGGCCTTAATAACAATTTTATTTAATGCACATATTTCATAATAAGGCACATTTATACTTTATGTTCCTATCAAAATGAACTAAATATGAGTTAATGATATTCAGTTTTATTTATAGAATACAATTAAAACAACTTTTAAAATGTAAAAAAAAAAATGATTTTCCGATGTCGTATTATTTTAATATACGGATAAATCATGCATCTTTTCGCAAATATTCATAATCTTCTTCCCTTATAAAACACTTTTACTAAAAACCATAGTCATTGAAGTAACCGTTTCTGAGAAAAATAGCTTAGATCGTCTACGCAGAAAGGTCGTAGTGACAACCTTAAAACAGCTAACGCGTAGGTGTACTGCGCCGCGCGGTCGGCCACCTGATCGCGCCCGCGCTTTCAGTCTGGCCAAACATTTATTAGAGTTGTGTTTATATTAGTTTATATTATTCGTAAGTATATTTTCAACATTTTTTTGTTATAGTTACTTTGCCAAAGTTGTTCTAAGAAAGAAGGAGATTATGAATATTTGTGAAAAGATGCATGATAAAATCCACCTGTATACATTTTAATACTTCGGAAATGCTTTAACGATTTCAATGAAAATTTATAATTCGAGAAGTTTTTACTTCTCAATTTTTTTTATTAAATTTAATCTATAAAGGTGTTTTCCCTGGAAACATGCGAATAAAAAAACATTTTTCTCAACTTTACCTTACGGTGTCATCTCATAACATTTTAAGGTAATTGAATTGTAGCTATGCTTTTAAATGTAATGCCTAAATATCGGTAGACTTAACGTAATGTTCTCAACAACAGATGGCACTATCACTACACGACATTATCATCGTGAGAGCAAGTAAGCAGGTAAAGTTTGCATATTATGTGGTGTATTTATATTATCATTTTATGCATCTACACATTTATTGTTAGGAATAAACATAATAATTTTTCCCTGTGTGAAATTATCGTAGATCTGCGTCAAACTCGAAAGACACAGAGAAAAACTTGTTCACCCAATTATTTTACCTTGGTAAGGGAGAAAGCTAAAGTCTGGTACACAGTCAGGCCGGGTAGTAAGACGCAGCTGTGGCGCGCCACTGCGCAGGCGCGGTTGAAGCGGGCCCTGTCCAGGGGCGCGCCCTCCAGCAGTACGTGGCCGCGGCTGGGCACCCTTCGCGCTATCACGTCCAATAAAGCACGTTTCCCGCTTCCTACATAAAGTCTGTATTGTATACCATGTCATTACATTTTCCATTTTTAGACGGACAAGAAATTATATATCAAATAAAAAAGCATCATTAAACATACAAGTACCTATATTAAAAATATATAATTCAAGTATTAAAATGATTTTTTGACGTGTAACATCTTTCTTTTTGCTTTCCTCCAATCTATGTAAGTGACTTGGTAAAAGGGAACAGAAGTGAGCGCTCCCCTTTCTCCCGCCGCTCAACCCACCCACCACATCATCAAAGGTCCACACACAGGCGCTTGTAACGAAAGGACGTCCGCGCGCGGTCAACGACCGCGACTTTAGAGGTTTAGATAGTTCGTTAAAAAGTGTTACGTTTACGATATTGGCGTTTTTAAAATTAGGATTATGTGTGATTAATGTTTAACTGTTTAATAACAATGCTTTTCAGTGGTATCGAATATGCAAACATGATTTATTCTTGAGGAGTTTGCAGAGGAAACATTGCTGTCTGAGAGTCCATAAGTTACGTAAAATATCGTTTACGTGACAATTTGGCTTAGTTTGCCTTGTTTGTTTAGAGGTGATTGGAATTCATTTGAAAAATCAGAGACTAATATAACGATATCTTAGACGAGCGTTACATCACCCGCGCGGCGCGGGGCGCGTGGGCGTGATCCTATGCGCCCACACGCCGAGCAAGATTTTCTCTTTATTAATTTATGTGTTTGTGATATTTTCAATGACATATTTTTGTTATAGTGACTTTGGCCAAGTTGTTCTAAAGAAGGAGATTATTAATGTTTGCGAAAAGACGCATGATCGATTCCATACAGTATAGAATAACATGTCTAGAATAGTACAATTTTTAAAAATAATGGCAGTACAACAAGTAGCCAACGATCCGTTCGGTTCATTTAATTTGAATATTATTCGCCCCGATGAGCTTAGATTAAAGAACATTTATATGAATTTGGAATATTGACTCAAAACATAACGTCGCCGCCATTACATGTGTGAAATTTTAAAATAAAATTTGGATTTAGACGCTAGCACGTCGGTTTCACCTTTAGAACCAAGTATGGCGGTGAGCTCCCCGCTGTGTGTGCTGAACGAGACATCTTTGAGGATAACACCGGTTTTCACTGTACCGACCAGCCTCTGCATCAGACTGCTGGGCTCGACCTGTTCACAAATTAAGTACATATCTACATAAATCAAGAATTAAGTTCACTGTTAAGCATATGTCTCCTCCTAAATGAGAATACCGTATAACGCTGTACACAAAATAAGTATAAATAATATTGGGAAAGTGTAACATCGGACTTCAGATAAACAATTTTATTTTTACGTGTTTTGTTTACGTTTCTTCGTTGCAATGATATCGTGCATAGATATCGACAGAGTGAATGTATAACTGTAGACCATTTTGCGTCTTACCAACTCCAATCATTTGGTGAGTGGCCGTACAAAAGATACCTATGGTCAAATACAGATGGAGGCATTACTTTAAAAGTGACTCTAGCGCCGAAGGAGTATTGTGCGCCGACAGTATGATATATTGCTCTTATACTTTTATAAACTTCATAAAAACGATATATATTTGTTATAACTTCGATAGCATTTTTATGCTGACGGTTTTGCAAATGATATATATGGCGGTGATTAAAAGGTTCTCAATAACTTTCCCGTGTTTTGTTTGTAACGCGAAACCTTTGTTTATTGAAAGCTCGCTTTTTTGGTCAATATTTTCGGAAATGATAAAAATGCTATTGCCGGTAAACCTTAGCATTCCATGCTAATTTTGTAAACAATAAGCTTATATATACATTAATAAAGTAATTTGTAAAATACTCTTAAAATATTTGGATACTAAAAAACGGATATCGTGTTAATGTTAAACCTATATTTACAAAAATCTTGAATTCATCTCTCGTTCTAAGTATACGGACGATGGATCATTTAACTTTTTTATATTAAAAAAATTCACAGAGATCAGATACTATAACATTTTTTTTTCATCACATGTATTTAACATATTCTTCTTAAACTATTACTCTAGATTTAGGTTTCTTTTAACTATCAATATAATGTATCGTTTTATTCTAATAAAGTTAACTAATAATCAATGAACGCCAAAATACAAATCGTGGTCAAATATTGATCATTAGAAGAAGTTCAATTTTTTTCCATTTTTAGGTACACATATATTTTGTCGACTGGCAATCAAATTGAAAACTGTTTTACAATAGACGGATTTTCAATTCTTATTCGTTCTTCAAATTATCAACTATTTGAAAATTACAGCCATCTAAACACTAATTTTAATTGAACCTAATTACACTTATGAAAATTATTGTAGATACAGCTTCCTACAACTTCTGATCGATTCGCGCTTGACAGGGCTTTATCAGATGTTCTTTCTAACTAGTGCAATACTACTTTTTTGTTTGTATTTCTCATGTAAGGAAAATGGACTAAACGAGATTTGCCTTTAGCTTAAGAATTATGTATAGACAATGAGAGGTATTCAATTTAAATAATTATTAAGGTCGGATGGAAATGTAGGTCAGACTTGTTGCTTCACATGCAGATCTTATCATTTTATGGATATGAGGCTATGATGAGAGTAGTGCTAGGAACTTCTCGTTTCGAACAATTTAATATATCTACCTACAATGGATCACCCGATCAAGTCATTCATGTTACCAATTTGTGCTTAAAAAAAAAGAACAACGAAGAGAATAAAAAAATATAACAATAAGAAAAAGAAGCTTAGCGATATTTAAGCTCATAGTAATTTTTGCACATTACTAGAAGAGTTCAAATGTACAAGTTAGACAAAAATGACGCCAATAAACAGTCACATACTGGCAATGACGATATTACCAGTATATGACTGTGGTTGACGAGACAAATCGTCGTCAAACCAGTAGTCACAATAATGAAAAATGGGCTCGACTACCTCCGTTTACTGTTTTTAATTTCCAAATTCGATTGGCTTCGTTCCGTACTGTGACGAATACCATTCATGAATAGGCGTTTCAGGCAAAATCATTTATGGTCATTTACACAACACCTCTCATTCTGAATTTTATTTTCGGCGAAAACTACTACATATTTTTAATAAAATAGCGAGATATAAAATTAGCTTACCGTTTTCATATCACAATAAAACGATAAAACATCTAGAGTTTAATTAATTGTTTCCATTAAAAACATTATCCTTTGAAAACTGTGTCGTTTGTCTTGCCTCGAACTAAACATCTGTATGTACTCAAGTGCTAAAGACGTAATGTTGGGGAACGAATGTACCTAAGTATATTAAATATATGTTTGTCGTAATTCACACGGACAAAAATGGTTTTAAACCATTCGACACTATAATTTAAATCATGGTTGACGTATTTTTAATATTAAACGAGAAATATAAGAATAACAAATAAATTTTACGTTCCATAATAATAAGAGTTCTTATAAAAGACATCAACGCGTCAAACTCATTTCCTATCAATTAATTATAAGTAAAATGAAAATTAGTATCTATATTAATAAAACCAATAAACAGATCACACTCGAAACTGAAATTTATAATTATTGTTTTCTACTGACAAAAATTAAATATTTATAAATAAAATTAAAAACAAGTAACTCACCTGCCCGGAATGATATACATTGCAAAGTTCTAATGTATTATCGGCACCTATCATTTTTGAAATCGAGTTTTCAATATCTTTGCCCTGAGAATTTATATATGCTATTAAATAAACAACGAAAGTGTATTTTCATTACAAAATCGACATGACAACCCCACAGCAAAAAATCACGACTGAAGTAGTGTAGCTAACTTCAACGTAATTCGGGTTATAGTGAACCGTTGCCGCCTTTACGTGCTTCAACTTCATGCTTATCGGTTATCAAAGTTTGTGTTATTTTATACCTTAAGCTAAAACGCTTATGGTTGCCTTTAGCGTATTTATGAATCGAACTCTATTTAAGGTGAACTTGGTTTTATTTGCGTTATTTAAACGTGATAACTTTTTAAATTACGAATAGCACTTTTTTAAAGACACATTTTTCATCAGTCTTTGAAAATTTGTTCATTTTGTTCATACATTGATGTAAGGTACAGATAATCTGAGACAATTTTTTAGATTTATTGAGGTGGCAGCCAAAAACTATTCTTGAAAATAGAAAGTATTGTCTATTATGAGTGGGTCAAGCTCAAAATTGATATAATGAACGAAAGGATTTAAGGGCAAGATCTGCATTGAAGTCAAAAATAAAATCGGGAATGAAATTGAGATTAGTATTGAATTCGAGAGTAGTATAGGGGACGTAATCGAGGGTGGATTCGCTACAAATGAAGAGCCGGTCCTGGATCCAATTCGACAAAAAAACATCGTGATCGGAATCGACAACAGAAGTGGAACTGGAAATGAAAATAAAAACAGTTTCAAAACAGACAGTGAAATCGAAATTAAAATCAGAAGTGGACTCAGAATCATGTTTGAAAGAAAGACAGCTTGATATAAAAGCTGAAGTAATTAATTCTTTTTATATTCATATGGGCAACGGAGGTAAAAGTTAGTATATCTACATTAAAAAAAAATACGCGAAAGTGCGAATAGGACTCGCAGCGTGAGGGTTCTGCGCACACTTAATTATTTATGTAAATATTTCATCCAACAAAGGTCTCAACGGTTTTTGTCTGTTTTATATTTTTTCTTATGTTTAAAAAAAAAGAAATTTTGGAAATTTTACATTTTCACAGCATAAAGTTAAAACTCTTCTCCCATACATCGGTCTACATCACGGTCCATACTCAAACTTCAAGTGTAATGAAAAGATGTCTTAGGGATCAAAGAATTAATTACATTTAGTGTGGACTGTGAAACATTGCGCGTAGGGAGAGGGAAGAGCCGATATTTTGAGTTCATTTCGATGAGTCACAAAATTTACTTTTAGTGTAAATTTTGACTCGGAAAAGCTACTATTTTCGTTTAAGTTTCAATCGTCAGCTCTTGTCAAAACCTAGCAATCGCGTATATAAAATAATAGTTAGAAGGACTTATGTAAAATTAAAGTAAAAAATTGAAGTAAATAATACAATATCGACCTATAAGGCAAATCAAATTGTAGAGATCGTATACAGTTGGAAAGGGCTTCTCAACAACAATCCAAGGATACTAATACAACACTGCAGGACTGCCGGGGACGTAAAAGAATGAAGACATCCGAGCAGATCAACGACGGCGTGTATACCTGCGGCTGGGGCAACCGAGGCTATGCAAGTGGATTACGTAATCACTTTTATATCAATTCTAGACTGTATCAGCAAAATTATGTGCGCACACCGACTATTAAACAAACATTTGACAACAGCTAGACCACGTTTCACTACTACGTTTATAACTACATGAAATTTGAAGGACTTCTTAATATTTAAAAATAGTTATACATATAATTCCCTCTATCCGTTACGTACACATATTCACGTAAAATACGGGAACGTGTCCACGAAACAGCCAATCCACAATTTTTTCACAGCTCCAAGGGGTCGTAAATCTGAATATTTGATATTAATTTTAACTTGAAACTTGTACATATTCCCAAGCAAATACGTCTGGACACACAAATAGATGGGCAGACGGAAAACGAAGTAATCGTATAAGGGTTCTCTTTTTCTTTTTGAGGTGTAAAACCCTAAAAATGTGCTTAACAAGTTCTAAAATTCCTGTATCAATGAATAACATTACTCAACAACGTTACCAAAAAAAATTACTATATTAATGTTAATATTTAAGGTATATTTAGAAATTTGTAAAATAGCAATATATTATGCACTTAACGTGCAAAGCCTCGTTTTCTTCCTATTTTCTGCGTGTGACGTTGCCAATTTTACTGGGCCGTATGAGCCTCCCTAACGTTACCTTACTCTTCCATCTCTTTTATTCCCGTTTCAGAATCGAACTCACAGCAGAGATGGCATCATCTTTACAACCTTATTCTGTATTCATACATTCCATTGGTCGCGTCTCTTTCGCACGCGCGATTTGCATTACAAACAGAAAGAGACGGACTACGTCGCGCAGTGTCAGTGACTGCACGGTTCGGCTCGCGCTTAGTGCGGCATCGTATTCGATGCCGCCGGTTGCTAAAAAGAGACTTTTTGTAAGAAACAGCGGGATCCATACGAACGACCGAATTTTCGACGTGACCCGAACCAAAACGACCGTGTGCATCCGGTACTAGTTTTTAAGGTGTGTTTTCGATTTGAGCCGCACGGGCGAAAGGGGGCATACGATACAGTGCAGAGTGTTTTGAAAATCACAGTTCGCCGGTTATGTTTTTGAGTTTTGAGCATCGGAAAAAGTGAGTCGTGTCTCTGACCCGATAGATACGTGGTGAGTCCCAAATGAGTTATTCATGAATGACATAAAAATGTTTTTCACTTCAGTTATTTAAAAATTTATGAGTAGAGATGAAATGTGTGGAAAACTGAAAAAAATAAACAATCGTTTATTATTCAAATAAAGCTATTTAGCTAAGGTTAGCGAGCTGTATGGTCGCAAATAGATAAGAAAACTTAGCTAGCATTAATTGTGCATAAGTTTTGAGAAATGAGTACCGTCGTCCTATACGAGTTACATTTTCATCATTCTCTTATGGTTTATTATACGTTATAAAGATATGATTATGCGTGAAGTTTTTGTGAATATATTGAATCAGTTAGTAAACTTTGATTTCAACTCTTACCATTGTAAAAAAATAACCGTTAGAGTAACAATACTATTTAATTTATTGTCTCAAGCCAGAAAGCATACAAATTATTAAATAAGTGAAATTTTACTGTTTCCGCAGTTAAACATTTTATTGTATGTTTTTACATTTTACTTTCATTTATATTTAACGTCATGCACGCTACTATTTCTTACTATAAGTTTTCGGCTTAACGTCACATCATTCGAAGGAATCGACACAGTTCGAGAAAATTGGCGTTTAAGCGGTGTACTCTACTTTATCTGCATTAGTATACAATAAGTCTGAAATTTTTAATGAGTCTTCTGTAAAACATATCTGTTTGTTTTCTTATTGCCTAAAGAATCCCTTTAAAAAGTATCGTTTAAGTAAAAATATCGTGTTAAGTATTTGAATTCCATATCATACAACTGTAGAAGATAACTTATGCCTAATCGTTGCGTATCAAATATAAAATAATCTTGACTCTGTAAAATATTTTAGGGAATACACGGCTATAAGTTCGGTATAAAAATGTAGTTATTGAGAAAGCAGCATAAATGTCGCGTACAGTGCAACGTATGAAAATTTGCCGCTCTGAATTAGCTTCGAATGATATACTGCAAGTATTGCGCTCCTCGACCCTTCCTTCTTCTCCGCCGCGTTCCTGTTTTATGCCATTGCGACGCTTTCGTGACGAACTTCACAGCAGCAAAGTTTCGTGCGTTGTACTGTACCTATTGTAAGTGAAATATTAGCCCTCAACGCATCAGGGCTGTGTTGAAATAACCCAAGTTATGGCCCGCGCTGTGTTCTAATAATAATCTTAATACGCATTTCGCGCACAATCTCCTTACCCTGTAGTGGAACATCAATAAATTAATGCTTAATTTTGTTAGACGTACGTATGAATAAATATTGAATGTATTTTTATTACTACCTTCAATTTAAAATCAAGCCATGGCATTCATTTAACATCAAAATTAACAAACCCATTATACTGTCCGTACGAGACGTGATTGAACTACCTCTTACTCGTGGATTCGATTCTTATCGGTTCTATCGTAGTCTCATTCTGTTTCCGATTCCAATTGCTATCTTGATTCCGATCCCTAAAGTACACTGTGTTTGTTGCAAGCAATATTTACTCATGACAATTTTCATTCCAATTGGACGTCCCGACATTCAGTAAAGAACGTATTAACAGACTCAGTTTAGCAAGTAAAGATTAAACACGCAATATTTATCACCCGCCTATTTTAGAAAAAAAAAAAAAGGTAACTCGGCACTAATTATTGGGCACTAATTACTATAAATTATTACATATTGATTCATTGTTGTTAATTCAGAACCGCATCAGTAACCGTGCAAAGCGTAAAAAAATGTCTAATATATTCATCACGGCTAGTTGGGTGTTATCAACAATAAAAAAGGAGAAAATATGATTGGAAATCCATCAAAATCAAATCCATAAAACATCAACAGATGTTCAATCTCTATTCCAATAAAATTATTTGTTAAAACTTATGTTCTAGAACTTTTTATTACGAACGCTCCCACATAAATAAACGCTAATAACTAATTTATACATTTACACATAGTCATAAATTTATAAATTACACATACCCACAACTGCATAAATGTATTTTAGTTGTTTTTAACTATCAACGTATTTTCGATTATAATTAAAACTTATCTTAGTACGGGCCGTTACATAATGAACTTCCATATTTCAATGATGTAATATCGAAGCTTAATTGTTTAATTAAATATTTTATCAGTTTTACTCAATGTTTGCTATTGCTTAAAAACTGTAATAAGCATGTATTTTATAATATCAACTTTATTTCTTAATAAATCTGTTATTTTGACAGTTTCGTGTCATAGTCTTTTCCTTTTTATAAGTTACTATTACATTTTCCTTTTTTCAAGATTTCTCCTTAACATTGCTATTTTCTATATATACTATTGTTTTTATGGCACTCTGGGTAGTTACGTACCTAATTGATGCGCAAATATTTATCGGAACATTTCCAAAAAATGCAGCCGTATGCGACAAATCTGTTACTGCCTGATTAGTACCTATCTTATGCTTACTGGCAAACTAACTCGAAATGCCTCCCATTTATAAAACGGTCACCGCAAATAGCATACGAGTAAGTACTAAACTTAAAACCTTGGGAGTCCATATTTTATAGTATGTATTATATAAAATCATCTTTCTTCTGCAAAATGAATTTGCCCTACAACTTACCGTTAAAATTAGCTTACGTCCATTACTGTATTGGGTTAAATATAATGACCTTATTTACTGAACTATACTTTAATTTTCAAAATATTGTTTTCGAATACGCACCATAGGTAAATGAACCAATAATTTCAACTCATGCTAAATCAAGCATCTCATTCCATACCTTGGCTACATCCTTGAATACAACTACAAGTCTTACGAGGATGCATCGCGATTTGTTTTTATAAAAGAACCCGGAGTTTTTTTTTACAGTAAATTGAGAGTCAAACGAGTATGTGACCATCAAAAAACAAGCGATCGCCGCCACCCATGAACACTCGCAACTTTAGAGGAGTTGCCAGTGCATTACCGGCCTATTGGATAGGAATAATATATCTGATGCAGGAATTAGTGGGCTAATGGAGGGGGCAATGGGCCATTATACGATGTTGAGGTATAATTTTATATGTAAATAATTCAAACACTTACACGCTTTTGGAATACGTATAAACATTTTTTTTACTTATTTCACTCATCACCACGTGAAACATATGCATATGTCGTGTTGACCCATGCCCACATGCTAGCAAATTGTCAATACTTACCGAGATCTCATACTTACCGACTTCGTTCACTTATGCACCAACAGATAGCGTTACTGAATAAGCTCCTGTTCACAAAATGATTGCTATTACAAACGAAAAAATAGACGTGTACACGTCGAAGAACCCAACACAAGTAGGTATCAAATCGATCCTTTCAAAGAAATACTTTTTAAAGTATTGCACACGTATAGTAAGTAGGTGGTTACACAGTATTTTAAAAGTTTGATTTTCATATTTGCTGCACGGTCTGTTTCCACAGCGGTTTTACAGCTTATTATGGCATTTAATTAATTTAAGTTGAACTGTACCAGAACCGCGAGCGTGAAGCGGCCAACTAGCAGATGATGTTGGTCAACACGGACGCTAACCGAGTTATTATAAATTATATTTATAAAAATAGAGCTACGTTTGCCTGTATCAAAACTAGCCTGTTCATTTTTATACCGGTTTAAAAAATAATTACATCCAAAAGTTATAATTAATATTTAATGTACTTATAGTACTTAGTTTAGTATTCTGCTTTTGCATCCAAAAAGCTCTTATAAGTAAATAGATGGAAATAGTCTCAAAAAAAAAATGGATTTTATTACTGCTTAATATTTTATAATTTATATTATAAAATATATAGGAAATCGTACTTTTCAACAGTTTCATTGCGTGCTAAAATAAATTAATAAATTGTTGAAGTATATTAATAGCACATTGTTAAAAGTAACCTATTCAGGCATCAAGCACGTTCTATAATTAAAAAGACGTATTATCTTTTTTTTTGTATCAAGATCGAATCTTTTTATCCAAAACTACCCTCCTTTCGAGCCACTAGAATAGACAAAAATTTCATGTCAAATTAAGAAGCGGTTCCGGTACCAATTGCCATAGAAATTCAAACGAAAAAAGAAAAACGGACAAAAAAGATTATACGTAGATAAACAAAACTGTGTCCCAAAAAATGGAGTGCGCCGGCGCCGACCGTCAGCGCGGCCACCTAACGGCATCGTGAGTCAACTAACTGCCCATTCCAGTGTGCTGTATACCTTGACACATTCATCGGAATTTGTATTTTCCTAATGTCGTATTAGTCATTTTCATTTCGTTTTGAAAGCAATAATGCTATACTTATCTTTGTTGAAATTAGCAGAGATAACTGTAACTTCGAACAAGTACTAAATTCTTTCTGCATCGTACCAGTGAATTCACCATTAACAAAAAACGTTGAAAATAAAATAAATTAAACAGTTGTCGCTGTTTAACTTATTTCCTTTCTCCGTTTCAGTTGACAGTGTTTCAATCTGACTCGTATACACATTAACGCTAAATGTAGAATGAACTGTATATTTGGCGCTGCAGGAAATGAAACAATTTATTGCGAAAACGTAATGTAATTAGACGGTTACCGGAGAAGGCTTTTCTTAAAGTTAAGCAGAGACAAACGAGAGCCGATGGTACATAGACAAATTGATTGTTTTAAAATACAGTCAATTTCTATCCAATATCGTGTTTCCAAAACTGACCATAAAGGTTGTTAAATAATTTTTTTCTCGCTAGTGTTATGTTATTACATGAAATATCGAACTCTGTGCCTTACATTTCTATTAAATAATAGTTTATTATTATGATTCCGAACGACTCTAAATTAGTAACTGTACAAATATAATTTTCGGCTCATATCAACTATGAAGTTTTCCCATACAGAAATGAATTTTGCAGAAAGCCGTTTCATCACTTATAATAGATCGCGACACGCAAATAGATCCTCTTCGCCTGCTTTTATTTTATAGTTATTAGTCATGAAGAGTATTACTTCACATTTCACACTTTCGACAAATCGAGCGCGTTGAACTCTAATGCTATGGACTTTTATGCGATTCCTCGCGTTATTATTAACATTAACCGTATGCCAGCAAAAAAAGAGAACCAATCTTATCTCAAAAAAGCGCCTTTTACAATCCCAACTTAAACACGACTAGAACAATCACAATTTTCTACGCTCCGTTATTGCTTACGTAACTGTAAAAAAAAAATGAACCAACGTACACGCATTTAAATGCAGATTACATCTCGACGTGCTAAGTCACATCCAAGGCAAATGTTATTAGTTATATAACGCGAGAGGCGAGTGTGTCGAATGCATCACTGTGATAGTCATACGGTAGCGAAATTTAAAAGTAAAAAAGCTTTGAGTTTTGTGTTGTTTTGTGAATTTACGAGACGATTCTCATATACTTACCATGGCCGTTGTATCACAGAAATAATGCTTGAGAGTTACAAAAAGTACCGATATATATATTTTTTATTACATTAATATGTTATCATATAATTATTATGGTGCACCCGATGGCAGTGATTAATTCAAGTTCGAAAATGAGTAATAGAAAAAAACATGAGAAGCTTTTGTGACAGTATATTTCATGTTATTAAACACTTTATTAATTGTATTAAATATTTACCAATAATTAAAATAATTTCCGGAACACTATAATACACAGAAAACAATGTTAAATATAAAAATCATAATCGAGTGCATTAGTAGGTTGTGTAACATAAAATAACGCTTACAAAATTCCATTCCGAGAGAAATCTAAACAAATTATTTAACTAATTCTATGAACTAAAAAGTTACTGATCTCTGAAATTGATTTTTCATGCTTTTTGCCGATGAGGATTACACATTTATACGGATCGCTGTTCTTAACAATATTTCATAGCATGAAAAGGTATACATGATGTGGTCAAGTTTTGTTCTTTTGTCGTGGCATAGCTTTCCGCAATCTCGCCATTTAAGATTGAAGGGCTCAGAACTAGTAACCCTTCACTCTCGCCCAGTGCGGATTGACGGCCGCCACCGTCCGCTGTTGTCGATGTAAAGAACATCCTACCAATGGCTTGTAATACTCCCACGCGATTGGTTTGATCTTACTTGAGTGAAGAACTAACTGGCCGATCCGTCCTAAGTCGGGATTGAACGCTGTGTCTCGTGATTCGAAAGCGATGTCCCTCACCACTGAGCCATCAACGCCCCTGTTGAAGTGTACACACGACGACTCAAAGCAAAATAACGCCGTGTAAACGATTTAAAAGTCGGATCACGCGACCCAAAGGTCTCGCTCTCGATGTCCTCTCGAGCGTAGAGATTTTTAAGTAAAATATCCGAAACGCACGACGAAGCCTCGGGCGAAATCTTCAAATATTTGTTATGTCAGGTCCTATTTTACTCCCATCGTTTCCCACAATCTTTACATGCCAAATCGAGGGGCTTGGGAATACTTCTAAAGGCTGTAGTACTGTTCGAATTCAACCATATTTCGTAACGGTAATTGCACTACTGGTGAAAAATAAGTTATCAACCCCTACCTCGAACAACATTCTAGTACCGCGCCCCCCTCGATCAAAATTCTGGTTCCGCGCTCGTAACGACCGCCCTCGCCGATGCGTAACGTGCTCGCCGAGGCACGCGACGATCGGTTCAATAAGGCTTACATTGAAAACTCATCACTGAACTCATCCGTGAATTCAGGTTCTAACCCCGCGCCTTCTAATCCGTAACCGATTGTCTTAACCGGTGAACCACCGTCGCTCCTCTAACGTTTAACCCGTTTTCAATGTACAGCCGTAACTCTCAAAAGCGTGTCGTGACGTCCAGTGAAGTAACGCCGTACCGTCGACTTTCCCAACCATTCTAGTTCGCTGGCAAAATGCAGATTTTTTCCTTTTATCCTATCAGTCACGGCGACCCTTTGACGTGTCGTGAGTGCACGATCGGCCCCGTATTAATGGTTTTAATAATCCGTTACCGTTATTCAAATGTCGATGTCGCTTAGAAGATAATACTTGTTATATATTATAATAGTACTGGCTGTCACCCGCCTGTCTCACCGGGCGTTATGGGCTATGAAAGCAAATAAAAGAAATCGTGAAAGGTGTATGGAATTAAAATATAAATAGTTTACAATCATTTAGGTACATACCACGTCGAATGATGAATATTCCAGACCGAAACGTTTAATATTTTATTTTTGTTAGTCTGTTTGTATGCTCATATCTCAAGAATCACTGAATCAATTTATAAGATTCTTTTTTCAGTGTGAAAATACGTTATCTGGCCAGGTTTTATTATATACGTATTTAGTTACTATGGGTAACCTATGGTATTAGTAGTAGCATTTTTAGTGCACCAAACTAGATTAGGTTCGGAGCAGTGCTTATAACTCGAAAATCAGTGGTCACATTTCATTGGTTCTTTTTTGATATTGAAATAGGTTATCTGGTAGCGTTTTACTATATATTTGGTTACCTAGGATATTAGTAGTAACAACTTTAATGCATCATGTTGAAGGACAAATCGCTTCAGCCCTTATAACATGCGAATCACTGATCACACTTACGAATTCTTTTTTTATATGCAAATACTTAATATGACTGGGTTATAGTACATATTTGATTACGATTGGTAATATAGGATATTAGTAGTAACAATTATAGTGTATCATGTTAGAAGACTAATTGTAGCAGCTCTAATAACGTGCTAGCTAGGGTACTACTAGCAATAACAGTTTTAATGCATGGGATCGGAAGAAAAATCGTGGAATATTGTTTGTCTTATTGCTACAAAATTTCTATAAAACCAAACTTAAAAAAAACTACGTAACGTCCTGCATATATACTACATACTATGTACTAAGTAGTAAGACAATGTTAATCTCTCCTCATTGAGTGATGGAGAGAGAGTTGAGGAGGGATATGAGGATTGAGTGGGAATAGAGAAGGTGAGAGAGAGGAGTAAGGGAGTAATGGAATAAGAGAGAAGGAAAACATGAGCGAAACGAAAAGGGAAGGGATTAAAATCGGTAACACAATTAAGATTGGGATTAGCAAATAAAAGGTGATGAAGAAGAGAGAATAGAGTGAGTCATATGTAGTGGCACGTTGAGAGAGAGGAAAAACAACGAGAGAGAGAGAAGGTGAGTAGGAGACAATAATTAAAAGGATGAAAATCGAGAATGGTATCAAGTTCAGAATTAGTAACGAAGTCAGAAACAAGCTCACGATCGACGTTTTAGTAAAAATCAAAGGTTGATCATAATCTTTTATCCATCAGAGAGAAGCTGCAAGCAGTACCTAGTTTCTAAAATATAACGGAAAAACTTGAAAATATGCACGTTACCTAATCATTATTAGGATTTCATTTTCTTAGTCTGTCATCAATAATTCAAACTGAACTATATATGTTTAAGGCAACGGTCCTAAGCGTATGCAGTTCTTTAATTTGGTAGTACATAAAAAATTTTTAAATAGCAGTAGGCGTGACCTACTTTAAGTCACGGGGGGCAATCCTGCTCGAAATACAAGATGACGTCAGCTGGTTTTACAAATGATTCAATGGGTGAGAGTTACTACGCTCGTGCGACAACTGCTTAAATGAAATGAGATAAATGCGAAAATTAACTAGCAATTAAAATATTCTCTTTCTAACAAATGGCAAATAGACAAACTTTGAATTGTGAATAATTTCAATAAAATATAGAAATTGTTTATGATTTCCTTCTTTTGTTATCATTATTACATTCTTCATTTTATTTCGAAAGAGTTATTCTTCTATAAAAAGCTGAATATTCCTTTAAAGAACTTATTTCATAAATATGCATCAGATTGTACTAACATATCGAGAAATATCTTTTCTCATGAGATAATAATTTCTCGAGTAGCCTTATATGCATATAAACTGTAAAGTCAGTGAAGTTATATTATTTGCATCACTATATATTGTATAGTGAAACCCTTAAGATATTTCGATGATTTAATTTGAATAACATAATTGTCTTTCATACAGTAAAACCTAAGAATTAAAGCTTTCAAACAGTTATAGAAATTGCTTTTGCCATTAATGACTCGATCCATGACAACCAAACGCCAACAAAATGAAGTATTCGATACGTTCGATATTAACTTGAAATACATAACACAAAGAGATCTAACTGGCAACTCTTCGAACAAGCGAGTTCTGAAATTGATATTAAGTTTACGAAAACTTTGTAGTGGCTAGATTGAATAAAAAACTCTCGCAGAATAACTAACAGTCGTTGAATTCCAAAAGCCGAAACTAAAGCTAAAGGGGTAGAAAAATAACAAAATATAAAATAAATCTATTTGCATAAAAGCAGAATATAATTCACTCATTTGTTTTTTGTGGAATCTCAAAAAGCGCTAAAGATAAAATTGTGAATTTCGATTAGACAATAGATTCTTGTATAAAGAAGCAACCGCTGAAAAAATATTTTCCCGAAATTAACATTATACAAATAATTGAATGGGGGTTGTATTTTCTTTGAAACTTTCTTATAAAACGGAGTATGACAAAGCGATTTGGTATAAATATTTATTGTTGAAAATGGTGAAACATGTCATTCGCAATAAATATTTTGCATTGAGTAAATAAAAAAAATATATGTATTTTTTTTAGTCTTCTTTGCGTGCCTAAACCATTCATTCGATTGCTATAAAATTTTATGATGTTATATATTCGCAAACTGGAAGGTTCCTGAAAAAAAAATACTAGTATTTGTCCCAGTCGTTGTTTTCATGTTTGCATTATTAAACTGAATCGATTTAAAAAAATCCTTCACTAATACAAAGCCGGACTCATCTCGAAGTAAATAGACTAGTAACGTTTTTCTTTGGTTTCTTCCGCACATTTGCACTACTACACCGATGCTGGAAATTCTTTAACGAAGATAAAACAGCACTACCACCGGATAATATAGCCTATATTATATTATGAAATAACTTTTGCCTAGGTTTTGTCCTAATCGAAAATTTGGTAAAATAAAATTGAAGCCCGCAACCGGGACAAAAATTGCGAATGGATCTGGGAGTCGAAATTGAGTATGGAATCCGGATTAGGGTCAAAAGTTTGACCGACATCGAAATCAGAAGCAATACCGGGATTGTAATTCATAGCATGGTTATTATAAAGGTTAAAGGAATACGTTAAATGTCCACACAGACGAAGCCGCAAGTGAAAAGCTCCTTTAAATTATAAAACTAGTCCTATGCTCACGCTAATTATGTAATTATTTAAAATAATCACAGCAGGTATCACAACAAGAATTCCTGAAATATATTGTTTGCTATCTAGGATATTTTCTTGTACAGATAGATGTATTGCTGATATGGGGCCATTGATAATTACGTCACAGGTTAAGAGGCAGTAGAAGGACCTATGACGTATGACATCGTATGACAAGAAGGGGAGACGAGTCGTTAACTTCATGACATCCACATGTATAGACCAAAAATATTTAAACTTTATATTTTAATTCTGACGTATAAACTTGATTTTGGAATAAACAATTTTGAAAAAACAGTTACAATTTAATAATTTTTAAATTCGAAATTTATATATATGTGTAGTCACACCAGGGGAGGGGGGTTAAACAAATGTAACATGTGACAAAGACGTAAAAGTCCTTTTTTCGTGAAATAAGTGTGACGTAACTTGTGGACGGCTCTATCCTCCGTCGCCGTGGAGCTGTGACAATCAATTGCCGCCGGTTCCGCAGTGATTTACGACATCTGGGTTATTCCATCGCGGTTCATGTAAATCTAATTCGATGCGGAAGTTAATTTCATTTCACAGTCCCCTCTCGACAAATTGATTCTGCCTTCGATGTTCGCGAACCGTGAGCTGTATGAGAAAATGGATGGAAGTTTTACGATTTTAACTGTTTTTTTTTTTGGTGTGTTTCAAATGTTTCGAGTAAGCCAAGGCCGTAGCCTTTGGAGGACATTCCTTGGGATTGTTGCATCTATTAGAGGTCACGTGTAAAAAATATCGTAGTCGAAAAAATATTCCTCAAAAACCATACTAATAAAATGACTGTTAAGCGCATCTTAGACTCACGCTCAGAAATTTTAAAATTATATAATATGTATTTTAAAATAAAGTCGGTCCTATCGTTACCGGCTTACAAATTAAGTAGTTAAAGAAAGGTCAAAAATAAAATAATATTCTATTTGCTTTATAAATTACCTAATATTCGTTTTATTTTTTACGAATATGTATTACTTCTTATGTACCGACATTTTTGCACTACTTAGGATGTAAATTTAAAATCAATATCATTAAAATGATATATTTTTAATTTTCAAAACAAATAACACCTCATACAATAACACAACAACAAAAATAATATTCCATATTCAATATTAAAAGCTATTTATATCAAATTCTTTCACCATGATTATGCCCGGCCGAGTGCTTTGTGAGTTAAATTTCAAGCTGAAAATAATTATATTCGCGCAGAAAAACGGGTATGACTTATTACATAGAGTAGGGAGCCGCGGATGTTCCATCGAGGGTTCTCTCGCGTTCTTTAAGTTACGGAACCCCGAAATTATCTTAAAATGCACGATCCTTTCGAAAATATCTCGCATCCGTAGGCGTGTCGATACAATCGGAATTGCACACAGCACAAAAGTGGAAAGCCAACACTAATCTGCATATCGGGCGGGCAGTGTGTTGCCGCCTAAAACAATGGCCGCCGTTCCGGTGGCCGCGCCGTTTGTACCAAACCTTGCATCATATTAGTCATCAACTGATGACATTTGTTTGTTAACATGATCCTGTTGTATTCGTGCAACTTTTGTCACTGGCCTTAGCAACATATTTTTTCACCGTCTAGAAACTAAAACTATAACCTAGGAGTCACATCACCTTTCAGAAATTAGTATTTTGATCGATCAACGTCATCGGTTTATTTCGATAAAGAACTATAGAAACTAAAAAAAAAATTGAACAGGAAAATAAACTGTCACTTAGGCATGTACGCAAACTGAGCTATAACTTGACAAAAAAGAAATTTTTGACTTAGCCAGTTAAGATATTCTCGTTACATGAATTTGTCTTAACTTTTATTGTCTTATACATATTTTTTATATTCTTTGTAATGAAAACTCTTAAGACGGTCACCTCACATTATAATATATGTAATCCTATAGTCAAAAGCTTGCCTACGACATGTGTCATCATATAGCATGCAACACATCGCTAATCCTCGAATCAGTTCTTCCACTATGAATTTCTATTCAATGAATTTTATTGATTCAAGAGCCTTGATAGATATCGAATACATAAACAAGTGTAAGTATTTCGTTTCTCTTAATCAGCCAAATAATTATAATGTTATTTCTACAAACGTTTCGTTACTAATCAGCACATCCTCAGGAAAAACCAGACAGTCACATTCACCAGCATGCTAGAAATATTAAAAGCACCAACATATGTGCATTCAACGATCTTTTGCATGACATACGCCCATGCAATGCGCAGAGCGTCAAAACTTGACAGAACTTCAATATAAAAAAAAAAAACTATATTCACTACGGGGCAACTTATTATAACGTGAAATTATTAAATAATGGTCAGAGTACCAAAAGCTTTTATCCTCCATCTGTAAGGTTCGATGTACTAGAGCTCTTAAAAACTTTAAATTCCATGCCTCCTCAAATTCAGAAATTCATTTGTTTGACAGTTCTTGCACAATTCAAATATTTTACGGCTGTACGTTAGCTCATCCAATTAGCCCGGAGTCAGCTTTGTGTGAAATCGCTGTACCAGTTCGAGAACGGCCAGTTTTGAAATACGCATTGGCTTTAATGTGTCTGGTAATTCTTTTTGAACTGGAACGGTATTAGAGGCGGAGGATGTGTTGTAACCGCGCCAAAGTCTCATTTCAAGGTTGCTTTTCCGTTTTGATAACCTGAATCGGGTGTTGCCGTAAATTAATACTTCGAAGAAAAAATTGAAACGGGGAGTTGGTGTCTATCAAAATAGATGATTTTCGTAGATAGACGGAGAGTTTTTAATCTTATCGTGTTATGGATTGTCATATGGACACAAAAATATTTTTAACGCCAACACTTTCATTATTTCTTGTCGTTAATTTAGAAAATCTGTAATTAATTATGAAAAACAAAATTGAATATTTTTCAATCAACCTTATATTCGATTTCGACCAATAAACGACTAAATTTGGCATTTTTAAAAGAAATACTTCATTTTTATCCAAAAGATGCATAGTTATTAGCATCGATGGTTTTCAATAAATTAATGAACGTTTTGATATTGTTTTGAAATTCTTTGTATGGAATGCTTATACTGCTTCAATAACGATCTCCTCAGACATTGATTGGTTGAAATCAAGTTTAAATAAAATCAGTTGTATAGCAACGTTTGCAAAAAAAATACATTGAGCGCTGGAATCTTCTGACTCAAACATAAAGCGACAATGCAAGCATTGCAACGTGACTGTCAAACAATTTTATCAATTTATACAAATATATGTAGTTTGAAACAAGCTAATAAAACACTGCATATTGCCTATTTGCTTATTTAATATAGGGTTATAAGCTTTTCACAAATTTAAATTACCCCTTTTCTCAGTCTCTATAAGTATTTTCTAAAAAGCAATATATTTCTAAATTGTGGTATATCTGTAGGTATAGACATAGCAATATTTTACAATCATATGTTTGCATCATACTTCTCAGCTATAAAATCAGAAACTAACATCTAATTAGGTACACCGCGCGGCGGAACCAAAAAAAAAATCATCAACACATCGTCAAATGAATGTATCGCAGAGGTAACAGTTACAAATTGTGTGGGACACTACTTAAGTAATATGGAATTACGGTAACGCAACATCATGAGAGCGCGTGTGAGAAGTGCCACTAAAAATGATAATGCTGTATGAAAAAAAGTGGTCCGTCCGTCCGAAAAGTTCCCAGTGTCTATGGTCGGTTCGAGTTAACCGCTCCGCGAGTGCCGTTACATTTGTCATTGTCTTTTGAAAATATAAAAAAAAAACATAGAAATGTATTTACGTAAATTTTCCGTGTGTGTACGGGGTTGTAATAGAAGTTCTGTTTGTTTTGCGTAATGTAGGAATATAAATAAAATTAATGTATGCAAACCGATCGCAACAGTGAAATGAATTAGTGTATATAAGGGAGAAAATTTGAATTATCCATTGTTGGATATGATTGCAAATATTATATTGCCACAACATGTTTATTGTGATCTGAGCAAGTGTTATTTTTTTAGCCACTGGTGTGATTAACGAAAATTACACTAAAAAATGTTAAAATCTGGCTATATAGAAGTACTAAAATTTTAAACACAATTTTATAAAATTGATGTAAGAACTGAGTGTAATAAGTTTTCTATTAAGCCCAATTCAACACAAAATCGCATGAGAATCACTGTAATTTAGAGACTAAAAGAAACAAACAAATAAACGAAGCCCGTCCTTGAACCTGAAATTTATATGCCGAGTTTATTGGTTTCAGTAATTTAACTTCTACTGCTAAATACAGACCTTCCTCTAGGTTTCCACGACTTACATCCCTGAGACACCCGTAAAGGACCACGGCGGTCGGCACCGCTAGACATGGTAGCATCGCGCAGGTTTCCATAGAATTAGGTTTTTTCGCAGTACACATAAATTAGCGATTGTACTCCTCGGACTGGATGTATGATCTGTCAACTTAACTGTATACGCAGCCGTTACAGTCGTGGCTTAGTGAACTTAGCTGAAAATAGGAGGCTTCGTAATGTAAAAATTTACGTAGCGTGTTGCTTGCGCTACTTCTACTACTCTGCTATACGTTATGAGAGAAAGAAAGACATTTATTAATTGCTCAGAGACGATACATTAAAATATAAAAGATTCAATCATACGAAACTTAATATTGAGTTTCGCGTGATTGAGAAAGTTGGAAATAGATTTGAGAACGTCTCCGTAGCAATCAAATGGCCACTGTCTCAACTTTTGCAATGGGTTGAGAAAATCCAGAACTCCGATATTCGTGCAGGGCCAAAGTCAGCTACGCAGGAGCGCCACACCGAGCTTATACCTATAGTATACTATACGTATATCACACAATACCTATACAGAAGAATTTCTTCTAAATCTCGTTTCTGTGCTTCTTCTTTCTGTGGTCCTTAAAGCAATTTGTTTCATTGTCGCATACTGTAATTAAAATAAGATTTGTAAGCGTTAAAACTGGCACGTCAAAATCAGCATAAATTGTTTACGACACCTATAACCGCAGCGTCAGCAAACCCATTGTTTATTGCTCAATAATTTCTGTTCGTAATGCTTTCGTAAAAGTGGCCATTGCGTGTTGCAGTTTCCACAGTAATAAATTTATAATGAAAAATATATTTTTTCATGAACATAGAGATGTATTTTTTTCCGAGGATCTTTATTGCTAATGAATGTGCTTATGCGATAATATGAAATTCATGTGTATTTTTAACCGGTATCACACCAAACAATATTTGAATAGGCATTCATATTCAGTTCCAATTGGAGTAATGTTTGTTAAAATCGAAACATTCATTTGTATCCTGAAAATCGAATTCCAATGTAAAATCAACGAGGTCACTTAGGTGCAGTCATTAAAGTAAAAATATGTGCTTTTAAAGATATTTTATATACCAAAAAAATTGTTATAAAACAGATACAATAATGTTACTACAAATGGAAAAGAGTTTTATTAAAGCAGTTTATTTAGTATGAATTATTGTCAAAATAAAATATTTGAATTTATAAAAAATAAAAATGCGCAACATTTACTTTCTATATTTGTTAACAATAATCTTTTACATTTCGATAATCAAATAAATATATCACAAAAATCTTCACTTCGATACGATTTTCCTATTGCAGTATTTTTTACAATATAATTACACAATGTGTAATATCGTATAGTTTTTACCAAAAGGATTTTTTTCAGGGCTTAAAAATTAAGTACATTAAGTTTTTAATGGTTATCAAACCTATTCACAATATTTCAAATTGAAATGAGTTAGTTTTTGCCACTTCCGTAAATATTCAAATGTCTTGTCTAATTTGATTATGTATTGTTAGATATCAATCAATTTTCACGCGAAATATAAATTAGGAAGTGATCCACGCACATTAAATATTACTACGATTAAGCCTCAACACGATAGAAAATAGGCAACTAAACATAGATATAAATGAGAAAAGCACATTTTATCGTAAATTTTCGCTATTTGTTTTGCCACAACATTCTAATAGGTGTTAAATCGTAAACCACAGAGGCCACCTGCACGCGCAAGAACTATCCAAAGCTCATTAAGTATAGTGTGTCCATACGTAAGTCTACGCAATAACACCACACACACACACACACACAGACACACACAATTCCATACGGTTTGTGTAACCATCATCGTCCAGTGATAGTTGCATGATTTTCCCCACAAGTGCGTCGCGGTTATGCATTACGATTAGAACTGAACGGTCGACTGAGTCACGACAGTGTAGTTCGTTCATCCGAAAAATACATGTCGTCGAACAAAAACCCCCACGAACTCGATCAGTGAATATGCATAGAGAAATATAAGAGGGGGGCGGCAGTGAAAGAGGAAACCATTAAATGGCATTCTATACATATATTTTACGCGTCATCTTTTTTTGTATCACTTGTGGTAAAAAGATAGCTTATACATAATTTAAAAGAAAAACGGCAATTAAAAATCATTTTAGTTTGTACACCTTTCGAAAAGCGATCCTCGCGCCATCTGGTACGATATATCATGTGTTAAAATCAAAATTAATAATGAAATATCTATGAAAAATGCAATTCATATGCACAGCAAGTGTCACGTATGCTAATTACCAAACAAAATTCGTGAATATTCGAGTCGATAGTTCTCATCGATAAGAATGAATTTCACCAAATAATATATAATATGTCAATCTCCATTTTATAGAATATTTATACTTCTTTTTTGCATCAAGCATGTAATGAAAATATGACGTTTAAGGGCTCAATTTTTTTATTCCATTACAAGTATTTCCTTTTAAAAAGCTTTTCATAATTTTATAAAAAACATAAACTCTGTGACCCGTTAGACGTATACTCAAAATTGCAACAAAAAAAAAACCAGTGGCACTCCAGAAAATATTTTATTGTGTTATTAAATAAAGTGTTTTTTTTTATCATTATTATAAACTACTACTACAAAAATTATATCACAATTTTCATTTAATGCGCTATTGTACGTGAAAAATAATGCATATTATTTTACATACAAAAATTTAAATCTATTGGTTAAAACGTAAATTTACAAATACAATACGAAAAGTTTCGACATGAATATACATCTATGTTGTACGTATATACACAATATATGTTTATATTATATTTAATTGCATTATCAAAGTATTTCAACCCAAACTCAACTCTCGTGTAATACTTCTACACAGAGGTGTCGGTTACGGTAACGGTAACAGTGTCGCGAGTTCAATGGTTTTACCCCCATCTCAAAAATGTCCAAACACGCCTAAATATAATATATATAATTTACTATATATATAAGAGTGTGTAATGAGTTCCAACACTTAAAAATAACATGTATTCTCAATGCAACAAATACCTGTGTATCGTTTCTGTGGTACGTGTTTGTGTAATACCTGTAGCATTGTTTGATTAAGCTTTTTATTGGGCGGTGCTACATTCTCCTCAGCGAGGCCACATCAATTATCGCTACATCGAAGTGTTGACATGGAACGAAAACAAAAGCTATCTAATAGGGAGACGTGCGACGGGGTAATGTTATATCACCTAAATCATTCACCATTACACCGGAAGAAATTTTCAAGTTTGAAAATTGATGTCTTAATGGAGGAATCACTGATGACCTGTGCGCCATGCTCAAAGGTTTTGGTGGAGGTTCTCAAGAAGCGGATCGAAAAATGAACACGAAGGAAACGAAAAAAGCGAAAACCCATATTGCACCCATTATAGCGGCAGCTTTGAAATGTTCAGTTGAAGTTGTTAATTAACATATTTACTAAGGCCAAATTTTCCGAAAATTAGTATCTTATAAAGAGGTTACACTACGATTCGGCTTGATTGAGCAGTGTTCGGGAAATTTCGTAACATCTTCAAGTTCAATGTACCTCAGTGTCTAAACACAAAAGTCTTTGGACAGTCCGTGCCACCAGCGATGACATACGGATGTTACATGTGATCCTTTACAGTTCACCGCACAAGCGAACTCAATTTTTCTTAGCGTGCCATAGAAAGAGATATTTTCGGGATTTGGTTATTCGATAGAATACGAAAGCAAAACAACCACAAAAACACTAGAGTGACCGACATAGTTCTCAGCAATCAGTAAGTGGCGCTGGGCAGACCACATCACTCGCAGTACCGATGACAGTTGCGGTAGGAACGTTCTCGATTGGCCACCACAAACAGGACGCCGCAGCGCGTGGTGGTACTCACTAGGTGGACCGACGGCCGCCAGAACAATTCTGTAAACATAAAACGAATCTATCGGTATCGCTATGACGTCAAAATTGTATACGTGAGTTATGTACGGCGTTTACACTTCTCACCCTGATGCAATTATAACGCCGTGATGATACCGATTGAATCGGTTTTAAGTTTACAGAATTGCTCCGTTAGTCAGAATTGACAGTCACGCGTGTTAAGGTTGATTACAGTTGGCCCAAGATCATACGTCGTGGAAATGTAGAGAGTGGCGATTTACGTATATCAGTAGACCTTAATGGAATAAAACAAATGAACGAGAGAATAATACTTTGCAAAACAAAGTTATATTTATAAAGTTGTATTAAAAAAAATGGTCTACGGGAAGAAATAAGTGTAGAAATCGAATCGATGACTTACAATTTTATCGTTGACAATGTCAACGTAAACGCAAAAATAACAATGCTTGGATCTATTAAAGTTTGCCTATTCACATCTAACACTATGGATATCTACTCATTGCTTATAATAATCTATCTTTATAAAATTGATCTATATCTATTTAGCTTTGTAATAAAAGTAATTATGCTTTACATTAAAGTTAGAATTTTTATTAATGAACAGCTATAAACTAAAACAGTATAATAGTTTTACGTTCATCAAATTAAATTATAAGTTCATTGACCTCGAAATGAATGTTTACTTACTTAAAACTTTAAAAGATATAAGAAATTATATGACTTTTTATTTATAGGTTTCGGTTTAATCTGTCATTGTCTACAATAGAATATATCAATGATTACGTTACCGTCAATTCTTGTAAACATATTTTATTATGACTTACTATTATTTTCAAAAACAAATCAATTTACTTTACAGCTTTGTATACCTCTGTTAACCTAAATCGAATTAACGTTTGAAACATCCATATTTTTTTAATATACAAAAAATTTATTTTGGAACCGTATAACTAACTCGAAAAGTACTGAGAATCGGTAGGCCAGTAATTAAAAAAACGCTTTCGAATCAGAAAGCATCAAGTTCGATGTACTATAGGTGTATTGACCAATGAGTTTTCAACTTAAGTCAAATTCAACCACTTGCTTCGTGCCTCGGAAAAAACATTAACCTGCCTGCCCCGGATGTTGTCATCACGTTGGTGACGACGGCCCTTGGCGACCCCCCCACCACACCCACGGGTCCAGCGTGAATTAATTAGCGACCCCCACAATTGAAAATGAAGTAGATTGCAGAAGGCTTATATTTCATCGACAAATAATGAAATACATTAATTATCATCAACGTTTAGAATCGCCGTTAATTAATAATTAAATACTTCGTCAATGTTTTTATTTATGACGGCATTATGAGATCATCGGGTCAAAGTTAGCGAGATGATATTAACGTCAAGTGCGAATTCAATAACAACTCGTTACATCTTTAGCTTAAGTTTCTCTATATACGAGAAAATTCTATCTCATACAACAGCCGCCTACAGGTCTTTTCGCGAAAGTATTAGCACAATACTTACAAGTAGGTTTGACCCAATGTACATTATCAATTTTACATACATTTACAGCACGTTTCCGAAATTCTGACCCTTGAAAAGTTTAAGGTTTCAAGCACGATGCTTAACTTCACGATTAAAGCTCTCGGCTGCATTTCAAATGCAAATATAAATTGGTAAATAGTAAAACTAACTCCCAGATGACCGTTTAGGGATTTCAGTATTTTAATACAAACATTTTTTTATTAATCTTTATAAGATCGCTTCCTTTGTCTCGTAGTTTCTAATCCTACATATTTTTTGAGATCTTATAATAAATCCGCTTGCTCATTTGATGTTCAGTTTTGTACTTTGCGCAGAGAAATAATTGTGTGATTCCCTTTGTCACAGGGAGTGGGTTATACTTATAGACGCTTATACCGTTTTTGAAATACAAATGCTATAAAATACCAACACCGCCCGACAAGGAGGTGTTTTAAATTTTCTATGCGGAACACTAAAACCAAATATTTCAATTTTGTATCGACTCGTAGAGTATCTTGCGTGACCTTTATGACTCACGATTTTGTAGTTTTTTTCTATTATTTCTTTATTTCCGCTTCGAAAATCATACACGATTTTTGCGCCATATTTCAGTTTGAAATGAAGGATTGTATTGATCACGAATCATTAGTTTAACGCGTTGTGCATTCTTTTAAGAATAAGTATAATATTCGGATCGATACGGAAATAAAAATAGAAGTTATTATGCGAAAAGAAGGAAGTTCATAAAAACTATTTGGTGCCATTAAAATCTCTAATAAACTACGAAATGGTTATCCGAAGGTCAATTTTATAATTTGTAAGCAGGAAACTGTGCTAGGCACTAGACATTTTCTTATTTCATAAGACTTTTTTTTTTTAATATATCGTTGAAAAAAAAGATGTAATTCTAATTTTGTAGATTCAGCATCCTAATTTGAAGGTGGCTCTTTAAATTCTTTATTTTAATATTAGAAGTCAACGTTTAATATATTTTTGGGAATAGCAACATTTTTATTTTGCAACTCTAAATATTTTCATTGATGGCTTATATAGTTGTACTCGTGGAAAGTTCTGTCCTTAATTTATACGTATGACGTACTGAATATATGACATACTCATAAATATAATAGTTTAAAATAAAATCAATATATTCGTTGCTTTTTAAAATATTCTCTTGTGTATTTTATTTTTCTAAAAGAAAAAAACACTTGAGCATTTTTATCACGTGCCAGTTGAAGGTTACATACTCTTCTAACTGGCGAATTACGAATATTTCTAGTCAGCCTAGAGAACAAAACTTTTAACTATGTCCTATTTTTCCTATTTTTATTACATTTTTATTCTCTATGAAAATTTTGTCAGCCCTCTAGCCACATTCCATGAACACGAATATTTTATAATATCACAAATTAAAATTTTTATTTCAGAGGACATTAATTTTTTTCCTCGTGATTGTGGTGCGTCGAGTTGCGCAACTCTCGCCGGCTCATTGGGCAGGTGCGGTACAGTTTTACCTTCACGGCCCCGATTGTGGGACGTCGCAGCCGGCGCGGGCGCACAAAAAGCCGCGTTACCCATCACAATAGAACAATCGTGATGCATCGACTTTCCTGTCGCTTTGATATTGAACTGTGGGAATTATTTAATAGTGATTGCTAATAATTTTCATTGAATCGTGTACATAAAATAGTAGAACTATTATATTAATAAAATTATTCATTTTTACATAATTATAGCAGTTTACATTTCATTACAGGCTGTATTTTTTACTTGTTCTTTTAATTGTAATTTTTTCTCCTATAGTGTTTACCAGTTATTTTCGGAATTATGGACATTAATTAATGGCTGCTGCAATTATTATTTTGGTTAAATTTTAAAGTTTCGGCTCAAAAATACGGCCTTAGATTTTTGGGGACATTTTAAATGGCTTACAATTGAATTTGGATTTAATTTGTATTGAATTTGAAGGAAATTCGAATTATATAGTGAATAAATTAAAAAAAAACCGCGAGTTGTAGCAACTTGTCAAAGCAATAACATTAAAATAAACTAATACAGGATTTAATTTAAAATGTTCTACCGTCTAAAAAAGCTTGAAGTGCTCAATAGAGCACGACGGTACTTCAAGTCGAGCCATCGCTTTTAATTTACAAAGCACAGATTCGATGACATTTGGAATTCTGTTGTCATATCTGGACTGGAATACCTAAATATCAAATCCTGCGTTTAGTCTGCATAGAGCGTTGACCGTCTCTAATCATCAGCGATCCTCTAATATCTAGCCAGCTCGGCTTTTTTTAAAGATCTGACGTCTTTGTGTATGATTTGTCGCATATATTAAAAAGAGTGCTTTGAAAAATTATTCAGTCTTATTCCTGCAGCTCAATTCCGTTATCGTTCCGCTCGCCCGAAATATCATCATCATCTCGATGATTGACGTTCAACCTGTGATGCTCTACCACCTACGCTTCAAGCGAAATTTTATATCACGTACGTTAAATTTTGAAATGATCTAGCATCAGCGGAGTTCGATCCCTATAAACCAGACGTTAAAGTCTTCAAAAAAGAGCCTATTCTTTTCTAAAATGCCAGCAACGTAATTGTGACTCCCTGCGGTTGCGAGTTTGCATGGGCGGTGATGATCACCTACTTTCTGCTGGAGTTGATGCTCGTTTGCCCTTTAAAAAATCCCATCACATAATATGTACTAACTCATGGGCCATGAAATGAGAATATGAATGTCTGTTATTTTACTAGTCATATCATAGGTAAGTCAACTGACCCTCATTGAATGTCTTTTGGATGGATGCCCATAAAATGCCTGAGCTCCAGCAACGGCAGGAGATTTGGGTCGCCGTAACGGTCGATATCACGAAGTAAATTCCTTTATTTTTCCTGTTCATAAAAATATTAGAAATTAATTCTACATTTCTACCACATTACTGCCTTTTACTATTTATCGTTTGTGTATATTTTTTAATTTACATTGTATTTTATGTAATATCGTATTGTCTTCATGTTCATAACGGCATTGACAACGCTGCGCATAAATAAGTATGTTTAACCTTCCTTAAACCATAAACGCAAGTACCATCCGTGACCTACAAATTAACAATCGATTATGACATTAGTATGCAAAAACAATAACAATGATTTGTCGTCGTGCATGTCGTGTTAGTTGATTGTTAAGAAAAACATTTTTTTTTTGCACCTATTATGTATTGTTGAATTTTAATTGTATTCATACCATGTTTCATAGAAGCATTTGCCCTTCGTTTCGCGGGCGCACGTTAAATTTAATTTTTTTAAGTGATATATCAATAGAAGATCGCGTTTTAGTAAAATTATATTATTACAGGATATTGACAAAACATGGAAACTTAGCAAAGCAACTATTCATAAACAGTGGAACACACCGATATTAATAGAAAATTCTCGACTACTTTTTGTCATTAATATTTATTTGCTTGGCTCTACAAGCGACCGCGGCACCTCAACGTCCCCGTCAAGTGATGCGTTATCGTATTAATTAAATTTTCTAGAAATGTCATTTGATGTAGTTTTTTTTTCTTATATTTGCGGGTTAACCATTTCAAACTCGCTCGAATTCCGATAAAATGTTTTTAAAAATCTACCCAATTTGAAATAAATATTTTGTAGAAATCAGTTCAAACACCATACTATTATCAGAAGCGGAACAGACGAACGGGTTAACAAAATCAGTTTTGCCGTTTATTTTTAAGTAATATTCTTGATATCATAAATATAAGTTATATATGTTAACGTGAAATTATCTAAAAAACTTATCAGCCCACACGACAAAACTAGCAACACTCCGCCTACCCCGTCCCTAGTAAATTGTCATTTTGTCGTCAACTGATTTCTGTCGTAAATTGATTTCTGTAGCAACTTTTTGTTAGCGTTGTCGTCTTCAAACCAGAAGATACCGGGTTCGACCACGGGTTATTTGATCTATGACCGAAGAGTTTTTGAAGCCGCCGCCCTCACGTCTTCAGCAGCAGTAGTAGCCCGCAACACGCACTGGCCAGCGTGAAAAGCCTATAGTTTTCAGGCCTTCAAATTCAAACAAAAGGACTGTAGCAGGGAACGTTTCAGCTGTAGGATCATTAAAACCTACTACAACGATAGGATATAATGTAGAGTACATTTATCCAAGTATCAGTCTCTCCGTGAATAAATTTATAAACGTTCGCTTGTATCATATGTTTATTGTCCATTTTTTTTTAGCTTGGTATTTTTTATGTTTATCTAAAAGTACACAAAACAGATTACAACCATTATAAAATTGTATGGAAAGATATGATAAATATACAAGTTGTTCTAGACCGTAATCCTTAAATGTGTACATAGCATGCTTAGAACTAAAGTACACATAACAAAATAAACTAAATGAAAAAGCGAGAACAAAAATTTGCAAAAAGATTGAGCAATGAAATAAAGCACATATAATCAATATTACCGAAACAAGACATCGTTTAACTGCGTTTGAATGCAGTACAGGTCTGCAATCAAACACATCAACATCACCCGCGCCTGCGTCGGTCGTTTTTGTACAGATGGTACATTCTGGTTATAGGATTGTAAAAGGACGTATTCTTTTTGTAGGTTTGCAATGAAAATGTCCTGAATGTTCGAAATTTATGAAGAGTGTTAAAATTCAGCAACGATAATAACGTAGGCGAGTCTATCGAGAAGTGTACAATTTTGTGTTGACAAATTATATTTATTTGCTTACGACGCGATTCCAGTGATTGTACTTTAGACGCAGAGCATCTTTGAAAATAGTCAGTGAGGAAGCGGTCGAGATTCTGACAAAAAGACAAGATTTTGACACACTTTCTTTGTACATTTTCAACGTGCTTAATATGACTATTGTAGTGAGGAGATCATATTGAACTACCATATTCCAAGATACTTCTAATAAGGCTATAGTATATACTTAAAAAAAACTAATACTTCGTGAATTTTATCGTAGACATGGCGACGAATCCAAGCAGCATATAAGCCTTTTTGACGATGTAGCCATAATGTGGCCGGAAGGTAAGCTTATCATCAAAAAGAATAATAAGATCCTTGACTACTTTACGTTGGAGTATGGAATCTGAAAGTATGTATTCGTAAATTATTTTGTTGATTTTGTGAGTAAAAGAGATTACAAAACACTTCCTAATATTAAGGACCATTTTATTTCTTGAGCACTACGTATATAGCACGTCCAAATCTTTTTTAATAGCAGTACAATCGTTTATGTTCCGAATAGAAGCGAATATTTTGATATCATCAGCGTATAGGAGAGACATGCATGAAAAGTGAGCAACAAGGTCATTAATAAATGTGATAAAGAGTATAGGGCCCAAGTGTGAGCCCTGAGGAAATGGTATGTAAGTATGTATATGTTTGTATGAAACGGAATCTTTGAACGTTTTTTTTTCACCTCCTTCTAAACGTCGCATTAATTTGGAACTTTGCACACTTACCAAGAACCGATGACAATGTATATAGTTTGTCCCATTATCTTTACTAAGATCTTGAGTATTAGCGATATATCTTATACCTGATATAACTTTGTGCTAAAGACCGAGGCGTGTGTTAAGACATGCGCATGTATTATTTTTATTTATATTCGAAGACACGGTAGCGTATTGTGCCGAGTACCCGTATAAAATAATTTTTTGGAGAGGGAGCCTGAAGAACGGCTATCACATCGAAGGGAGACGGTAGGCGCGAAAATTACCCTTTTCCCACAACTAAGTTACCAACTAAGAGTAACACATTGTGTACTGTAGCTTATCAACAAATTATATCGAATATATTCCAATCGTAGTTAAACTTTACGAAATTCACTTTAACGGAGGATTGATGTAATCATAATCCGGAGAGGGAACCTGAGGAACGGTGACAAAATCCAAGAAAGGTGGCAGGCGCGCAAATCACCCGCTCCCGTCACAGGGAGATAGTTACAACCTCAATAAATTATCGTTTAAGTAATTAAAAAATACGTACTAATGGTAAATAGAACTAAAAAGAAGAAAATAAATTATAGTTTAAAAAAAACTAAGAAACATGCTTTTGTAGATGATCGAACTAAAAAGAAGAACATAATTTTTGATAAATTTGAATTAGACTGTTTAACAAAAAAACATATTTTATCGTGCAAAAGCATGGGATGCCTTTTAAGATCTTCTCAAAATGACTTTGCTTTTACCAATATCTGTCAATAAAAGATTTATAACAATTGACATCAAGCACCACACGCTTTTTTACAATAAAATATACTTTTTTGATAATCACTCTATTCTCAATTTAAATTTATTGAAAATTGTTTGCTACTTTTTAATTGTTATATACACAAACGTGTATATAGTTTTTTTTTTAACTATTATTATTTATATTCTTCTTGATTTAAAAAATAAACAGTCGTTACTTATTTGACCTTTCGTAGGTTTTGGACTACCATACTACTACATACAACAATATTACCATATATCAATTAAATGCTTTACTTTTATTTTGTTATCTAATAATTCCCTTAAGCTTTATTATAAATCTGTTCTCCACAGCCAACAAAAATCGAGGGCATCACATTTGTCAATTTTCTATACCCATTTTATTGAAACCAGAGACGACCGTGAAAGTGTTTTAAAAAAGAGAAACTTTAAAATTTGAATCAATTCGCGTTCCGTTCCTCCACGCGCTCGCTCGTATTCGAATCTCGCTCCATGACCGCCGACGTCGACGGCTCACGCGACCGCCCATTCGATATGATTACAAGAGAGAAAAAAATTAAACGGAACGCGATCGCGCGTGCGCACGCGCTTCGGAGCGAAGGCGACGACCTCTTCATCGTTGCCCCTCCGCGGAGGGCGAAGGGTTGCAGTTCACTAATCCATTGATGGAATTCAATAATGCACGCACTAACCACCTAATATTATAATGTAATATGTTATAAATGCTTGTTGATATTTTAACAGCGCTGATATTTACACTGATAGCAACCCAGTGAGGGGATAAAAATTGATAATGATAAATAGGAGCGGTACTACCCGGCGGCTGATTCACGACATTTGTAAAAAATACATCACTTTCTTAATACAATGTAAAATTATAAATACAATGAAAAATTTACACAAAATAGTGCTATAAATTCAAAAATCATAGTTTGATGTGACGCTCGCAATGCTTAAATTAGCCGTCGTCTAGTAGTTTAAATTGTAAGTGACTATTCTATAATAACAATGTCCATGTTAAGAGTTACCACCACCTTTAGGTGCAATCCATAATTGGCAGTTTTCATATTTATTTTGGAAAAGGTTGATTTCATGTTTGCCATTCGATTTTTATTGATTTCTCTAGAAATTTTAACTAGAAAACATAGACTTGAAGTGTTAGTTAATGGCGCCGTTATATCAATACCTACCTCCACTTTTAGAGAAACTACCAGTACATCTAACCGAACGGTATCCGACAAAATCTTTCTTTCACATTATTTAATTGGGTATTTTCTATAATAGTTCGCGATTCGATTATGAGTCGTCGAACACAAATCGACCAGAGGTCTCCGAGATGATAGGAAGCGCTGCGCCGGTCGCTGCGCATGCGCATTCGGCCGGAGAGAGTAACCTTGATCGAGAGGCGCGCGAAAGTCGATATCGATTAAGAGCGTAATAAAAGCAAATAACTTTCATTCGTCGGCAACAATCTAATACATGTCCGAGTGAGTAAAGCGATGGGTCGACCCTTAAAGACAAAAGTATAGTTCTTGATTTGATACGAAAATGGGCTAAACCTGTGGACAATGTCTATATATTTTTTTAAATATCTTGGGACATATATATATATATATATATATATATACAGCACCATCTGGTCCCAAACTAAGTAACGAGGCTTGTAATATTGGTACCAGATAGGTATAATATATTGATACTTTTTTTATATTTTATAAATATAAACATATAATATACAGAAACATCCAAACTCAAGACAATTATTAATTTTTAATTAATTAAATAAATAAATGTTTGTCTTGTGTGGGAATCGAAACCACGACCCCAGCGTAGCAAGTAGGATCACTACCACTGAGCTAATCGGGCAGTCGCTATATATAACGAATCCTAGGTTGACTTAAATTGTAAAGAAACATTAAGATATGAATAGTGACATTTTAAAATACGGCGGCGGTTGAGTATCAAAAACATTATCTAGGAAACTGAATACTCGTTTCAGCCACTGAACATCCACTCCTGGACATAAGCGTCTCCCTTAGATTTCCACGAAATACGGTCCTGCGCTACCCACAACCAACAGTGACCCACGACTATTACCAAACTTCCCGGTCCGCTTAGCGGGAGACCGTCCCAAACCGCGACGTCCAGTTCCTTGCCACTCGAGTCATTTTCTTCCCCAGCGGTTATCAGTTCTACTAGCGACGCAGCCTGCTTGCTCATTATCACTTAAGATAATTGATTATTTGAGTTATGTCGGTCACTCTGATTCTTCTGCGGAATTCCTCATTTCGTATCTTAACTCTCAAAAAAGTTCAAGCGTAACTCTATCTATCGCACGTGGAGTGATTCTACGCTTGTTCATGAGACCGATAGTTTTATTGGCAGAGGATATCAGAAAGAAATTCCAACCACGAGCGAATTAAACAAATGCAGTTTTAACTGTATCCAATACCTCGGTCAGTTTGGGATATTGTTAGCGAGACTATTGATGACTACGTTCCTCAGCAGCCCCCAAACCTCATTGAGCTAACATGGAGGATGAGGTCCAAATTTCTTTGTCAGTAGAAAGACGAGAACACATACATATATACGCGCGCGCGCGTGCACATGAACGCGCACGCACATAAACACACAGATTATAAGTTATTAGTTAATATTGCTGCAGCATAAAATCACAGTTTGCGTTTCTGATAATTGATAAGTGGATACGTAGAGTTACTAGCATAACCACTTAAATGGTAAACGACAAACGGTTATCGGCTCCCGATGGTAACAGTTAACGCTACCGTTCCGTCCGCCACTCCCGCGCCGGTCTCACTCCACATACGACAATAAGCTGCGTCCGTGTCGTATGTCGTCGCTAATGTCGGCTCTTCGTTTATTCTGCACCTGTTATTATTCCATTCAATTGAACAATACTGGCAATACTTTATAGTATTCTTTTATAATTTATATAATAATTTATTATTACTAGTATTGAATTTTTTCATGCACATATGAATTACAAATTGAACTTACGGACTTGCTACGCGAACTGATTGATATTCATAAAAGCAACTAAAAGAGAAAGAGGTTCGATTTTTTAAAAATAACCCTTTAAAGCGAGTCTCCATTGTGAAATTTTGAAAATTTTGTTAAGAGGAACAAAGTCTATCACCTTCTGAAGACCAATGACAACACGGATCACACCCAAAAAGCTCGTTATGAGTCATCCATAGAGACGTTCATAATCTGTTTAATTCTTCACTCTAATCTTTTGATATACGTTTCAAGATCCACCTATGTGTAGTGACACTTAAAGCGTTACGATATTTATTTATTATTTTTAGTATGTTTTTAATATCATTTAATATAAGTCTATTGACCTATATTAAATGGCTTTAAGAACGTGATATATTCTCTGGTGGTCTTCGAGGTGTAAAGAGTAAGTGGTTTAATTTGAATTTAACTTCAAGAATCATTGCTCAATTCCTCCGTGGTCAAAATGCGAAACCGGTACTTTCCGGTTCGAAGGCGACGCTCTTGACCGCTCGCCTATCCCCACTCATTGCAACTTATTAATAAATTGTAGAATTGAATAATATATTTTCTGTTTGTATCATAATTTAACGGAAACAACTCATTTTATTGACTCGAGTGATTGAAGTATACGATAAATAATAACAAATATTGCAGACTGAATTAGAAATTAATATTTTTGTATTCAATAAACAATAACCAATAGAACACAAGATTATTATATATTTCACCAATCATAACCTTGTATAAATGGATGAAAAAGTGAATTATTTGTCACGTAATGGGGCAATATATTCAAAGAAACACAAGCTTTGATGCTATTAAAATTATAATAATTCTACACTTTTGCTCGTGTGTGAAACCCTATACCTACAGCGCACCAAACGCCAATGAGCTACTTCCTTTTGGGGGACAGCCCTCGCTTTTTTTGCTGATATGGTCTACTGTGAGAACCAGAACTTGTCATTTGGCCGTCCTAACAATCATCTCCATTTAAATCCCCAGCCTTATATTAACATTTTATTGAGTACTGACAATTTACAACAAAGCATCTTTTGTACTTCTTCGCACGAACGATTGTTCTGACTGTGAATGTTTACACCTTAAATATGTTTGTATGCCGATCGATCGCGAACCGAACTGGTTTCCGACGTTACGCTCCAGAGATAGCGAAACTTCTTCTTCTTTTTGGAACGTACTTCGCGGCCGCCGCGTTACCGTAACGTAACGGGCCGTTCCCTAACCTCCTGACTTCTCGGCCAGTTCTTGGCTGTATGCTTAATCTGCGCGATTAACGAGCCGCCTTCACGCTCCGTTCTGGGCGGTTCGTTTGATGAATGGGAATCGGTCACGCCGCGGATGCCGTGTCCCTAAATCTCGTCGGACTCACGGTATGAGTTGTTCGTAAACGTTGGGACAGACGACTCGACATGCTTCCCTGAGGCACGGAGCGTGTGAACTGACTCGACTGAGTTAAAAGCTCATCGATCAATCGAACCCGTGGTCGAGATCGAAGCCAGTGCTCCTAGTTAAAAGACACTGAACTACCACCTCTCGGAACTGTCAAGAAAAATATCAAAATTTTTATTATAGGCACAAGCACCTCATCGATTCTCTTTTTAACCGACTTCAAAAAGTGGTTCTGTGATATTCTGTATGCATTTTTTTATGTACGTTCAGCGATGATTTCGTGAATTTGGCCAGATTTCGATTTTTTTTTATTGGAAGGGTATACTGCCGAAGTGGTCCCATAGTTTCTAAATCAGGATCTTATAATGGGTTCTCAGATAAATTGTAGGAAACCGTATTAGAGACACGTATAGTGTGTCTGAGCTTTTTTTTTAATTATTCAAGTTTATTTGTCGAGCAGTCATCATGTCATGTCACGCACAGCACTTCTTAACGGTTAGGGCTCACGCAATAATACTGCGATCTGTCGCCAGAAACTACTCTTAAATGGCTATTAGTGAAACCTAGTACTTATACACAAATATAGAATTAATTACCTATTAATTTACCTACATATTTTCATTCACTTATATGAGTCCAACGTGACAATCTTAGCAGACACACATCGAATCTCTTTAGCGATAACAGTAGAAATAGCCGAAATGCTTCGCACTTCGTCCGTACAAAAGTAAAGGAGATCCTTGGCCAATTCTATTAACCATGGCTTAATCCACATGCAAATTAACTAAACCAATTATAGTGGAATCTCAATAACTCGAACCTCGAAAAAAATTGCCATTCCCTTACGATGAACGCCTAAATATGCGGTATCTCGAATTATTTAGACTTTGTAACTCGAACAAAATGTTATTTCTCTACGAAGTATTGATAATACATATTTATACTCTATAACTCGAATTTCAAAAAAGAGACTTCGTAAGTCGTAGTTGCTAAAATGTAATGTCGTCTTACTTGGAATTCCCAGAAATAATAGCAATAAATTCCAAAATGAATATTCGGGTTCGGGGCTTCTAATCTATTGTTTTTGTTTTGTACGCGTGCAATGAATGAATACAAGTGACGCGGTCCGTTTTCTGAGCCTCGGTCAAATTGTGTGGGATCCACCACGAGCACAGCTTTTTTATACCGCTTTTTCGGACGTGGACGGGCGACCATCACGAAATTCGTCACTGAGATTGACACGATCGCGCTTGAATTCTACAAACCAGTTATAAATAGGCGTCTTCTATGGTGATTCATTGCCAAAAAACAATTCGAAACCGATAAAGGCTCTGCTGAGCTATCAAATTACATTTGAAATCGTAGAAAATAGTACGCAAACATTCACAACTCGAATCAACATGGTGACGAAGACAAGCAATTTTTAAAATGACGCCAAAATTAAAAACAATTGAAAGTTAGATGAAACAAACTGTATTCTATAGCCAAAGAGTTCCATTTTCAAATGTAGTAATCACTTTTTAAATATTGTTCATGTAAGTGGTCAATTCAAGAAATTCATAGTGCACTCCCCCCCCCTTTTATTTATACATTAGTGTATTATACATATAGGCTACAATTCATAAAGTTATTAGCTTTTACTCACAACTTACTTGCGTGATCGCAGAACGATTTCTTCACTTATGCCGGTTAGTTATTGATAACTACAATGTTTAATACGGATTCAAATTCGATATCGATTCCATATCGGTATCGTGCGCAGGGTCGGGGACAGGGTCGAGAGATTAAGTGAGATCGTTTTTTAAGAAAAATATTAGCGGCATTATGAGTGTTTTTGTGGTTGCTGACGTCATAACGTTATCAACCATATCAGCGATCGATATGAAAGATTTGGTTGTATATCCATGCGACCGAAGCCGCCGATCAATTATGTATATTTTGAAGAGAAACGGGATCTAGATCCGGGCCAGAATTGGACTCAAATCGGATTGGACTCAAACCTAAAGCAGAGGTAATATCGGGATGATGGTTAACAGACTGATCGGTCGATGGAAGTGATGAACGATTTGATGTCCTTGGAGAAAGCTGGTATTATGTAAAATTAAAAACCTGCATGCACATCAATCATAATAATATATGATGTATTTATGGTTCGTTATACATTCAGACCATCAGAGCTTGGAGTAATATAATATACATGATTATTAATAAATAACCTAGCATTCAGGAATAAAAAAAATATCAAAGAATCCGTTCAAAGTAATACGAGACTTAAAAAAACATTCTCAAAGCACTCGTTTGTCGTGATGTTTGACAATATTATTTAAACATCTCACTACTTTCTACTACCCATTGAGGTCTGTATTATCAAAACGTGGTGTAAATTGCATCTAAGGTAGTTATCGTAGTAGGTACTTGAAGTTAAGATTAAGGCAACCGACGACGACAACGGGACAAAAGAGATAGTATTAGTTGTATTTTTCGCATCATCATCGCATGTCATGACGACATGATTTGTCATGATACTGCCAGATGCAGATATTTGTTTTATTTTTCCAATTGCCAATTCTTATATATGAAAATGTTAAAAATTACAAAAAATTAGGTACAAAAATTTGTAAAGTCAATCAAAACGTGATTGCTACGTATTCTTTCACTGACAAGCTAAACGAAGTGATTAGCAAGGGTGATCATTAGTCACCGATTCAATTATTAGTTGATAATTAAGTCCGTAATTCAATTATTTTATACACGTGGTAATAAAAAATGACGTACCTACATGCAGTTTGAGGTCGCGGTCGAGGCAACGGGACATTATTGTGTCTCGGCTCTACGTTCCGTTTCACGTTTTACGCAATATTCTCACGAGGTCGACGGCTTTGTAGCCACTTCCTACGGTAAATTAGAAATAGATATACATACATTATTTACGTCGTATTTCTATTATTGCGATCCTTTCCTTTTGCGTTCTAAAAGACAGCGATATTGAAACAGAAACCTATGCCTATGGTCTACATCTGTATCTACTGTTTACCTTATCAGAATTTCAACTCTCCTAAGATTTACGTTCTGAACCTTATGCACTGCGTTTCTACGAACTCTAAATATATTTTAGTATTTTTTTAGACCTAAGAATCCGTCTCCATACATCCCAAAGATGCAAAACACGGAGATATCTTTATCCTATATACATATCTCAATATTCCGTTATTTTAATGGGATCATTTTTTTTGTCCACTTTTATACATATTACAAATAATAATATTGTAATTGTCTAAAAATGTATCAGCTCTTGTTTCAAGCTAGTAATTTCTCTGTGCGCTTGTAACACTGAAACAACAAAGGTATTAAAGAAAGCACGTCTTATTACTAAATTGACTTGTATTATAAAAAAAAATACGAACACTGACACTGGATAAGTAATATTTTTTGATAGACCGTAAAACATTCAAAAATCGCAACGCCTATTAAATAAGACGTTCACTTCGTGGGCTAATACTATGCCTACTGCCGACATGGCGAAACTTTTTTAAACAAATTAACCCTCCATCCAAAACCGGGAGTAGTTATTGCATTAAGCTTTCGTCCGTCTTGTATTACGCTTCCATCTGCACATATCTTTGTGATGTTATTACTTTGAAATGAATGAATCGATTCCAATTACACTTTTTCACTTGAAAATTGATTCTTGTTGTTTGTCAAAAAAGTATTTATCCGTTTACAAACCATTCAGGTTTCACCCAATTCGGTTTTTTATGTGGTTAAAACACCCGCAAACCTTTGAATCTAACAATGCCCTAGAGAATATTAGACCCTTCCAAAGAATAAAACCCCGATCTCAGCAATCGCATATTTGAAAATAAAATGTGAGCTTCAATTCAAATTTTTATTTTTGCGGGAGGAGACTAAAAATCGTTTAAAGTTAGATATGATATCAAGGCTGCGCACGGTCTTCCAAATGAAAAATACACCACAAAGAACAAGAACTAGCTAATGTTTGGCGTCATTAATATAGCGGGGATATGTACTTCACGACCGCGTGAAAGCAAATAAATAATAGTTTAAAAACAAACGAAAAAACACGTTTTTATAGATAACGGTACTAATAAGTAGAAAATAATTTTCAACAAATTAAAATTAAGATTGTGATTAACAAAAAATATGTTTTTTTGTTCATCACTTTATTTATTGAATTTTTTTTCCACTTTTTAATTTGATTATCTACAAAAGCGTAATTTTTATTGAGTTTTTTTAAACTTTTATTCATTTTTTACTTTCTAGTTCAATTTACCATTAGTGCATGTCTTTTAATTTTTTAGACGGTAATTTATTGAGGTTATAACTACCCTATGACGGAAGCGGGTGATTTGCGCGTCTGCCGCCTACCTTGGATTTTGTTAATGTGAGTTTTGTAGAGTTTAGTTGCAATTGGAATATATTTAATATAACTCGTTGAAAAACTACTTAGACGGGAAAAGGGCAATTTTCGCGTCTGCCGTCTCCCCTGGACGTGATAGCCGTTCTAGGCTGCCTCTCCGAAAAAAATATTTTATACTCTTTTGTCGCATTTTTCCTTTTTTGTAATAAAACTTCAAAATTTATCGAGTTCTTACGTTAGATTTTCTCATTATAGTGGACAGAAAAACAATAGAAAAATAGTTGTACAGCATTTTTACTTTTAATTTTTTAATTTTTGAAATGTCGTCTATTTAATGATATCAAAACTAGCCAAATACAAACAGCACAACCAAAGACATTTTACTGCAGCTTTTTACTTATGAAGTACGAAATTTTTTTTCCCCGACCTAATATTTATAATTCTCTGATAATTGAAAAATTATTTTGAATGTACTATTAAAGTAAATGTTTCATCCCCTCAAAAGGTTTCTGTGAATATTTTCAATAAAATCCCATGGTCTATACAAGACTTGCGGTACATCAGCAAATACCTAACACTATATGTCAAATAAAATGTAAATGTGAGATCTAATGAGTTAAACAAAGTGAGTCTTAGGAAATGTGTGGGCGGATAAAAAAAGAAAGACAAACAATCTGTTTCTGTCTAAAAAAAATAAAGGTTTAATCCAGGCGCAAAAACAGTCTAAATAGACATTTTCATTGTGTTATCAGTATTTTTTATCAATCTATTGATAGATATTTCCGGCAAGATTCGCAAACATCATTTTAAGCGCATTGTTTCGGCAAATAAAACTTTTTATATATAAACATATTTATATATAAATATATTAATTATTTACAATCAAAAGTATAAAATAATTCTTTGGTCAGTGTTTAAGAAGTTAAAAATCAAATATGAAAAGTAGTGATATAAAGCGTCAGAAATAAATATTAAAATGAGAATATAAAAATAGTATATTTACGGAGTGCAAACATTAATTTTATTTTCGTGTTACTGTCATAATGAATTACTATTACGATCGTGTGCGCAGATTTTAAGATTATGTATTAAGTGGTGCGTATGCTGTTATATGCAGTGTGTATTTACTGTGTACAATTATCACAGTTGCGTGTGTGATAAATGAAAAAATAAATTGTAATCTCTGCGGCGGCAATCAGAACCAAATAGGACGTATGTCAAAAAAATTTGAGCTGCAAGAAAACCCCTAGGAATTTATTTCGAATTATATAGAAACTTTATGTCACAAAATGTGTTCGTAGTGTACCATCTCATTTATGTAACACAATTTTACAATTTTTATTCGCAAAAGTGTGGATAAATTTAAAACAGAATAATTCTACAGTCACGAATTAGTAGATCATCGACACTAACGTTGAATTAAAAATTAACTCAGTTTATTAGATTATCTTTAGATGGAGTAAGAGGAGGGTATCTCATTATTACTTAAGATGTCAAAAGAAAAAGTACAATTTTGAATCAAAGATAAACACTGAATCTTAGTTTTTGCAACGACGCGCTCCATTGGCTCTCCTGATGGGTGTAATGGAAGGCAATTGTAAATCAGCCCACTCAATGGATTTATTACTTAACAAATGGTAAATAATCATTATAGTAATTAAATAGATTTTAGTATTTTTTTATTTGAATATCATTAATAATGAGTGATGCACTTTATTATTTGGTACGCGGATAATCATAAAAAATGATAGAAATTGTAACCGTTGATATACCGAATAAGTTGACAAATGAAATCTGTGACTGCTTATCTATTAAATCTTAAGAAAAAACTCAATTGTAAACAATAATACTATCGTTAATACTATGTAGATTTTTATAATTAGATCTAAATCGTAAAATTAGATGATCTCATTATTATATAACAATAAACAATGTAAATATTTGTTTCCCATTCACCAAGAAACTTGTATATCCGTAATACACATTTTTCATTACATAAATTCGAAATTAAGATTTTTTTAAAGGTTTAATTTCATAACGGTTCGAGGTAACTATAAAAAAAAAACAAAACTTTGTTCATTGTAATATTTATATATGTCGGTCTTATGAATCTTCCCCTAAGTATGTCGTGTAAACTTATGTCAGTTTACACTGTGAGTAGAGCGGCATAATCTTTTGTAAATTATGAGGTCATTATGACGTTATTCAAAATACAAAATTTGTAACGTAAAATTTTGCACAAGAATTGTTTAATTTCTAATAATAATAAATTATAGCACAATTTAAATTTTAGGTTAGATCCGACACTTGCCATTGATGTTCAATTTTCACTCCACTCTTCTAGTCCGCTTAATGATCGATTTGACTTTTGGCGAAAGTTTAGTATGAGACAGAAATGTCTCATACTAAAACAAGTGTCTTGGATGACAAACTTTCAGACACCTTTACATGTTTATTAATATACATCGTCACTGTGACGTATTTTAATTGTCAATGAAAACACGTACTTAATTGTTTCATGTGGTTTTATGTTTATTTGTGATAAGTTATCCTAACTGCACTTGTGTGCACATTTCTCATTTTAAATTTTAGTCAAGTTCATCCCAAAACTAACCATTTATAAATGAAAATGGCTAATTATGTCAAATTATTTAACAAAAAACATCGTCAAGTATAATTTACCTTTATAGGATTAATGAACAGGTATCATGAAAAGATATACCTAAACGTATTGTTCATATTATTTTTTCGTTTTATTTTAAGAAATGTATATAAAACGAGTATGTCCGGCGGAAGGGGTGGCAAAGGGTGAATATATATCAAAACAAAGTCATATAAAATAAGGACTTATATATATTTATAAATTCCATACATCCTTCACTGGTCTTATCATAACGCATAAGTCTAACGAAGTGGGCGGGTGACCGCTAGTTATTTTACATAGGAATGTAATAAGCGGAGATCTGTGAGCTCTGAACATAAGAGCGATTATTATTTAACAACTGGTTGTCACAGAGCAGCTTTTCACATGATAGAATTCGTCTACAATCAAACGCGTCTTTCTGTAGAATGCAAATTCGTTAGTTTCGCTATCGGAATGGCGAACTCATAATAAATATACAGTGGAATGCGCGCCAGACGCCCGCGCCGATCTTATCTCGCTAATTACACGTGGGAGGAGATAAAATCTCAGTATGCGAACGAACAGGTAGGTATATTAACTAACTATGAAGATGCACGAGTGTAGGTACGTTAAAGCTTCAGAAGTATCGTGTGTTTTTCTTTCCGAGAAAATCATATGTAACGGACAACACTTAGGACACTGATGATGCAACGAGATCGGGATTTAAAATGACAATCTAGTGCCTATGATATGCGCACGTTCTTAAACAGATGACTTCTCGTGATGCAACGAGATCGGGATTTAAAATGACAATCTAGTGCCTGTGATATGCGAACGATCTTAAACAGATGATTTCTCGCGATGCAACGAGATCGGGATTTAAAATGACAATCTAGTGCCTATGATATGCGCTCGATCTTAAACAGATGACTTTTCGCGATGTAACGAGATCGGGATTTAAAATCACAATCTAGTGCCTATGATATGCGCTCGATCTTAAACAGGTGATTTCTCGCGATGAAACGAGATCGGGATTTAAAATGACAATCTAGTGCCTATGATATGTGAACGGTCTTAAACAGATGACTTCTCGTGATGCAACGAGATCGGGATTTAAAATGTCAATCTAGTGCCTATGATATGCGCACGTTCTTAAACAGATGACTTCTCGTGATGCAACGAGATCGGGATTTAAAATGACAATCTAGTGCCTGTGATATGCGAACGATCTTAAACAGATGACTTCTCGTGATGCAACGAGATCGGGATTTAAAATGACAATCTAGTGCCTATGATATGCGCACAATCTTAAACAGATGACTTCTCGTGATGTAACGAGATCGGGATTTAAAATGACAATCTAGTGCCTGTGATATGCGAACGGTCTTACACAGATGACTTCTCGTGATGCAACGAGATCGGGATTTAAAATGACAATCTAGTGCCTGTGATATGCGAACGATCTTAAACAGATGACTTCTCGTGATGCAACGAGATCGGGATTTAAAATGACAATCTAGTGCCTATGATATGCGCACAATCTTAAACAGATGACTTCTCGTGATGCAACGAGATCGGGATTTAAAATGACAATCTAGTGCCTATGATATGCGCACAATCTTAAACAGATGACTTCTCGTGATGTAACGAGATCGGGATTTAAAATGACAATCTAGTGCCTGTGATATGCGAACGGTCTTACAGATGACTTCTCGTGATGCAACGAGATCGGGATTTAAAATGACAATCTAGTGCCTGTGATATGCGAACGATCTTAAACAGATGACTTCTCGTGATGCAACGAGATCAGGATTTAAAATGACAGTGCAGAATTGATCATAAATTCTACGTTTTTCTCCTTCGAAAGTTTATTTGTCTGTTTGGCCGTGTGAGAACTGGCATTGTCGTGGTGCATATGACACAACGTTTATGGTTATTTTTACGGAGTTCGTCTATAAGTTCCGGCAAATAAATGGTCGTGTACCAATCACTATTCACGGCACGACTATTGTCTAAAGCAACAGTAGTGACTTATCTAGTTTTATTAAAAAAATAAATGAATACTGCTGAGCTATCAAATTACACTTAAAAACGTAGAAAATCATAATACGAAAATTTTCACGACTTAAATCCACAGTGACGAAAACAATTAATTTTTAAAATGATGCCAGAATGTAAAAACAATTAACAGCTACATGAAACAAACTGTACGCTACAGCCAAAGAGTTCCATTTTCAAACGTAGTAATTACTTTTAAATATTGTTTTTGTAAGTGGCCAGTTACTAAAAACCTAACCTAGCCTAGATACGCGTGATAAACATCACAATCTTAGCCGTCGTGCAACCGGGCAATAAAAATTAACGTAGACACGATAACATTACCAGTTTTGTCACTTTTCAACACTTTTTTCCGTATCTTTAATTGACAGTCGTAGGCTTCAGCGACGTCACGCGAACCGGCAGTCACTGAAACGATTAAACGTAACAAGTGAATCATATTATTCAATGTATTAATTAGTTCAAAATGAATGCAAGTTTGAAACGTTCAAGAAATCAAATATGAATGTAAATAAACCTCAGCTGAGCAATGTTGGTATCAATTAATATGGGATTACGAAATCAAATAGGTTCGTAAAATAGACAGGTACATTTGAAATGCCTAAATCATCTCAGCAGTTATACGGTTTTATGAGTTTTTACGTCGATTCTCTAAAAGTAGCATGAAAAATAGGTTCATGGGCCGCGGTGACCATCTTCTTTCCAATGACCCGGATACTCGTTTGCCCCCTTATGAATTTCATAAAGAAATGGTGTATAAGAATAATGAAAATTAATATTTATAAATTCGGTATTTACGAGTGTTTGAACGAAGTGTGGTCAACCGTGTAGCGTTAACAAATAGGATATTTTTTTATCAACTCTCTATTAGTTATATTTGTGTGTAGCAAACTCTAAAAGTCGATATTTACTCACTTTTGATTGTCGTATCAATTTACAACTGCAAATGTTTGTTCTTCTACGACAACACAATAATATGGTACTGTGAGCTAATTTTTAATTTGAAGGCAGAGTTTGGGTACGGCGTTTAGAAAATATAAATTTTTAGACTGTGAAGTTTTCCTAATACGTATTTCTGCGAAGAGCTTCTCAAATACGGGCATAACTCGTGCTTTGAATAACTTACAGATGTTACAAATAATAAAAATCGAATACATTTCAGAGCGCAGGTGCAATTATACCAACATAGGTGTGTACTCTCGAAGGACAGGACAAAGTAATGTATAATTTTAATGAATAACAAACATATAGCTTTAGTTATAAGAATAATCTTTCATCCAGCAAAATAAATTACAACTACCCTTCTATATACATGCGATTCATAACATTATTTATCTATTATAGAAGGTTATTATTATGATTTAATATCCGACATAATAAATATGGAGTGAGAGATCAAACACCGATCTATCTATCAAATTTTCTGTAGTATTTATATTCTTATTGGGTTTGCCAGCATTTTTTTTTAATTTTGCATATTTTTTACTTTTATATATTTTTTAATAAAAGCGCATGGGCACAATTGCGCGGATATATAAAATTTAGATCTATAACCTCTTCCACGACCTCCTTCAACTTGAACCCGCTTTCAAGACTAATTTCAATTGTAGAGAGCATCTTAATTAGAGCGCTGCGGACGAGTTCCGAACGCAGGGCACGCGCGGAGATCACATCCAAAAGAGAAACAGACGTTTTAGACACGTTAATGGCCCGGTTTCACCCGCTGTGTCGCCGCAGCTCCGGGCGTGTGTCTGCGCGAACGCAGGAAAGTGGGCGACCGTCGTCACCGAGAACACGTATCACGGACGCGACCTCTGCCGGTTGAGCTTTCACGAGCGCGAGGAAATCTCGTCGCTTTAGTAAAATTCACCGGCGAATCTTAATAAAGTTGGATGCTTTAGCATCATCCGGGATGTGTTTATATATACATATATTAAAGTACACGATTTCAATATGCACAATATATATATATATATAAGAACTAACTGCGAGTTATTTTAATATTTGTTAAAAATACTTATTTCCGTCCCGTAACTGAACGGTCTTGTAGGATTATTTTAGTGTTTGTTTGTCGGTAATTAAACGAACTGGAGAGTTAACAATAAAAATAAATATGTAAAACAATAGCCTAATCGTAGTCGTGTAATTTTAAGAGGTGAAAAAAGTATCAATTTGGATAGTTAGTTCAAAACTAAAAAAAGCCGGAGTTTACATTTTATCTAGTAGAAATTCCGATTTGAACAAGCCAAATCTATGAGTAAATACAAAAATGAATTTTAATCCGTTTGTCGCTTATAAATAAACTAAAACACTTCTTTATCCATTAACTGCCCATAGGTCGGCATTATTGAAGTAATTTAAAAACTAGTGTGACCTGTTTTCAAACGGTGTTGCTGTGCACTATTACCACAAAAATCGCAATTGATTAGAATTCTATACAGCTGTCAACCAAAATAGTTTAGTGTGTAATTTTATTTTTAAGCGCAATAAATTTTTCCCAATTTTTTCAAACAGTGCCTTTATTTTTTTTTCGCATGTACGTTCGACAATCTTAAGAACTCATTTATAAAGATTTTTTTTAAGATTGTTAATTCAAATTCAAAATTAAAAATAACTTGTTTTCATATATTATAACACTTCTAACACGTCACAAGATTTTAAGACTTTAAATTTTACCACTTTGTCACTCGTTAGCTATGCGAAAAGGACTTTTCCCTGAAGAAGAAGGAGCGAGAATGATAGAAAATTTCAAAAAACAAAGTGATTCTTCAAACACAACATAATGCAGGAATATTCATATGGCTCAATTAAGAAAAAGTAACTAAAATTTTTATGCGGCAACACGATCTCTATATTTGCAATTCACAAAAGCTATTACTCTCTATATATTCATATTCATCTATGGCTATTACTATGGATGATTAGTTGTCGTTCCAGACTCCGTCCGCTTCATACAGACATTTCACCGAATTTCCTACTTCATTGTGTCACTCGAGGTTCATAAAAACAAATCATAAACTATAGACAACAAATTGAAGTATATAAAATCTTTTCTAATAAATAATATAAAAAAGTTTAAAAGTACAAATTGATCGTCAATTTTTAATCGCTATTACGAAACATATAAACTGAGCTGAGCTGCCAGTGACAGAAACGACATTGTTGCTAGTTCACAAAAACCGACCGACCCAGTAGCTCCTTATACGGCCGCTTTAAGCGATATGGTCTCACATATCCTACCATATCTTTATGATAATGAAGTACATGTCCTGGTAACATTTCGAAATGCGTTGATATTATATGGACTATTGTAATAAACTAAGAGCCACAGATCGACGTTGTATAAAATTGCATTCGAGAAAATTATACGATAAGCTGTATTTTCCAATAAAGAAAAACTGAGTTGACATGACATATAGTCGGCGGCACATTGCAAAGGGAAATAATGTTTTTTTACGTAATACAACTTTCAGAACTTACATATGTTCACCATTTAGGGAACATACCCATATTACGTGACCGGTTCATGGGGGGTCTTCAAAATACCACGCTCGGGCACGGGGGGCTCAATGCTTCATCACGTAGTCTGACAATTCTCGCGCTTTTTCGGAAATATATTCAAATGGCGCGCAGCGTTCAGCACGTTTTAAACTCACAGACTGCAACACTAACGCAAATGTGCCGGGACGCCAGCTGATTCAAAACTGATAGTTTTTGTACTCATTTAGAAGTGGGGCGCTTATATAGTATTCTATTTGTAGTAAAACGTAATAGTCCAAGATCCCAGAGCGATAAGACACAACTTATTTTCACATAAACGAAACCTCATGTTCTCAGTAGTGTCTTATGTGCTCAGAATACCTGCGCGCTTGTGGAGCTTGCCGAGTGACACCTGGGCAGGTACCAGGTGTGAAAGGTAACAAAATTAATAATTATTTAACTAAATTTTTATAGCTGATTTTTATATATATTTTGTAGAGTATTATTATAAGAAGTTATACCATAAGCGTCAGACACTTTTCATGGGCCAGAACTTTTGTCAGACGCTTTAAAGCTCTACAAAAATAAATGAACTTAACTTATTTTTATGTCTGACTTTTAAATATGTTGTTAAGACAATTGTTACGAAGTTATATTTAATTAGTCAGACAAAATTTATTGACCAAACACCCGCTAAATTGCAAAATTACTCAGCCGTGAGTATGAGCGCGAAAGCATTATGCGCATGCGTCTCAGAGTATATATATAAAAAATACTTACGGTACAGCTTCCGATATAAGATTTTTGCATCTCTATTTCAATAAGATTAATTTCAATATTAACGTAATAATTAGTCAGTATTAAAGTAAATTAATTCATTTAATATATTTGTTATAATTAATCTGTTCAGAGCTATTTTTTCTTAGAAAATTTTTTATTTTATTGTAAAAAACATCAGTTGAAATTATTTTTTTTACAAAATCATTTTTGTAAAAAAAAATTTACCCATAATTAATTAAAACAAGCATTTATTTAATTGTTTAATCATCGCAATCATCATAACAATTATTTGAATTTTCATCATTTAACCAATCATGATACTGTCAACTGAGTCATCATCATCTTCATCGTCATCAGTTATGTTGTTGCTGACATCTTCTTCTGCAAAAACAATTAAAAGAATTAATTAAAATACATAAAATTACAAGTTTAATAAATTTTAATCTTGAACTCCAATTATAGTACCTGATTGTTGAAGAGATTCACCAACGTCCCTTGGTAATGGTCACCATCAAACCAATGAAAGTGAAACTGGTTTTCTTCAAACCTCCATCCATTTTGTTCAGGAGTAAAATGGTTGGTTGTTTTCATGTGCATAATTCCATATGCTAGAAATGTAATTAGCTCGTAGAACTTGTTGGAATAACTCAGTTTACACGGTGGTAAACTGTTTGCATCAAAGTTTTTAAATTTTACGGTTAAATTCTTCATTTATATTAGATACGCTGTAATTATTTAAAAATAGCTGAAGACGGGCAGCGTTAACATCGTATGTATCAGGAACACTATAGATTTCACAGATAAACTTTTGGATAATCTTGAAAATATCTTCTTGTTTGTGCTCACCAAGTGATTATCAAGTAATGTAATCACTCACAAATTACACGACGTAAACAACAAAAACATGTGGTCTCACAGATCGAACTATACTGTATACCATTAGGTTACACGCAAAGGACACATACACAATACCTGAAGAATTGCACGAATGAGAGAAGGGAACTGAGTTAGTAAGACCGTCTATTCGCTCCGAAACGCACCTATAATGCTTTCGCGCTCACGGCTGAGTAATTTTGCAATTTAGTGTTTGGTCAATAAATTTTGTCTGACTAATTAAATATAACTTCGTAACAATTGTCTTAACATATTTAAAAGTCAGACATGTAAAATAAGTTAAGTTCATTTATTTTTGTAGAGCTTTAAAGCGTCTGACAAAAGTTCTGGCCCATGAAAAGTGTCTGACGCTTATGGTATAACTTTATAATAATACTCTACAAAATATATATAAAAATCAGCTATAAAATTTAAGTTAAATAATTATTAATTTTAGTTACCTTTCACACTTGGTACCTGCCCAGGTGTCACTCGGCAAGCTCCACAAGCGCGCAGGTATTCTGAGCACATAAGACACTACTGAGAACATGAGGTTTCGTTTATGTGAAAATAAGTTGTGTCTTATCGCTCTGGGATCTTACTCTATAAGTACCTGTTACAATATGTTTTAAAATAAGATTTTCTCCTTAATTATATTAACTTTCTGTTAAAAAAATTATGCATTACTACGTGAAAACTAGGGGAGGGGGTGTCTTAGCATATACTACGCTTGGTCACCGAAGGGGGGAGGTTAAAAATTATAAAATACGGGTCACGTAATTTGGGTATGTTCCCTACTATATCTTTCTCGAGTGTGTTATAATTGGATTTAAAATGATAATGATTGGCTGCAAAAATTATTATTTATTTAATATGTTTATTAATTTTAGATACAAGAAAATATATTATTAAATTAACAAGGTAAATTCATTCAATTGGGTTATAAACAGGAAAAAGCGACAAGCAACATAGCAAAAGTACAGCATACATCGGTTTTTTACTACTCCCGGAAGTCGCTACTCTATTATTTATTATTTTTGCGAATTCAGTATCAAATAATTACAACTCGCACATTTAATGCGTCATATTGCAAAAATAGAAAACAGGCTTATTAAACGGAAATAAAACATAGATCATAGAAAGTCTCCAGTGACAGGTTTTAAGTCTAAGTTGGAACTCGTCAAATCAACATTATAAACGACTTTTACCGCAGAGAAATGTAGTGAAATAATACAAAGATATAAGTATTAGCTCGGATAAAAAGCTTGCCATCCATGTTTTTATAGTGACACTTGCTACGTGGTGGGGTCATATTAGTGTTAAGATGATCTATGCTATAGGGGTTAAGAAATTCAATAATGTCGTATTTCGAGTGTAATTCTTTTGTCTACGAAAATGAGGTATTTTTGATTTGATTTGATTCATCTAGATCAAAATCGATAATGGGAACAGGAAATATATTTTTTTTGTTGGCACTTGCCATACTTGCCAACAGAAAGCGCGAGCAACACCTCATTTTGAAATAATAGATTTTCATTTTTTTTAGACTATCGAAAAAATATTATGTGAACATTTCTGATTTAAATCATATTTTTCATATTCATATTTAAATCATTTCATCATATTTAAAATATGATCACCTAATAGCTATTTCGGCAAAAATGTATAACGATCTGTTCAAAGATTTTTGTCCCTAATTGCAACACACACCTTGTGTTTACAACGAATTCGTTAAGATGTAGATTCGTGATTAAGACTACTGCGAATTAATAAAATATTTATTACTTCAAATGTTTAAGAGTATTTACTATAGATGACCTTATAGAACGTAATTTTAAATAAATATCAGCAAGGATTTAATATTACATAAAAAATTTGGTTGCCTGTAAAGTCGGTATACGGGCGAAAGTTTTACGTGACAACGACTTTGAATGGTAAAATCATTTTAATGTGAATATTCATTCGTATAGTAGGAAGAAGGATGAAATAATAGTAACAATTTAAAACATTTATTTATACAAAGATTATATTTAAAACATTAATTTATACAAAGAATCTCGCACTGAATTTCATATTAACAAAATTTTATTTTACCTTTACACATACATACGTATTTATATACAAATATACATACAATAACTTGCAATACATTTGCAAGCTATGCACTAATTCTCTAGTGCTGCGCGCGGCAGACCGATCATAGTTGAGTGGGAGAGACGCAAGGCGGCGGGTCTCTCTCTCGTTCGGTGACTCATCGTTACGTTACCGAGCGTTACACTTTTCAAAGTGACTCCCAGCCGCAACCTAATTTAAGACGTTGTCACGTCAAAACTAAACCCTAATATAAAGTAAATCCAAATCACGAAGTTGCCTTAGAATAATGCTGAAAAACGAAGTTATGCGAAAATATAATAATAGAATAATTTAAAAAGTGACTCAGTACGAATCGGCTTTTATATACGAGACCGCCACAGATGCCGCTAGAGGGCTCGTCATATTGATTTATCACTGCGCTTGACTCACACAAGGCTACTGCACCGTATCAATTTTTCTGTAATTGCATCCAAAACAATCTCAATCTAAATATGTGGAATATGTCTTAGAAGCATTTTTTAGAAAGTAAAAGATATTTGAAAAGTACTATGACTCTAAAGGTGTTTATCTACTGCACACTATGAGCTATAAAATATACGCATAATATAAATATATTTCTCGAAGATTGCATTTCTGCTGTGCTACGAAACCTCTATTTATATCCTTAAATTACATGAGTGTTTCGAAATAGTTAAATTATTACTTTGCAATATTTCTTTGACACATATTTCTCTCTCTTTAAAACAGTATAATCACAAATCGTATACATATATACAATTTTCAAGTTGAAAGCACATTTAAGAGGCGTTATAAATATTTTGACGTATGGAACTCGATGGAGCAACCGCGCTTAGGTATTTCGCTCTTAATTATTCGACATGTGCGGCGTGGCTGTGCATAAGTAGGTTAGTGGCCAGTTTGCTATTGGTTGCACAGATGTGCACTTAAGCCTCGACACACGTGAGAAAATGTAAGCCGGCAAACAGTGGACTTTGTTACTTAGATTTCCTTGAGCGTAATAACTTTTTATTGCGCAATATGTATTTATATAATATTATTGGTAAAATCGGTAGCTCTAGACTATCATAAATACAGATGAAAGCAAGTTTCACGAGAAAAAATAACAAAAACTAGATTCAAAACAATAACATTTTATTGTTGATTCAGATTAAGAAAAATTTAATTATCGAGAGTAAAAAGTAAAAAATAGATTAATATAAATTTCCTTTTATTCTTTAGAGTAACAAATAAAATCTCACTTCTGGGCCGAAAAAATTTAAATTTACTTTTTCGGAACACTTTTGCTTTTTCTAAACAATTTCGTGTATTAGTAATTAAATTTATCCTACACAATGAACATGTCTTATAAGAACGTACCAGATTATATACGGGAATGCTGTTAATCTGTTTAGAGCATTAAACGCACATAAAGACCAAGTTTTTACCCGACATCGGCGCTACCAACGTAAAAGTATATGTGATTGTTATAGTTAATTGTTGTTTATTATTGTTTATTACAATTTGTTATAGTTATGGCACTCCGTGTTAATCGTTAGGATAAATTTATAAGTTTATGTGTTTAGATAAGTAAACACCACTATATGAAAATTGTTAAGACGACGGCAAAATGACAAGCTTAGCTTTTTCATAACATATATGGAGAGATACGTTAATTTTTTTCATTTAGCTTGTACAGCGCATACATGCTGCAGTAATATCCTAATAAATTGTGTAACTGTTTCTATTTCAATAAGAAAATGTTGTAAAAGAAATAAATAGAATTATAATAGTAATCATAAGATAATATTTTCATGTATCTAGATTTTAGTTTAATCTTGTAAAATTATTCAAACTTGGTGTACTCAATCAAGGATAAGGATAGCCTAAATATTATAAAGCTCTGCTGGGGACTATGTGAAGGCAGGAGAAGTGAGTCGATATTCGGTTCAATTAGAAAAATATACAACAAAATGTATATAAAGATAATAGTAAATGTATTTATGCGAAGAAATTTTCGATGTATATTAAATTACATAATCAACGACGTAAACTTTTAAACGCATACTTTCGTCTTGATTCGTCGCTGCATAGTAATTTGATTGAGTAAAAGATATACGAATACGATACGGATTAGCATAGATTAATTTCCGTCGATTTCAGATAATGATTTAATGCATACACATTGTCAGGTCAGCATTCCGATCGCCGCTCGCTGCGCGTGCGCGTCCGGTTCGGCGGTCCCTGCGTGCCGCGTGCGTGACTGAGTCAGTGAGTAGCTTTGTGCAGCGTTTTGTTTCTTAGAAACATTGTAAGACGTGTTTCCTTCGAATAAGAAGAAACGAAATTGCCAATGTTTGCGATGCGTCAAACTGGCGCAGCGGTTGAATACTATTAAATGGTCGATTTAAAATCGATATTACGACCCGTAGCTTTCAAAACAAACCTCTTTTTTTTACTGTAATCAAAGAATTATTCCTGTCTCAGTCGATTCAGAGAAAGCTACGAATCATATTTAAATATAACTATTATTACTTAGTCGGTGTCTCTAATTTATGTTCTAAATTTATTGCATCATCCATCATGTACTTCTGTTTGAAGTCGCTCAGACAGATATTGATTTCCTGCAGGTGTTCGAGCAATTACGCTTGAGAAACAAGTTCTTGCTTCGTATTTTTGTTTTGTGCGTTATACATTCGCTAAAATGAAATTTGACAAAAAGCAAGGTCTCACAGCTCAAGTAAAACGACTAAAAATAGTTAATTTGCAGTTACATTATTGAATTAGTTTTGCAATTATAATTTGATAATTTTCAGTCGGAGTATGGATCGTGATGTACACTGATCTATGGAAACCACTTTTTATCTTCCCGCTAATTTTGAAAAATGCGTACATTTAAAAAGTTTTACATTAATTTTCTTAAAAAAATTAAAACAGTAAAATCGTGACAATTCACTAATTGATATTTCGGTGGTATCGCTATCGAAAACAGGCGAAAATAATCGAGACTTTTTGGTATATGAAATATCTACGTACATAATTAAGTATATTTGGAACTCTCAGGGTGCGAGTCGTATTCGAACTTGCCTGGTGTTATTTTTTTTACATAGACGTATATTGCATTAGCGATAGCCAATGGACATTACATTTTTTGATACATGTACATACACTAGCTTTTACCACGGCTCCGCCCGATTAAACAATCTTTTTTTGTTTTGGATGGGTTTTGCCTAAAATCCGTTCTTCTACGTCCAGAGAAGAGTAACTGTGCCAAATTTCAAGTCAATCGGACCTATAGTTTCGGAGATCTCGTTATCAGTTAGTCAGTGATATTTCGCTTATATGTATATACATGTGTACATGCTTCTAAGAAACGTAATTAAAATTTAAGTTTCAACTTGTTTAAATATTAATTTCGCTTGTCTTCCGTAGTTTCTTTTTCTTTTCAAAGGGTCCTCGAGACCGGATGCCATCTGGTTGCAAAGATTTAAATTTTAATGCCTCGGCACTGAGGTATCACCGTGGCGGCGGGCCGTTCCTATCACGATGCGTTGCGTCGTGGGAGTCTCGGACAATGGTTGTGTTTGTTATTCCGAATGCGACTAGTGATTTGTAAAGGTTGTATGGTGTTTCGCAAATTATGGGTTCGTTGATGTCTTTTTCATTGTCGAATTCCGTTTCTGTATACGTTCTTGTTGTCAGTTGTTAGACGGTGTTGGCAATGAAACGAATATGTGAATGTATGTAGCCATAAAGAAGATATTTCATATTTGCGTTTATAGTGAATTTTCAATAAAAATACAGTAATATAAATGATATTGATCGTGTTCTTATAATTTGTTTGTTTTGATAATGTAATTTATATTTTAAATACTTGGTAGTGTTATATTGATGTAAATAATTCCGAAGGTATTTTTTTTTGAAGTTATACTTCTTTTGGTGCGTTTGGATGAGAGTGAATTTGTGAGCTGCGCGCGCACAAACGACATGATGAAGTTAGCCACAGAATAGAAATAATATCAACACTGAATATAGTTACAATACTGAGTGTTCATACTATATAGTACATAGTACAGAGTGTTCATGCTATATATTACATAGTACTTATATTCATAACCCAGTTCTTGCAAAATATAGTATTCATATGAATAATCAATTTTGAGTATTAATTTTCTATAATTATTATTTTTGTCCAATTTATTATATATATAAACATTATTTGTAAACTTTTAACATTGTGAAAATTGTGAAAATTTGAAGTGTTTTTAAATATTAGTTAACCATGTAAGTATAATATATAGATATATTTCTAACGAACTTATTATTTTCTAACAAATAATTGAATAATAAGTACACACACTCTTTTGACGTGACAACGTCTTAAATTAGGTTGCGGCTGGGAGTCACTTATGAAAAGTGTAACGCTCGGTAACGTAACGATGAGTCACCGAACAGAGAGGCCCGCCGAATGCTTGCGTCTCTCTCCCACTCAACTATGATCGGTCTGCCGCGCAGCACTAGAGAATTAGTGCATAGCTTGCAAATGTATTGCAAGTTATTGTATGTATATTTGTATATAAATACGTATGTATGTGTAAAGGTAAAAATAAAATTTTGTTAATATGAAATTCAGTGCGAGATTCTTTGTATAAATTAATGTTTTAAATATAATTCTTTGTATAAATAAATGTTTTAAATTGTTACTATTATTTCATCCTTCTTCCTACTATACGAATGAATATTCACATTAAAATGATTTTACCATTCAAAGTCAAGTTGTCAGTAAAACTTTCGCCCGTATACCGACTTTACAGGCAACCAAATTTTTTTTTAAATGTATTTGGCTCATTCACATAATGAATAATGATTATATATTTGTACTGTATTGTTATATTGTTACGTTAATAAAACATTTTCAATTAAACAAAATCGTTTTGATTGATTTTAATATTTATTGTCGATTACTACTGCATTTGAGTTATTTTAAATATTATTCATACGCCAAAGAAGTATAACTTCTAACGCGTGTACATAAGTACACACACCCTTTTTTTACTATAATGCGTACTCATATTAGTACGCGAAAGAAAGTTCTGCATATGGAAAAACTGTCTCAAAATAATTTTTTCGATTTGCCTTAACAGAATTTTGTGGCGGTCCACATAACACCAGTGACTGTATAATTTCAAAAAAGTTCATAAAAAATGGATGAATTTATAAGAATACATCCGAACTTACTTAAGAACAAGCAGACTGACAGACGGGATGAAAGTCTAATGTCTCCTTCATTCCTTCGCTCGCGGCACCTTAAAAATGACAAACGCTCATTGGTATTCGCACGTAACTACTTTCAAAACCATAATGTTCATGAAATGAAAACAAAATGTATAAGATTCTCACTTCCAAATGTAAGACATGGATCTGGAACTATTTCAGTACGCAACAAAGAATTGGAGTTTGTTAATTCTACAGTGTTCCTATGAATTACTTTAGATGACAGGCTTCAATGGGGTCCTCATATAAGTAAGTTGGCGAAAAGGCTTAGCTCTGCCGCATATGCTGTCAAAAAAATGAGAAATTTATCGGACGTCGAAACTGCCAGATTTGTTTATTTTGGCTGTTTCCATAGTCTGATGTCGTATGGTATCTTGCTCTGGGGAAACGCCGCGGATATTCAGAAAATTTTCGTGTTGCAGAAGCGGGCCGTTCGCGCAATTTACAAGCTCGGACCTCGTACGTCCCTTAGAAATAAGTTTAAGGAAATTGGAATTTTAACCCTGGCATCTCAATTCATTTATGAAAATTTATTATAGGTAAAAAAAAATTTAGAAATGTTTAAAAGAAATAGTAGTCGACATAATCTCAATACCAGAAATAAAAATAAACTGAATTCACATGTTAGTCGACTAAGTAAAGTCTCAAATTCATTCAGAGGGCTCTGTGTGCGCCTATTCAATAAGGTTCCTGTAGATATACAAGATTTACCCCTACATAAATTTAAGAGTGTTATTAAACAATCACTCAGTAAAAAAGGGTACTATGCAATTTCTGAATATTTAGAAGACAAAAATCAATGTACATAAGCGGCTCGACCTCTTACCGGGCTGTGTCATTCCTAATTTGTTTTGGTTATGTATGTGCAAATTAGAAAAGAGCTACCCTTAAGTTTCTTGCTCGTTCTTTTTGAGGGAAAACTGCCTTCCGAACGAGCAGTAAAGTGTAAATTCACAAAAAACGATGACGTATTTCAAGTGTTATTTTGCAACCTATGAAATAAAGATATTTTGAATTTGAATTTGAATTTGAATAAACAATCATAATTACTCCGGAATTATAAAGTATGGCAAACGCTGTTGTACCGTTGGGCAAACCACCCACAGACTCCACTGTGGCACATTCCGATTTTATGATATCGTCTGTCCAAAAGTAGGAATTAGTTTGTACCCTGTTTCTTAAATGTGCGTGAAGTTTTTTCTATGATGATTCTAATATATATATATATATTCTTTGAACTTAATATATCGATTAATTAATTATTAATACAATGCAATAATATTATATACATTGATACCTAATACGTACTGAAGTGAAAATGAATATTAATCGGGGAATTTGAAGTTTTTAAGAAAGCGACCGAATAATAATACGTATTTCATGTATTTGGATTTCAGAAATATTTAACTCATCAAGGTGGCTCCGCTGAATCGATTGTCTGAAGTCTTCGTTTCACTCCCCACAGTCGTCGCCTTCCCGCGTTCTTTGACGGGGAAATGTTTACCCCACCCCAAACATTCCTAGTAATGCCATTACTAGATAGCATTCTATCCGTTGTGTGTGCTAATATTTCCACAGAGAAAATAATTAATACAAAAGCTTGCATATACAAGGTTTCGGCAGATCTGAACCACCCATAAGCGTGATACCTGTATATAATAGTGCCTTTGTCGTCTTGTCTCAAGTGCTTCAATATAGAACACGAGTTTAACCCCAAGTGATGAACGCTATGGACAGGTACGTGTTCGGTCGGCCGGCTTGCATCGACCGATTCGATGCAAGCCGGCGACTGTGGTGGATTCAGGATCCGGCATTAGAAAAATCTTTTGTCGTCTGTTATTTGAACGAAAAAATGTTCTATTGGCATATTTAGAAATAAAGAATTTCAGTATATGAAAGTTGACAGAAAAAGTTGTTGTCAACGTTTACAATTTCTATAAAAAAAAAATAGTTCAGGTGACATAAAACTCATCTTTGAATCATCTCGAATGTTTAGCTATCATAATGTATGATTTAAGAATGATACAGATGTGAAACCTAAATGCAAGGATCTTGTTTAATTATATTGCACGCCGCAAGGCTCTGAATTTCAGTCGATAAAGAGAAAATATGAAGCCTACTCAACTTTAATAATTCTCACTAATAGTTATAATATATCTATTTGGTGTAAAAAGTACACTTTCATAAAATGAGACCTTTGTTCTTGAAATTCTATATCATTTCAAGTCTCTCACGAGCTTTAGTTATAGCAACAAATCTCATTGAAAAAATATAGCTTGGGTCATCAATTGGTTTGTATTTGGTCCGTGACATGTGATCGCGATTTAGCTCGATTAGCTTTATAAATCACATGATGCATTTTTAAAATAACCCATTCATGAGGAACGGAAGCCTATCGAATATGCGCTCTTTCACGTTTGACATTTTTTTTATCACAAATTTATATCAACAAATATAACTTATCGAGAGAAACGACGAGTTTCGAACAAAGTGTCCGGATATTATTAACCCTATGAGTAAATTTAGCCTAGTATTTAAGAAAATTTCTTTAGTTTTTTTTTTTTCTATTTTTCTTAAGATATCTCAGGTGTCGCAGCAAGTAAATTGAGTGGTTCGACTCCAAAAATTCAATATACAAGTGAAGGATCTAAAGATATATATATATATATATATATATATATATATATATATATATATATATATATATATATATATATATATATATATACTTATTAATTACTTAATTAAAGTTGGTGGCAGTAGAATGTTGAAAAAAAATATAGTAATAATTATTTATGAATATTCAATCATAGACTATTATTTATTCGTGTCTATTGTTATACTATTTATTCGTCTACTATGTCATACAATTATGGGACAAGATAATATTTATTTTTAATTTCGTACAATATGTTTTCTTTATAAAAATCATTATTTAAATCTGAAATGACGTTGTCGGCATTATAAAGTAGCTATAATCGTAGAACTGTAAAATATCAGAGATATTTCTAATTAAACGTTTCTCGGTAGTGTACCGTTGTTCTAATGTAGTTTTAGGGTTTGTTTGCACGTTACTTGGAATCCAGAAAATAATTTTCCATAATTGTCTGTTTGCATACAAATGAACAATTTATGAACGCAGCGGTGGAAAATGCAATCATCGAAAAAAGATTTATTCAAATTCAATAAAATACTATTTAAAATTAAAAAATGTCGATCAATATTATTTATTCCTTTTATTTTAAATATTAAGTATTTTATATCACCCGTGTATGACTCATCAATTTTATTATCTCATTGAATATTTTTCTGCACGTAGACGTACCTGCAGATAGGTAGGTGTCAGTTTTGTAGGCGGATAGGAAACGCAACGCCTACATTTAGTATTTAATGATAATGATGACTAATAATGTATATTGCTGTTTAATAAAGTGATGTCATCACCTTTACCATTCCGTTTTCATGAGGATTGCTTCCAGATTTTTTACACTGGTTTGAAACAAAATGAAAATAATTCATGACGCTTATATTGTTTATTTTTTATTTGGGTATTATTTATTATTCACAACTTTATAAAGCCTTTAATATCCTTGATATAAAATAAATGACAAATCGTAGTTTATGAAATTCTGTAGTGACAAGTCGGCCATCGCATTATACAGCATAACAGCGACGTAGAAGTGACAAGTTTGACTTGAAAATTCGATTACAAACTATCAATGCTTTACACTAAAACACAAAAACGTTAATTGTTAAATTAAATGTAAGATTTGACAAATAATGTTTGGACAATCTGTCAAATCTTACTGTTAACGTTTACAAATTACGCCTCAGGGTTTCACATGTCCAATGAACAAAAAAATAACCGAAACCCTTATAAGATCACTCAGTTTTCTCTGAATCTACTGGATTGATTATATATTAAAATCTGGTACACATGTGAATTTCTATGACTCAACACGGAGATTAAAGTAAATAAAAAATTTTTGAATATGGGAGTCTTTTTGGGGGAGTAATTATAAAATTAAAAAGAATTGTTTTGCAAATTGTAACGTATGACATGAAATAAAAGGGTTTCTTGTGAGTTTATCAAATATACGTATATTTTTTATATATTAAAAAAATAGTTTAAAGTTATTTATGAAAATACATAAAAATTTACCATTTCCCTTATCACTGAAGGGAAACTAAAATTTTGATAAATAATAATGAGAATAATTATTTACTTAAATTAGAGGAAAACCTACAAAAAGGTTCTAGTCTTAAAATAACATGGTAAACGTGTCAGTATTGTGGGTACTAAATACATTTACAGTTGTTTTAGTTACTACAAACGAAGGGTCTGAATTTAAAAAACCACGATAAATAACATATTCATCGTACGGAACTCTCTCCATTCGAATCCAACTCGGACTTCTCCGCTTTTTTTTTTTTTCGGTACCACCTACTCTGTTTCTGTATGTGCATACAATATATCTATATGTCTCTAAAGTCGAGTCCGGCTGAGCGGCGCCGGCGCACGGAGCGTTGACCGGTCGTCGGCCGGCGCCTCCCGTCCGACAAGATCTCGTATTCACCCTCAAGAAATGCACTGCGACGTGGGTGTTTAGAATAACATCTGAAAATATTTTTCTACTTTCGCATTATTGTCGAGGACTATAGGGTCATGTCGGTAATAACTCTGACACACAAATGCATTTGCAACACAGAGAATGTAAAATTTAATTCTTCACTCGTCAACCTTGTAACGTTTACAAGTCGAAAAAATAATTAGTGTAGTAATATGCATAGTGATCATTAATAATTTCCTGAATAGATCTCACATTTTCCCGTAAGTGCATATAATATATTGGTAAATTTGCATTAGTTTATTATATATGTTATAAAATGGGGGATTCTCAACTACGAGACGACAGGCTAAGATATGACTTAGCCTTAGACTTTGCCTTTTTTTTCAAATAATACAGTCATTTATCATTTTTTTTTCTTATGAGAATTTTCTCAATATCCAATACTAATAATTTAAAACTTAAACTATGTTTCCCATGAGTAAAATAGTAATTTGCTCAGTGTTTCGTAATATTCTAACACTTACCATTATGAAAATTTTTTTGAAATAAAAATATCAGAAACTAACATAAATATCCATTTAATATTCGATTGAAAATAAAAATAATCTATCCATTGGTTGTCCGTTGACCTTTGAAATGTTCCTTGCGTTTGAAGAATACTTAAGTAGTTGATTTTTATGTGGTAATGATACGAATAAAAATGTGACACGAACCACCTTCGCGGTCTAGCGACGATGGCTCTTATCGGCTCCAGCTCAGTCGGACCACATTTTTGATAGACCTACCTTTTTAAAATTAATCGTTTTTATTTTCCTGAATTGGTAATTATGTATATTGGTTAGTTATTGCTTTTTTGCGGTTAAAATACATTAGCTTGTAAACGTCCACATGAACCACAGCGCATTACGCATCACATTCTTCTACTTGCGGTCGCAGAAACCGCATGAGTCGCTAAAAAAAATAATAATCTGCAGAGAAATATACATTATAATGGCCATCTCATCGCCAAAATATTGAAAATCTTAATCATTTTGTATAGTGATTGCTTCACTAAAGCATTAGAATTTGCAGTATCACTATGTAAAGTATAGTATAAATCACAATGTTGGATTAGTTTAAACAATTCCAACCATGGCCTGGTGCATATTATAATGTTTCAGTCCACACTCAGAAGTAGAGCCAGGAGCTCCATAGTGTTATTTCTATTCTTGAGTTGAGAAATAACATGTGCCGAAAGCTTTTCGTAGTACGTTTTTTTTATTATTAATAGATTAAAAAAAAATCAAGATGTTTGTTTGTATAAGAATTTGTTGGGATGTGGGATGCGAGGTATGGACTCACGGTGACCTATGAAATTGAAAATAAATTGGCCCTTCAGATAAAGTACATTTTGAATACGATATTCAATATGTTATAAAAAAAAATTGATTGTCTGTAAAGTCGGTTTACGAGCGATAATTTTACGTGATAACGTCATAAGAAAACATTGATGAAAAATTGCAAACTTTTACGAACTGAATTGAATTATTATGACTTGCCGTAATTGTTGTTGTAATAAACAATGGAAACCACATTAATTTTTCACTTCACTTTATAAGCAGTTGACAAAACAGTTCACGTGTAGGTTGTGCGCGGCCGCTGTCTCTCTTCCACTCAGACGCATCGGCCGATGGAGTGGAAGAGAGATAGATGCGTCACAAGCCGAACGCTTAGGCGATCGTGCCTCTCTATCGCGCGTTCCGCGCTCTCGCTCGCACGCTCGGCTCAGGCGGAACACGACAATGAGTCATGCTTTTTCGTACGTTATCATGTCAAAAAAAACCTTAAATAAAACGTAAATGCTATTGCACCACCGAACACCCAGGCACTAGATTTAATTAGTTATTAATGAAACTGAAACATTTCAGTGTCAATGCCGAGATAACGTAAATGTAAATTGAAACAATTTAGTGATTTATGATGTCTTGACAAGAAAAAGTTGCTTAACAGTGTCAATAAAAGCAATCAGTAGCCAACGAAGCGGCCGTGTGACGTTACGCAACCCTCCATGAATGAATCGCATGAAGTACACTCAACTAAAGCAATGAAATGAGTACGAAAATAATTAATTCCTAATACACAACTACTTGCAAATATCACGGAAATAATGTTTACGACACTTACTGTTTACGCCGTATTCTCGAAATTAAATATAGCGGCGGATAGCCCCTCCTTTACGCCCGCAACCCAATTTGTTCCTATCCGCACTCGCTTTCTTCTTCAAATACGACTTAAAGTATTGGGATTGAATGGTGAAAGGAAAATTTTCTCATTTTATAGGAACATGTTTTTTTAGGTGGGCGTGATCTCAACGGTATTAAATTAAAGTTAAAATTCACATTTAATACATAATAACACATAAAACAATGCATTAGAAATGCAATGTTTTAAATTTGGATTTCGAGCAATACACATATATGATTAGTGAACGTTTTTCCGTATAGTTCTCATTATAATCTGCTGTCTGTCGGCAAAACGAATGAAGTTGAGTGTACCGCGGACAGCGGTGCTGTAGCCTGTCATCATGGGCTCGTAACGAATCGAGGTGAGGGTCTACCAGGGGCCTAAAAACCGGATGGCAAACAATACTATCTCTTTAAAATAATGGCCGCCGGTGTTGTTGTAAGCATTTTTCTTCTGCAATTGCTATGTGCGCCGGCTATGGACGACACGGCACTTTCTTCTTATACGAAATATGTGAAGCTGTCATTCGTTTACAGAAATTGTACGTTTCTTATGTAGTTGTGTGTAAGCATAAGTTAGCGTTAATTACTTAGTTATTTTATTAAAACCGATAGAAATATCTTCTAGTACAGAATTTCCACGTAAGATTGTGTACATTAAAATTGATATTGAAGAGTTTAAGATGTGTAAAAACTATATCTCGGTAAATATTACGCTGAGCTAGCCGTCTGTAACTAATGCAATATTAAACTTCACATATAAATGCATTTCGCTATTTGACAAGTATGTTTAGGAGTATAAAGAAATAGCATTGAGACTTTAAAGAAAATAATGTCTGTGTTTAAAAAATCCATCACGATTGTCCTCAATGGAACAATTGTAAAGTGAAATGCACACGGCAGCTATAAGATATATTTGCATGCAGTATGTACAGAGATGTACATATTTATTTAGGCGGTACACGATAGCGATATTTTTTTTTGTCCGCAATTCGTTTATTGTACTGTTGTTTACTTTAGCTCTTTGCTAATATCATCCCCGTTTTTGTATTAAAAAAATCCTTTCTATTAATCTATTACTTCAATTATAAATTTAATTATCCTAATTTTAATCTGTTATTTATGAATTCATATTTCATATGCAGTTTAAAAAAAGAAACAAAAAAATTGTTTTTTTTTTTAACTAAGGTATGTATAGTTTTTAGAAATTTAATTATGTTTTAGTTTCACAAGCTCACCTTGATTAATATAAAAACAATTTCCCATCAAAATTAACCATAGTTCATGATCTGGCTTAAGCTAGAGGATACACATAGTGAAAATAATACAAACTAATGTTTTTTTACTAGCGATTCGCATATACAAGAGGCACGCGTTCTATAAAGCTTAATAAAAATTTACAGGAAAATAATAAGGAACGTCGTTACGTTCGGCAAAAAATATCGTATAAGTTGTCTACCTGAAGGTAAAATTATATCACTGTACTACATACAGACGCTAATGCTAAGTCGTGTATTCACACACAATGCGATCTCACGGAGGAATAGTTGACACCGAGTCTAGTTCAAGGCTTTTATTGTGTTCGCGAGGAAGTTATCTCTCGTAAATCCTACTTTACATAATTATGTTTCTCTATTTTTCATGTGCATATCGCGTTAATGTCGCAAATTCGAATATACTTCATCACGTCCGTTATCAGTGAAAGTATACGGCCGTTGTACGTAGATTAGCATACGGGTCGGTTATACTGGTCAAAGCATAATGGAGTGTCTAGAAGCTGCTCATTTTATGGCAACGAGATTTAGATTGTATATTTATAGAGAGGATATTGGCTATATTTCTATGCAAAAACTTTGATCCCGCGCGTCGCTAACCGTTGCCTAGATACGCTTAGGCGTATATCGCACTAGAGTGCAGTGGATTTCTCATCAATCGATCTATCAATCTGTCTCATCTTACGGATTACGTTTACGAATTACGTTTTTACTTTTGGTGCGACTCGCGAGGGCTCGCTGCCCATAAGTAACAAATTGTAGATCACGGTTTTAGTAATGTCCGTTAAAGACAATACCTACTAAAATTTATATATCTTTCTTTTATGAATAATTTTGCCGAAAAAACTACAGTCGTACGATAAACGGTTCTCGAAGGTCGTACATATATTTTTTCATAATGTTGGTTCGACATAGAGAAAATTGCGGGTATAAGCTACATGGCAAGTTAAGTTTGAATAGAAAGCACACTTAATAATTTTGAGCCGAGACCGATTATTGCTTTCTTTTGGCATCGAAATAAAGAGCAGTTTGACATTTACACTGTAAACTACGGAACTACAAAGGCCCCTTAACTTAATTATTCAAGATCATTATGCAAACCGAGAAGCAAATGAATCAATACTTCCTACTGATTACAATAGTTTGACGGTTAGTGACACTTGAAGTGAAGTGTCTAGGAATGTGTGAATTCAAGGGTAAGATGTAAATGTAGGCGGACTAGGCTTAACTGAGCCTAGCCTGCTGTTGGCATTCCATTATTAGTCCGTGTATTTGAGAAAAGGCACAGTTGGTAACATTCGGTCCATTGGTTATTTTGTTTATGAAGAACTGAAGGAAATTTTTATTTCCTTTATCAAAGAATCGCGCGCAGATTGGTCGCATGTCGGTCTAAAAATCCTAAGTGCCAATTCGTTCCTATATCTTTTGGCTGACACGTCTGTTACGTCTTAATGTCCTGACATTGAGCAAGTTTTATAAGTTATTGGTATAAAAAAAATCAGGGTGGATAGTATTGGTAAATAACTACACCACCCTAATATTTTTTCTATGAAAACGTTTTTAGAGGACAGTCATGGGCATATTTATGGAGAAAGGGGATATTTCAACGAATGTATTTATTTACGTTTACATAGTTTGTTAGGTCTTTATTATCACAGTAGCTTTCAGACGCCCCAGCCTCTGCACCGGTCCACGCGATCGAAGAGCCTAGACGAGTGCAGGCGCTTCTGCTCCACGCCGCTCTCGAAGGCGTCTCACCCATTCTTAGTGATGATCAAGCACCAAATAATGTTTGGAGCTTATATGATTTAATAGGAGCCGGCTTGAGTAATCGATGTTTTTGTCGTTGTCTCTTGCTCTGCACGCTTTTATTATTGTAAGATATTATCTGAAACAAGCAAATTTATAAGTTTCGATGTTTATGGTTCAACATAAGTGTCACTAGTCATATTTGCTACTTTTCTGTTAAAAATGAATAACTCGTGCAATCCTTTTCGTAGCGTAATGATCGTGTGCGATTTTTTTTTTATCGCGCATAATGAATTTTAAGGTACTTTTTTCATCCCGTTCTTGCTCAGTGACGCAAGCGCACAATTAGGTTAATTTATTAACGTAATTGTAATCACGTTTGGTAACCTAAGACTCATTCCTCTGTTCTTGGTATATAGCCGTTATTTTGCGCCACAATCCTTATATCACAAGGTATGCATAAACATTTGACAGCTAAAGTTACATCACCAATTATGATGAGACCTTATGTATGTGAGCCAATTTAAAAATATTTTCAAGTTAGTGTCACGAGAACTTAAGAATTTAACTTGGAAAATAGTTATTTTTTGTAATGGTTTTTTTTCGTTCCATTTTTCACACTCTATTACAAGTGACAATATTGTCGTTGAATTGCAAAAGACGCTCAATGATGACATTGACAACTTAACCGTGACAATGAGTTAACGTGACAAACGTGCGCTACATCTTTTCTCTATGCCACGGTTCAACAACTACAAATCACGGTAGCCATTATAGATAATGATATTTTTAAAGCAGTGACCGTACACGAATTTTTAAAAGACAAATCCCAAAAAATGGTAACAAATCCGTGCGGTGACTATTGAACTGATACCCATAAAATTGACTAAACGTAGCTAGTCATCTGGAAAAGTATTCCATGTCACTTTTAGTACAGAAAAACTGGATATCAATAATGAAGGACAAATCATAGATTATCATAAACCAGATGAAAGATTAAAAGTCACGCCAAACAGACGCGTCGCAACTCGGACCCGTAACGAATGCGACATAATGTCGAATGCCGCCGACATCGGCGCGAATGCCAAAGTGTTGGCCAACGTCCGACAATGAGATGGCGCTGCGGATGTACGACGGCGGCCCGCCATCCGGTCGGGCCGTCCGTCTGCCGATTTACAAAATGTTCACTTTGCGTTGAAACGTTATTAACAAATGTTAGTTATAAGATAGTAACGATTACTTTTTAACACTGTTGTGTGTCAATTTAATGCACCATTGTTCAAAATGCCTCGTAATGCACGTGCGATGGTTTTTAATGTTATTTTGCGATGCTCTGATTGATCTTTGTCATGCAAGTGATGCAATTTCTTTATTTTCCTAAAAAATCAAAGATCTGATGAGAGATTTGATATTTACGAGGCCAGAAGAGGCCGTGATAGCTTTCAATCAACACGTGCAAAACATTCCTTCAGATCAATGGTCCTCATGTTATCAAAATTGGTTTGAACAAATGAAAAAGTTTGTAAAATGTAATAGAGAATACTTTGAAAAACAGTAAATATTTTACTTTACATACAAATTGTTTTATTTATGAGTTACGCAAAACACTCAGTGTGCTCCACGTATATGTTAAATAACAGTATCTGTTAATTGACAATTAATGTGAAGACTTTTTTTTATATATATATATATATATATATATATATATATGAAAATCATATTTATAAATTTAATACATTAAAACAATGTTGTTTTGTTTAAATTAGAAGACTTAACTTTTGCTATTCATAACCATTGATATGCACATTGACTTTTAATTTAAACGAACTGTACTTACGCAGCCCGTCATACGTTTTGATAAATAAATAAACCATTTATAATTTAGCAATTTTTATTGCTAATTTAATTTAATTTGACCATGGAGCAACAAAAATGTGTACAATTGTGTCAATAGATAACCAGACCAACATAAATGATTGGATATTACAAATTATGATATTTTAATTTTGGACATTACAATTCTTTTAACTATTCCCAAAAAAAAAAAACACTTCTATCTGCAGTTCCCAATGAACTGTCTGTTAATTTTTTTTTTACTCTTATGTGACTGATCTTTGTTACAGATTCTAAAATGGACCACAGTCAAGTAGATTCTTGGTTCTGCTGTTTTGGATGACGGCAGGTAAGTCTTCTAAAATAAACTTTGACTGCCTTAAAAACTGTAATTTCTACATGATTTGCTCTAACTCCATTAAATAGTTAAAGGATTTTAATATAAATCTTATCATTTGATATCATTAGATTTATGGTCATCTTGCTCTTAAGTGAAATGTAGTTTTATAGTGAAAAGTTAGTATTATAGCATTTTTGTGCCTTCTTTTTTTTTAATAATCAGGTTTTTTTTTTTATAAAACCGAGTTTTAAATTCACATCATAATTTCAGCTACCGCAAAACATTTCACGTCATATTCGATTTAAAATATAAGGAATAATTTCTATGAAGTCATCCTCATTCACCTTATTTAGATTTATCAATATAAAGATCACAAAGCACACTGTAATTACTCAACTTTCTTGCTTTGAAAATTATTTCATTTTGCACTAACCACACTTTCTTTCCTCGTTCTTCCGCTTACAGGCGATGAATCCTTGACAGTGACTAGGGTAGCATGTCGCAGTCGGCGTTGGGCGCGGAGCGGCGCTACTCGGTGCCCGCGCCGCCCGCGCATGACCCGCGCACCATGCACTCCGAGGACCTGCACGCCTGGTCCATATACAGGTGAAACATTTCAATGTGTCCAAACTTTACATTTGTCCAGCGAGCCTAGCTTGACGCCCTAAGAAAGGGTTCCCTCTGGGACTATCCTTTTTATTCGTTATGTTGGCGCAAGATGAATAATCATATAGAGAGATTCTTCTCGAGAACTTAATGCTAGGTCCGCTGGAAAAAAGTATTGCTTAATGAGATCTAAAATTGCGTGATTCTAAAGAAATATGGAGATAGTGTTATTTAAGGGTTACTAGTCGATGAAAGTACCTAGCCTCGCCGTCACTCCCTTACTAGTTACGACATTAATACAGTTAGCAAAGCCAACGTTATAAACGAAAATAGTAGTAAAAATATTTATTCATTAATAGGATTACTTTTGAAAAGATTAGCGGAAAATCAACAGAAGACGATTGCGACACTAAAAGCGGAAGCTAGGTTACACATCTCTCTACTATTTTATCCACCTCTAGGTAGATTCATATTCAATAAAAATAAATATAAACATGAAATGCTCAATTCAGTTAGTTATGGTTGTCTTTTTCAGGCAAAACCTGAATTCGGATTTCACGGACAGCGCCCTTGGCAGTACCGACAAGAGCCCCTTGCCCTACGGCAACTTCCAGCTTCGTGATACTACTGTTCAATCGATATTGTCGCATCCGAGATATGGACCAAAGTGAGTAAATGTATATGGATGTTGGATAATTTACAATATGAGGTTGAAAAGAAATAAAGTACATTAAACAAACGGATCCGTACATTTATAACAAAAATTGTCCTTAAATTAGTAATGGACTGCTAAAACAATATTAAAAAATACTTATTCTAGTTTTGTTGTGTAAATGTCTTATTACTATATAATTTCGACATTCAAGATTACGCGTTTCTTCAGCGTAATAACTTCAATAAACAAGGAAATCCTTCACGACAGAGTGTTAAAAACCGAACACGTCAACTTAAATAAACACGACACTATTTTTGTTTAAGGTCAATTTGCAATAATTTATTTCTTGAACATCTACTTCCTTTTCCGATTTCCTCCTTTTCACACTTTGTGAAGATGATTCATGCCCTGTAATTTATAAACTTGTATTTTGGATGGGATGGGAAGTGAATCCATGGTTATTTTAGTCTTTTGACTGCTCAACGTAACAGGTCGGCGTTAGGATCAAATATGTACACTTACCTCAAGTTTGGGCTACCCCGCGTGTTTCCGCCCAACCACAGCGGCTCTCAGCGGTCTACCACACCGAAACCCAAGACTTCCATAGGCAGCGGCATGAAACCTGTACCGAGGTTAGTGCGATCTCGAAATCATATCAAAGATTCTAAAATTGCAAGTGTGAAAATTCTTTTTCTCCTAACCACAACTCGACGTATTCGATACTTGTCTCATTTAACATTTCATTAGTATATATCACAAAAAATAATTTAATTTTCATTTCAAATTTTTGACACATACATTGGAATCTATAAAATAATCAATTGTTCAGTAAATTATTGTGTACAAAAACTTATTTTGTGTATTTGTACTACAGACTGCTGTAACAGTTATAAAAAATTGTTTACGGACTTTTCTTTTACCTCACTGCTTTGAAATTATTTAGAAGAATTGTGCTAATCATCTTCTTCAACAAAGAACCAATCGGAGAAACCGGCTTAAATTGATTGCCTCTACAGATGTCTCATCGCCATTATTAAATATAATATATTAATAACCTATTATATTTTAAAAGTTGTAATCACTTCTACCTATTATCTGCAGCATAGTCATTGTAAATTATTTTTATTAACTGGTTTTTTAATATTCAGGATACATCGTCAGAGTCGGGGCATGAGAGAAACGTCGTCGGGTTATGACAGTTCTGACAACGAGACCAGCACGCACTACAAGCACAGCCGGAAGTACCGCTCCGACCCTGACTTTAGGATGCAAAACCTACATTACTCTTATCAGGTCAGCGATGAGGCGAACACAAAAAGGCCCCACAACAAGCCTTTGACATTTATCTACTAAGATCAATGCCAATATGTAAATATTTTTGATAATGTAACACATAAAAATAATAATACAGAAAATTATAGGATGGACATTGGCAATATTATACGAAATATACGGAATAATATACGAAAACTTTGATTTCGCGCATCGCTAAATTGCGCCTGGTTACACTAGCGCATGTCGCACTTTTAACGACTTTGTTACGCATTGGTAACAAGTGGCAAATTACAATTTTATCTGAATTTTTAATTTTAAATAATAATTAAGAATTCGGATAACAATAGTTACTTAAATACGACAAATTATTTACTGGAGCACCACCAGAATTTGATAAATTCTAATGAAAAGTTCATTTCATTAGAATTCACCAAATCGTTTTTGCCTACTGTCGATACCTTTCGGTAAAGTTCATGTGAACAAATACAAGAAGAAGAACATTTAATTTTGTCATTTATTAAATTGCTTTATCAAAGTTGTGGATTATTAAGCTCGATTTTGAAAATTATCTATAAATCTGGATAACCTCATTGTTTAAAATTAATAAATATAAGGTTTTAATTGAAACGACTGTGGGATAAAAGTAAGCGGTCAAAAAAATCTTTTTAATGAGGTGGTTAACTATTCATCCACTAAGGACAAGAGGTTAAATATTTACGTAGACGCCCTTAAGAGTATTGATGATCACTGATTAATAACGATTTATTAATTAGTACTTAATAATTAATATTTATTAATGACTAGATATTAATGACAATAGTCCGGCGCAAGTATTGGTGATACCTTCCAGTCGAGATCGTCTCAACAGCGAAATCCGATTAGGGATGTCAATATTAAGATTGCGATAAAATTTATATGGGGATGAATAAAAGAAATTAATTCCATACTCAAGGACTAAAAGGTGTGAGCGACCGCCGGTCGTCACCCACAAAACAAACTAGACACAAATTCCTTTTAAATTTCTAGACATTACAAACATGTGTCTGTTCTTTTTAATACGATTAATATCAGAACAATTGCATCAACATTGCAGCACAGCGGCGGCGCGCCCCTAGTGGCGATGCACCAGGCGGGCGTGCGCGGGGAACGCGGGGAGTGGACCAGCACCAGGCACAAATCTCACAGCGAGGCGAATTTATTAGGAATAGACGCCAGACCGTACAGGCCGCACCACTACAACAGGAGAAACAGCGTCGCCGAGTTCTCGCCCGACACCGACCACCACAGGTAGAGTTATTGTGTATTCATCGAAGGAGAAAGTCATCAAAGGCGTAGTCAAAGTGCGTGCGGTAAATTTTACTTGAAAACATCGAAATAAAATCTTAACACGAGCTCGGACTTTTGCTCGGCTCCAAACTTCTTAGGTTTTTTTTTAAATAAACCTTATAAATGTCTCGGCTTTTCTTCTCTAAAATAAGTATGAGCTTATAAAGAATAATAAAAAAAAATCTTTAATGCAATTAAATTCTAAGTTATATCAATGCTTATTATAGAAAAAAAATAATAATAAAACCCCACATAACTATCATAATAACAAAAGCGAGCATTTACTTTAGGAAATAAAATTTAATCTAAATAACTAATTACGTAGAATAGAATCAGAAAAAATACAAATTAGAGTAAAAACATCTCCATTGTAAATTTTCGATCCAAAATATTGCCATATTGAATAAATATTTATATACAGATAATCTCACAGAATACGGACGTTAAGTAGCAGCTTCCGAGTTGCTTAACATACACTGAGCGAGAGTTTCGGTGACTCACTCCCTCTCACCCTTTCCATCCCAATCTCCTTCCATTAGATATCCCATTCCCTCCGAAAAGACGGCAACGCACTATCGACTCCTCAGGGGTTGTGAATGTCCATGGGCGGCGGTGACCCTCTGATAGCACGCCAACATGTTTGCCCCTCGATTATGCTACAAGTAAATATAATATGAATTATAATAAAATTATAGTATAATTATTATTATCTCTTTTGTATTAAAATTTTGGTATCGTATATTACAAAACTGCAATTGTACGTTTCAGCTATATGATGCCGGCGTCGACCATGGGCGGGCGGATGTCCAAGGCCGGCAGTCACACGTCCTTGGCGCGGACCCGCCGGCCGTCGGGTTTGAGGCCCGAGGTCGATGGTTACACGCATTCCGCGTACATATATCCCAATTATTACGTAAGATCACTACACAGATTTCTAAAAGATAATGGTGGTGACCATTAAACAAAATAGAAAACGACAATGTGATTTTTTCTTGTCGCAGGTCAGCAACTTAGAAATCACCTCACCAGAAAACAAATCCACGTTATTAGTGTCCGGGTTGAGTTTCGAAGTGAAATCAGGAGAAATATTAGCAGTGCTAGCCACATCGAACTACGAGGCCACGGGACTACTGAACGTTCTGGCTGGTGAAAGCGAGGTCAGCCTGGAAACTTCAATTGCCATTCTTTATCCTTTGTATCCATGTAACGATACTGACATAGTTCCTAATCCTTCAGTACGAGTTCAGTGACAAACACACGTAGATATATTTAAAGATTAGTACATAGACACAGAGCAAAAAAGACTATAGATACTCCCCCTTCAAAGACTCGACTAGTGACCTAATTCATATGTAAGGATATTAGATTTCTCATCTAAATCGAAGAATGATTATGTATTAATATAACGTACCCGACAGAAATTATCTGGCGACATAGTCATCAACGGCCAGCCGGTGTCCGCGCGCACGCTGCGCCGGGTCACGGCCCACGTGCGCCGCGACGCGCTGCTGTGCCCGCGCATGTCCGTGGAGCACACGCTGCATTTCCACGCGGCGCTGCGCCGCCCGCCCTCGCACCGCCAGTACAAGATCAGCGATAGAGATCGGGTGGGTATCTGTTTTTCAACTTATGGTAATGGTAAAATGGTAAAAATTATAACAATTCTATGAAATGAATTTACATTTTACATTAAAATTCACAGATAAACTTATTGATAGAAGAGCTTGGCTTAGAACAAGTGAGAGATACGAGTGTGTGTAGACTGACTCGTTCTGAAACGAGAAGATTAAGCGTAGCCTGCCAACTCCTCCTAGATACGGCAATCCTAATTCTAGATCAACCGGCAAAAGAAATGGATATTTTTGATACATTCTTCTTGGTGGAGTATCTGAAGAATTGGGCAAATACTGGAAGAGTTGTCATAATGTCTTTACACCCACCGACATACGAAATTTTCGCTATGCTTACGAAAGTGAGTATTTTAATATGTATTACTTCTATATATTTACATTACATTATGTTAGTAATATATACGGAATTTTTATTTAATATAGAGAACAAGCACTTATTGATTTGATAACGCTTACACGAAACACTATATTCTATGTTTCAGTACTTATTTGAGATTAAATTAAATAGTTCTATTTAAAGTTATATTCCAATTTGCATTATACAATTTATCTTAGCGAAATATTTCAAACAAAAACTTTAATATTCAGCGTAACTACTGAAGGATATTGAATAGTTTATTTATGTTTAAAACTAGGGTAAAATGTTATTTTACTTGTCTTTACTCAATTTTCAACCGTATGTGCTTTGACATTCAGGTGGTTTTAATATCGGCCGGGCGCACAATGTTCAGTGGCTACCGGCGCGACATGCTGCCCTACTTCGCGTCCATAGACTACCCTTGCCCCACCTTTAAAAACCCATCGGATTATTACTGTAAGATATTTGTTTTCTCTATGCTTTTCGGCTTACCAGCCCCTGAACTTCCACAACTTTGGTCCATAGTTTAAAACCAATTCTTTCCTATATATTTAACCGCACGATTATGCACGTATTCGTATAGGAATTTGGTGAAAATAGAACTGGAAGTTACGTGATTTCGGTTAACGGAAACCAATGGCAGCAATGCCGTATATAAATATACAAGGCAGATCATTTGAATAAAATTCTGGTCGAGAGTAGTTTGAATGACTATTCGTAACACTCTCTATCGGTAGCCAAAGCCCGTCTGTAATTCTTCAAAAACATTTATTGTACGTCCAGTTACGATCATCTATAGTTATAGTAAACATTTTAAATTAGGATAAAGGAGAAAAGTCTTTATATGTATACATACAGCATAATATATGTTGAGCAGACATGATCGTGTGTCAAGAGTTCGAATTGATAATGGTAATTGCCTAGCGTTGTCAGTCATGGTTATTTTTGTTAAAAAAATGCAACGGTTCCTTAAGTATTTCGATTCCAATCCCTTTCCTACTAGTGGAGTAAAATATGTTCAGATATGTCATAAAAGACGGGCGGCGATGAGCACCTTCTCTCTGGTATTCGCATGGTCGTATACCTCTTAAAAATCCTATAAATACCAGGTTAATTTTTAAGCTTTGCTTCTCAATCGTAGAACTCTTGTTATTTAATAGCCTTGTTAATTTACATTTAATCGATAGAAATTAAGAAAGATATGCCCATGCCTGCGTATATGACAATAGACTATTTTTATATGTATGTTTTATCAAGTTACTATTAAGTTATTCGATTATTTTTTACACGCGATTTCTTTAACTAAAATTTCGTAAATTACGTTATTTGTTTTTATCTAAATAAAGTGTTTTAAGTATTTGTCTTTTTTTGAACAAAATATTGAAGACATATTATTGTAGTTATCAAAAATTTTGTATTCTTCAATTTACTTAGCGTTGCATTATATGCCTTACTTATATACAAAAAAAAACGGAGATCATGTAATCGACTTACATATACAATATTAGTGCACATGGAATTAATTTTTGTTTCTCGATCAGTGGATCTAGTAACATTGGACGACTTGTCGCCGGCGGCCATGCTGGAGTCGTCGGGTCGCATCGAGGCTTTGGCGAGCGTCTTCGCGTCGGCGCACACTCCGCCCGAGCCCCCGCCTCCCGCCCCCCTGCCTTTGCCGGCCAGTAATCCACCGCCGCACACGCAGGCCATCGCTTTAATACAGTTAGTAAATTGATTCCGTTCATGCATGTAGTGAGTTCTTAAGTATACTCGTATATTAAGAATTTCTACAATTAATTATGTTAATGCCTCATTCGAATACATCTATAAAATAAAATATCTCAGATTTTGACTTTTTGTATGTGTAATAAAATTGGTACTTATTGTAAGTAGTAAAATAGAAAAACAAGATAAGCGGAATCGTTCAGGAAGGCTTACAGAATCAATATATTGATATGTGTAATACATACAAAGATTTTAAATGAAAATATTTTTTTCTATAAATCCAAACAAACATAATTTTGCAGCTTTTATTATTGGGCTTATATGTTGTCCAAACTTTTCCTTATGTATCATCTAAGCACAAGCCCTCCATATATAAAAGTATGGTTATATATTATGTATAAAGAGATTGTTGGCTTTGTATCATTTGATAATAATATCAAGAATTTGAAAACCAATCTTATAATTTCACTATAAAATTTATCAACTATAAGATATTAAATGATTCAGATTAAGTGTAAAATATAGAAAACTAAAATTAAGATCGCGAAAAGTATATAGATAAGGGTACAATTACGCTTCAAGTCCACGCAACTAAAACTGTAAGCAAAAGCTAGCTATTTTATTCATTTTGCGAATAATAAGGTAATACATTTGACTACAGATTGAATTTTCATTAAAAAATATATAATTGAACAATCCACGTCCAACAATTCATTAGTAGCCATTGATTAATTGGTATACCAATCATAGTAACAGATAAAATATTTTGTATTATTGACTTACTAAATTTTGTCTTGCTGACTTGTAGTACCTATAATCAGTAAATAACTCCGTCATTATACTGACAAGTCCCTACACATTCACTATGTTCAACAGGAAAAGCGTACTGTACACTCAGACGTCGAGTTTGATGAGGGTGGTGACGCGGGTGGTACTGGCCGCGGTGATGTCGCTGGTCGCGGGCACGATATTCTGGGAGCTGCCTGCCACGGACGCTAGGGTTCGGTCATTTTTTTTTCTTTTACATTTTATTTACCGCGTTTATATATACATAATATTTTTGAAATGTACTTAGTACAAGATACTATTATAATTTTAACTGAACATCTCTCATTACTTGCCAAATTACAACCATCTGTCTTTCAGCCGCGAGTACCATCGCATAGACGTAAAATGATGCCTTCACGTTTTACAGCCAGCGATTTCTCTGTCAGTTATGATCGCGATGCCGGTCCTGCTCTTGATTTCGATCCAGTTCCCGTCATCAGTCCCAATCGCGATTCCACTCTAGATCCTGATCATTCACGCACTTCACGCGGTTTCACCCGCATCGATTAGTATACTTAGACTGTGTTGTATTTGTGATTGCGTCGTTCATTCTCGTAAATGCAATGATTATTGTTTTATTATTGTTTTACTAATCAGCTGCATATGTGTGTGTACGTTTGTTTACGGCCTCGTAAGCTAAAACGTAACGTTATCTATCAGATTACATTAATAATGCAATGGTGAAAATATAGATGTGAAATGTGTGTTTGTTTGTTACCACTGGACACTGGAACCACTAAATAGATAGTGACGAAATTGGCAAATAAAAAAATATATCAAAACAAATTTAGCTTTTGTTACGTAGTGACTGCGTTGTAATGAAAGAATTTTTAAAAATCGATTGAATAAATACTGAAATTACTCCCTACATTCAAGCAAACAAATAAATTTTAGTTCTATATAGTATTATTATATATTGAAAAAACCCCATCAGGAAAGGCATCTAAATATCTGGTAATACCAATAGAAAGAATTACATGCTCTAAATTATTTTGTCTTATACTTGCAACACAATAAACACGAATTGCAAAATCACTCACTTCAAGCTGATGGGCAATGAGATCATTTCGACCATTTTTTTTTATTAAAGCAAACGTATGTTGTAACTAATCAACTTCACTCGTTTACTGATTCGGAATTAATGATGGTGATTGTATAGAAAATACGTAAATTTAAAAAACAGCGTAAATTTATATTATTTACTCTAATTATAAACGTAAATAATCATTGATAAGGGCTCGTTATAGTTATAGTCTGCGCATATCACAGATCATTATATGGATCCTAAAATTGGTTTATCTCCATTTTTGATCATATCCGAAAAGGAAATAAAATTTAACACAATAAACACGAATTGCAAACTACCTACATTTACTACCTCCAAATCCAACCTTATTCATAAAATAATGCCGTAACTGCTACGTAAGCATTTATGTAAACTGCATAACCATAAATTGCCCAAGCTTTTCCTGAAGTAACTAAACTTAAGTGACTACTTAATACATAAGTATATGTTATTTTTTACGAAAAACCAAAAAGCATTGTTGTAGTATTTTTAATTTAAACAGATTTTTTATGATAATGATAATCCTATGTGCAATGAACAAGGTGTTACTATTCCTATAACTAATTTTTTTGGTTTCTCTTTATAACATTTTAAAACGATTTAAAAAAAAAACATTTAATAACAGACGTTAAGTAATAATGAATATTACCCTGATTGAATGGCCGCGAAGGTTCGTTCACGCTGACCACCATAACTATGATCTGATTGACAAATAAGTACTGATTAAGGTTGTCACTATTTTTAATTTACGCAACGAAAATTATATATTGTTTATAGTTATGTATCAACAAAACTTATCTATTTTTGGTACCGAATATACAAGGTCTGATTGCAATGAAAACATTTATCAAAACATTTATCACTTAACAGATATAATTTACTAGTACCTATTTATATTCCTCCTTGCGACAGGGAATGATTATTAAATATCTGTTAAGTGAATAAAAAAGTAAATAATTGAAAGAGAAATAGGAATCCACTATATGCGAATTTAATGTTATATTCCTATATAATCAACGTATTTATATGCAATTGCCATAAATGACAACTGTATTACAAGTACAGCTCGATCAATTGTACTTTTTGGTTCATATAACTTCTGGGTAAAATGCGCTTTTTCATCATACCCTTCCTATATACTTTATACACAGGCAGAGCCGTGCTTTCTAATTTAAACTTAACTCAGATTTAAACGAATTCGTCGATTTTCAAACCCAATGTAGATGTAAAAATTAAAACCGTTTTAAAACTTATTAATATCTCCCATTTTGCACTGAATACTGTAGGTACTCAAACAAATACTGAAATGTCTCCTTTTTTAATATTTCCCTTGAAAAGTGAGCAGAATAATCTAAAAACGGGAAATAAATGTCTTGACATCTTACCGTATTATATTATTGACTTGTTTTAATTTGTCCGTTTCCAGTTGACTCAGAATGACCGGGTGGGATTCCACTACTCGGTGATGTGCCTGGCGATGTGGCCGATTTTGCTGTGGTTGGGTGCACGGGATGCCGGTTCCACCCGCCGATACGTGGAGCACGACATAGCAGCGGGCTTGTATTCTAGAATAGTCTTCGTGATAGTCGACGTTAGTAGCAGTTTTAAATTACTTAACATCTTGTTTAACATTATAATATTAATTATCATTAGGTATTTGTAATGTGAACTGAAGTTATATTTCAAAAACTTAACTGAATTTCAATAATATTATTGTCAATAGTGATTAAAGTCCCAGGTTGTCTATGTATACAAGAGTTAATTGAAAAGCAACCGAATTTACAAGACAAAATAATAAGCAATAAAATGAAACTTACTGCTATTGCAAAATATGCTTTAATTTACTTTTATTGAAAAAAAATGTTTAGTTTTCTAGTTAAATAAAAAAAAAACATGTTTTTTATTTCGTTGCTAAAGCAATCTAGAAAATCATTACTGTCAGAAATATTAATACAGCAACTTATAATGTACATAACAACAATAATAAAAATCGGAATACATGTTTTCAGCAAATAATGGATATATTCTCGTCAGTGTTCATATGGCTGGCGTACTTAGTACCTAGCTACGCTATGAGCGGATTGTATACCGATGCCGGCACGAAAACGAATGGTTTCATATTGTATTTAGGTGAGAAAATCTTTATATTTGACACGGAATAAAAATAAAACCTATTTTGTATAATTAAAACACAAGAATTTAATTCAACTCTAATAAAATAATTACTAGATACATAGCGATTATAACTGTTTATTACAGAATTCATGATTATTATGTAACAAATTTATGTTGTGCACATTCAAAATCTTATCAAATAAGTGGTTATTTATCTGAAATTATATATATATCTGAAATCATATTTACATTATATGACAATATAACTTCATAATATATATCTAAAACTTTATATACTGTTAACATAAACATATTCCACACTGTAGCCAACGCCATTTGGCAAAGTTTTATTACAAAAAAGAGAAATATGCGATATAAGCTGCAAAAAAAAATGTGACGTTTATGGACTTAATGCAATATCGATAAGAGTAGCACAAAACTGGCTGAAGCGTTTTCAGTCTGGTAATTTTTATGTCAAAGATGAACCTCGCTCTGGTCCACCTGTTACGAATAAAATCGATGCCATTCTGGAAGAAATAAAGTCCTGGATTTGTTAGGCCGTATAGACCGCGGTCTGGGGGCGGCAGATTTCAGAAAATTATTATTTTAGAAAGGTACACGGGGCAGCGGAAATAAAGTGCCCTACTACACTCATAAAAAATATAAATCCGGCACTGATCGGAACGTAATGAAACAGAACCGTTTTTGAAAAGATTTATTACTGATCATGAAAAATGGATTACCTATGACAAGAACGTACGAAAAAGATAATGGTCAAAAGGCAAGCAAATTCCACACACTATAGCGAAATCCGGATTAACTCTCAATAAGTTGATGCTATGTGTTTGGTAGTATTGGAAGAGCATTATTCATTATAAGCTTTTATCGCCAAGATAAACCATTAATTCTGATCTCTACTGCTAACAGCTGATGAGACTGAAGCAAGAAGTAGAGAAAAAGTGGCTGGAACTGATCAACATCTTTAGGCCCTCACCATATATTGAATTTGGTTGGGAAGTGTTAATGCATAAGGGTCTGACCTTACACTCTCAGATTTTCGCCTGTTTTGATTTCGATTTCATTTCACTTTAGAAATCCTTAGGCAGTGTTAGGTTAACATCAAAAGAGTACTGTCAAAACTACTTTCGCAGTTTTTTGATCAGAAGTTCCAAAATTTTTTCAACAATGGGGTTATTTCACTCCCTACATAACAGCAAATATATATAGTATAATCAAATTAAATAAAATATGATGAAAAATTATTTTGAATTTACCAGACCCTATATATTGTTATAATTTATATTAAACATATGTTTAAGTCGTTTGTGAGAATGTGTTTAATGATATGTTTCTAAGAGAGTATCGCAATAGAATTTTATTAAGGAGAATCTGAATTGTTTAATAATCCTGTATCTTGAAATCATTTTTATAAATATTTATTACATACTTATAGGTGACACCAATTCCATTGGATCTAAAACATCCAACAAATTGCATTGAAATATATTAATAAAGTAGATACTTTGATATTTTTTACAATGTACAAATAACTGTTTCCACTTTTCAGGTTACATGCTTTTATATTTTATTAGCATCCAAATGTTAGTGCGAGCAGTGATATACCTAGTGCCAATGGAACGGACGGCTTCTGTGATCTCTGGGTTCCTGTTGCTGCTAGGAATCTTGGTGAACGGTGTCATGCTGCAACAGGATGATTTACCTCCGTATTTAACGTGGTTACAATACATTTCCCCATCCAGATGGACGTTACCAGAGTTACTGAGATGGGAGTTGAGTGACAGCGTGCTCATTAGTAGTATAAGTGAAGATGTTAGGTGCTCAACGAAGGTTGGTAGACTTTGGTGTAATGTGTATATTATAATTATTCTTCTGGTCACAATTTTTAAACATTACATGAGAATCAATAGTGAGATCAATTTCATTGATACGCTCTTACGCCAAACAGAACCGTAGTTCTCTTTGAGGTAAAGTAGTATAAGCTGAAGTAAACGCGTAAATGCATTTGTTAGTTTATTCCATTATACTTCCAAGAACGGTTCATTCCACTCGGCACGCCTCTTAGGCCTCCATTTCTGTCGATAATCGTTACAAATCCTTGTAACTACCCACCATCCTGCTAAAAAATGTCGAACTTATTATTGACCAAAACACCCCGTTCAGTAGACGTATCGTTTACTGGTATGGTCTACTTATACCAAGCAATTCAACTTTTCGATATGAAACTTGAATTGAGTTCGATAATGAATTTGAGCTCATCGGCGCCACGTGCAGTTCTTATGGCAGGAACTTTATCAGTGAGGCTGGGACGCGGCTTGTCGTTTGCTATTTTAGTATATTCTTAGCGGGGTGAACAGGGTAAATTATAAATCATGGGTACTCGCAAGTTTGCGGGTCTATAATTCCTTAAACTTGCACAAACTGTAATCCATGAATAATGAAAATCGTTGTGCCGGTAACCTGAAAAGTTTGCAGGCTTCATTGCAAGCGGTCGGAAAGCAAATAGGGATCCTAGCGCATTCCAAAATTAGTATCATAGCATCAAAGACAAAAATCCCTTGAAGGACGTAAAATTGCAGTAAACCTTACAGTTCAAGTAAAATACTGATAAAAAACGGATGAACTTTATTTGTTTATACGTATGAATTGAAATTTTAAAATTGGAGGCATGTGAGGTATATTTAAAGTAATTTAACTTTAGCGCACGCCGAATACGAAACGTAAACGCCGAGAGCAAATGCTGGGGCAGACGCTAAACTGACCGCCCTAGGTCGCTGTACGTGAACGATGTGGCTCCAGATTTGCATATCAACAGACACGACAGTCCTAAGACTTCTTATCGCATATATTTCGGCACTTGATTTGGGTCGACACGTTTTGTCTTATAACCCACGCACACTGGAAACAATCCAATGAATATTCAGCTCAGTAGTGCAAAGAAAAAGATCTAGAGACAAGTGCTCCGTGTCTTCATCATTCACGGATATAAAAAGATTACTGGATTCGCCCAGTCTATAGCAAACGATAGACGAAAAGAAAATTTTATGCTTTCTGTATGTTTTGGAAATATTCGGAAAATTTCTTTTCCTACTTTAGAATATCATTTCAAGGGTTGATGAATTAGTGAAGTTGGTGGAACCATCCATCACTTATCAAGTTACAACATTTCAACAAATATACCAGCACCTAAGCACCTAAAAGGTTGACTGTGGACCACCCGCGGATAGTTCTATCCTTTTTGTTTTTTTTTTTTGTCGTATTTACGCCGAAATGATAGAGGTTTAAACACTTTATTAATGACGTTTTTAAATTAGTTATGTACATACATTTGTAAAACGTCTTCTTTAATTATTACGCACGCGCGTCGTCTATACCAAATTTATTGCATCTGTTTACTAGGAAATATAAAAAAATGTTTCAGTTATAATGATTTGATTACTATTATTGTTTTCAAAATATTCGACGTTTTCAAAAAATCTTTTTTATAATTTCAGAGGCCATATCAAGACATTATAGTGCAAGCTCCTCAGTGCCCACCCCCCAGCGGCGCTCAAGTCTTAACCAACTACGATTACATGAGAGGTTCAAGGATATGGGAATCAACAGATGAAAGTTTCTTAGTGGCTTTGGCTGTTTTATATGGAATATGTGCATTAGTCGCCATATTCGCTTTTGTCCTTAACTGTACCGATTATATGAAATCTAAAGAGAAAAAAGCGCGGAAAGGACACAAAGTGACGTCTAATGCACCTTAATTAGGGATAAGTATCATTAACTACTGAAGAATAAAGAGAATTAAATCTATTTTTTTTTCTAAAATCCATAATATTTTTAATATTTTTGTTTTCGTCCCATTGACAGGGTAACACTGTATTCATATGGACTTTTGAACATAATATTCTGAGAATACCAGCCTATATCCTGTGCTATGTATATATCTAAATCTAATTTATTATTTTATGAATTGTTTAAAATAATTATAAAAATATGCATAAACTATCTTATTACTATGTACATTCTAACTAGCCATGATAAGCATAAGAGCCTTGTGAGAAGGTGTGTTATTTGATATTGAATATTCATAAGTCTGATGCATGTCTTCCATTAAAAATTGCCTTTATACACATGCAATATTTATAGGTGATTGGTGGCTAAGGATGACCTAAACTTTTAAACTGTTCACAGTGATTAGTGATTAATTAGACAATATTAAGATGAAATAAGCAGTCTACTCACTAAACAATAAATAAAAATTAATTTTCTTATATGATACATTAGTACAGAAAGATAAAATAAACTTTGTTTCTTAAACATAAATAATTTTAAAGTGTCAGTGTATTTCAAATATCATGATAAGAAATTGGTTACGTCACTTGTATTTTTCATGTATAAGATACAGTTTTTTTTATTCTATTACATAACTCTTATATTTATTTAAGAGCTCCGAAGTACAATTCGAAATAGACTATGAATTTTTCGCACTGAAAAATGTGTAAAAATCCTTCTTTTTTTTATGAAGTTTATATTATTAACAGTACTATTTACTATAAATACTAAAATCTGTTTTCCTAAATTTATAATTCAATCATCCGAAAACTTGTATGTGGTACTTTTTATATATGTTTTGTTATTTTTGCTTATCTTCTCTACTTATGTTTCGTAGAAAAGTGATATAAGCAAAATCATAAGTATTGTAAATAAAACATTATTTTAGTATTTCTTAACACTGCCTTTGTAAAAGAAATGCTCATACCTTTCAAAGTCAGTTGTTAATTTGCAATTATTAACCTATTAACTATAGTGAAGCTATTGTATTTTATATTTTCTAATTTTCGGTGCAAGCATTTTACATTAGTTTTAAAAGTGAATATAGTTCATAATTAAATCTTCGAAGCCATATCATTATCTGTTGTGAATAAATTAAGTTACCTTATTATCTATTCAGACTGGTAACTGTACAAGGAATAAATGAATTCTCTTTTTATTTCTTAGTTTTGTCTAATTTCGTCTGAAATTGTTTTATCATAATGAATTTTACGCGAAAACTTGTTATTTTCCATACTAAAAAGACAATATACATAAAACAGTTTCGAATTAATTGCTAAATGTCAATGCTTTGCTGTTAAATCATTATTTTTAGAGGTAGTTTTCAAAACTGTTCAAGAATAAAAGGAAGGCAAGTGCTTAAATCACAGAAGACAAATTAATCTTATTTTTAGGTAGTGAAGTAAAAAGAGTTGAAATTTTTTTTTTCCCTGATTTGGGTACCTATTTTTTGACACAATTTATTTGAAGAATTTCAAACTTATCATATTTTATGGAGATTACTTATGACATTGTTTAAATAATTTAAAAATATCTAATCAAATACATTTTAAGGTAAGTTCAATAATTAGACAAGAACATTATTTATTACCAATCAAATTATTAACTTAAAGCAACTGATAATTTGGAGTTATATTCTGCTAATAAGATTTTATTTTCACTGGATACCTGTCTTGTGAACTAGATGATTCTATCCATACCCATTAATTTCATAGATAAAAAACTTTAAAACCTAATTTTTGCGGCTTTGATTCTCTTGGTCAATTCTATACTGTTTGTTAAAGTGAGTCAAAAAAAACGATTATTTTTTTGTGATCCGACACAAAAACTAGTTGTTAGGTACCTCTACAAAGTACCTACTAAATATGAGCCCTAACAGTAATTGGAAGATCATTCTCATCGTGGTTTTCCATTTTCCATTGGTTGTATTCAGATACTAATGCCATTCTACATTTTGGATTCTGAATCCAAATATCTTCTAATGATTAGAGTAATCAATTAACAACAAGAGACCTATGTTGTAGAGCATCAAATTTCCTACAAAAATGATAGAAACTCATTTGACAATAATTACTTTTCAGCAAATTACCAAATAAAGAAAAGAAAAGTTATTATTTTTTAAAATTCTTCAAGCTTTAATCCTAAATATTTTTTAAATGGTTAGATTAATAAAAAAAATATAACAGACCTTTTTATTTGAGCATCCGATTTCCTATAGAAATTACATATAAAACTGATTCAAATATCTATTGATGATAAGATATGGCTATTTTTATATGAGACTGAATTGAAAACGGAAAACCACGATGACGATGGTCTTCCCATTAATATTAAGAATTCTTAGGTACTTTCTAGAGATACCTAATAACTATTTTTGTGTCATTTCAGAAAAAAAAAATCGATTTTTTTTTTTGACCCACCCTATTGTTTATACCTATAAATTTAACGCCAAGGCCAATTTATATAAAATAAAAACTATAATATTTTCATATTTGTATTTTTTTGTTTTATAAATTCATCATAAATAGTATAGATTATAAAAAAAAATGAAAAATAATTGAACACAGTAACAAAACAGGTACATAGCAATATAAAATAATTCTTACTTCATGATTTCATTACAAAACAATACAATTTATATATTATTAAAAACTAATTCATAAAATTGCAACATTTCAACTATAATCAGGCATAAATATTTCATGATACCTTCTACATATATAACATGTACATGGACCAACATTGTAGATTTTAGGCCTTTTATACTCTGAGAATCTTCTGTAAGGCGCATGCTCTTTGTCTATATATCTGCTTTCCAACAAAGATCTTGAATAGTACTTATCTTCCCCTATATACGTATCATAATCTTCCAGATCGGAGATGGTAAACTGTCTGCATGGTGACGTCCTACGCCTTAGACTGCAAAAAAAAAAGTTTTGCCCAATAAGTCTCTAGTCTGAAAATCTCAAATTTATATGTATACCATATCTTTAATCTTTATCAATTCATTATATTTTCCTAATCAAGTGCAATAATCAAAAGGGTAATATCACCACTTATACAACAAACAACTATCACAGGCAAAAAACATAATCAAAATGACATTGTTTATTCCAAGAGCGGTGGGACAGAGGTTAAAAACATTTCCTTCCAAGTAGAAGAATACCTTCTAATTAAAGTATAATAGAAATATATTCGAATTATACCTTCGCACTAGAATACGGTTCCTATTTTAACCATCATCGAATTGAGCAATGAGTTTTTAACCAAATCAAATCAAACCATTTTCGAAGAGAGCCAAGACATCGAACGCAGAGGCCGATCCTGGCTTTGGTGACGACTTTCATTTGCAGCGCCCAACCCAGTAGGGCCGGCATGCAGGGCCAAGGTTTAAGCACCTCGTTCTGAAATAAAATGCTAGTGGGAGGGTTACCACAATAATACCGTTAGATATTAAAATTTGACAACGACTTAAGCTCATAGCTATGCAGTTCTTTTTTAAGTCGTTTTATTACGCATTCGATACTGCCAACTTGAAGAGGCTCAGCATTGTGTAAGTTAAAACTATTATTTTTTGAAAGAACGCAATGGCTAATCGGTTTGAAAGTATTTTGTTTGCCAACCCGTGACGCGTAATAAGCTTTGACAGAACAAAAGAACCAACTCTAAAGCAATTAATAAATTATCTAATTTCGTGGCTTTTACACGATGAAGGCATTTACGATTTAACTATCAAATTAACGAAACACTATATCAACATGTCAATGTCCAATAATGACAGTTTTTTTTTGAAGTTATACTTCTTTTAGCACATTATGAAAAAAATAATGAGTGTGAATTTTTTACCGGGATGACACGAAAACTACAGTATGAAGTTGCCCGCAAGTGGTTTAGCGACTTCTAGCATGACTAGCAACTTCAGACCATGTAATTAAAAATATTTTTATATTACGATAAAGAAGTATAACTTCTCATGTGCGTGTTTTACCTTGTTACTGCATTAATATAACAGAAAAAAATAAAAAAAAAACACTTTCTCCATGACACAAAGCATTTTGACTTAGAATCCGTTGCTCCGTTCTCATTTTCGAGCATCCAACCAGTTACCTTACGATTTGAATGCGAGACGCTGACCACTTGACTGTCACCACCGAATTATTTTTAAAAGCCCACCCCTATTTCCCAGAGGGGTAGCCAGAGATCACAGACTTCCATAATTCCATAGGATACAATGTTTACATACCTCCTTACTACATTATTACATACATTAATAATTTCATTCAAATTCGTCGGTTAAAATAATATTTATAGTTCATATGGTGTGAACTATTTATGAACTGTAGCTTTTTATTATAATATGAACTATAGCTTTTTTTAAAGTAATAGAAGTATAGACACTGGATTTAAATAATACGTTGTTCGCAATTATAGATTATTTTAATCAATATTAATGAATTAATTTGTATTATATACTTTTTGCTTACAGATAAATGAATTGAAAATGGGGTTTAAAATATTGAAAACAATGAAAGATGTTAGCCTTTCGAATTTACGGTGTAACCTCGATCAAAATATGAAATAGCGTTAATATTGCGTTTACATGTGATATAGAGAAGTGATGCATCCCGCGCTACTCCTCTTGAAATAAAGTAACATATGTGCAAAAGATATGTATAAATGAAAGTATTTCTTTTATAAACTAAACTGCAATCACAAAGCGTCGGTAGAAATAATGAAGATCTCATTGAATTAATATAGAAAATATTTAGTTTCTTTTTATTAAAAACGCGCTTTTTCGTTAATGCCCTTTTTAAGGAAAACGACAAAATTCTACTATATATTATGTGTACGTATATCAAAACACTGGAACATACATCGAACAAACTCATTTCTGAACGATAATCATTTATATTGGGTATTGCATTTATAGAGAAATATAATTCTTGTGAAATAACATTAAAAAAATCTTTAAGGTCAGATCTGATTTCAATACGGCTGAGAGTTCTTTTCGACGCAGAGTTTAAGCTCTTAGAATGGAATTACAAAACAAAAAAAAATACATGGGATAAGGCGCATTACAAAAATATTTATGAATTTTTACAAATATTGTAAAATTTTTTTACAGAAAAAAATTACACGTCAAGACAGAACATTCCGTATCCAAGTTCTAAATTAAAATTTTTGAAATAATTATATTCATATAATATTAATTTTAAGTTCATTCGCTATTTTTGCTGATTCTTTTCTATTTAAAAGAGTATTGAAAGAAAACTTGTAAAACAGAGTGAATTTGGACGAACAAACTAAGCGAAGCGAAAATCTTGCTAGCGTTGCGTCATGCAATATTCTCTATTTCTGCGCGTACGATAAACTATGATATGCTGACATGCATTCAGGCAACGAACAGGCTAGCGCGATTTACTGATCGGCAGTTAGTTTTGGATTAAGGATTAGACGTTAAGGCTTCTTTTTTTAACATGAATTCGAAAAGTATTTCGGGGTTGTTAATGAAATCGTGATGAACCTTTCTCTTTCTTTGTCCATCACACGGTGAGGGTCCCGAGTCCGAGGGAGCCACGAACCTACCGAGTCGTTGCTCGCGTTGAAAACTGCATTTTCGTTTCTATAACTGAATATTGAATTATCATTAATCATATCCCATGCTCTATCCTATTATATCTTAAATTAAACACTTATCAAAGAAATGTAAAACATATAGCTGTATGCATACAAGTACTACATAAGTGATCATAAAGAAAAAAATCATAAACAGATCTTGTACAAATGAATATTTATTAATTTAACCTTTCTGTGCTCACGGGGTCAGGGCTCTGGATCCCGTTCATCATCATAATGTCGCATAATATTTCCGAATACGAAGAATATTACTAACTGATTCTAAGAAGTATTTAACTTCATTATGCATATGCTATTTCAGTCATCAAAAGTCACTAATAAATAATAATAGGTAAATTCCAAATTTTTTTCTTTTTGCAAAAAAATATTTCGAAAAGAATTTTTAAGTATCCGAATTCACGAAAACCTAAAATTTTCATATCAGAAAGTTGAAAAAAGACATCCAAAACATTTGTTTATATCACGATTCATATTCTCAAATACAAATGTAAAATAACTAACACTCACGAAAAAATATATTTTTATGTTGACAAACTACACATTAACAATTTTTCAGATTTTTTTCATTTGCTTGTGCTGTGAGATCTTTCGTCTTGCCAAATTTCATAATTCTAGGTCGACGTGACGTATCGTATAGATTTTAATTTATTTGCTAATGTCAAAATATACTAGAAAAATGACCGTATTTTCTGATTCCGCTAACTTAAAAGCTTGATTTATTTTACAGCTTCAGGGGACCATAGAACTAAATGATAATAATTTCAACCTAATATCTACATGCATACCTGAAAAACGGACAGACGGACAATGAAGTGATTCTATAAGGGTGCCTTGTGAGACACAGAATCCTAAAAATTACAAGTATCCTTATAACTATTTTGTAAACAAGTTGTAACTACATTAAAAGTTCAATTTAGATAAATTATGGTGTAACAATTCATAATCCAGAAATATAAGAATAATATTTCAGTCAAACCTTAAAAATTGAAAGTACCTAGATGAATACAATATCACGTTATGTTTTTATATACAAAAATCGACATAATGAATTTATCGAAATTAATTTACTGTAATATACAACATGTGAATTGTAAAGTTCTAATTTACTGTCTGCAATTTACAACTGGACTACAACTAGCATTCAACAAGGTCGGGGAAAAGTTTTTTCGTATTCTACATACAAATTTAAGATATTTTTTCGTCATATTTTATTCAAGAATTTGTTGGACATTTTATAGGTAGTGACATAATGCCATTGCTGAAGAAATTTTGGGACTTCTGATCAAAAAACTGCATAAAGTAGTTTCGACACTCATCTCTTGACGTAAACCTAACACTACCTAAAGAATTCTAAAGAGACCGAAACAGATGAAAATCTGGGAATGCAAAGTTAGGGCTATACGGTGGACACGGTAACACTTCCTAATCAAACTCTCTCAATAATTGCTATGTGGCTAAAGATGTGTGCGGTCTGGAATTATTATGGTGAAAAACCACACTCTTTCTGTTTATCAATTTCGGCCGTCAGTAAAGATCCGAATTGATGGTTTAGCCCGGCGGTAAATGTTCATAACGAAAACTACCCTTCCAATCCAATCATACACATAGAATCAACTCATTAGGAATTACTCCGGATTTCGCATGTCATATATAATCCATTTTTCATCACCAATGATCAATCTTTTCAAAAATGGTTCGGCTTCATTACGTTTCAATAGAAAATGGCAAATGAGTACACGATTCATTAGATTCTTCCAGTGAACTCGTGTGGGTGTCAAGTATCGAGCTTTTTTTCAAATGGGTCAAAACTGTTTTGTGGCCAATCCCCAGCGCTTCAGCTATGTCGTAAAAACTAATGTGCCGATATTGCTCTACTTTTAAAAAATGGTATCGACTTTATCCCTAACAGCTGACCAGAACGTAGTTCATCTTTGGCATTAAAATTACCGGACTGAAAACGCTTAAACCAGTTTTGTGCTATTCTGACCGACACTGCATTAAGTCCATAAACATCACAAATTTTTTTCGCAGCTTGTGACGTATTTTTAACTTTTTGTATTAAAACTTCAAAAAAGAATCGAATTTCTACGTTAGTCTCACTTATTTTGGTGAATAGAAAACAATCAGAAAAATGGCGGGACACCGTTTTTCTTTTTCTTTTTTTTTTTAATGTCACCTTTTTAATGGTATCAAAACTAATCAGATATAAACAGCACAACCAAAGAGATTTTACTGCAACTTTTACTTATAAAATACGCAAAAACTTTTTCCCCGACCTAATAGCAGGTCATTGTCTTAACTATAATGCTATACTAATCAACTATTTACCAACGAAATATTGACGATATAAAATAACCTATCGTCTTCGTCTAAAACGTGGGAACACTTTTCCTCGACCGCACGCCGCCACGAGCCCGCGTCAATGCTCGCGCTGAACACGTCGCTTGTGTTGCAAAAATCTCGACAGTTAACGCTGCAGCAAATTAAAATTTCATTGTACATACTAATCGGTTAGTTTAAAGATGGCAAGCAACTAGTTAACCCTTTGAACGCCTTTACGTAAGTTTTCCTGTGGATCCCTATACAGGGGTTCGCGTACTCTACTTTTGAAAAATGATGTTTTAGATAATCCCTTTATTAAAGAAAATTATAGGTTATTTTCTGTTTTTGACGCGGCTTACGGGAGGTGTTAGTTGGCAGAAATTGCCACGTAAGTATATGTTATGCCCCTTTCATTCGACTCTCAGCGAATCTCTCTCTCTCTAATTAAGCAAAAGTGGCGGCAGCCGCACGCGGTGCGACGCTAATTTCAATTTTCAACATTTTGGTAAAAATATCAATATATTATCTTATTTGTAATGAATAATGTCACTAAAATCATTACTTTATGATTATTTTGCGATTTTTATTCGGTTCTGGAGATGGACTTTTCAATTTTAAGTTTATCATTTTATACAAATAAAAGTTACATCTATTATCGATTTAAAAAATTACATTATTGTGCACCTTGAACTTTATAAGTTTTAAATTAAAAAAAAGATGGTGCCTTTTAGTGCTTTATTATTTTCTTTATATAACTTATAATTCTCTATATTTTGAATATATGTATTATATCCGATTTTAAGTAAATTAATATTTTTCTCACGATATTATTTTGTATTTCTCGTTTAATTATTCTAAAAAGTTGTTAATTTATTTTACTGTTCATTTAAAAACAATGCAGTCAATAACTGTGACTACGTGAAAATAAATGGTATATCCACGAGATAAATAGATCTGAAACCTGTTTTTATTTATATCTTCAAAGCAGTCGTTCTTGCATATCTTGGACGACATTTCCCATGGATTTCTAACGTAAATATCCATGCTGAATAGCGCGTTTCTACTACAGCAACTTCTGTGGCTATTTTTAAAAATAAAGTGGAACATAAGTGACTTTTAAACTATTAAAGTAAAAAGAACTAAAGTTGATTACATTAATCCTACGAATATTATAAATGAGGTTTGTTTTTTTAGATGTTTGGATGCTTGGAGTTCGTTACTCAATCACACTTTACGGCTGTACAAAATTACCTAAAACTTTACAATAATATAGCTTATCTATCCATCAGAACAACACATAGGCCTTAATTTAAAAAGATATTAACTTCGCTCGCGTCTTCACTTGCGTGATCGTAGAACCAATTCTTCACGTATGATTGGTTATTGGTAATAACACTGTTCAAGAGAGTTTAGAGTTCAACATCAGCTCAGAATAGAAATAGCCAGCAGGATCGGGAATAGAAGAACGTAACTGAGATTGTTTTATATATAATATAATAAATTATCGGCATTACGTGTGTTTTCGGTGTAAAAATATGGGTTCCTCTGGTATGTGCGGTAATCAAGAACGGGAACCACATAGGAAACATGGCTGATAATGTTATATAGCGATATAAAAGATCAATCGCTGTATGTCCACACGGGCGGATCCGCATGTGAATTATGTATATTTTAAACAGAACCGGAATCTAGATCGGAACCGGCCAGCCAGACCGAAGAGAAGTGGAACTAGGACTGAAACTGAAAGAACGAATAACACCAGAATCTTGGTGGCAGCGTATTCTGCCGATATAAGAGGTGAAAGAATTCATTTGTTATCCGCGGAGGCGCCGCGGGCATAAACTAGTCACGAAAGAAAGTTGGAAAGAAAAAACTACGTGTTAATTTTTTACACACTCAATGTAGCTTCTAAAAACCAGTGCACAAGAAGTAAAGAGTGCCTGAATAAAAATATTTTGGTCATAGTGTATATATCTTAAAATGATAAAGATGTTTTTATTTTTCAATATTTTTTATAATAGAAAATCATGAGGTTATCACTATAATATATTAAGGTCACCCGGGGCTATTGTGTGCTAAAATGAACATGTTTACTTTAGCAACGGACATATTTCTTTAAAAATATTATAATTTCTTGCAACTGAATTTTCCAAGTATCAAACATTTAACGCCCTTTTTTTCTATGCACCATAGTCACTAAAATATTGCAAATATTTTGAAAAAAACTGGAAATTTTAACGCCGCGGAACGCGTAGCTACATTAGCCCTTGGCTAGGGGCTGATGTAGCCATTTCGATTTTTGCCTCTGTTTGGGTTGTATCTACTCATTTAGGTATAAAACGTCACAAACAATTAACCAATGGATTTAATTTAAAGACTTAAAGCCAGTTATTCAATTGCCGAACATATAAAACGTAAAATACAATATGTATAAATCTATTGAAATACAACTTCAATAGATTTGACTAGGCAAATGTAGCTACACAAATAACCCTTTAGGAGAAAGGATATACATTAAAAACATGATTTCAAAACAAAATTTATGTTATTGAGAAATTACTCACCTTCAAATTTCAACAATATCGAATCAATAAACCTTTAAAAAAAAGTCTTAAATTTCAAGCACCTGACATCTCTACTGTGTGAGTTCGGACAGTTCAACAAAATAGCGGATATCAGTAACTTGTTACATTTTTGGCCACGACTTCTACATCACTATAAAGCCAAATAATTTTTGTAATATACAATAGACGGCGCAATTAAAACAAATCGTTGTTAAGCAGAAATTTAAAATAGACACCAAAGCCCCTTACTTACATTAGACTCGGATGACCTTATAAATTATATCATGAAATTAAATATAAAATGCTTTAAGTATGATTTATGAAAAAAAAAACTATTTAGTATACCTTAATCAAATATATTTAGGTATCTACCACGGATTGTCTAGGTGATTGCATACCTGCTATAGCTACAAAATAAACAAAAACGAAGATAGAATGTTGTAGACATTAGGATAAAAACCTTTCTTTTTCGATGGGCAAGTGACAGATTTTGCTTTTCTTTGGACTCAAATTCTTGTTTTCAATGTCGTTCTTGCTGTCGCAGGTACTCCTAGGACTACAGTAAGTAGAAATATTTAATTACAAATGGATACAAAAATATAGGTAGTATAAATTTGGTCACATACATTACATACACTGTAATAATATTATTATTTAATAAATATGTTTTTTTTATCAATAATCCATTTTTGTAGCAAAAATAAATACCATAAAAGAGAAAGACAACATAAAAGAGAAGGACAAGACTATCATCATTGAATTAGAGCCGTGTGTCAGTTTTTGACTTTTACATTTTAAGTAAACAATAGAGGATTAAACTTAGTAGTCAAACAGTAACTAATGTAATACGTTAGTTCTTTCAACCATATTTGATGAATGCTAATAGTATGACTAATGTGGCAAAAGCATAGGTACACCTCATGTTTTTATTTTAAATTGAAGGATTTTCACTTTACTATTTCTATGTTGACCCTGTGTGTAGTGGGAGTAGCTGATGAACACTGTCATCAATGTGATATCAACTTTTTGAATCGACAGCTTTATGTTTTATAATGTATAAAGCGAGTGGTTCGATTTAATTTTCATTTCATTTCAAAAGAACTCAATGGTTAATTTATATATGGTGGACTTTTCGGTCCACTTCTTAGCAGAAGTAGGCAAGGAAAAATTCTATGTAGTAATGAACTAAATGCCAAAGATTACATGCCCTAAGTGACTATTGTTAATATAATACATATTAATTTTATAATATTGTACAAGTAAAATTGTCAATTCTTATTCAGTAATATAGAGCAATTTCAATGATTTAAGGAAACAATTATGTAAAGGAGAATCGGCAAGGGTGACCAAAGAAAAAACTTATGTAAGCCTAATAGGAAATATATAGAAGGACCAAATGCAAGTTAGTTTTAGCAGAAACATCCGATAGACATCAGTCAAGCAAAAAAGTATATATGCATAAAGTGCCAAGTGAAGTTCTGTGATCTCATCTACACCTCTTCAGAGTAGTTTATATATAAGATTTAAACATAATACACATTAACTAATGAACAACATATATAAGTACATATTTTCTTACACGCACAAATGACAAATGGAATAAATTGTGATAGTTCTAAGCCAAAGGACACACAACAATTCCTGATGACAAACCAAATATGTTAATATGTTTTTTGAACAATTATAAACCAAAAACACTTCTTATATACAGAATAAACTAATAATTGCCATTATGAAAAGTATACATGTGCATGAATTTACCTGCCACATGATTGTGATCTGCTCTTACATGTTTTCTTTGGGCTACATTTCAATCTGTAACAAAATTATTTTATGTGTAATAATAATAATTTTTCATCTTTATATTATTACTGATACACATATTAATGAAATAATTAATCTGCATAAATATGAACTTTATTCTATCAAATATGCATTAATGAATAGTTTATTTATATAGTCAATTATAAATACAAGAAATAATAATACTGAAAATAAATACTACTACCAAAATAAATTCAAAATAATTCTAAATTAATAAGACTTACATCTTGTCCAAAATTCAGAAGATATTGAAAATTTCAACAATTAATTGAAAAGTCTCACAATAGAATGTCACTTTGAAAACTGAAATTTATAAATTCTTACAATACATACCTATGATACTGAGAAGTGTGGCACACTGGTTTATGACTATGACTTTCTTTGCTTGCAGTGCACTTGCATTTCTTAGATGGTGATGACATGATCGATAAACCAGAAGATGATATTTCCTCTAAACGCACTCTCGTGGCAATTTCGATTTTAGGTGCCAAAATTCCCTATTAAAATTAATGTTTAAATGAACATATTTAATAAACAGATATTAAAAAATTGAACAATCTACTGGAATCTTCAATCCAATCCGAGACCACCTCAATCCATATCTACAAGTGCCAATCATACTAGAAATTGGTAAATAAAGAGTTTAATAATACGAAATAGTTAATATTTAATAAAAAAAATAATCTATACAAATTCATTATACAAAAAATTATGTTAAAAGACATAGCCTCCAATCATATCCCATATGACGACATACAAGAATAATATTTCACGATGCATAACAAAATTCAAAATTTGCCATTTCATAAAAATTAAAACTTTCATAAAAAAAAGTTATATGGTAAAGGCTATTATGCCATATCTGGATATATTAACGAAGAAAAACCCATGGGACTGAAGTGCTCGACTATCAGGCTGTTTTATGTAATTTTCAAATTTTGTGCTACTTTTATTCACTATCTATCATGTATCTCTGAGCGAAACCGAAAAATGTATCAGCATTCAGAATGGCAGTTAATGTTAATAACAAAAGAATATCATAATATTGTATTTCACGTGTAATTCTACTACTATCTATGAAATAAAGATATTTGTGATTTGATTTGAAAGGAAAAAATAAGCAAAACCAAGTGTGACATTATTGATCAATACAACATGATACTAAAGAGATGTAACGTCAAACTTAATCGATATGTGATACAAATTAGGATACTTAAATCATTGCAGAAAAGAAATAGAAACTACAAAAATAAATAGAACTACTTAATTCTAGGAATAAGGAACTCCCTAACAAAAATCAGATTTCTTATGCTTGTGGCAGTAGAAAAAGAAAGAGAAAAAGAGACAATATGTTGAAGACACTGTGATTTCGTATATAACAAATTGTAATTAGATCCTTTAATTGCAGTACAACTCACAAGACTGGTGCTGTGAAATTAGTCACAGAAGCGTCGCAATGGCGCAAAGTAGGCACGCGAGGGAGAAGAAGGAAGGGTCGGAGAGCTGAACCCGCATTACATCATTTGCTGGCAATTTAGAGTAGTAGAGTTTCATATGTTGTACTGTACAATTTGATATATATGAAATGAGAATATATAGAGTGTAATAGGCTGGTTTGATTATAATTAAACCTATAATTAAGTTCTAAAGGACTTTTACTATTATTTTCCTGTCTATAAAATTAAATTTATGCCATAAAAAGTTTTATTACAAAGGCAAAAATACCAGAAAAGTGACAAACTTTGTACATTGGGGTTACATGATTGTCTGTTAAAACGAGAGAAACCCAAACAATTTTTGAAACAAGTGAGCATGGGTGATGAAAAATGGATCACATACAACAGTAATGTATCGAAAATATCTATTCAACAGCTCTTCACATATTCCCAATTTTCAATTGTCAATGGTAACTATACGATCACTGGTCAGTATGAACATGCAATTAGATTTTACACAGTATGTACCATTTAAATATCCATTGTTTTAAAATCAAATTCTAAAATTTATAAGGAATGTTGTGATACCTATTCAATTTCAATTTTCAAGCATTTGCAATTTGCATTGTTGATATAAAACTATCATGCACCTCAACTCATTTTTTCAAAATAAATTAATTACATATATAAAAATATGAAAAAGAATTTACTGGATAATCTTTAGTTCTCCTCATGAGCAAGTCTATTCCTTCACTGGAGCAAACTTCTGGTACAAAAAGAATATCTGGAATAGCTCCAAGATACTGTGCTAGAATAACCCCTTCGTCTGTCACACAATGGCTTGTCCACTGAACCAGTTCACAGTAAAAATCTTCATCCTCTGTAAAAAGAAAAATGTGCAAAAATAAACATTGTAAAAAGCAATGTTCCTGAGCCATACAGCCTCTTCAAACACACAAGTAGAAAGTTAAATATTGTCTAATATTTAACTACATTAGGCAATATTTAATAACTGTTTGTTATTAAACATTGTGTTAAAGATAAGTAAACAAGTACTCACTTTATCTACTGTTTTACTTAGATAAATATATACTAAAATAAAAAAAATGTAATAGTAGTCCATTTGATCATTAAATGTCAGAAATGTAATGTAAATGTAAGTACTCTTACAATTCGTAAGAATTAAGTCACAACTTCACTTACATAGAAAAGTCATTATATATTTGTGTATACATTAAGAGTTTATTACATTGCTGTTAATTTACATATTAATACAAAATACATGTTAATATAAGATAAATGTTAGTACATTATCTATTAAGATATGAAACAATATAAAAATAATTTCACTGGCATATTTTTCATTTATTGCAGCAGTGCAGTTATAATCGTTAGATATTCTACATAAAATAAGAATATTGGCACTTTTCTCAAAAATGTTGAAAAGAATAATATTTTAAAACAATATATTATTTATTTAAATTTTATTGTGCTGTCCATAGGTGAGCCCAAAATAACCAATGCTCCTTCAAATGTTGAAATTAACAACACTAAACAAAATATAAACAAGCAATTAATTAATATTTCTAAAACGTGATCAATATCTCTACATATACGTATAAGCGAAATACCACTGACTAACTCATTACGAGATCTCTGAAACTATTAGTCCGAATGACTTGAAATTTGGCAGTCTTTTTGAGATGTATATGCTCCAGAATATTGGATTTTACACAAGACCTATATTAAAAAAAACCATTTTATGCAGGCAGAGACGCGAGCAAAAGCCAGTTAATTATAATTATAAAAGGTAAATCCAGAAGAGTGTCTTATTCCATTAATATATAAACTCATTTATTAAAAAACCTTTTTAAAATAAAAAAAAATGACTAATTATCTACCTAAAATATGGGAAAATGTCATATTTTTATAAATAAAAAGATTGTATTCTTAGACAATTTCATGAATATATAAATACTATCAAAATTTTTATATTCACAAGTACATTATCTAGCAATATCAAATGCTGTGAACATTATATTTATATCTTTGAATTATATAAAGTACAGTCATGTGTGAACATGTCAAGTCCTTCTATTGCCGTTAGTAATAGGATCCCATTGACACACTTTGGGTACAGAATCCTGAAAAATGGTGAGACTGATGTAGATATATCTAATTAGAAATGGATTACATACTTAACATTACATTAAACTTATAACCACTTCAAAAGTATGTTAAGGTAAAATTGAAATAATTTGTCTAAAGGCAGAAAAATAAACATGATTTAAAATAAATATATGCCTAGAAATTTAAGTTGATGCATATGCATTAAAGATTCCCTGTATTTCAGCTGATTTCGGTAAAATTGGGACTTTCAATAATGAAAATGAGAGATCATTTGTTCCCTAGACCATTTTTGAAAATAAAAAATGAATCATCAAAATACGTTCACTCAGTCGAAAGTTCTGAGGTAACAAACTTAAAAAAATACAGTCAAATTGAGAACCTCCTTTTTTTGTAGTCGGTTAAATATGACTAATAAATTCAAGTGACTGAGCACTGAAAGACTTTAGCTGTATGATTTAGAGCCTCTTCCACCATCTCCTTTTACATTGACATTTAAAAAAAAGAAACTTTTAGAATAAAATTTGCATTCCACATCCTCGTGTTAATAATTGTTCGAGCTAAAACCCATTAAACGGAAGAACTGGAATGCAAAATTAATTTTAAGTGATGTTTAGATAAGAGTGAGTTTGGAAGGAGGTATGAGAGAGAGGCTCTTAAGAATTTCTATTATAATCTAATAAATAATGCTGTCATTTCTTACTTCTGTTGTTTAATCGTACAATGTTTTATCATATTTTTATTTTTATCGCAATTCAAAACTAAAGTTTAAATTGGATTTTGACCCAATGAATTAAATTTATCCAACTACCTCAACTAATACAAGTATCAAAATTCATAAAGATTTTCCTTTTTCAGCTGTATCATATATATTAAAATGTAATGCTATTGTACATTAACTCAAAAATAAGTAATGTAAAAGTAAGTACTATGTATCTTTGTGTTTAGAAATACTAAACTCATATTTTTTTATCACCAATTCAGATTTCTTCCAAAGTTTTTCATAGCTTGAAAATAGATTAAAGAAATGAAAAATGTTAGATTATTTAATGATAAAACAACACGCTCGTCTATCTGCGAAACAACAAATTTTATTTTTTATAATTCTTTGACTATTGTCCAGAAATAATCACAAATCTTATTTATATCATTAAAAGGTACACATTTTCCATATAAATCAACATACTTAACACACAACCAAGATTACGGACTGCACATGATATTGGAAATTTTTTGCGAAATTGAAATGTACTCTTAAAGATCATTGGAAACACCGGTGGAACTAAATGCGTTTGATAGGTACTGTTCAAAGCATGTAGTATCAACGAGACACTTCCATCTTGACATAGCCATACACCAGGACATGTCACCTAAAATTTGAATATACATTTTTTTTAATCACAAAAACATCAATGCCTCTAAGTACGATGCAATAAAGGTGACTTACACGGCGAATTTCTAAATCAATAGTTAATTCTAACTGCTTACTCATCGTTACTTTCACATAATAAATTTTGCCGAATACTTTTTTGGCTTTAAAATATTTATCAAAACTGCATGGTTTCAATTATTCACTTAAATCATAACTAGAATTTTATTTTTTTATCGAGTGTTTGCCGATTACTTTGCAAATTATATTATACAGAATAGGACAAAACAGAATGTAAATTTATTTTATGAAATGGAAACAATGTCCCACTCATGTACATAAATCTTTATTTCAAGCTAAAAGTTTCTAAGTGGTTTCTACCATATTCATAGCAAAAAGCAACTTCATAAATTCATACTTTTCTACACTTATAAGTTTTAGTTTCCTGTTTCTAATTTTGACGGTTTTGACCGCAGTTTGACAACAGATTGACAATTTGACATATTACATGTTGCCAAGGTAGAAATTCAATGACAGTTTTTTTTTTCCTAGAGTAAAATCAGGAATTTCTTCATAATTATAAAAAAATGTAGTTCTAATAAATTCAATAGATAGCGCTATTAAGTTTCAGTCCCATAACTTATGCTGATTCGATTACTGTACGCGTTTATTTTAACTGATTTGCTGATTATTCGGCAAAATAATGATTTTTGAGGTTCTGAGCCAAAATGGCAAAAACGGAACCTTTATAATTTCGTCATGTATGTTCGTCCGTCCGAATGTCTATTCGTCCATAGGTCATTTTATTCAAAAACTGTAAGACGTATATTCATGAAATGTATAGTGTTTTACGTGCTCTGTATAAGCCGTTTCCTATTTTGGTAGTTGAATAATAAAAATAAACACTCCATGCATGTAACAGAAACTGAATTTTTTATTTACAGCAAACATTAACGTGTAATACATACTTCAATAGTTCTTTTAAAAACGCTTTGAGGTTTCTAATCAATTTTTCTGATTACATTAATAATTTCGGAAATAATCGCCGAAAGTTGCAAAAATTATGCAATGTTCTAAAATTGTACGTCCAAGAAATATTAAAAAAATAACGGACATAATGCTTAGTAAATATTTTACCGAAAATTATTTTGATCATGATCGAATATACTGTTTTTGAGTTATTGTTGCAGAACTGCGCTTCCTAACAAAACAACATAAGTGCCGTGAAGATACACTTTTTTGCTGATGCACTTTAGTTTCTAATAGTTAAATAGTAATATTAAACATACCTACTCGTTTTTCTAGTTATAGGCGATTAAAGTGCTTATAATTATTCAGTGCTATAAACATGAAAAAAGTGTAATAACGCACTTTTTTCTTGTGTACTGCATTTCTTAGTAATAATGACTTTGCAACCCATGCTCATTAGAGCATGTTCTGACATGATTTTAGCCAGTTTTTTCACTTCCTACTATATTATTTAGTTGACGTATTTGCTAATGAAATATTTTAACGAGTGTTATCAATAATACGATAACGTTACTACCGATACCTAGATTAACGTGTTTTTCACAAAATGAAGCAAGAAGCCTATTTTTCGTTAAATTAAAAACTTACTTAAAAGCCTTTTGTGATCAGAAGTCGAATTAGGCACTTTTTGTATCATAGTATTGTAGTGATTAAATGGCACAGAGTACTTAAGTAAGGCTCAATCCACTCGCCAATCATTGTTCATAATTAAAAAAGTCTGATTTAAATAATTTTCTGAAATAAATTAATTACTTTAATTGCTAAATTATGATGGATTCAACTCTTATCAAAAGCAAGAAGATGGAGAATTCAATGAAATTATTTAAAACAATCAGTGTCAAATTCAGGGTTACCAACTTAGGGGTTTTCCCTCCAAATTTAGGGGAAAAAAAGTAGGATGGGGTTTTTTTAAGGGTATTTTAAGGGATTTTCATAACTCACAATATTTTTTTTTCCAAATTCAGCAAAATACAGATGTAATAAGCAGTATAAGTCCTGAGGTAATCCATTCTAGCATATATAGTAGATCATATTTAGTTCTATATATATAGCTTTAGCGACATCTAGTGTGATGATTGCTTAATATTAAGACTACAGAGTATAGAGATGTTTATTATTGAGAGTACAGAATAAAAGCTGCGTTTATGTTTACGACAATTAGGGGAACCTGTTGTACCTAGGACAGTTTCTTAGATATATATTTTTTATTGTGATTTGACGTACAGCACACAAATCATATTTGCATATTTTGAAATGTCAATCATTTGGGTACTCACCACCAAAATATCAGAAATGTATAATTCATAGTTACATATATTTTAAAAGTTAAAAAAAAATGGTAAGTAAGGTCAAGGTGAAATTATTTATTTATTGTTTGAAATTTATTAATTAATGATATTTTATTACTTATTAACTATTTTCCATCCATTATTCATCTTAAAAGTAGTGAGTTGTTTATTTTATAAATAATAAAATTTTTTTTAGGGAGTATCCTTAATAATTGTGGGGATTTTAGGGGTTTTTGATTGAGGCTTTAGGGAGATAAATTTTGAGAGTTGGGAACACTGGTCAAATTAGACATTTCTGGAAGAGGTGTTTACTAAATTTATGAGACATTTTATGATATCGTAACTAAAACACAGCGATAAATATGGCATGGTATCTAATCTTTGAAAAGTCATAATGTTGAAATAAAATGGAAAATAATAGTACTCATATTACCAGTTGAAAATGGAAGAATAGAACATGCTGAATAGTAAAATGGTAGAGCATAAATTTAAGTAAGTCTAATATACCTTGTGACAGTTACTGGAAGTATCTAGCTTTTACGTATGATTTAAGATAATTCTATATATACATATAAATATCATAATTTTCTTAATATTTCAATGAAATCTCATTACTATCCATGAAATACTTATGATTCAGAGTTCCATAGGTTGCCTATGGTCTTCGTGTACAGTTCCACTTTACGAAATGAAGATTTCTGGGAATAAATGCGTGAATTATTATACAAAATTCCCAAATTGCTATACATGTACATATAGCATTTGACGAATATGTCACTTCAAAAATGTAACTTTTAATTTTTATATAATTATTAATTTTCAAATTAAGAGAAACAGCTGTCTCCTCCACTTTTGCTGCAGCTATAGCTAAATATTGAAATCTTAGGTATTGACGTATAGACCAATGTTCGGTTTATGAGTCCCACTTACCCTTATCAGATTTTTATTTATTGTTTTCCTTAAGTTTGCACTATGATTACTTCGAATTTATCACTTGTATAAATTACTGCATATATAATAGAGCAACATTAAAAAAATAATCTGATAAGCATTAAGTATGCACTCACATACTTAGTGTCATTTTATACTAGACATTGTAACTCAAATGAAACAAACTATAGATTTCTTACAGGTTTTCTTCTAATCCACAAGGGAAAAACTGTTTCAATTAAAATTTTAGGTGCTTTAGTTTCAAAGATAAAGAAGGAATAGTCAATTTCTATTTATTTTTTTAAATAACAAAGTATTTTAAAATTATAAAAAATATGTACTGGTTATGGTAATCAGAAATGGCTTATTGTGAACAATGGGTTGTTCACAATAAGCCATTTCATTTCATACATCAAATGGTAGTTGAAAAACTTTTTTTAATTTTCTAATTTATCTCCCAAAAGTGACCCTCATATTTAAAATTCATTTGTTAACATTACATTTAAATTATAAGGTCACAGACATTTATGTGTCAACTTAATTGATCCAATATACTCAGAGCAAATCGGCTGTGACAGATGGATAGACAGACACACATGAGTGATTCTATAAGAGTTCTGTTCATTTGGAAATATGTGACTCTAAAAAAATATTACGTTCACTGCTAAGTTTTACCAAAAATTGTGTTAGGAACGTTCAAACTTAAAAAGAAAATTGTAAGTTTTTAGATGTTTATCTCTTTGACTGTGTAAGTATTTATGCATGCATCATGTAAAAAACTGGGCTGGATTCATTAAAATTTTATTTATTGCATAGCTACTAAATTTACCTAGCATAGTCAAGGGTAATTTTATCGCTAGACTAGAATGAAATTATGAAAACTTGAGCTTCCCACTAAGTTTTTTTTTATAATTTTTAAATTTTATATCTCCACCTTTTTTTTCTTTTCACCAATTAATCTATATTACTTAATATAAAATTTCCACAATTTGGATTCAATTTGCGTTACTTGTAAGTAAAATGATTTAACACTTCGAGGGTCGAATAGGAGTGTGAAAATTTAATTGACCACAAACGTGATTGAATGTTTTGCTTCAATGTCATTGATGGGTTGTGAAACTAAAACTGAAATGGAAATAGGGACAATATTAGATATTGGTGTTGATGTTGCAATGAAAAGAGAGATGAGAATGGGAACCTACAAGAGAATCACGATCAAAAGTGAAACCATTATTAAAATCTAGGTTATCAAAATGTTGAAATTGAGTACAGAATGGAATAATAATTTCCATAGTATTGGTGTATTTCCATGCAGTCGAACCTACAGAAAAAAGTTAGTATGTAAATAAATTCATGAACCATGTTATACTTACAATAGTAGTAGTACTACAGAATAGTAAACTACATGCCCACTCATGATGACCACAATTGGCCAATTGATATGCTCTGCCCTCTCACTATAATCTAATGGGATAACAACTTATCTATCCTGATTACTTCCTTGACTCAATATTCTTGTTTGTTAGGGACTAAGTAATATATAAATGTGTTTCAAATGTGATTCTTTATTTGCTATAATAATAAAATATGTGAATTATTAGGAAAATTCAAAGGAGCGATATTTGAGAAAAATATTAGAAACTTGTTTGTTGTGGTGTGAAATATTGCATGCTTAATTTTTCTTTTCTTATTATTTTTCAGCGCAAACTAATCATAGTAATATATTATAAATGAATATGCTACATTAAATAAATACATGTGCTAATAAATTCCAATACTCTTTAAATACAGTTGATACAATATTTCCAAAATGTAAAACAAAATAATTTCTCCTTTACCTGGGCGTCAGTTAAAAACTGCAGGTATATAAGTAAGTCTTTGACCATTCGATGTAGAATTGTTTGTTGATAACTGCAGGCTTTTTATTTTTTAAATTCTGTACACCATTCATTATTTCTTGTTTTAATTTCCTGTCAGTACCCATAAGCCCAGCGAAACAGATGGGTAACTGCTGGTTATTACATAAAAACGTACATATGATTCATAAATTCTATCATTCCATTCCCACATGTTATTCAGAAAGTTTAACAGCTTTATGCATAAGATGGATAATTGTATGGATAGATAATAGTATCATGCATATTTTTATAATCATCAAATGTCATCTTTCGTTATATTGATTGTTTTTATTATATTTTTAGCATTATTAATATTATTTTTTGCATGACCTTTATTATTACTTATTACAGTAAATACAAATATAATTACAGTGATCAGGATATCTAGCATTTGACATTATATTTTTGATTAATTTGAATCTCGTTTGTGAATTTGAAACAGTAGCAAATGTCTTAATTTATCATCGAAAGTGGGACGACATGTTGATAATAACCAGTATTTGTAAATTCAAAAATTTTCAGTACAAAAAAAATGTATGTTATAAAAAAATAATTATTAATAAATAAAATATTGATTTGATGTATTTATACAGGTTAGCTTAAAACCAATTTTCTGGTTTGTTAACTTGTTAAATTAGGTACAATTATTTAGATTTAATTGTCTATATCAATTTAACCAACTTCTATTAGTGCTATTACTTCATAAAATTATGCCTTACATATAAGTACACAAATATTCACCTTACACTGACATTAACAGTTTCATTCCTTTCTTTATTATTTATTTCTGCAATGTTTAAATATAGACTGAATTTCTGTATACTTGTTTACTGAAATGGATTACTTAATTAATTAATAAAGTGATAATCATTCACAAGTTCAAAAAACCCTTCAAAAAGCAACTATATTATAGAAATATACTATAAGAAATAAATATATGCTTATAACAATGACAGTTAAGTGTTAATAATGCATTTATGATTTAGTTTACATAATATAGAATTTATTACATTACATTTGAAATTGTCTTAAAATTATATATTTGATTTAAATACCTTCATATGACAGAAGAAAATTTAGAGTAAAATAATTTTAAGTAATTTGTATTATAAATTTGCTTTATCCTGTACTTTTACAATGTACATAAGATTTATTCCTTCTTAATATATACTTGATCTAATCCTGATTCCAAATCTGGTTTTGATTATGATTGCAGTTTCACTCTCGGCTCCGATCCTGATTCTTTGGCTGGTTCCCATTTTGACTCCCTTGGTCTATATACCATTCTCAGTTTGAATCCCAGTCCGCATTCAATTTCAATTCCAGTGCACAATTTTAATCACTATCCTCTTTCAATTTTTATCCCAATTTTACAGGTTTTTGTAAATATATTTAATTAAAAAAAAAATATTCATATAGAAACTCAAAATTTCATCACCTCATTTGAAAAAAATGCACTTGATTAATCTTTTATTTTAAAAAATATTTGTTTTCGTGGTAATTGACGTTGACTATCGGTAGTTTTGGAATCTTAGTCAAAACATTAAATGCATTTATTTTTTGATATTCAATGAAAAATGATTGCTTCGTACGTCGTCTATAGACTACGTCTCCGTAATATGTAAATAAAATCCCCGTGTCTGTCTCCGTTCGGGCATTTAGAACTCGAAAGCCACTGGTCCGATTTATATGATTGTTTTTTTGCCATGGAAATACTTAATCTGGCCAGATTTTATTGTAAAGTATCTTTTGACAGCAGTTTTACTCCCGTGAACTTAAAGTTATTTCCGTACTGCTTTGTGCCGCTTGTTTACTTAGTAACAGAAATATCCATGGTAAGGTGAAGATCAACACCGGTCAGAACTTGAGTCCGAATTAAGAACGGGGCCAAACCGTTTCACTATGAAATACTATTAGTACATTAGTCCTCAGCGTAAGAACATACGTCTTCTGGGACGTTTTCAACGGAATTGGGATTAAGATCAAGATCTGTTCCGAAATCCTGTCCACATTAAGTTCCTTAAATTTAATGTGGACAGGATATACAACTTACTAATGTAATGGTAATACTATGTGTTTGTTTTACAGCTATGGAAATGACTAGAAAAATTTTTCTGACCATCTTATAATAATGATAGAAGACAATGGATTAGAGGATTGAAACTTCTTTGGCGTGATAATGGATGAAAAATTGATCAATACAAAATAAAAAGCTATTTCAACATGCAGAAGCATAAGTCCAGTTTAAAATATCATTTGATGAAACAATAACAGGTTAAGAAAAGATACATGATAATATCGAGAATGGATTGATGACATTAGGTAAGTAGATGATTTTTTTTATGACAAAATATTTGACCATTGATGTCACTAAAAAGTAGATAGATAATACAACATTTTTAATGGTTTGAAAAAGTTCTATGTATAAATACACACTCATTTCACATGAGACTAAATAGGGACGATGGATTTTAATTACTACCGTCTTGCTTCACTGATATCCATGAATGATTTTATATAAGCTCGTTGGTTTTGGGTGCGTAAAATTTGATCTAGATTTTGTAGAGAGTTGGTTTTCAAACTGTTCATCGCATCTGTTTGTTTTAGAGATTTCTTTTGCAATCTACCTTTATTCATCCATTCCAAAACTTGCCAAACTACTTAACCATTTTCTATTCTTTTCGTTACATTTTACAGATTCCACCATTCTGTCACAACCATATTCTTACATACATCTCTAAAGGATGTTCCACATAATCTACACAAGAATCATATCTACACTGCATTGATTCTGCTTTTACGCTACTGCCTTTCATAGGCATGGAGATCAGAACTCCTTTATGGATATTAAAATGCAGTCATCACAAAAGGCTTTTACGATTCATAATAATAGCTTTACTATTCACATTATTTCCCACATTTATTCTTCTTTCCCTATATTTATCACGATTACTGTGATTTTTTTAATAGATAATCCACATAGACAAATTCTTTCACTTATTCAATTTTCCCATCTCCAATCAATATATTACATTCAATTATGTTTCTGCTCCCTCTAAACGACATGATATTATTATTGTCATACTGACATTATTTTACTTTCACACCTCTCTTCTTGACAGTACCATTGGTTTTCCTTGCCATATCCTGGTAACCAGTTTGTCAGTGGTTGAAAAAAGTTGACTACAATAAATTCACTTTAACTATTTTAATAAAAATGTTTTGTAAGATTTGAATTAAAATGTCATTATCTCTATTTTGTCATACTCTATGGACATGGTACTGGATCATAAACATGTGATATCAGATAAATTGTGACCCACTTTATTTATCTGATGAGCTGTCGGTTTTATCAGTGTCAAATCATGTTTACCTATCTTTATTCATAATATGAGCGATACTGAGATTAATAAAATCCTTTTAAACATTAAAACATTTCTTGCCATAAAAAAACTTTGAAGTTGTTAGTTCAACAATTAAATCTTTTTAATTAAGATTGATACTCGTTAATTAATATAATTCAGCTAGAATCAATAGATTTTAGAGAAAAAAATAACAAATTCTCTGAGGTTCTGTACCTAAGAATAAAGAAATCCTTATAGGATTATGTCGTTGTCTATTGCTTTTTAATACTGTTTTATAAATTTAATTTTAATGCATATCAGTTAACAGATGAGTGAACTGACATTTATTTCAATTTTAGATATATTTTTCATTCTTTAAGGTGATGTACCCAAACTCTATGACTATTTAGGCAAAGGTTTTAACTATAGATATATATGAAATGTAATTATAAAATGCAGTTTATGGATTTCAAAATGTCCAAACAAAATATTTGTATCATAATTAACATGTAAATGAAAACACATGCTGACAGCTCAAAATTCGAAACCGATTGTACTCAGTAACAAAATCTGTATATATCAGTACAACCATGTGTATCTATACATGGAAGTATGTATAGACACACGAAGTATGTGTCTACACATAAACAGACACAGACAAAGTATGTATGGAGTGCAGAAGATAAGAGAAAGGTAGAAAAAAAATTATCTTAAATTTTTTTGTCTTTCTGTCAGTTGCCACACATCTCTGAAATTACTGAATGGTTTCTAATGTGGTTTTCATAGATAGGGCTTGGCTTACAATAGAATATAGGCTTTATTTAATATGAATTTATTAAATAATAAATAATAAATTCGTATCATCTATCACTTTTACATATAATGAATGATAACCCTAAAAAGACTCACTGCAAATATGGATGTATGGTTGTGTTAAATTGCATTGTTGCATTCTTTCACTTTTTGTTCATGATCTCATACCATCCATAGATAAAAAATGTATACAGGTGTGGAGAATCATAAAAATCTATATATAACTATGGTACCTACACTGGAACTGCAGTTCAATTGAGTTCTATACTGATTAATCATTTTGTCCATTTTGATTACCAATGAAAAAAACTAATTTGTGTTTCCGATAATTAATGATTCTTTTTGTCACATACATGTGTTAATATGAACAAATAAAAATATTTGTAGCAGATATTAAACGCCTTGCATTATCTTTTTATATATGCTAATAAACAGCATTATTGTGGTTTTCAAATAATGTAAATCATAAAAATATATATATTTTTTTTTCATTGTACTTTGCGCTTCAAAGAGACAAAATAAAATAAAATCATGTGTGGTATTAGCGCTCTTTCAATAATTATAAACTCTGGTTTCATAACATAAAACGTGTAAAGCTAAAACATGTCCTTCTTTAAATGCTCCACCCAAGTCTGCCTACATTACAAATAAATGTATCACTTTAACGTGATAATTTCAAATGTTTGTCATTTTGTTTGTATCATTTCCTTTTATATTAAACACGTGTCTTTTCTCATTTCCATTTTTTTTTTGTTCTTTGAACGAAATAGATAAATTTAGTCCTCGTAGACGCGGAATGAATTCCTTGGTCTTTTATATAGGTCCCATTTTAGCCTAGTTCCCGTTCTCGCTGCCAATCCTGATCGCGATCCTGGTCCTGTTCTCATATCCGCTCTCGATTCTGATGCCGTTATTGATCTGACTGATTTCAGTCCGGTTTCGATTCCAACCCCAATCTCGCTATAGATTCCAATCCAGGCACCCTTTTGATTTCAGTACCGATCCATTCCCAACCCCTCTTTCGGTTTCAACCCCGCCTCCACTTTTCTTTCCGATCTTGGTCTCTCTAGCTGTTTGTATTCAACATAGAACGAATTCTTAAAATTTTTCGGAATAGGATTAATACTTACAAAAATTATCCTCTATTTAGAATATTGTGCTCTCGTGCGCTCGCCATAGATAACAATTGCACGGCGTTGTTATCAATGCGAGCGCCTCAATTTTGCTTTTACTTTCGTAGTAGTTGTTGTGCCCGTCGGCCGCATATTTATCATTTCATTCTCGGCGATTGATTATTGAATATCGAATTTTTGTTTTTAATATTGTATACTTTATTGCAGTATTACATATATAATAGTAACTGATGAACGTTCATATAGTGCAATTGTTCCATGAATTCAATGTTTGCGACCGTTGAAGCGGCATAGTTAAGTGACCGTTCATGCCGGGAGCTCCCAGTCAGCGGCGTAACTAGGGGAGGGCGGCGGGGGCGATCCCCACCCAGACGCCACCTATTTAGGGGTGACACCGGAGTACCCGGAGTCCGATCCGAATGCAAATTGTGATTAATAAAAAATGCATAACGAAATATAAAACATTGGAATATAAAACATTTATCATTAGAATTTTTCTTCAATTTGATAGTTTTGATTTTAAGGGTGTCACTTCAAATCCGCCCAAGGTAACTCCCAGGCTAGCTACGTCATTGCTCCCAGAATATTGTAGGAAACTTTGACGTGACAAATTACAAATCGCACTTTACATATTACCTTTGCAGCCGATCTCTGGTCTTCGCGACGTCTGTATATCAGTGTATGTACTGTGAAGTGGTGGGGCTCAATCGGGTGACGCCTTTTCCATCCGTTTTGCTAGCATACCGTGTATTCATTCATATAGTTGGATTAGTAAATTATGCTACAGACCGTACCAAGTCTGGCTAAGAACTTATGCCTATCTTTAAGTGAACCTAAAGGTACATATTCTGTATTAAGTGCGCTTATCATATATCTCTAACATCTCTTTACAAGCATATAAACAGTACCTTTTTAAAACATTAAGTGTAGTCTTAAAACGATTTTGACGCAAATCCATTAAACGTTTAGTCACGATTCGCGAAGGTGGTAAATATAAGAAGAGCAGTGTTTCGAGTCATAATACCACTTAATTTAAAACACTATAAAAATTGATGTAAAAGTGTTGTCTTGCCACTAGGCGACTGAATCGTCAATAACTGTGGATCCGGTGGAAAATTTTCAGATTTAAATATTTTAAGTAATCACAAAGTAGTCATTTTTCTTGCACGAATGAACTACGAACTTTTTTTTTCAATCCTGTTATATAATTACACCAACAAAAAATTGTTGCACTATAACGAAAAAGTATATTAAATTTAATTTTTCATAGTGCGGTTTTTTTATGAGCTAAGATAGTTTTTACTACATAAAAAAATATTTATCTTCTCTCAGTTGTAATTTATTTGATTATTAATCCAAATATTATATTTGTTCTTGGATTTCGTATGGTTTGGTAAGGTCATGGTGTTTTAAAAAAGCAAAACTATGATTGAATATTATACATGTTCAGAAAACAAAGAGTGTGAAAAATGAAACAGTTAACTGTTTGGGTAGTTCATTTAGTAGCTACATCTGTGTTCCCTAACGAAAGTCGGATATAATAGAAGGAACATGAATGTAGAATCAATTCGGTGACGGAGCGATTCCTGCTTAGTTATGTGAGTGCTTTTGAAAGAAAAAAAAATTAACAATGTTAGAGAACGGTTTGATTTGAAAAATGTTAATGACTTGAGTTGGAAAATGTATGTTGCAGTCGTTTGGCCGAAAGGATGAAGGAAATATATGTAAAACAAATCTATAGAGCGAACGTATGTGATAGACCGGTCGGGAAGGGTTGCCCTAGAAAATTTTATGTATATCAAATTTGTGCCACATCACAAAAGGGCCAAATTTTAAGCACCCAAAACCGAAGATCGTAATGAAACGATTGATACTGAAAAATCGTACCATATATTTGCCTACTCTTCTGGGAATTAGACGTGAATGTATTAAAAAATTAAACGTGTGGCACTCGGGAACTGCCGCGGTAAAGCTGTTGTATAGCATTTTTTATCAACTTATACAATTATAATTATTTATTTATACAGTATTTTTTTTCTTTGATATTAATTCAAGTTTTTCATCACTTTCTTCATTAATAAATGCACTTTGTTTATTCATATTTAAAACACTTTATACACAAATTTTACTCGTAAGCTATTCATCAGCAACTGCTATTCACTGTTGTACATAGGTACACGTATGTATACATATATGCCTACATGTATACTTACGGGGCACATGCGGTGAGTGTGGCATTACAAAGATATGATAGATACCTATACATCTATATACTTTCTCACAAACAGCTGCTTACGTATTCGTCCGATTTCGGAGCAGCTCGTCTCGATCCGTGCGAGCTTCGTACAGTCATACCATATACATACACGTTAAGCGACGCTCGGCCAAGCTACATAGTAGGCGGAGTGGGGGGTGTTAGGTTTTATTTTCGTTACGGAATTTCTTGATTCGGTCGCCGCGCTCAAAGCCCGCGATAAAAGCTATGCAGTAGCTTAAAAAACTGTTTATATGTAAAATGTCCGTATCTACTAAACGTAACAACAAAAGTAAAATCAAAATAAAAATTGATTAAACCATTTTGTTGTTATAAACGTTGTAAAAGATTCTGTTTGCTCTCTTTCTTGTATAAGTGGAGTTAATTTATCATATTTAACGCTTTTTTATGTTTACTGACATCACAGCTCACGATTAGCTTAAACTTATCCTCTCTTTCGAATAGCATCTTAACATTAATATTTTGATCCTTTTATAACCGACTTCAAAAAAATATCTTCGTCAATTGTGAGTCGATTTCAAAAATGTCTGTTCGAAAGGGCATACTGCCTGGTTTATCCCATTAATTGTCAACGAGTCGGAATCTGATGATGAGGGAGAAGGTATCAATATTTATTTAACTTTACAAAAGATTTATTTATTATTAATTAAATATTCACAACACTTACTTAATTAATGACTTTTTTTGGAGGCGGTGCCAGCAATGGCAAGCTTTACGTAACATGAAACATTTGCTGTATAATTTACTTAACCTAATTGAATAATATGTATATACATACATATTTATCTATTTAAATGTCGTATGCAAACTTTTGTACTCCAAAATTGACGAAAGATGTGAGATATGTACGGCGCGAGAACAAACAAACTTACGTTTGCTGACACCGACGCCAAAGTAATTAATTAAATATATATTGTCAATATTTAATTTATAATAATCTTGTGTTTAAATTTCTTTTGTAGGTTTTAAGAATTATTATCGATATTTTTTTTCAGTTTAAGGGTTTCTTGGGGGATCGGCTATAATTTTTTTTTTGTATTTAAAGTAATGAATTTTATTGAAAAAAACCTCATTGCTTTGCTTTGTATGGGTAATAGGATGACAAAACAGCGTGGACTAGCACCCCGTGACACGTCTTTAAATTAAACAACTACGAAATTCAATGATCTGCATACGTCGTGCAAAAATGATACAACCAAATGTTGGAATGATGAAGCTGTCGATTTTCTTTACTACTTCTTCACGACAATGTTCATTGTCCGGGAGGGTCCGATGTCGCATGCACTTGTTATCGTAGTCGGACCGATGTCGACTTACTGCCGAAGATCAGACCATACAAATAACGCGGCTGCGGCTTTATTCAAATTCTTCAAACTTCTTTCACGTGATCGAAGTCAAACGGTTAAACATATGCTTCGAGGTTTTCGATTTGAATCCAATTGCGACGCGACGACATCTTTCTAATTATAATGGATTCTTTGAACGTAGTTTCGTATTGCGTCGTAACTTTTACGTTGTGTGTTTATTGATTACTTTGAGGTATTTTGTTTTCATTATATTCGATTTCAGATGTTTTATTTTTATTATATTCGCTTTGAGGTACTTCATTTTAATTTTTTTTTTTCTGCATATCAAATAAGGGAGTTGAAATATTGAAGGAATCTTGGTATTTTATCTAACGAAAAAAAATCATTTATTTATTTCACTTAGTACTGGCATAACCTTTAGCCTCCGATCAATCTGATCCATTACAATTTTTACATTATACATTATTGTTCGAAGGTTGTATATGCGTTTTTAATTATTTTATGGGTTCATATTACCTTTTCATCCTGTCACATTCTCTCTTCTTTTACAAATTCTCATGTTTCCCGGAGTTTGCTTGTAACAAGAAATAATTAAATTGTTCACCATATTAACAATTGGTTCAGCACAAATATGTTATAAGATATTAGTAATAAATTTAATAGAATAAAATGGATATCTATCCAAACAATAAAATGGAGAATTATCCATATTAATTGAATTCATTCCTAATGAGTCTCCTAGGAATTTCGATAGGTGTTTAAAATTGCCTATAGCCAATATTACAAAAAAACGCACTACAGATGGAAAAAGTACGTTGTTACACTTTTTCATGTTGCCCGCAAAAAAATATGTATACGCACTTTGCTCGTCTATAACCAGATAAACGAGTAGGTATGTCAAATATTACTTTTAAACGAGTGTAAAGTGCACCAGCAAAAGCGCGTATTTTTATGCCACTTACTTCTTTTTGTTGGGAAACGCAGTTTTTCGACAATAACTAAAAACGGTACATCCGATTATTTTGAAACTAATTTTCGTTGAAAGTATTTATTAAGTGTTACCATCGTATTTTTTTCATATTTTGGACATAAGAATTAAAAGAAAGGGGCGGGGGGGGGGGGCAATTTATGTTAGTTTCAGAGTAATTATTTCCAAAAATATTCACTTTGCTTAAAAACCCTAGTGTTTTTAAAAGAACTGTCGAAATATGTACCCTACGTTGATGTTTGCGGTAAAAGTTTTTTTTTTTAGCTTCTGTTACGTATATGGAGCGCCCCCTTAGAATATTTATTATTATTATTTAACTGTCAAACTAAATAGCGGCTTGTAGAAAACATCTATATTCCCAATTAAAGCAATATACATCTTGTAGTTTTTGAATAAAATGCCCGTGACATACGAACAGATGGACGGACAAGACGAACTATAAGGGTTCACTTTTTTGCCATTTTGGCTCGGAACTCTAAAAATGGTATGCTGTTTGTTCATAAGCCACTTGACAACGACTGAACCGATTTGGCTTTTTTTTTCATATGTTTGTGATAGTCCAAATAGGGGGTTATAGGGAAAGGAAAATTCAACGATGAATGTGTGTGTAATTCTTTTTTCGTTTTATATGTCATGATCCTGAAATATATTTCAGATTAAAACATTTGGAATAATTAAGGAATTGTAGTATGGAGGTTAGATTAATTTCATAAATAAATAATACTTCTGTAAATAAAAAAATAGTTTTTCCAAAACTATGACGTATTTTTTTCCATTAATGAGTATACATAGCAACGCTCATAAATATTTAAAAGCTCAAACATTTTAATTGGTTAACCATAATTGTTTGCAAATTCATGCATTCACTGCAATGTTCGCGACATCTACTGTAATACGTATGATTCAATACATAAAAATAATCTGCTATATGTATAATGTGTTGTAGGTGATAATATCTCGACGTGGCCAAAACGTAGACAAAAACAGCAATGGGAACTCGATCCAAAGTCTCTATCTAAGCATAATTCAGTTATAGAAGTGGTGACACGAACACTAGATGTAGAACATCCCACTGCAGTACTCCTAGCGGCATACAAATGACTTCGACCGAGTGGTGATTGATTTACGCAAAATAAACGCCAGGGTCGGTGCGGACCGGTTATGAGATGTGTATAATGCAAGTAATCGATTTAATTTTGTTTTTAAAATAAATCGTCATATATATTCGAATCGTTTTAAAGCATTTTAATAGGCTGTACGAGCGAATCGACGACATTATTAAATTATTCGCCCCTGAGTTATGTACATCTTGTTGCTTTGTTCGTCGAGAATTAATTTTGCTGCAAATATGGATATGAAAAATAGCCGGATGTAGTTTTTCTACACAACGACCGGTTCTCTCCAAAATCATCATGTTCACTGCAATACACACAAACCATAAATACAATTTTTTTTTTCAACTGGACTATATTTTTAGAAATGTTCTAACGACACAGTATTTTTTCAAATTTTTAAATTAATATTTCATATAAAACAAAATCATTTTCTATCGCACTCTCTGTTCAGCGGCGACGCGCCAGTGTCGAAACAACCGCGCGGCGCCCATTTACAGAATTAAATTAATATAATAAATAATGAACATAGAGTTATGGGAGTTGGAGGGTTTTATTACAAGTTTCCTTTCCTTTAAGGATATTGTTACCAAATTTTTAAAGTATTAATAGTATTCGAGATTAAGCGAAAAACTAAATCCCTTTTTTTCCTAATCTGTTTATAACTTTTGCAATTTTTTATATTCAGTAAAATCCTTTAAAAACGTTTGTTTTAGAGATCATCCCGAATCGAATGAGCTATCGCTCATATTTTTAGAATCTTTATCAAGAATTAACATGGGTTTTAACACGTTGACTAGACTAGAAACCGTAACGGAGCCGTGTACACATTAGGGATATTGTTTAGAAACGATTTGGGTTCGACTGCTTAAAAGGGTATGATATTAAATAGCAATATATGTTATGGTAGCACACAAAAATTGGTAAACGGATTTTAATAAGGCTTTTAGATTTCGGCGGCTGAGATTCGAGTTAAAACTTTAACCGTGTTTCGTTTGATTCCCCTCTGGTAGAATCATTGATTGTCTGGTTTATACAGTCCACGCAGAAAAAGTCACGTGGACAAGGATTGTGCGTTTTTATTCTGCTTTTTTATTTAACTTAAGTACTTATGACTTATATTTTTATTGCATAGATTAAAATTTTCTTCGTCATTCAGCGATTAGTTAAAATTTTTTTTGTCGTTCCGTTTGTTATTAACGACAAAACACTGTCACCGTAGTCTGTCGCGGGTTGCGTTGCATTGAAATCAAAGCTGCATATTATTATGAAACCTTACGTAATATATTCTGTTACAAAAGCAGTTATGTCTACTTTGTTAGGGAAATAACGGTTGTAACTTGTTCATAAGTAATTAAATTAGAATGGCAACACTAAGTAGCTCTATGCAAATCTTGACAAAGTATATTTATTTGTAAATTGCGCCTTTTTCTTAGTAAAATTGTGATACACTGCGTGAACTGACTAATTTTGAATGGCCTATTTTAATAAACGAACAATGTGTTACTAAATGAAAAAAATATGTAATTCGAATTTCGTTTCCAGAAGTTAGAATTTTGAAACTAATTAATTTGATATGCCAAATTTAAAAAAAGTTAAATAATTTAATGGAGTTATCTTTGCCTGGCATGAGCATAGAACAAATTGTTACATACGAGATTTCCCGTTAAAATCTTGGTTCCGGTTTTAATTGTATATTGCATGTAATGATTAAAAACCACACGTTTTTGTAACAATGATTTATCTGATTTATTTTTGAGATGCCAGGACAAACAATAAATTTTCTTATTAATGTGTACCATATATGTACAAAATGTAATTCAAATTTTCTAAACTGTTAGGCCGTGAAAATCGAACTGCAGCATAAACAAAAATTATTCTTCTTTGCTGTTTCACGTCAGTAGGTCTACTACGTAAACGAGGAATTAAATTCAACGTAGGCGGCCAGACACGGGCGTTATCAAATCAGCCGACCGGTGCATACTTGATTATGCACAGGCGGTGATCAGCTTATTCTTTTCATTCTGGTTAAGAATGTTCTAGAAAGGCTCAAGGAGCGACGGCGGTTCAGTGGTTAAGGTCAGCAGCTTGGGACCGGAAGGTACCGAATTTGATCTCGACCACGAGCGAATTCGCTAATTAGTTTTCAAACTGGGTCAAATAGAACCATCCGTTTCGTGCATCGGACAGTGCGTTGGATGGAGAAGTACCCTGGACGTCAGCAGCTCTCGACCTTTTGGGCCGGCGGGGGCTGAAGGTCCACGTCAAATCAGTCAAACCAATATGAATCAATAAAATGGTTTTAGGAGAATACGTCTCAGCAGTGGGGTAAATGAAACCTGACACGACATGAAAAGTACAGTTTCGGAAAAAGATAAAAAGACCCCCTGTAGCACCAATTTTGTTTTATTATTTATTTCACAGGCTTTAACAAGTCTTTGTAATTATTAGTAACAGTTGACGTAGGCCAACGACTGTCTGGTGACGTAGTATTATTTTTGTATTTACTTATTTCGGGTGCACATTTTAAAAGTACTGCATGTTGTTTGAATCTTCGAGCAAACAATAAAATATGAAATACCTTGTACTTCAGCGCAAAACGTCGACTTCCCGATCACTGACGCCCAAGAGCGTCGCCTTATCAGTTTATCGTTTTGTATCACTTCCTTACGTCATTTATCAAAATGTTCGTAAGATATCTGATTGAAAATAGCCGGCGCTCGTGGTACACGTCACTTTGCAAGTCATGGTCGCTACGGCCGTGCGCGTGACGTCACCACCATGACAGCTCGCCAATTGTTTGAAATTAGCTCCATCGTGACTTGACGTATATGCTTAATGCTTAAAAAGTGCTTTTAAATTATTAATCTGAGTGGAATATAAAAAAGAGCTCCGTCGCCGTTTCATATATTTATATTATTAATATAACAATGTTTGTAATAAAGTTCATAGAAAAAATAAATTACAGCTTTTTCAATTTATATAATGAACCAACGTTTTAAATTTTAATTCATTTACCAAATTTTTTTAATCCCGTATGTTATGCATCCATATTGATATGTTCCAGTGAAAATGTACAATGATTAGGATTATATCACGCAATCTGGAGTCTTATTCTGCAACTAATACGAAATTCATTTTCATTTTATTTCAATATTGTATTAGACCGTCATATAAATCAATTTTCTATAAATCTATGGCAGTAGAGTAATTTTATAACAAACTTTTATTATAGTATCAATGGATTAATTCGTACCCATCGATATAAACTGTCAATGATATTTAAAATTATTGTTTATTTTATTTTATTTAGCTATTTGTTCGCAGTAATTTCAGAATGAAATTTCCTTTTTTAATAAAAAAGTTAAATAATTCTCATACCAATATTAAAGTTGATATTGGTTAAATTAATAACCATACGTTCCATAACGTTTGATATGGTTTTTTTGTCACATATCTACATATGTTCTGAGATACGATATAAGCATTATTGCTTTAAAACACGAGTGATTTTTTTTCAAACGTGTTATGTAATCTATTTGATAATTTGTTCTCTGACTCGTCTGCGTATTGAAATTAACTACTTCACTGCTTTTAAAAATTCTTTCATTAATAGAAAGCTACATTATATTTGAATAAAATAGTTTAATTTTATTATTTTTCCCACCTTTGTACAAATCTTAACCGTGGCATTGCGGTGTAGGAGTTGAACTCGGAACGAAGAGCACAGTCGAGAACCGCGATCACGGTCAAAATCGAGAATCGGAATCGGGATTAAAATCGAACTTAGAATCAGAACTTAACTGGGATCGAAATCGAGAAAATTATTGGGACCAAAATTCAAACTGGATTAGATTGATTATGGGCTTAACTCAAACATTCGAAGTTCATTTTGTGATGTTCTTTGTGCGGTGTATAATATAAAATTACAAGTTTCACCATGAAGTGTAAAATCGCTTAGTCTGGATTTAAGATATTATCAAAATAAAAATATGACTAAGGAGTATTTGGATGATTTCTACCCCGCGAGAAATAATATATATCTCCGTAAATATCATAATTATAAGATTGATGACCAAAAAATAGTTTACCTAAAGTATAATCATTGTAAATAGAAATATATGAAGAAGTAATTTTTTCTCGTTGGAAACAGTAGATTGAATCACGTATTTTAAAAGAAGAAATTTCATAAATTTCCTAAGTTTCATTCAATTAAAACTTTTTGTTTATTTAAGTATATTTCTTTGTGTTTGCATTGTTGGTTGCAAAGGAAAAGTATTTTTTCTTTGATGTTAATTATTTGAAGCGCAAACATTTTTCTTTGACACATGTTTATTGTCAGTGTATGCCGTGTGGGACGAAATGTCTCTCTCTCTCATCACATCACACGCAAACACATAATGCTATCTCTCATTTTGAGTGGGGTGCGCCCCGCGGTCCTTAATATGCAATAGGCCACATCTTTCGTTATTTAATATGTATTTCTGACCTTCGACTTAAACGGTCGTCACTCGACACTATTGCGCAATATTTCATAAAGCATGAAATAATTAGTTGAACGTGTTGCAGAATATCCCGCGACGGGTGTATCGCATGCCGGTTCGTATGAAAAGCCGCGGTCGCGGCCGTTCTCGTATCATTCAACCGCCAGCTTTCGATCGGAGTGCACGCGTTTAGAAAAAATAAATCTTTATTTAATTGAACGCGTGAATTAATATTCTCTCAATTATTAATATTTTTTTATGCATATAAATATTATAGATATAGCAATAAATAGTATTAAGTAAATTTGTGTGTTTGTGTCGAGTGACTTTATTGGTTTCGTCGATCGGCAAATGTAAGTCTGCATTTTTTTAATCGTTATATTTGCAACACGTTCACCTGAAATAGTACGTGCCTGTATTGTTTGTTTTTCAAATAAATGAAAGTGAATTCCTAAATACGGCCTCTGGATTTGTAAACTAGAATTTAGTTTTCTTCGTCGCTAATAGATCTATTTTTTATTGATATAAAAAATATATGTTTTAAAGCTGCTTTTACGATCTTAATGAAATTCGTATTTGACTGAAAATTTTCTGTGCAAAAATATATTTGAATGACGGGTTATTAAGAATTACTAAACAGGAGTGTTTTTGTGAATTTTCGGCCAAAAAAGCTCGCTCCGGTATAAAGTCTAATACTGCTTCATGTTAAGATTTAATTTTTACATAGACATATTACATATTTTTATACTGGAAAAAAATTCTCTTTTAGCTTGAGTCAAAGAAAGAAAATTTTATTTACGAGACTGTTTATTGTTTTTGTATTAATCGTTGCGATTTTAGGAATTCTTCCTCATATTATAACGGACAAAACATTTAAATAAACGTGACGATTTTAAGAACCTGTTCATGTGCACGACAGTGTACTGGACAAGTTCTCAAACACTATGTGCTGAATATTTTGTGATAGAGTCAATGTTTTAAACTTTACAGTTAGTAATAAAAATATTTTTCATTATTTTTTATATCACCACATTATAATTTGGGAAACTGATAACTCCGTCTCTTACAAATGCTATTGCTACTATACTATTTCTTCAACTGTTTTTTAATGACAAAAGAAAATTATAAGCTCTTTGTAATTCCATATCCTCAGGATGCCAAAGAGGCCCTATTATTAAAGCCTACGCCGTCTGTACCTTCATCTATTCATCCGCCCTACTTTAAAAGGGCTTTATCGATTGAACCTTAATAGAGGGCTAAATACAATATTGATATTATGTGTTATTATGGTGGATGTAATAATGCTGCGGCCCCACTATCGGGTATCGGCGAATGGTTCGCTGCGGCCACCATCATTGATCACATTGCAAACATTTGAGCTAACCTGAACAACGTTCAGCCAGGTTCAACGTCACGCATCAAAGAAAATTCGTTGCGAATTAAATCACTCAACACACTTTTACATATTCCTAGTTGGTACCTAATCTCGATAATATCACACGCACTTATTCAATATGAAAGTTAATTGAATTAATGAAAAATACCTCCAATCCATAGAGAATTATGAAGCCAGACTTGTGTTGTGATATGCACAACATGAAAGCCATAAAAAAAAATTAATTTACCATTTAATGTAATAACTCAAAATCACATCACAAAAATATGAAATCCCTGGGAATTTCTGGTGAATTTGAGTTTAATTATCTGACTAGAAGATTTTTTTTTCGATATATAGAAATTTATTTTAAGTCTCAAACTATCAAAACAAGATGAAAATGGTTTTTAATAATAATAAACTATTTTTTTTTTCATTTATCAATTATTTGTGTTCATTCAAAATTTTTTATAGGACCAAAAATTGTTGTTTGTGATGTGCAAACAAATAATATGATTAAACAATACATAAAAGTATTATTTACTAAAGACACATTTGTACAGTTTTGGTTTTAGATAAGTCACAAGTAAATCGTAAAATTCAATTTTTATGAGTAGTTAACATCCACCACTTTCTTCTTGACCTTTTTTATTAAAAAAAGTGGTTGTATTAGATAATTATTTACGGCCGCAAACATATAACGCAACCACGTGGTCTATTTTTGTCACTAGGTTATTGTACTTGCATGTTTCTTCAATGCCAAACTGATAACGTGGTCAGCTAATTCGTCGAAAATGCCGAACTAGCTTAATGAATGCCGAAAACCGAACATTCGTTGTATTCCGATAGTACGACCGTGCAAAATTGTTCAAGTGAAGTCGGGCTTGTGCATAGGATCCCGAATGGAATAATAAAACATTTTTTTTTGGTAAATAGGCAGCATAAAAATATTTGTGGTGGTACGGAACATCCAATGCGCTAGTCGTACTCGCACTTGGTCGGTTTTCAACGCCGGTTTTCTAATATACATTTATGTGCTCACGCAGGATTTCCAGTGTTAAACGATCAAAAGGAATAAATCAAAAAGGTTTCTATAAGAAAAAATTGACACCTCTCAATCCTTGTTCGAAAATCTGACCGCCCGATCCGTTGTTGGCATTACCATTTAGTTCATAATATTTCAATTTATACAACAAACAATACTTTGAATGTGTATTTTCATTAAATTCCCTAAACAGGTCGCAAAAGATGCGTACAGCACCTTTGGCTTTTGCCATGCGTCGTAAAATTTCAAAGGTGAGGCTTCGGCGTCTATCGTGTATGGGTTTTCCTTTACGAATCCGAATTGCTTTGCATGTAAAAAAATCATCGGACATAAAATAAAATACGAGAGCGTGTGATAAAATATAGTTTCTTTTTTTTTCAAAATTTTTTTATTTCGTTTTATTATTTTTTTTATTAATGTAAACTTACTCTCATCACACAAACTATAGATTTGTTTTGTCAGTCTTCAATTCACCCTTTCCAGATGACCAAACCATCGCGACATACATTTTTCTATTTTAGTTTATTTCCTTAGTATACATGTCGATCTATAATTTGTAGAATTAATTTATCGCTATTTAAAAATGGGCACCGATTTATTAGATTTTATTATATTTTGGAACATTCTCTTTCAACAAAGTCATTGAATAGAGCCATTGAATAGGATGCTACAATATCGATTACAAAACCGATCACCTCCACGGATAAATCTCGTAAGACTTCGGTTATTTCATTTTTATTTTTGAGACTTAGTCATGATTTTTGGATAACTTACTTTCTAAAATAAAAATCTACCGGTTGAATTGGCCATGGCTGAGATATGAATACAGATATTTAATAGTTTCAGTAGGAATATTTTACAAGCCCTCGAAAGCACAAGCGACATCGATTGTAAAGTGAAAACCCTTCCATGTAAAGCAAACGGCTTTACCAGTTTCATGATTTATTATTTGTCATACGTTTTTTCCCAGTAGTCTCCAGTAAAGTTTTTTTTTTTAGAGAAAAACATTGCATAATGGCGCATTCATCCAAAACATGAAGCTGCCATTTTTTCGCGACGCTTTGTCCTGTCTTCGATTTGGTCTATTTAAATTTTTTTGTCCATTTATTTGAGCAGACCGTCTCATTTCGTATTTCGTAACGGTATACCTACTCGGCTTTTGTTAACTCTATACAGCGATGTCGAATACGTATCTTGAATCACTTACGTCATAATTTTATGACTTCGGTGTTTTTGAGCTTTCGTCAAATTAGGAGTATCAATCAGTAAAGTAACAAGCTTCTAAGGTCCTGGATCTCCATATGGAATCTCCTGTAATGAAGACATTCCATCATTTGTGTCGTCTATTTTTATTAGTTAGTCGTTCCCATCCACACAACACGTCATACTCTATGCAAGAACCAGTACAGTATTGTTATTTTCAGTTAAATATAAGATATCCTTCGCAATCATCGGAGTGTATACCAATTTTTCTAGAGTCTAAATGTTCATGAGGAATTCTATATTCTACTCATCTAATACTTATCTACATTTTATTGAATAGATAACTTTCTTGACATTTGCTATCAAGAGCCTGCTCAGCGTTATGTTAAATCATCGCGTATCTCGGAAACCATCAATAAGATAGTACGATCACGACTAAACTCGTTTTACCAGTTACAAACCAGAGGTATGGGATGGCGTTTTTATTAAGAAATGCCAATCGTCAACAAATGGATAACAATTTTTGTTGTGGATGGAGAACTTAAAGAAAATTGTCTCATATTATCTTTGATCTGGTGTGACTGGGTTTTCGTGACTTTAAAGGAAAAAAAGAACCCTTATTGGATCACTTCGTTGTCCTTTTCTCTGTCAAAACCCTTTTTCTCAGGAACGCGTGGAGGTATCAAATTGAGATTAACATGAAATACAGTTTGCGGTCCTATGAAACCGTAAAAAATTCAAGCTCGTAAGTTAACGCAACCAAAATTATGCTTATATTTTGAAACTTATAGGGTACTTCCCAATGATTTGTAGTCATGAAATTTGACAAGAAGAAAAGTCTCACAGTACAAGTAAAGGAAAAAATCTCATAATCGGTAATGAATACTGGTAATTTATACTATGAAAAAATATTTTTTCATGTTATAAACTTATACTTGCAATTGGAGTATGGATCGTGGTGTAAACTAATATATGGGAAAACATTTTTTAGTTTCGCGTTACGAAAACTAAATATTTAAAAAATCGGGTATTTTAGAGAAAATTCAAAAAATTTTCTAGCTCCAATATCGCATCAGTATCATTATCAAAAAAGGGACAAAAAGCTTGGAGATTGATAAAATATCTACATAGGTAATTAATTTTGTACGTAATCCTCAGGGCGCTAATTCCATTCGCACTTAATTTTTTTTTAAATAGGTACTACGTTAAAAAATATACGAAAATTTAATGCTCAATACCTATCATGTGGTTTGGATTTATTTTATTTTATGGTCGCTATTGTAAGTGACTTTTCTAATGACTCGTCTATTGTGACATCGAATATTATGCTGTATTCTGTCCAACTTTGTAATGGACAATTTGTATGGATCGAAAAATAATAAAACTGTATATTTTAAGGGAGGTATTTATTTATGTATAGAAAGTCACTTGCGACATAATACTCAAATCGGTTGACACACATTAAGCTCGGTCATTTCATCCAGGTGCTGGCTATCCGAGTCATTGTCCAAAATAAGTTTATTAATATCGTATATTCCCGAGTAAATGCAATTTTCTGAATACTAACTGTATCCGGAAGATTTACAGATAATTCGAATTAATTGCCATCGATGTCCTAATAATTTTATTATAATAAAAAACCCGTTCTTTAATCTAAATAGGAAATCGCATCGGTACTCGGGAAACAAAAGGTATCATGTTATCGAATATCCATAAGGGAAATATGTCGACACGCGCGTCACTGGCGTGCGGTTTTTCAACATCGTGTGCAGCGATATGTGGTTTTGGCGAACTGGCTGCATCGAGTTTCAGGCGTGCATTAAAGTTTTATTGAAATTTACTTTAGTGAGACATAACATTATAATCTTGTTAAATTATATTTTATAAACGGAAGAATGCTTCGCTTTTAAGATTTGAAAGTTTGGAAATGGATTTAGTCAAGAATTTATTTGTAAATATTTATTCAATATTTATAAAAAAAAAAAATGTTTAAAAGAGTGATGTCTTATAAACATACCTGAAATTTTTCGTTACTTCTATTAGCTTCGTTGAATATAAAAATCACTTAAGTAGATACAGCAGATTGGTAGATGAAAAAGTTAGGGTATCAATGTAAATAGATCACAGGAGTTGGAGTTCTAATAACACGAATGACTAATCTAAAGTAATGTCATTATTATTTTAGATTAGTGTGCATAATTCACTCTGAAAAATTTAATAACAATTGGCTTGTTTCCACTAAGAACAAATCGGATGGATTATAGTTTCTAATTATAGATCAAGACATTTAGATTAGGAAAAAAAAATCTAATTATCATAAAAATTAAAGATTATTTATATTTTTAGAAAATAAATCTTAAAAATAGGCATTAAGTCACGTGACAGTAAACACCAATCAGAAAGTGTGACGTCACGGCTCTACAAATATCTGCTGTCGTTGACGTTTTCATTCAAACAACAAAGATAGCCTCCTGCCATTTTCATTATAATTTCTCGTTTTATCCTTTTTAACACGTAAATACAGTTATTTTTAGTCATATAGTGAAAGACAAACAGATATCATCATGGAATCAGGATTTATAAAGCAAATAGCAATAACTTGCCCAGAGTTGACGCCGTTATGCTTGGTACATTTTTCTCATCAAATAGAGACTTTGCTCATCGGAATTCCGCAATGTTAAAGCTTCAATGTAAGTATAATATATTTATTATAAGTTTAAATATAAATATTTATGTTTTATTACCGATTATTGATTTTGTATGTATTGTTTGTAGACCTTTACTATCATTCCTCCCCAAAGTTAGCCACTTTTCCGTATTTGTTGATTTCTTGGAACATATATAAATAATTTTTGGCGTATGCTTGTACTTTCACGCTGAGGCACTACACAGCACTTGTAATAGTTATAAGACGGCAAATCCATTTTTATTTTAAAACACTTCAATCTTAGTAAACAAACAGTTTTGTTTATGAGCCGTGACGTCATTCAAGACGCCATGACAGTCTTGAGCGTTTTTGACGGAAAATTAAATTGATTTTTTTAAATGCAAAATACTAATTGTAAATATTAGTTTTTCCTTAAAATATATTTTTTTTTGGATAAAATAAGTGTCTAGGTGTATAAATAACTAGTTTTTAAAATTTTGTCAACTAGCCTATTATAAATTTGTATGTGGATTACTGGAAAAATGACAAATATTTTATGTAGTAAGTATTACTGTATTATATATGATATTATAGTATGAGTACTTTTACAGAGAAAAATAACATTTTGTTTATTCTCAAATAACCAGCTTTCAAAGATAACGAGAGCAGTTGAAAGGTTTTCGAAAAAAATGTATTTTCAATGGACTCTTTACTTTAAAAACGAGACCCTTTGTTAAAAAATCCGAATTTGCTATCGTGATCACCTTTTCATGTATTCTTTAAAAAAAAACCTGTCCCTTTGGTGATCATGTTAAAGGTCCTTTTAGGCATCTGCCTATTTCTTTATATTCTCGGTGAAGTGCCAATGTCAACGTCAACGCCGCCGTCGAATCTAATCGCTTTAACAATAATCGCTCCTTGTTTATACTGCCCATTGTTATAGCCATATAATAAGCCGACCGATCGATAAGCATTATTATCGTCAACAATAATTTATTACGAAATTAATCGTTTGTATTTCGCTGATGCTTAAAATATTGAATTATGCGCCCAGATATAAAAATACACATTTTTCGCATGCGACATAAGATGATTAAAAATAAAAATAAATGATTTAAAGTAAATATGAATATTCCTATTATTTTAAACTCCCAATATGTTTGGATGGACATGTTGCATTAAGAAGAAAATTTAGAAGCAGCGTTATTAAAATAATAAAGAAGTACTAAATTATAATTGATTTATTGAATCAGAGTACACTTGATTTAATCAAACTCGCTTTTTGATAAAATGTATGTACAACTGATAAGACATATAATCACCGTCGTCCAATCGGCCGATTGCAATTCCCAATCTGATTCTGATCTCGCGGTCATAAATGTGTCATTAATAACTGATTTAATTCTACGAAAGTGCTAAACATTTATTGGTCGTCCGTATAATCAATGCTTGACGAATTAATCCTTTTTTTGGTACATATTGAAAAAGGATCTATATATTGACGGAATATTCTAGAAGGTCCCTAAAATGAGAACGTTATACATTTCCAATAATAAACATTTACATACGTAACACACGTACACTATTTAATATGAAAAATTTATCGACTACCTGCTCTCATGCTAACAATCTCACGTAGTGTTATTTATCTAATTATATCATGTAGTGCTATTGGTTGTCGAAACCCAATAGCATGGTAATAATGTAATGACTTCAGAATTCCACGAGATGACGCTATAGAGCAAAAAAAGACTTGTCTCATTTTTTTCAGGAAAGACATCTATATAGATAAAAACAAAACTTTATCAAAGTACAAATTTACATTGAAAATGTTAGGGCCATTTCCGAGATATCATCGTTTGAATTAATATTTACAAGAATTGCTTAGTTAAAATAATAAGACAATAAGCGAAACTCCAGTAAACACACACGCTACAATAATTTCATCACGCACCGTATAAAAATAGCTTATCCGATTTCAACACGGAATTCTAGTATATTAAGCGAAGTTCTAGTAAACACATGGACTAAGTGTAAAAGTTTCAAGAAATGGTGGAATCGCGGGCAAATAGCTAGTACTAATAAAACAATAAAAAGCTGTTTCGTTTCTTCCAGTAAGTGAGAATTTTGGCAGCCCACACTCCTCCATTACCCCATTAGTTCCCCTCTTTCATATATCCTTTTCCTACCCAAGAGTCAACGCAATGATGACTCCTCCGGGCTCGCGAGTGCCTACGTGCGGCGATGACCATGTACTCTAGTAGCCCGCAAGCTCGTATGCTTGCTCCGTGTTCACAATCTTTCATGATCTCTAACTAAAAACATGTGTATTAATAAACTAGCTTTCCGCCCCGGCTTCGCCCGCGTAGACATAGAACGTATTTCCCCATCTTATATATGAAAAGATCTTACTGTCACTTCCAGTCTCTTTCCTGCTTTCAATTCTGGTTCCGGTACGGATCCTCATTTCAATCCCACTCGCGCTCGTCATCCTAAACCTGATCCAACATTCGGTTTCGATCCTGATCTCTGTTTAAGTTTCTTTCTCGATTGTACTACTCGTCTCGCTTACAATTGTGAAACGTGTCTCACGGTTTATAATAAACAATGTTGATATCAAATTTAATTATGTCACCTCATAAAAAGTTTCATACAAAATCAACCGCTCTTTTACCATATTTAAAAATAGATTTATTTTAAATCTTTTGGGTCCCAACACAAACTATTATCGGACCATTTTTTGTTTAAATCGGACGTATATGTTTTTTTGGTTGTGTAATCTGTCTATTTATACATATATAAGCTAAATAACACTAACTGAATGACTTAACTGATTCATCAGAAGATCTCCGAAACTATAGGTCAAATTTACTTGAACTTTGGCATAGTTACATTTTTCGGGACGTAGACGTTCACAGAATATGAGCTTTACCAAAATCTCATAAAATAATTTATTATTTTATGAGATCTCCGAAACTATAGGTCAGATTGACTTAAACTTTGGCATAGTTACTTTTTTTGGGACGTAAACGTTCAAAGAAGACGGGTTTTACACAAATCTTATCAAAAAAGAAAAATTTCATCTACCATCACATATACCAACAGCTCCCCTAATGAATACATAATGCGGGACAAAGGGCATAATTGAGAACGGGGCCAGAAGCGAAAACGAGACCGGGACCGAAATTGACAACGGGACGACGATCAGGATCTTGATTTTGTAGTGGCGCGGTATACAAGACGAAGCAATTAATTCTATATTTACGCGGGCAGAGCCGCGGGCAAAGGCTAGTATAATATATTTAAATTTCAGATAGCTAACCCAAGTTTCTTGCTCGTTCTTCTTCATGTAAAACTGCCTTCCGAACGAGTGGTAAACTGGCAAAGTAGTGAATTTCATTTATTATTCATAACTTATGAAATAATGATATATTTGAATATAAATATAGATTCAGAAATATCGTGATGAGTGAATGGTATTTCTCATATATCAGACATCTCGCCTTTCCTAAGGAAATATAATCATGCATAAATGCATCTAGCAGGTCATGAGATTTATGATAAATATTTGTGTAAATTCCAATCGTGGTAATCTTGACTGCGGAACAATTTACTGCGAGATTTTGAACTTATTTTAAATTAATCCACCCACTTCCATGTCTCGGAAGGTACATTGAACCGTCGGTCTTGGCCATCGTCAGCGCGGCGAATTTGAATACGGGACGACGCACGAAACTATGCCGCCGTGAAGTTGGTCACGAAAGCGTTTCGATACCCACCAATTTTACCCACCACGTAAAATTGGTGCGCGGGGGAGAAGCAGGAAGGGTTGGGGAGCGCCATACATGCGCATTGCATCACTCGCAGGCGATTCAGAGCGGCGGAGTTGCGTGCCTTGTACCGTACAAGCGCATTACCTTCAAACAGAAAGATTGTAGGAGAGCATGTCCTAGAAACGGGGCTAATTTGAAATCGGAATCAAAGCGAGATTAAAACTGGATTAAAATTGAATCGGTACGATAGATGAAGAAACATCTATATTCTACGACCACGTCGATAAAGTCGATGTCTAATGAACCTACGTTATTTTATTCCATTAGCTGTCATCGTTCACGTAAGACATATATGGCATTTACGTTTTATCAATCGGGTGCGAGCATAATAAGAATATTATTTTTTTAATTAATCGAGATGAATGCGAACACATCGTAGTCATGAAGAAGGCCAATATTACATCACTCGTTCCCAGTTCAAGGACGCCTGTGATGATACAAGAGCATGTTCAATTTGAGCCGTCTGAACGAGGTGATTTGTACGTCATTGTTTCGTAATGTGAGAACGTTCGTTGAACCCTTGTTTTTATATAATAATGATTGTGATTCGATAATGGTGACATATTTCATTATTTATTTATAACATATTATTCACATTCGTCTAGTATTGCCTGTTATTTTTAATTGTCGTTTTTGAGGTTTTTACTATTTTTTGGTGAACTGGAAACATGTGTTGCATTTTTTGACATTGCTCGATTACCAATTTCTCGCATTTTAACGAAAGGCAACCGACACAATTAGTAATTTATTCTTATATGACAACTAGGTACTTTAATAATCGACAAAAACAGAAAATATACATTTCTGTCGTCGTCTCACCTCGAGTCGTCACAGATATCGATCATTCCTACTTCGGTAGTTCAATTCAATTATATCTAATAGATTTTCTATTCTATACTTTCAATGGTAGTATCATAATTGAAGACTACACGCGTCGAGACTCTTGTATCTGAATTATTAATCCACTTGTTCTTCGTTCCCGGCGTCGTACCACTCGCGATAATTGCGTTTCCGAACCGCTTTTATCATTAAATAAACTAATTTGTTATAACTTTCAGTAAGTGTATAGACGTTTATGTCGACTGAAAGTATTACTTTCATTGTTTCAAACATTTTGTTAGTGCCATAGTTTAGTGAGCGGTTGAATTTTCCTTTTTTGAAGTATAGAAATGCTAAAGTAACACGATTTTATTTTCCTTTTATTGCGTTGTCAGTTCTTATCAGTTTTTACTGTAAGGAAAAGTCTTCAGTTGTCTCTTTTAATTATGTTAATCGGCAATACAAAAAATAAAAAATCTGAGAGCGTGTCTAAGACTTCGAAATCGGCGAAAGCGAAATGGATCCATCTCGAGAATGCGTCCGGCGTACGCTGCGACTGAGACCGCGACGAGTGTGGGTGTGGGTGTGGGTGCGGTGCAGTTTTTGGAAATCGCCTGCGTTTATCGATGGCACGCGCGAAGCTACTGCCGGCCGATGTGAAATGGGGGACTTTCACCGTTATACAACTTATTACTGTTTCGATCGATAATATATTGAAGATAGTGCTATTCAAAACTGCCTAATAGATGACTGTCGATGAAATTTCTGAATTATCTAAAAAATGGTATTATTTAACTATGTAGTCAAAACCATTTTATGTACTTTATGTAAGGTTAAGTAGTAGTAGTAATCCTAAATTATTTATCACAGATAAACAAAAATTGAAATGAAAAAAAGAATAAATAAAATGGAATGAAAACGAAGTGGATATTATAAACAAGTAATAATATATCTAAAAGACAAGTCACAAGATGCTCTAATCATATTTGTACTTGTTGTAAAAGAAAATTGTGGCCAATCACGATTTATATTTTTTATATGGATAAAATCCTCATAAATGAAACAGGATAAATGTAATTTTTCCTGCGGTGTTGTCCGTGTTCTACCTTCAGTTTTTGCTGCATCATTCTATAACGATTAATCACATATTATTGCATCATCTCGGAACAGGTACAACATGTGTCCGTTCTAAATTAATATTAGCAAGATATACGCCTGCTCATTTTATTTACAAATTCAATCCGTTTTGCAAACATTCGCTATTTTTAATGTGATAGAGATTTTGCAGAAAATATGCATTTTATGCTGTTTTACTTTTAATATGCCGGGATCTATATATAATGATTTTAATCACATGTTCCATCTGTTTTATTAGAAATGTTAGGATTGCGTGAACACATTATGAGTGTTATTTACGCTGAAAATCATCTTTTTTGGCAATTTTCAAAATTAACATTTGAATTTGTTAAAAAAATAAAAGCAAAATAAGGTGTTGTTTTTTATAGAAACTAAAAAAAAAAGGAATGATGCTCTTTTTTATGGGCGTTAAATTTTTTTCACATTTTAACCTTTAAATAAGCTGAAGTTGCTCTAAAATTCATAAACAAAATCTTTGCAATACTTAAATATTATTGACCACCTTCTATAATACATGAAATTTGCTTGAAGTCGAGAATGGAAACGGATAAGTTTATATAAAAAAAAATATATAATAAATACCAGTCATGTTGCAATGCTGCAGAGTTGTCCTCGTAGTGTATCTATGAATAACCTCGACCCGGTCAGTTTTAACTTTGACCACCCACACTCCCGCCCGAAGCGGACACGCATCTGAAACATTTCAAGCGAAAATAGTTTATGGCAACGCCGAGAGTTATTTGATATCCTATGACGGATATCAGGTCATTGCGGTCTTCTGCAATGATCTCGCAATGGTACGTGATGCTTTGATGGTTATAGCAATATGTAGCGAACTGTCGATCGAGGCAATGTTTTGAGGTTTCCTATGTTCGAATACTCGACGCTGTTTTGAGTTGGAATTTTCCGTAGCTACAATCGTTGCATCGTTATTCTATGCACAGATTTAGAACATGAGTCGAAACAATGTGTAATGGAAGTTGTTAGGTGTTTGGGGCTTATCGCGTTAAGGAACTAGATGAAATATTATTTGCCATTTGTCTTTAGTCATTTTTATGTCGCTTTGTATCCCTTTTTTTATCATTCATAACTTGTACGGTGCACTTGAATAAAGGTACTATATTATATCTCTTCGTTGTAAGAACATAGAAAAGATGCACCAGACACGAAAAGTGAGCACATGAATTCACTAATTGACTTTTGTTTTTCTTGTGTTAGCAATTATTTGTGATGATGTGGTCTGAAAAGCGTCTTCGGTTACCGGCAGTAGAAAATCTGTGATAGAAGTAATGCAGAAGACAAAGGTCATAATTTTGTCCCGAGCAAATTGTTTTACACAATAACTAAGGCATTTTCATTAAATATGTGTTAGGTCTTTTGTGAATTTCTGAAAATTTACTATTTTAAAAGGAAGTTTCGTCTTTCTCATAATTTGAGCGGTTCAATGTTTTGAATTATCGTTTTTCATTAAAACCAAAAACATAGTATTTTAAAGGTTCCATCTGTTTCTCTATAGCACAAAATCATTTGATACCATGTCTATCTACATAGGGAATAGTTTGTCATCTACGTAGATAGACCACGGGACTACAAAGACACCTTAAAGAATAATTTTGCACGATAAACGTGCGATTCACATTCAGCCACAGTTCGTAACCCTAACTCTGTGTCTTGCCAAGTTGTAAAAACTGGCTAACACTATAGTAAATATAGACCTTTTCAGTCTGATAGAACCAAGTCTAGTTTCTTTATGACTGTTTTTCACGAATGGTCGTATAAATCAGACATTCAACGACCACATTGCATCGCATTCGGTATTGCATTTTCATGTTCGATTGATCGGTATCGAGCCCTCACATCCAGATGCCGAGACGTCGTATAACTCTCATTTCTGGTCGTGTCCTAATGTGCCCTTCGGAGTATATCTCAAGTGTTACGATTACGAAATGTTTACTTTATCTGATCCAAGAATTCTCCTACGAGACGGCGTTACTAATCTGTTCAAGTGGATCGTAGCGTAGCAAAATGGCTTCTTCACGACGTATTTGAAACTTTATAGGAAGTATGTTCAGCTTGTTTGTGCTTCGGTGTATTTACCGAACGACAAAAGATCGGAAACAATGCAAATATTTGGTGTGCCTGTTCGTGTATGAGTGCCTGAGTGCACTTTGTGTGTATGCATGTGTGCGTGCGCGTGTATGTGTGTGCGTGTTTGTGAACTATAGCAAAGCTATTATAGAATTGAAAAAAAAAACACTTTTTTTACTCTTTTTCGATGTTTCCCGCACAGAATAGCTATAAGCACTTTAATCGCCTATAATTAGAAAAACAAGTAGGTATGTCGATTATTACTATTAAACTAGCGTAAACTAAAGTGCATCAGCAAAAGAGCGTCTCTTCATGACACTTATGTCCTTTTGTTGAGAAGCGCAGTTTTTCGGCAATGACTCAAAAGCAGTATATCCGACCATGTTTAAAATAATTTTCGTTGGAAGTATTTATTAAACGTTACCTTTGTTATTTTTTTGCACATACGGTTCAAAAAGTTGAGGGTCACAAATTCTGCTACATTTGGAGCAATTATTTCCGAAATTATTCATGAAATCAGAAAAGTTACTTAGAAACCTTATAGTGTTATCATTTTTTTCATCTTCTGTTACATGTAGGCGTGCCCCCCTTATAAATATTTATTTTCGTTATTTAACTTCTAAACTAAGTAGCGGTTTATACAAGACACCTCCGCTATGAATTTCATATATATACGTCTAGTAGTTATTGAATAAGATGCCTGTAACCTACGGACGGACGGACATGACGAAACTATAAGGGTTCCATTTTTGCCATATTGGGCTCGGAACCCTAAATAAGGTATGTGATTATAAAAATACGAATGATTGTCTTTTAACTCAATATTAAGTGCTGAACAGAGTTTAACAAAATTAATTAATTTATGTGTGTAGGTATCAATATCCAGAAAATGACTGAATTTTTTTTTAAAGAAAAATTAGCCCCATGCTATTTTCTTATGTCTGCCCAGATAGAGCTGAGGATCGTAATAGGTTATAATAAAACGTTTTTCTACAAAAATCAATTTAATGTTTTTACGTATTTCATATTAAAAAAAACACTCATGTGTGCTCGAATTTGTGTGTAACATATTTTATACCGACTTTACTAATTATAGAACTTATATTGACTAATAACTATTGAGTATTATGGAATACCTGCATATTCGTCATTCAAAACGTGTCGTCGAAAGTGGCTACCATTTTGGGTTCCCTGCGCGGGCCTCATCAGCAAGTGACATTGTTCAACGAAAATTACACTCTACTGCTGGACACTAAAGTCGTCGCTTGAAAAAATCCATTGTTAAAATCGCTCAATCGTAATTTCAAATGAGAAGTTGCTGTTTTTTTTCTGGTTTCTCGACAATGTGCGCTCGCTGAAGTTCAGTCTTGACTGGTGGCGCACTGCATCGATGATGAAAATGTATGCTTGAATTTCTAAATACACATACGGCTGGTCTCTAATGGTAAAGTTTCAAGTTCGCAGTTATGATGTTGACAATTCTAAAGACTGTGTATCACTTGCAAGGGAATATCCATCATTAGTGTAATGGAAAACAATATTGCTCCAACATAACAATACAGATTCGATAAAAGTCATATATTATTATACGATCGCGTGAAGTATCAAAGACTTGGTAATTTCATTCCAAATACGATGGTACTGTGACATTTGGAATAGCCACGAAAAGTTTTGTCTGGCACCGGTTATGGTCCCAAATTAAAAATCATTTTTATTCTGTACATAGTTATTACCAATATTTCGAAAAACTGCATGAAAATTGATCGAAATTTGCCATAAATGAAATTACTATAAATTTACTCACCGAACTGACGCCTAATATAGTTTCAAACTATGAAGTGTTTCCTCATGACAATAATTGCCACTCGAGAAATTTTCTTGCCCAGCAGTTATCGGTTCTACGAGCGATGCAACCCGCCCTTTTTCATTACAACTTACCGATTTTCTGGGTTACGTACGCGGAAGAACGAGAGTGACTGCTCTGGTTCTTCTGTGTATTTCCTCGTTGTGGATTTTATCTCGCGAAGAAACCCCGAGCACATCTCTTCCATCGCCCATTGAGTGATTAAGAGCTTGTCTATGGGACCAACACTAAGAGAGCGCTTCCGGTTTGCGTACATCTGGAATCCATATATGTTTTGAAACTAAAAGTATTAATGTTACATAGTACAGTCAAGTGGTATGAGCGTATCCACCAGCAATGCAGAAGACGTGGCAAGTTCAGTTTCAGGTCTACGCCATAGCTATCTATCTAATCTAATCTAATCAAATTGGGATATGATTTCTTTTAAGTGAACGAAAATATGTTCAGGAAATACAATATTGGAGAAAGTATGAGTAGAATCTTCGACTACATGTGAGGTTATTATTCAATACGACGGGGTTATTCTGAGGAAAGACCGTTACTTTGTAATCAGTGGCCCACCATGAAGCTTTAAACCAGAGGCTCTCTATAGGACTGTCCCTTTCATTCATTACATTGCGCGAGAAGGATGGCCCTCTACTAAAACTATTAGGCCATCATGCTAGGCCCGTAGGCATTATATGATTTGCGCCAGTATATAGGGATACAAACTATATTTGTATATAAGAAAATGAAATTATCATTTTAAATAATCCATATAATTAATTTCAGCGCACGTTATAAAGGTCTGTTTTCTCAAGGAGTCCCAGATGCAGCTGGATTTACATTATGTATAAAGAAGCACAGTGCTCATGTTTTTATCTGATGCTAATACAAATATTTTTTTCTCTATTACCATATGAATGAAGAAAACCTCGCTCGCTTCAATATGTGCCTCTTGTTGTATTTACATACATTAATATTAATTGCCGTTCTGTGACGCACTCTTAAAAACAGTTGTATTTTTGCCGTAATGAAAAACGTCTCTGTTTCACAACGTAACAAAATTTTGTCCTCCTTTAATATTTTTTTAAATGCTACCAAAAATTTAACAACATTCAACGCCACCGATAAAAGAAATAGTTTTTATAAATTTCAACCTTGAATTCAATCTCACGATTGCGCGATTGGGAAAACCTGCACCGTCAAAAAACCGACCAAAAATGTCGTTTAATCACAAATCGAGTTTCTTATAGTAATTATTACGTTGAACTACATCGGCGATCGCCTCCTTTCCCTTACATGGATCAGTGGAAACGACCTTAAAAACGGCCATCTTAAACTGTTTAGTTTAAACAAGTTTAACGTTAATAAATAATTGACATAAACAACTTTTACCAATGACCGATTTTACTACCGGGCACTCGAATCGGACAATGTTATTTGTACAGACTTTCTAGGTCGTACGGGACGTACGGACAACAACCTGCATTGAATAGGTGAGCATTTGGTTGGCGCGCGCTGCACCACTTATTCGTGTTTAAAAAGAGGTCGTATGCCACGTATATACATAATGCACCAACCTCCTTTTCTATTTTGTGCAAATCACAATAAACATTTTTATTACTTGCAAACGTACGTATAGTTTTCAGATTTTAACGGGCATCAAAGACCGATGCAAACTTCTTAGGACGTTCGACTGTTCAAAAAGTATAGAGAACGAATTAACTTTTGTCGGTATTAGTGAGCGCGTTAGTGATGTAATATACAAGATCTATTCTTTTTTGCCTCTGGGCCGTCTTTAGTTTTTGGTTTCTATTTTATTCTAAAGGTTAGGTCTATGAATTCGATAGCCTGTGCGACTTGGCTCATCGCCGTCATTAAATTGATAGAGGGGACATTGACTGTGATATCAATCGATGCGACTTATTCAATCGAATATCATAAGGTTCTGATTGAACTTATTGAATGAAACATGGCGGTCGTAATTATTGGCGACTGAAAAAAAAAGTTAATTGGCGTTATGCGATAACCTAATGTTCTGCAAGAGAAATGTGCACTGTACGATGCGAAGCCATCGAGGTCTTACGTAACCCGGACGATGAGACGATGTTAATATGCCCGTTCTTTTAATTGAGCGGTCGTGTCACGTAGAGCAGCATCAGCAATTCTCTGTCCGATTGCGGCACGTCAAAATTAATAATGTGTTTGTTCTACCCATGATGTTTATTATCTATGAATATTTCTAGATGGTAGCATTCCATGGCGTTTAAGCGGATCAGGCGATGGTAATTTTTACAAGACATGGTAATACGTACACTTAAACGACTCAAAGTGGAAATTTAACAGATACCTATAGATAATTCATTTAAAATGTGTTTTTGCTTTCGTATTATTTTTTTTTTGTTGATCTTTAAATTTGGCCCTTTGAATAATTTGCCAGCAGCGTAATGTTCCCAATTAACTATGAACAAAGAGGTTTTTAATAAATAATTATATTCTTTTCTGAAAGGTCGATAACGTACTAGTGGATCTTGGGGTTACAGTAGATAATCACCGCCGTCCACGGACACTCCACGACGACGACGGACGACGGTGATTACATATTTTCTGAGTGTTTATTTGCCGTTTATAAAAAATTAGATAATCTTGATTACAACTCGTTTCAATCGCAAAACGTAATATAGATTGCTGAAGATAAATCTGTCACAATACATATTTTGACGTGACAACGTCTTAAATTAGGTTGCGGCTGGGAGTCACTTATGAAAAAGTGTAACGCTCGGTAACGTAACGATGAGTCACCGAACGAGAGAGGCCCGCCGAATGCCTTGCGTCTCTCCACTCAACTATGATCGGTCTGCGCGCGCTGCACTAGAGAAGTGCATAGCTTGCAAATGTATTGCAAGTTATTGTATGTATATTGTATATAAATACGTATGTATGTGTAAAGGTAAAAATAAAATTTTGTTAATATGAAATTCAGTGCGAGATTCTTTGTATAAATTAATGTTTTAAATATAATTCTTTGTATAAATAAATGTTTTAAATTGTTACTATTATTTCATCCTTCTTCCTACTATACGAATGAATATTCACATTAAAATGATTTTACCATTCAAAGTCGTTGTCACGTAAAACTTTCGCCCGTATACCGACTTTACAGGCAACCAAATTTTTTTTATCATAAATATTCATAAGAACTAAGTTTTATTTTATTTTTTGACCGTTATTTTGAGACAAATGATATTTTATGAAGCTACGAGATCTCAAAAATTTCATTTGTTTACATTGAGGGTTACATAAAAACTAAATAACTGGTTTATATTTTTACACTGCTTTAATAAATGTTACTGTTCCATCAAAAATATAGAAAAAAAAAAAAGTTTCACACAGTTTTATTAACTAAGTATATTTTTGCATTACAGTCTGAACACTAATTGTATCAGTTGTATTTTATAAAAATTACTAACACATTTAACATTGTGTTTTTTTTTAATTATTTCCGCCGCCAACGTTCAAGCCGATAATGATGTACATTAGTAAATTATAGTATTGTGTTTGTCCGCCACCGCCATGGGTCACAGTACACACAGAATTGGGAATCCCCCATTGATAACGTAGGTATAAATCACAGTATAAGGGCATATCGCATGTATAAGAAAACAATCATTTCACTCGTAAAATAAATCTACACACCGCGTAGTTTTTGCAAATTCACTCTTACTTCACAGAAACCTGCCTTTTAGCATGTTCTTTGATTTTGAATTTTTAAACGCAACGCTAATATGACTTGTTTTTCAAACACTACTCTTTCTGTGACTAATAAATTCCGAATATATGTAATATATTTAGCAACCTAAGAACGCAAGTGATGTATGGCGGGTTGCAGGGCTAGTCTAAAACCTCACCGAAAAAACACCAGGGGGCGGTCAAAAAATACCCGAGAAAACATCACGGAGATTAATCGACGACTCTTTGCATATAGTTTAAAACTGATTGGACATAATATAGGTTTTCGCGATTGCGTATTTAGTGTGTTTATGACGTTGCAGTGTGACATTTAAACAGCTGTTACGCTCGTGATGTTGTCGTGCCTTTTTCAATGATTAGTCATGGTTTTGTACCTATACTACGTAATTATTTAGAAAATTCTAATAAATTTTAGAAGGAAATGAGTTTCCTTGAACAAAACAAAAGGTTGTTGTTCAGGTGTTCAAAAGTGACACACAAACGTTACGTTGAATCGTCGCAGTCCATCGATTTAGGTGTGGTAATACAAAATAATGAGTAATGCGTAGAATATATAATTGCGTTTTAATAACGATTTTGAGCAAAAAATGTAAACGCTTTTTTCCATTATTTTCGTTTTTCCCTATTTGATAGCGTCACATTTTATCATGCACTCCTCCTTTGGTGTTGTCTGTAATCTTGAACTCATCGATGTTTGATCACCTCATTAATTAAAACTTTTAACTGTTTTCTTAACAAAACATAAAGAAAAACATTAATTAGTAGGTGTACCAAAATAGGCTATTGTTTGAGTGTCGAAAAAATCATAATCTTGAAGTTGAACTAAAACTGTAATTAGTGTCCACTTCTATTTTTTATTTCGTGCATTTTTTACAGATTTGACCATAGTAGGCATATTTAAATACATATTTAGTAAGAACCTATACATTAGAATAAAATCCGTTTATTTATATATATTAATCTAAAGTGTGAGGTTAAAATGATTCAGATTTAATAGGTAGCATTATACTTTTTTTTTTTTTTAACAGATAGGCCTAAGTTGTACTGTAGATGATATCTTAGTATTTACGCGATCGAATCGCAAACCGTCTGAATATTATTACAGTTATTATTTATAGTATACGTTATTTTAGACTTTTAATAAAAAACATGAACGATTGTGTTTAAGAAATTAGGTATGCTATATTTCACTAAGCTGGTTTAGCTACGTTCCTCCCGATCAAGTCTTACATCGCAACTCGGAAACTATTGCCGTACACCTCGTAGATCACATAACGAAATCGTAAACGGTCGTCGATTTAAAACTTCAACGAGTTTTCGAATTACGTTCGCAAATCTCGACTATACGATTTTATTCTCGTGGAATACCCATCGAGCTACCAAAGGGGCGCAGTGTGGGAGGTTCGATGTCCGAGTTCTTTGTTCTACAGGTCATGGGCATGTTAACGATCAGCTCGTTCCTTCACTTCAGGAACGAGCTGATGAAAATCGGATTCAATAAATACAAAAATAGCTTATATTTAGTGTTCTCTTGTAAAGTTATAAAACTTCTTCGCCCCCCCTATTGAAAGGATCTAGAATGACGTATATAAAGAAATCTGTACAGATAAGAAATGTTGTAATAATATCTAAATTATTATAAAAAAGTCAATTATTACCATTTCTTAATTATTGTTAGGGATATTGCCAGTTAAATAAAAAAAATCCAATGTTTTTAATTCTGAGTCACCATCACAAACCTCGCGGAAGTGACATTTCCCTCAAGAAAGTAACGACAAACATCCACACGTTGTCACGTAACGATGACCGTGTTTGTTTTAATGATGTTCACGTATGTGCGTTACGTGACGAACTAAAAGATGCCTTAATCTGGTCGATGCACGCCGTATACGATTGATCATCGCTTTTAATCACTCACTGATGATAAAACGATTACAAAAAGCATGGGCTCAGCTGCAGCACGCGACCCAACAGGCGCGACGGCTAGTCTCAACCCAGAAATAATTATATCTACGGCGAAATATTGGGGCACTCACTACTAATATCATAAATCCGTATGTGTTTGTCTGCTTATGTGTTTGTTATAGTTTGAGGACAAAATTATAAAACTGATTTAGATGAAATTTAGTAGATAGATAACTAGTGTATTTTCTGTTACAACACAATATTATCGTAAATGTTTAGATTCATAGGAAAAAAAATTCGCGTTAGTATAATAGAATACAGGCAAAGCCGCAGGTAAAAACTAGTGCCTAATTGCGTATGTGTACAATAATGTTTTTGTTTTAAACTTGAAACGAAACCAATACAAGCACTACCGAGAATAATAAATAATTCAATGTCCTAGTGGAACCAGATGTTGACATGCAGTATTCATGTCGGCCTTGTGACACTAACTTTGAGGTCTTAGAACCCGTTGTTTTTTTTTAATCTCTAAGTACGCGCAACGAATGCTGAATGTTTTTCAAGTCATCGATTAACCGAGACCTTCATACATTATAATGAATTTATACAGTATGTAATGCATTAAATGTATGCTATTTCAAAAGCGCTACAGAAAAATATCTGTAAGTTGACCGCTGCACTTAACGCCCTACAACTGTAAAGTATACTACTATCTTTTCTTTTATCAAGTTGTTGACAACCTTCTCGTGATGGTCTTCGATCGCTCCCCACCCGCCGCGCCTAAGCTCGTATAAAAAACATAACAAGGCCGGACGCGAAGAATCCGGACTTAAAAGCTGCACGGGTACGAGTTTATGAACGTCGTAGTGTGCCACCTGCACACTAGCACCGCGACTGAGTCGAAATCGATGCGGTTTATATACGTAATTTACATAGATATTATTGCTATCGATCTGAGTGACAGAACGAGGGATTAAAATCCTCTTTTTATTGATATATAATAAAATCACGTAAACACTAACCATCCAAATAACGAAGTATGTTAGAGGTTTGTGCGCTAGTAACACATCATAGACAGGAATTGAACGTCGCTTTGTGAAGTAGCATGGCCAGGCACTATCATTGTTACTTGAATTAGTGAATTAAAAGCTATATGTATATAAATGTTTTAATCTGGTAGCTCCTCGGGTCAACTTCAGGTAAAACTTCGCCATTCTGCTTTAATATGTTGCGTTGAATAAATTGAGTTGTAACCGATCTAATGACCGGTCACGACTCTATTTCTATAATTCTATATCACATGGAGTGAGTTCCTTATCTTTTATTTGAAATTTTTTTTTTTGTATCTGTTTGCAAATTTATTCATTTTCTTGGACAATCATGGTTAACTAACCGGTCATTGATCGAAAAACTATACGCCTATTTATACAATATCACAAATGTTGCTTTTATTTCATCAAAACATCCCAACCACAGATTGTGCGCTTGAAAACGCTGAAAATTTTATATTCTAAAGCGGGTAAGTTTGTAACAATAATGTCGTTGTTGTTCAGCTTTACGTCCCAATGCCGAGACATACCGTCCCACAATGCTGCTGGCATTGGCTGTGCTGACCCGATGAAGGTCGGTCGCCGCTAAAGACCATTGTGACCACGCAGCCATAACATCTGAAGGCTTTACATGCTCTTGGAGGCACGGAGCAGTGCTTTGATCTGACTTCGATGCAAAACCCGTCTGTTAATTCGCACGTGCTCTGAACCAAACTCAACGCTGTGTGGTTCCGAGGCGACGCTGTTCACCACCGAGCCACCACCGCTGACTGTAGTATAACAGTCGCACTAACTAGTTATCCCGTTTCAGTCACGAGGCCGCGCACGCCTTTTGCGGACCTGCGCGGGAGTGTGTCGCGAAAGTCGCCCGCGCCGCTTTCGTCGACGCGACGACGCCTTTCATCCGCACGAGCGACGGGCCCGCTCCACGTGTTAATTGCTCGCGCGCGAGATCTATAGATTCAAACTTTTAGTGCGTGTTTGTTGAATTTGTATGACACGCTAATATCTTCTCTCCCCGTAACTGGGATGTGTTGGATTCTTCTCATCCTAATCCATGTAATCATCTATTACTCCAAAATAAGTACCTTCAGCACGCAACCCGCGTGAACTTCGTTTTCGGCGATGGCTTGACCAAATTTAATAGTTCTTTCTATAATTTCATATACTTTACAAAGTAAATACAAAACAGTCAGTAACAACGCACGAAACTGTCGCTCTGAATTGCTTACGACTGATGCACTGCGCAGATTTAGCGCTCCCCGACTCGTCTTTCTCCCCCGCGTTTTTATTTTACACCACTGTGACACTCTCGTGACTAACTTCACAGCGGCTGAATTTCTTGCGTTGTACTGTACATAAGGAACATACCCATATTACGTACCCATATTTCTTTCTTTTTGGCGAAGTCGCATTGATATCGTATATCAGCATCGAGTCAATCTTTGCATTTCATCAATATTTACTTTGATTTTCATATCCTACATTGGAGATTTTCGAAAATTATAATATGGAACTATAAGGAAGACCGATTAGAAATGCTTGTTAAAATTTAAATATCAAGAAAGGAAACCCAAGGATTCTGTGCTAGAAAGCTAGTGAATAAAGAACGTATATATTTTTTATTTGCATCATTTCCAGTAACCGAGAGCTATAAGGTTTAAAAAAAAATCATATTAGCCGTAACTACTGATTGTCTTTAAAACAGTCGTGCATGCAACTACTAAAAATAGGAGTATAGTCGTATCATTAAATTATGAATTTATTGACCCGTTTCCTTCAATCTTTATGATTTTGTTTTAATGTAATCCATTATCCTAATTTTTATTTTTCATTTCATCTGTATAATAAGTAACTGAATAATTATAATGTACTTGTTTTCCTACAAGTTTTTTCATTGAACTTGTCGTAGTATTTAGGTAAGCAATACAAAGACATTAGCCATTTAATGTCCACTTAACCCACGTAGGTACAGCAGTTGTGTATTCGTAGTCACTGTTTTTTTGTAACAGGCAAACACATCACGACGATGACCGCTCGTAAACGCTCTGTAAATCTACAAATAATTGGGTTTTATTTGACGAATGAGGAAAAATAGTTTTATCTATGAAAATCAAACTGAATAGTAAACTTGTGTCAAATTATCCAAATCATAAACCGCCGACACAATACATTAGCCTGTTGAAATGAAAAATCGGCCAATTGAGAGTCGGACACTCGTGGATAAGGGCTGTTACTAGAAGTTATCTCTCGGTGAAATTTAGCAATACATTTTATACACACTTTGTTTTTACGGCTGTTTTACGTTTCCCGGGGAGTTATAGTGTAGTTCATGACTATGGGTGTGATTTTAGTTTAGGTTGGTTTTCCTGTAAACTTCTAGAATTAAGCCCTACATTCCGTATTGTTTTTTACTTAGAGGTTCAGTAGTTTCATAGATAAAAATGGAACGCTCGAATTTTACATAATTTTGAGATTTTCTCTCGTAATTAACTTTTGAATACAAAATTTTATATTCGATTATATAAAATTTTGTATTCGACTTTCGACGACCCAATGACGAACATCTATCTGTTCGTGATAGGGTCGTTGAACTCTGCATTTCGCAACTTTATCATTCAATGTATTCAAAGGAAATAGGCTACGACGGACGGACGGACAGACAGACAGACATGAGTGTGATCCTATAAGAGTTTCATTTTCTTCATCGCGTGGACGAACTCTTAACTATTTGGAAGTTCTCGTTCTGAGATACTTGTGATATTTTATAACGGATACCTATTTGCCATTTTTAGGGTTCCGAACCTACATGGTAAAAACGGAACCCTTATAGTTATTCATCTCCGTCCGTATGTCACAGGCATTTTATTCAAAAATTTCTAGACGTATATTGATAAAATTTATAGTGTAGGTGTCTTGTATTTTAAACCGTATGTCCAAAAAATGTGAAAAAAAAAAATGTAAAATTAACGCTTGATAAATACTTTCAACGAAAATTATTTTGAACATTATCGAATATACCGTTTTTCCAAAAAACTGCGCTTCTCAACAAAAGGACGTAAGTGCCATGAAGATACGCTTTTTTGCTGATCTACTTTAGTTTACACTAGTTTATTAGTAATAGTCGACATACCCATTATAGGCGACAAAAGTGCTTATAACTATTCTATGCGGGAAATATGGAAAAAGTGTAGTAACCTACTTTTTTTCATTTGTAATGCATTTTTTTTTTGCAATAATGGCTTGAGGATCATGTAATGAGCATGGTCCGACATGCTCTTGGCCAGTTTTTTAAATATGTATTTAGAACGAGTTGCATCGAAGGATGAAAATGTTAACTGTAAAATTGAACGTGAAGACAGTTCACGTATGGATAATCTGTCATATCATGCCGTTAACATTTACGAGTTGCGTTTTTTTTTTCTTTTGGCGCTGTAGGTTATTCGGGGGCTTTGTTAAATAAAACTAAATAAAGTTTATGTTCACTTTTATATATTTTCTATTATTAGAGAGGTGCACTTAACTACGCGTGGAACTCGTACGGAGTTGAAACACTGACTAAACGCATATTATGTGACGAATCATTACGTTTATGTACTGAACTCCGAAGAAGGAACAAAGAAACCTTGTCACAACGTGTACATAGATTTATATTTTGTAGTAGTCCAATAGGCGCAACCCGCTGTTAAAGATTTTATAACATTACAACAATAGCCAAATAAGTATCCTGTGGTTTAGAAGTCCGACGACTGACGAGGTAGACAGTTATATTGATATCTACGTACTTTGGATAATGAAGAAAAACCTGCTTAAGTAATTATTAAAAAAGTTGATCATCGAAGAAAATATTGCAATAGCTCATTATGTATTATTTGTGTGTGTGTCTATGCGCGCGCGCGCTTGTGCGTGTGCATGGGCGCGTGCGTGCGTGCGTTCGTGTGTGTGTCTATGTATTTTTTTATTTTATGTATTTCATTGCGGATAGCGTAGTTATAGTTTTTTTTGGCGTTTTTATATAAGATCACTGTAAGGAATAAGTATTTAATAGATGAAGCGTTGGTACCAATTGACCGTTTAGCTTTTAACTTGCAGTAAAACGCTCGTTTCGTGCCTCAAAAATCACCCTAAACTACATATCGCGAACGTCGTATCGAATCGTGACGACATCCACTAGCAGCCCTAACCGGCACTGGCCCAACGCGAAGGGTTTAATGTTTAAAAGCCTATTCGTAAACGATAGTATTAGTGGGGAACATGCCACAACAAAATATTCAAATAAAATCTTCATCACATTAATTTAACTATTATCCGATAAGTTTGAACTGACACCTATAATATGTATAAAGCGCCCCACGACTACAATAGTCGTCACACGGACACACCGCTGTCGCCCAGCCGCGCCGGCCTCGTTAGAGTCGGCTCCGCTCCGTTTGGCAGACGGCTTTTTTTCGCGTCCGCGCCGAGACGGCCCGTGGTCGAGGCGCGCGCTCGCCCCGAAGGCACACTCGACCGGTCATCGCCTCCGTCGGGAGCGCACGCGGGCACGACCACGGCCGTGTTCACGACGCGACCGCGTTAGCCGTCGTCCGATGTTTCTGCTTCGGCCACGTAGCCCGCGTATCTATACTATCGTCGGTATGAATATCGATGTGCGACTATACTGTTGCGGGCCTAGCATGACGCTTCAGGTAGGATCTCTCTGTAGGGCTACTCCTGTCATTATGTTGCGCGAGAAAAACAGTTTATAAAGAGACTTCTCTAGGGAATCTTGCTTGGCCTGCTAAACGTGTTACGTAGACAAACTCGGACATTGTATTGATCACGAACGAGAAAGTCACATATTTTTTCTGTACACACTTGTTGATTTAATTAGACGATGTTGAAGAAATCTGTTTACTTAAACAAGCACAAAGTTGCAACAACTAGGTGTACTCTTACGTAGCATAAATATTATTAGGCTTTAAATATGTTACCCCAACGATTTGTTCAAAATTTGATCTATTAATTTCTGTTAAATGACCTTTACTAATAAATCTAAATGTGTGGTCGGGAGACCCCCGTTACTAACGGAAGTTTTTTTAAATATGAATAATGCGAAGAAAGTAATAAAATCGAAGAGTTTCTTTTAATATCTTATGAAAAAATAATAATTTTGTATCTAATGTCCAATAATTTATTAAACATTAGATACAAAATAGTGAATTATAAATGATATAAAAAATACTAAATAATAAATTTCAAGAGAGAGAGGGAGTGACTAAGAGACAGCCCTATGGAGGGGCAAAACGCTTTTTGGATATATTACGAAAAGTAATGTATCCAAACTACCAGTCAACTACCGCAAGCCGCATTAAGAACTTCAATTCAAAACATTATGCTTTATAATTTGTACTCTCAACGATAATGTACTACAGGGTCTGATTTGAAGTACACGCCCTAGGATACAATATGATAGATATTTAAAAATTTTTCAATTGCGACATTCATTACATTATTATAATCCTTAGCTGGTGAGAAATGTAAGATCATCTAAAATAAACCATTTAATAAGTAATTATCGTTTCCTTACCCGTTCTCTAAAATAATTGTTTATTCGTTATACGGGAATCGGTCTTATTTTCAATTATAATGCAGAATTAAAGATCACAATTCAAATGAGATAGTTTTAAATATTATTTCGATAGAAAGTTACGTCATTATTGCATAATATTCTAATAAAAAATTATATCAATTACACAAGAACAGTCGATGTTGTCACGATATGAAATCGAACTTATACTCATTTCTGCGTAGTACACGCAAGTAACCGCTGTGCTACAGGTCGTGCACTTAATGGGCGAAAAAAAACGCCTTCATGAATAGCTACCTTATTTTTTGCTGTATTTATTTTTTATCTTAGAGTACTCGCGTTGTATCATTTAATTTATACGTTAGTTACGGCCGTCGCGTAACCCACGACGGCGCACTGTTAAAGCATTAACGATAATTAAGTTGAGCCGGTACGGTGATGTTTTATATCGTTGATAATTTTTTTTACAACCTACACGTCGCCTGTACAGAGGCAAACGGAGTTATTGTATATCTTCAGAATTGTTAAGGTTTGTTATATCGGTATAATATGTTGTATATATTGTATATATCGCAAATACAAAGACTTATTATTCGAAATTGAATGTGCCCATTTTCAAAATTTTGATAGTGTTATTCACAGTTATGTCAATCAATGGGTCGATTACTCCATTGATTGACATAACTGTGTAAACTGTGCGTCCTATCGTATAAAAGGACGCGCTAAAATAAAAATCAAATCGTGTCTAATTACCACATTTTTACTCACTAAAGCGGTTTTCTTCCAATTAATGTGGAGAATAAAATCAGTTACAGCATATCCTCGAGGGCGGCGGCGCAAGCGCTCGCCGAATGCTATTTCTCTGTAGTGAGACGTGAATTAGACATTTAAAATGTTTTTATGTTGAATATAAAAGCCTCATTGGTCTGTATTATGTTCTTCGACGTTTTTGTGAATCGTACAAGTGATCTATGCCACTTAATCGTACGCAGTACGCAATCATTGTTTTTAAATGGATCTTCTTTTTTATTTGCGCCAATAGATACGTATTGTTACATTTTTATTGCATTATTTAAAGCAATTATGTTTTATCTGTACTTTTTAACTTTATCGCTGTGATAAGATTTTTAATGCGTCAGTAATTATATAACGCAGTGTTTTAATTACATTATATAAAACATAGTAATTTATAATGAATAGGGTACAATACTATAATAATTGGCATTTCCGCTTCTCATACAGCATTTCTTTGTTCCAGATCATAACACAATGGCGGCGTACAGGAGTGCAGTATTCTATCCCGGCAAAGCCACGGGAGCGATCTCTAGTCATAGGATAGGAAAATGTTTTATATACACATTTGTAACTTTATTATTAGGTAATTTAATTCTTTTAAACTAAAATTTATTCATGTATTTTACAATTTGATGAAATAATTGCGTTGGAAATGAATAAAATTTTAGCTAAGCTAACAATTAGGTTCAGTAGTTGAGCAATTCATTTATTTCGTTCATTCGTTGGGTAAATTTTATCCAAATTAATTTAACCTGTGTTGTTTGTTTCATTTTTATAACCGTGACGTAATTTATTTATGTTGTAAAATAGTTACACTTTTTCTATTCTACGTATCCCTTTGGTATTAAACGGCATACTGATTGTATTGTATGGTAGCTAACTATATTTATTTTTAATCGTTCACAGCTATTCCAAGTGCACATTCCCAACATAGTATGTACGTGGACGTGAAAGATCTGACTCTACTAGTTGACCAAACGCATCTATTCAAATTGGTGCAAATGTAAGTACAGTTGTAGTTTTAAACGACGTCTATTAGTCCAATAATAGCTGATTACTGTGTTCTATTTACAGTTGGTCTTATTCGTAGTCATATCTAATAGATATCACAAAAAAAAATCATTTGCAAGATAGAATCTTAAAAATGTTTTTTTTTTTTTTGAAAAGTTGTATTCAATGGATTCAATGGAATGTTTCCAATTTTGGTAATGCTAAACTCGATCACCAGAGCGATACATTATGAATTTTTTTTTAATATGCAATGTAATTTTATCGCTTTTATATTCTTTTATAATAATAAGAACTGTAAAAAGAAAGCAGAGGATAGAAAAGCATGCAGATTGTTGGAGGAGGGCTATATCCCGAAAGTAGTCCTAACTTAATAACTTATATTTAAAAAGTTAAAATGTATGTCAAATTATATAGTTAAGTTATAAACTCACGCCTATTTCGCAGAAGGGTAGGCAGAGACTAGATTTCCAGATGGTACGATCTTTGCATATCTCTCTTATCTTGCATTGACATCCATCAATCTTTTCATGCAAGCTCGTCGGTTTCGGGTGCTTAAAATTGGGAACATTTTTAATACGCCACCAATATGGTCTGCATAGGATTTTCCAGGGCGACCCCTGCCGACTTTTTCAGCACACACATTCGCTCTATAGATTTGTTTTGTCAGTCTACTTTCATTCATCTTTTCAGATGGCCAAACCACCGCAACATACCTCTTTCTACTCTAGTTACTACATCTTCCTTCAAACCACACCGCTCTCTAACTTCTCTGTTTCTACATCTACCTTTCCGAGACACTCCACACACACTACGCAGCGATCGCACATCTCCACTACATTGATACTACAAATTTTTTCTTCTGCCATACCCAGCTTTCATTGCCATACATAAGCGTAGGGATTAGGCCCCATTATGGATAGCCAAGCGCGTTTGTCGTGAGACGCTTTTATTATTCATAATAGCGAGCAAGGCCCCATTCATTTTATTTTCCGCATTTACTCTCCTTTTAACATTTCTACCATGGTTACCGTCATTTGTAAACAGACTGCCCAAGTGTACAAACTCTTTCACTTGTTCGACTTTCTCACCTTTTATAAGTATGTCGCATTCAGTCGTGCTTTCGCCCCTTTCAAACACCATCACCTTAGTCTTACCGACATTTACTTTTATACCCTTTTTCTTAACAGAATTATTCATTTTATTTGCCATCTCCTGCAGACCACACACCAACGGCGCTAGGATTACTTGGTCGTCGGCGTACAGGCGTCATTTGGCAGACAGCTTATCCATCCTTAGTCCACGTTCATACTCTTTTAAATTATACAGATGGCTGTCCATAAATATGTTGAATGACCACGGTGAAGCTACACACATCCTTGTCTGACACCCCTACGGTTGTCAAACCAGTCAGTGTATGCCCCATTTATTTTAACGCAAGCACTAGAGCCCCTGTACAAGGATTGCAGTGCCTGTATCAATCCGTTACACACACCGTGCATGATTAGGGTTCTCCATACATCATTTCTTTTCACTCTATCAAAAGTTAATAAATAATTAGAGAAAAATAAGCCGCGTCGATTACGAATTTGAGCACAGTTCCTGTATTGTATCGAAATGTTCAAGAGATATTTTTGATTTGAAAGAAATTAAAAGAATATCCCACTGCTGTTCATTGATTAAATATATATAAATTATTTCTATTTATTCGATACTGCTCAAAAAGGTTGCAGAAAAATTATTTTATTATTATATTTCTTAGAATAAATCCAGTTTTTACGATGAACCGATTTACGTTATTTTAGAGAATGTGGGGCTAATAGTACAAATCGAATCCGTAAATTATTTTCGAGCCGGTCATTCCAGTATCTTTCTTTTTAACTTTCACATAAAGATAATTTAATTTCATCGGAGCATCTCTTTGAATTATAGCGGCGAGTACAACACCACTCTGAACGTGGCATTCAAAGTCCAGCACCCGGATTTAGTTCAGTTTGTGCCGTCGACCGTGGTGATACCAGGAACTGACGAACCCAACGCCAGCGCCGTCGTCACCCACGACGTCTGCGTGCTGGGCAAGAGCCCGGGCCACACCGAGGTGACCTTCGACGCCACTCCGCCGGGATATCTGAAGTGAGTAGGTTTTATCCCTCTATGTGAAATATTTACAGGACTTTTGGTCACAGACTATAACACTATGACATCTGAGTCAAGAGTAAACTCTTCATTTCAACCTAGGGTGCGTATTAAATTCATAAACCGATTCAGTTGAATTTCTGCTGGACCAATATTCATAACCATGATGCACTTGCTCGTGGATAAGAGTACACATAATATTTTGATGTTTTAGCAGCGTTTGATTTTGAACACTAATTTTTTCGTATTATAGAACGAGTTCGTATATAGAGTCATCTAAAAATCACCCAATAGTTGTTACCTGACGACAATCCCAACAATTTACATCCATACCTCACCATAAAATTCGTGGCTCTACTAGATGATGGAAAGATGATTCTTCTTTTTTTCAGCGTGTCTTCGATGTTCATGCGAGTGACGGTGATGCACTCCGACGCCATCAACATCATCTCCTACATCATGGGTTGGATATATTTCGTGGCGTGGTCCGTGTCCTTCTACCCCCAAATATATATCAACTTCAAGAGGAAAAGCGTTGTCGGACTCAACTTTGATTTCTTGGCGTTGAACATCATGGGCTTCACTATGTATTCTCTTTTCAACTGCGGTCTCTTCTTCTCTAAGGAAATACAGGTAACTTAATGCACAAAATTTTATTACATAAAATGCCGAAATTAAAAAACTGAATATTTTCAATATTAATTTATGACCACGAATTGACTTCATGTGATTTTATTCCTGAAATATGTGTTTTTCATAATTTCGTTAGTTGTGTACTTAATATTGTTTATCTCTTTCAATTAAATTTTACTTTATTATATCGTCCAGATCTCGTAAATGATTCATTATTATTCAGAATATGTATCATGTACTTTTTCTGTTATAAAATTTCTTCTTCCGAAATTTTGTCAGAATTTCTCATTTTCCTATGCCAGACTTATTTATCCTTATTCGATATGCTCAGAACGTGGAGATATGTTGTTTTTGTTTCCATTGTACGGCCGGTGGCCACCTGACTTTTCCTAGAAGGTGTAATCGCTGTTGCCATTATCTATCGATACATCCGCAACAATATACGACTTCCATTCTAAAATACTTAACAGGGAATCTAAAAGTACATTATTACTGGATTTTCTTTTTTTCTGTACATGGTAAAGTACTAATTTTATTTTTATAATAACGTCAGTATCGTGTTGTTTGCAATCAATATTTATACACATTTAAAAATAGTTTCAATATATCATTGTACAAAAATCTTATTAAACTCTACAGCCGTATTGCCATAATACACATCAAATTATTGCTAATGGTATATTTAATTATGTTTATTATTAGTGTACTTAATTAAGTTAACTTTTAATTCCAGACACAATACTTCAGTCGGCATCCTCGAGGCTTGAATCCAGTCCAACTAAACGACGTGTTCTTCTCCTTGCATGCCGCGTTCGCCACCCTCGTCACGATAGTACAGTGCTTCTTGTATGAGGTAAGAAGTTGAACATTCACCGCTCCGATGCTATTTAAAGGAGAATGCCCACGGAACTATGAACTCCTGTACAATGTTGCGTCAAAACCATTCATGTTTTTTTTATGGACTATACTTTGCCTATTACCACTCACAGTAGTCATTTGAAAATTCATACCTGGGTTCCAGAGTAATTTAACAAAATCGAAAATAATCTAAAAAATGTATCTAGTGTTCTTTCAAAAAGGTTTTTAACAGTTATTAGATTTCTGTAGATATTTGACGCAAATGCTAACAGCCAGAAGATGTCTGTTTTGTTTCCGTATTGTGTAGCATTACATTGTATGATAGTTATGTACTTACTTCAAAATACAGCTTTATCCATTTACTGCAAAATAATTGCAAATATTGTCGACCAGCACACTTTTCTCTCTAGTTAGTAAGCTGGCAATCGTTACTGATTGTACTTTACTTATGATATGAACTGGAGCGCAGTGCGAGCGGGACTACAAGGGAGTTCAATCACACTGTGTCATTATAACCATAGATATCTTAGCAGCGTGTGTTCAATAAGTGGTAGTGCATGAGCTGTGGTAGGAGTGTGACCTCGAACTGCTGAAAATGTTTGGTGGTGCGCTTGCCGACAAGCAGTTATGACAACTTTTATATTGCTTAATCGATTGATAACTTGATTGTTACGACACTACTACAATGAGACTGTAATCTACTATTTTAAGAAAGTTTGAATTAAGCGACTTTTAAAGCATTATTTTAAATCCCCAGTTAAAATTTTGTATTTCTTTGGTGATCATGTGATATGATTGATGAAAATTATTTTAATAATACTTTGATCGTGACGCATGACACTTCTTGATACCATCTGTGGACATTCTCCTTTAAATATTAATTTTGTTATTAAATAATTTGATTCAAATACAGTTTGTATTATATATGTGGGTGCTATTAAATAATTACATAGAGCGAGGGAACTACAACGTGTCCAAACGATTCCTCATTTATTTTATACGTCGTTTTTCTCTATTTTTTTAGTTTCAACGCCACAAATAAAAAAACGGGCACATTTCACTAAACATTAAAGAGTAATTTTTCGAAAACTGTAAAACGTAATTTTAGAGCGATTTAATCATAGAAATACAAGAAAACCATTGGTAAAATAAAAAATTTTAGACAACCAAACCCAACTATTAAAGACACCTAAATAATCTGACTATAGAAAACATTCCCTTGAGTCCCTTAAGTTTGTCGCATAAGTGCAAATTGTATATCAGTCATTAAGTGCAAATAATGCTTTTCTCATTTCTTGATTCATGCATACAATTCTTCACAATTATAGAACATCAGTCATAGTTAAGTAAAACAATAACAGCAACGAAAAAATAAGAAGTATTTTAATCAATAACGAGAAAGCACAACACCAATACAAACTTGACCAGCGGTTGTACTGAGTGAATTAAAATATTTGCCATGAAGATATAGGCGCCATCACGTTTTGTGAAATATTGAAAATATTATAGCTTTATCTCGCGCATATGATCATCGATGATCATCACACAAATAGGCACTTTATTGTGTGACATAACCTATAATTGTATTGTAATGATTTTCAGCGTGAAGACCAACGCGTGTCGACCACGGGACGCAGCATCCTCGGCGTGTTCTGGGTGGTGGTGGCGGTGTCCGCGGGGCTGGCCGCCGGCGGAGTCGTGATGTGGCTCGACTTCCTCTACTACTGCAGTTACATCAAACTTTGCATCACTCTCATCAAATATGTGCCACAGGTAAGTACAGTATTGACTGTTGATAATTAATTAGTTGGTGGTGTTCAATATTTATTTGCAATTTTTTTAAGTTGTAAAATGGTCACTTACCGGGCTTATGTACAGTAAAATGCACCTAATTGCCGCTCTGAATTACCTGCGCACGATGCGATGCGCAATTACAACGCTACCTGCCCTTCCTTCTTTTCCCCCTCGTTTCTACTTCACGCCATTGCGACGCTTTCACGACTAACTTCATAGCTACAGAGTTTCAGCATCGTACTATATCAGTATTAAAAAATAAGGTATTCGTGACTGAGTTATTGTGGCTTATATAATAATTTGAGATAAGTAGACAATGATTGAATCTTATTTAATAGAAAAAGTAACTAATATTTCATTGCTCTGATAAAAGATAAACTTGACACTTGACTAAATAAAATTGAATAAATAAAATCAAAATTAAAATCAATCAATAAAAACGACAAAGCTGTCAGATTCTTTGCTTTTTCGTTTTTGAAAAATATACTTGTATTTTATATAACGCTATTAAACAAGCACATCACAACTTCCTGGAACTTTTTGTATTTCATTGATTTATTATAGCTGTATAATAGATGAATAAAACATGTGTATCTTGTTATTTTTTTAGTCATCTAAACACATTATCACTGCACTCTGTCTTAAATAAAATAACTTTAAAAATACTAGTAATAAAAATTCAAGTGCTCTATTACTGAATAATTATAAGCTGTTATTTTTTGCTTTTCATATACTTTTAGTACAGCAAGTACACATTGATGACAGTCTAAAATTAAACTTCCGTTGTACTGAATATGATGAAGTGATTCATGAAATTTCTTATGCCTTATTTATTTACTATGCATGTATGTATGTTTTTATTAAATGAAACTTTTAAGATTATCATGAAAAGTTAGGTTTCGCTTAAAGCAGTTAGTAGTTCTTTTTCAACGAAGTCACGTAAACTGCACTTTTGTTTGCGTGTTTGGGAGATACTTAAATGATTGTATAATGGTTATGTTAAAGATTTTTACATTACTTGCATATACTTATAATACGTAATGTTTTTTTAGTGTAACATTGTTTAACCAAGATTTCTTAACCATTGATTAATCAATTAGTTTTCAAGTCAAATAAAAATTGCTCACTGCACGTGGCATAGGGCACGTTAATCCTTAGGTTCCGGACGTTGTTATCACATTTGATGATGGCGGTCGTGAGCATTCCCTACATACACTGCGCAAGCGCGGAAAACTTCAGATCCAAGTCACTCTATTTGAAATAAAAAAAAATTTAGATTAATAAAACCTGATACAATGTTTGATTTTTATAGCCACAAATCATGTTCGGCAGTACCTGGGTGTCAAGACTTATATTAGGTCAACCTCGGAGATATTTTGGGGAAATTCTTGTACCGAAAGCGATTGATGAGGGCTATTCTATGTTGTGAATGAATATCTTATGTTCATCAAATTTTATCAGGCATACATGAACTACAAAAGGAAGTCGACCGTCGGCTGGAGCATTGGCAACATATTCCTGGACTTCGTCGGCGGCGCTCTCAGCATTCTCCAGATGGTGCTGAACGCGTACAACTACGATGACTGGGTGTCCTTCTTTGGTGATGCCACCAAGTTCGGCCTGGGACTGTTCAGTTTGGTCTTCGACGTGTTCTTCATACTCCAGCATTACGTGTTCTACAGGTAAGAAACCACTTTCAAATACAGTTAATTGGAAAATTAGGTCGAAAAATTTGTATCATGACTAAAAAAAGCAACCATTTATTTATTGATAGGAGCATTTAGTAACTTTTTATAATATATATATATTTTTTTTTTTAATCATATGAAAATCGATTATACAACAAAATTGTATAATGGTTTTCATAAAATATAGCATTGATGTCGTATCCCATAATAAAGGAAGTGAAAAGTACAACACAGTATCAGCCATAATAACAAACTTGCAGTAGTATTTTATCGCATGTAAATTGTGCAATGAAGTAAATCTTAAACATACTTCACAGTATATTACATGTTCTTGGAAGGTTACATTATATAAACGTCATGTTACAATAGTTTCGGTCTAGTTGAATTATTACTAACAATTTAAAAATTGCAACGATTGTTATCTTTTGCATGTGAAGACATGTAGATTTTTTATGAACTAATTGCTGAAAATCTATTTGCCACTTTAATTCGACTGTAAAAGTAAACATTCGTTGTTGTTTTTTGGGAATATCATCATTAATAATGTCATTAAAAATGATTGTTGTATTCTTATCTTAGTGATCTTAGATATTTTATTTAAAATTGTAAATCATATCCAAGAACACAACAATTTATTTGTTCATTTGTGCTTGTCTGCCAGTAAAATACAGTTAATTCAAAATTACACTAAAATAAAATTTAATATACAGAATGAATCTATTAGCAAATGTTTTAAGCAAAATAATATAAAGCATAAAAAAATAGAACCGTAACAAAAATTTCACATTAAAGTAAAGAAGAAATAAAGGGAATTATCAATGTACTGGGCATATGACAGATGGCAGTAATATATACTCTATAAAACGTTTAAAAAGTGAACATTGTGGTAAAAAAACACATCGAACATCATATGAAAACAGATTGAGATGAGATCACTGACCATATTTTAAAGAAGAAAAAGAAGATATTGAAAAAAAGGAAACTATTGAATTACGCTCATGAAGCACCATCTGCACAATACCTGTAAAGGTACCCAAGATTTGACATTGCTACAAATAATTTCAGATGAACTATTTTTATTTTTATGGAAAAATTTAACACATGAAAAAGCAAAAATCGAAATCCCATTGAAGACCTGTCAAGGAACAAAATATAAAATTAAAGAAATCTTAAACATTATTATAAAAAAAGCATCACATGTTTGTTTTCGCTAATATCATCGGCTTTTAATATCGCTTATTATCGAAGAGAAGCTATGCACATCCATCGCCGCGTGTGTTTGGGCAAACAATGAATCAGATTTTTTTTTTTCATTATTAAACGGGAAATTTGTTACTGGTTACAATTTCAGAGCTGGCAAAGAGTTTGAATTAGTGGGTAGTGCGGAGAAAGTGGCGATAGAAGGAAGCGACAAAGTGTTAACTGTTTTTTGGTATGTATATAAAAGGTATAGATTAGACAAAATAGCTGGTTGGTTTGTGCAATAGACTAGAAATTAATCTAGAGTTAATTAGAGTAGTAGACATAGCTTAACATACATTGACGTAAATATAAGTTTGCCTATGAAACTTGTCGATGGATGCATAATGAAAATACCCATTTCGGAAATAGGAGATTCGAAACGCAGAGTTCCCTGTGATTACCCCTTTTATTCTAATGACAAGTTCTATAAATCATGCAAAAAAATCAATATGCATCGAATTAAAAATTTTCGAACTTTAAATTTAATTAAGTTCTACGTATTAAAAAAGTTACTCGGAAGCTGTCCATCGGTACCAAGTTTTGTGGTCGAACTCCGCGTAATTTTAGACGTAGACACATTTTATTTTCCATTTTTTTTAGGCACGCTGACGAAAAGAAGTACGACCTGGATTCCATCAAAGCCTAACTGACCCACAACAAGCCGCTGCAGTGTTGAGTTTATTGTGAAACAGTTCCTAGATTTCCTCCAGTATTAGATCCGATTAAAAATGTTTGATATTAAATCTTAAATTGTTGCTATGAAAAAGATTTGCAATACAAAATGATCTATATGAAATTTTATGTCTTGTTCGATAATAGATATTATAACTTAAAATAACTATTGTCATGTTTTGTACAGTTTATTCAATGTTTTTGTCTTTGTCAATCACATAAGAGCTTTATAATTCAATTTTATATGAACATCTACCATTGCCATAAAGTTATAGTCATATGATTTTTTGAATAATAGTAACTTTTCACTATTTAAACTAGATCTACGATTCTTTTGATATATTTGTGAATTTATATTTACAATTTTTAATACATGACTCTAAGTTGTGATTCTTTGTGTCAATATGAAATATATGAAAAATTATTTAATTGTGCATTTTAGAGTCAGTATTTTTTAAACTAAATATATGAAGCTTTTTCTAGTAAAATATCTCTATTTCTCTTTTTTTTTTATATAATTATTTGCCGATTTTATTAAAATAATGGTCATATTTTTAAGGTGTTATTTATTACTGTCAATATGCATAAGACGTAATATTTATGAGAAATCGAATATTACCTTTTATTTAACTTATTGAAACATATCGTATATGATCTGTGATTCTAAATTTACACGTTTTATATTAAAATGTGTCTAAATCACGTATAGTATTTTTTTGTTTCAACACCCTTTATATATCAACCTACTTGATAAGTATAAAAGATTTTTACATAAGAAAGACAACTAAAATTAGAAGTATGTTCGTTAATTATTCAGGAATGCTTTAGTTGCATTTACTGTAATTTTCTTTTATGTACAATCTATTAACATGTAATTTTTACATAATCTTAATAAAATCAATTTACTTTTGCGTTGTTTCATTTCCAATTATAAACTTTTTTAATCATAACTATATCCCCAAATATTAAAGGAAAAACGTAAAAATGTACTTTAATATTTGACAATCATAAAAGTTGAATGTCATAAAACTTTTGAGATTTATTGTCTCAATAAGACAAGATATTGCCAAATCTCACGATTCTAGGTCAAAGACAATCGCTTTTTATTTGGATTTATTTGTGAGTATTAAAATATCCAACTAAATAGCCATATTTTTTGATGGCGATTCTTGATTTTTTTTATAAATTCAAACGGCCGTAGAATTAATTACTTGATATTAATTTCAACTTGGTATAAATTACAATGCAAGTAATTCCGTCGCTGTGAAGTTAGTTACGAAAACGTCGCCATGGCGTAAAAATGGAACGCGGGGGTGAAGGAAGGGTCGGGGAGCGTTGAACCTGCGCATTTCATCATTCGCAGACAATTCGGAACGGCAAAGTGTCGTGCATTGTACTGCACCTCTAAACATTCCTTGAAAGCAAGTCTTGACAAACACGTACAATTAAGTGAATTTCTATGGGTAATTTTGAGATGCGAAACCTTACAAATGTTTAATGCATAATTCACTTTGATCCTGTGTGACTATACCATCGACAGGTTAGACCAAAAGTAAAAACCTAATCGGTAAAAACAACCCGTAAGATTAACAGATAATGTATGGACAATCTGTCAAATTTTACGCATTACGTTTACGATTTTACGTGACTACCTAACAAAGTAGTGTAATATTCTCAAGGTTCCTGTATGTATGTACGTGAGTTTCTTTGTTTCACAATAAGTTTTAAGTGCCTGAACAGGATTTGGATGTAAGGGGTTTCTTTAGAATTCTTACATCATCTCGAGTGATACTGCTCTCTAAAACTGAATAAGTGGAAAACCACTAATTAATAGTCAATAGCTACTATTTTAAGATGTCCAAAGTATACGACCAGCAATAAGTGGTTATCCACTCTTTCAATTAGTAGAAATGATTACAAATTAAAATTGTAAATTTTCTACTAATTAAAAAGTATAATTCTACTATTATAAAAGTGATTATTTTACTAATTGTCAAGTGACTACTAATTCAGAACTACTAATTCAGTAGTGAAGTTGGGCCATATTACTTTTTCAATTAGTGAAAAATTACTAACTGAAAAGTAACGCCTACAAACTTAGTATATCTGTAGTAGATTCAACTAAAAATTACTAATTTTGATGTAGTTTCTACTATTACTACTTCAATTAGTAAAAATTCTACTAATTCAGTTTTAGAGAGTGGTTATAAAATTAAAAAGTGAGAACATGACAGTATAGCCTCATTTTAAATATGAAAAATATATTTTTTCATATTGAAGGCCCTGGTGAGCACATTCCAAAAGTAAATAATTTATATGCCTAAATTTTACATAGGTAGGTAGTACATACAAACCGAACATTTTATTTTTGATTGCAAACGATTTAATCAGACCATTAAAATTGCGAATGTCTGTTTGAGTGAATGTTTTCGTAGATAATTGAGTTATCATTAAAATTATTGAATCACCACACAAGTAATATAAGCTAGTAAAGACAAAATAGAAAATTAAAAGAACACGACTCCTTGCTAAAAAACGAACTGGTAAGCAAAAAACAAATTGTATCAGTTAATCTGTATATACAAAGTCGAAGGTCACAAATTTATTCACTGACTAAACAGATACATAAAATGTCACTTCATTCGCGGGACCTCTTAGCTTAAGATGGATGTGATCGACGCATATAGGCCATTGTCGCCATGTCACCGGACGAATAATTAAAAAAAAAATGGTATGTGTGATCTCCAACGTGCAATTAAAGTGTAATCCTTACTATTTTAAAATGAAATATGTGAAATAAATAAACGCAAATAGATGAAATATTTTGGAATATATACAAGGGGGTACGTAAACCTATTTCGTATAATCTTGAAAGCATTATTTAGATTATTTATTTATGTTGATTTGATATGTATATCATGTTACATATTAAAATTTTGAAACTCCAAAACTCCACATTAAATGATTGTTGATACTAGCTAAACAGACATATTAGCATAATAAATCGGAAATACACGCATTCAGTATAAAATGAGCGAAGAGGCATCATAACAACGACCTAACTTCTTGTTAACACTCGATTTCGCTCTGAATCTAATTTACGTACTGCGGATTGTATATGAAAATTTGTTCTTATGAAGTAATTCCATAAAACAAAGCAAAAAACATACCTACAGAACAGATGTAGTGATTACTAAAACGTTCAATTTTGATCTCGGCAAAGTCTTGATTAGCGTCATTTCGTACATTATTGCTATTATTTCTCTACAAAAAATGGCACTATATGACAAACTACAGATTTTTACTTCCTAAATGAAATAAGTATGTAAATTTTGCATATTGTTATGATGTGTATCTAAATATTTATTGTTGAAAATGAACATGAGTAACTTTTCCCGTGAGGACCTATCACATTCCTACAGCAAACTCGAAAAACGTCGAGTTAATCTCGTTACCCAGGCACTACATATTTATTTCACCAACAAAGATCTAAACAATTATCTTTGGTAGCGTTTTGATTGTATACATTGAAAATGGTGAAATATTTTAATTAACATTTCCATTGTCACGTACTCGCTCTTGTCTAATTTTGGCCGCGAATGAGAGATGTCGCACGGCAAAAGAGCCTCGAAAACTGATGCAAGAAATGCGGCGTGCAAAACTAGCTCCACAGCGACGTCCTTTGAAGCTGGAAATTGGTATAATAGCTACAGAAATTAAGCTTAGCTAAACAATCTAGCACAATCAAAGCTCGGTTTAACCGTCTTTATCAAAGATGTCTATGATTTTTACATCATTCCTATCATTTAATTTTATTTTCGTTCCAAACATATCACGCAACCAATTTATTAATCCGGAATCGCTCGCAATGAAGCATGGCAGCCAAAGTGACGCGATATTTTAGCTTAATATTTTACTTTCTAAAGAAAAAAAGCCAAAGGCTGCACAAACTGGGTTCAGGTATCGATATTATAGATAGGTAGAATGGAAAGACGATTCCATATCATTAAATTAACATTATAAAGTTGAAATCCATCAGCGTTAAATGTTGTTGATTTGTTTTAACTTTTACCTTTCATCAATTATTTTTCGCCTTGTAAGAACGAGTCACAATTAATATTTAAATAAAACGAATTGTATTCACGCGTTTTCGTATCAATAACTTTTCTTCATAAATAAAAAAATAGGACCATCAAAAATATTTTTATTCTTGCAAATATTCTTATTTTTTGCTCTTTCAGCGAATCGCATCAGTGGATAAAAATGCAGGTGTTAATCGAGATTTCGACGGTTAATGTACGGACAATCTGTCAAATCTTTCGCTTAAAGTTTACTGTTTGCGTTTTTTCTTTTGTGCTATCTGTCGTTCGTCTATTTGATCGTGTAATTTGAGAATTTCTGAAAAGACAGACTGTCAAAATCAGTGACTTTTTTATCAGCTCAAAAAAATATATTCAAAAACACTTAATAGATCGCGTTAGCAAAAGAAACTACAAAGTTAATCTTAGAACTGAGTTCAGGAAACAAAACAAAAATAAGTGATTCATAAAAAAAATTAATAATCAAATTTAACAAGAATTGAAAAAAATAACAATGCTAATAATACAAATGACGAGAGAAAACCAAAAATAATACTCCATCAACGATTGGATCAGATCAAATAAGAGAAAAATAAAAAAAATGCTACCCCGAAAAATTGGACACCAATAGGACTAGCGTAAGCTATGATTTAGTCACCAGCTTTTGTTAAGGTCATATACCAGTCGTCTGGAAATAAATTAGTTATTTTTAGATGTGTCAGAATTCTTCACTGATCACTAGACGCCATAGACGTTAGTAAGCAGGTGTTGCCATTACTTCTTTCACGATCATGGTTCAAAATAGTACATGCGCTATATAGGTAACAATATCTTGTTATTTAAAAAAAAATTGTTTACGGAACAAATACAAAAATTTAAATTTTACTGTGATAGGACAATACTGTAACCAACTCGGATGCAGCACAGAAATGGGCCGGCTCAACTTTATTAAATACCACACTCTCAAAGAATACACACGTGAAGTAGCAGCTTTTATTGTTGTCTTTCGTTCTTTGAGCGAGAGTTCCGGTGACCCACACTCTCTCTCCATTATCCCTACCCCTCATCCATTAGATTCCCTATTCCTTTTCAAAAGGCCAGCAGCGCACTGGTGACGTGTACGGTGGTGACCGTTTACTCTAATAGCTTCCTTGCTTGTTCGTTTGGCACTCGATTATACAGTAAAAAAAATGTAGCCGTCGCGGGACGCCTGGCAGATGTGAAATATCGAAACTACTATATATAGATTATATGCACAAAATCTTTTTAACTTCCCGCTAAAAAAATTGAAATTAAAATTTTCGGGAAGTTATTGGTTTCACCCCATTTTGCAAAAATCCAGTTCTAATCAGATCTCGACGTTCTGAGAGTAGGAAGCTTCCCTGATCATCCCTGAAATGATGTCCGTATGTCTATGTGGATGTGTGTATGTGTGGATGTATGTAAACCTCTTATAACTTTTAAACGGTTTGACCGAATCGAACCCACTAAACGGCGTTCCAAAGAGTTTCATCAAACTTAGATTTCCTAAAAGTTTGGGTCGATTTGGACCGGATAGATTTTGAGAAAGTTTCAAAAAACTAAGAAAAAAATTTTTTTAAAGTGGTTTTTTCAAAATAACTTTAAAGTGGTTTGACCGATCAATTCCAAAATCTAATCAGCTCTTAAGCTATTAAAAACACGTCAATTGCCGCAAACCGGGTCAAAATCGGTTGATTCGTTTACGAAAATCGTTGTCGAAAGAAATCGAAACAAGCCGTTTTTTTACTCAAAAAAATCGCGTCAAATCCCGTATATTTTCGAGTGTTTTGAACTCGAAAATAGCGGGATGTTTCAGGGTTGGCCTACAGGGTTAACCTATTTTTTTTAATGAAAATAAACTAAATTACGAATGGAAAATGTAAGAAATGAAATAATATTTTTTTAATGCAATTAACTTACTATATATATATACATGTATGTGTGGGTGGGTGTGTGTATATCTTGTACGGTACCCTTATGTGTGCAATGTGTATCTACTTGTTCGATTGCATAATGCAATACTTCGTGATTTCGACTCACCACGCTGGCGCGCGCCTATAAATGTTTCACATCAGAAAAATTGATGACGCGATATGAAATCAAATTATGCTTACTAATTAAAGAAATCGTTAAATAATTTAAATAAGTAAACAATAATAACTATACCTACATACGTGTTAACGTAACGTAACATGAGCGGTGACGGCTCGATGGTTACGAGCATTGCCTTTAAACTAGAAGATACTGGGTTCAATTCTGACCACTTGCAAAGTGACTGATGAGGTTCTAACTAAGTAGTATTAAATGGCTGAATAACTCTCAATCGGACAAATGTAGCTTAAAATGTAAGCGCTTCGATCTGAAATGAATAGAATCGTGAGAGGATGCGCTACAACTGTGGGACGATTGCAATCTCTCACGCATCAACGTGATGACGACACCATAGACAAGTAGTTCGTGAACTAGAGGGCAACCTTGTAGGTAGAACGTCATTACATAAAAATCCCGCGCCGATACTATGTTACTGTTGTATAATATAATAAGTGCCACCATGTGGAAATAATATCTGGTTAATTTTCGAGGCGCTATAAAAAGACGCATTGGTTTTGCGTAAAACGAAAGTACTACAATAGAATATGTTTATCATTGATATACTAGTATACATAACTTCAAAACACACTGTCTTTTATATTTTTTTTAGAAAAATATTGCGGGCGTGTCTACGAATTTTTTTTTTTATTAATCTAATATCACAGTTATTCAATCTTTGACAAAACCCCAACAATAATAATTCAAAACATCTGTCCGGAAAAAGGACACGCGCCATATTGGAATGCCTTTTACCCTTTGTCGTTACCTCCTTTTATTTTATAGCAATAAAATACGAGCGAGTCAATATTGCAATGTAAACCTGTTATACTTCGAGAGTCGCACTTGACTTCTTTTTGTAATCTATTTACGTTGTGTAAATAAGTAAATACGCGAATTTATTATTTCGTGTTCCTTATTGTGCATAAAAAAATGCAGTTATTGTTTGACCGAGTTTACTTATAATCTTGCATAGGTATCTCAAACATGTAGTATGTCTTGTAAATTTTCCACCCTATATTTCTGTGTTACAATTTTTTTAAATAATTCTAATGAATACAAAAAAATATCCGAATAAGCTAACTTTTTCTAAATTAATGCAGGTTTTAAAATGAAAAAGAAATTTTATGCTATATAAATGTGGAATTATATTCTTATTCCCTTTGTTTTTACAGACGACCTGAGTACATTTCGCTGTCTGGCGCCGTATCTGACACGGAAGAACACGAGGATCACAGCAACGATACTGAAACTCAATCGGGACTGTATCAAAATCCCGAAACGAGGGATTCCTATCAAAACGCTTAATTTATTTTTTTAATATCACCCTAAATAGGAATCTCAAACGGTAGTAAATAAACATAATTCCCGATACCGAGTTAATAATAACAAAGAAGTAATGTACTGTCGTGTAATGAAGTACAAACTTTTTCTTATGAGGGCAATGATTTTATTGTGATATAAACACTAAGTCGATATTAAATGACGAAATAATTGTAACTTCAGTTTTTAACGTATTAGGGAGCCTATTCAAATAAGTTGTTATATGGTTCCGTGTGTACTTCTGTGCAAAATCGTGTTTTTAGGGTTACGTTTTAACTTGCAATTCCGGATTGTCTGTTTTTCAGTATGAAAACTTTTTTTTGAGATGCTTAACCGTTATGAATTACATTTCTCATATAATTGTGATGATTGTGATGACCTTATAATAATTTTAGTATATGTAACATCAGGACGAAACTTGCGTGTCGTAGTGTATCCGTTAGAAACCTATAAAAGAAATTCTTTTAAAAAGAAATAAATTCTCTTTGAAGTGCTTGGAATTCACTTTAAACCATAGTTTAAACCATTCACAGTCAGCAAGAGGATATTAAGTATTATTTACTAGTTACTTATGTATGTAAAAGCAATTATATGATTATACATAATGGTGTACCTTTCAAAAGTGTGTATTAACTAAATACAAGTATCTTGTTAATAAGTCCCCATTTTGATCCCTTTTTACAATGTAACTGTTAGATGAAGGTGACGTTGACTTATCATGCACCAATGTCTGTTAGGGAAACAAAACTTGACCCACCACATAATTTACAAGTCAGTGTTTCTTGCTACCAGATGGCTTATATCCAAGGACAATAATTAAAATTACTTGTAAGTTTTCATCTACTGATATATTATGGTGAACGTTAATGTGTACTTATCGCACTGAATAGTGGACAATAATATGTGTGTATCACGAATAGTGGACAATAATATGCGTGTCACATAGATAATGAACAATAAATATGAGTGTGTCACATGAATAATGGACTTTTAAACATATTTTTTAAGTGAGTGTACAGTGAGTGAGTTGATTATTTATTGGAATTAAACAATTAAAAGACATTGTAATGTGGTGCTTTGACAATTTTACATGTTGTGTAGACCAAGTGGACAATGTAGAACTGATAAGATACATAAAATTGAATTTAATTGTATGTAATGTGAAAAATATTATCTATTTATATTACATTGAAGTATATGAGATATTCACCAATAAATAGTGATACAATCTGTAATAATTAACATGATTTTGTAGGATGATTTTTATAAATATTTTTTATTTATTTGTAACTATATGGCCTGCCCTGCAGCTGTTTTCAATAAAGGTGCCTAGTTTGTAAGCGTCATTTCTATGTAATCATTTATAGAATTCTATATATTCTTATGTCCTAATTATTTAATTTTTTTTCATTAATCCTATATATTATTCAGAATTGTAAAATTATCTGTAACAATTACTAATTTTTAAGTAATATTGGTCATCATATGATATAATTTACAGTTTAATTTCCATTTGTACGAAATATTGCTTTCTGCATTAATTGTTTATAAACATTGTGTACTAGGACTCTATGCTGGCCATTAAAAAAAAGCAGTTTTACTCAAGAAAGTTGTTAGCTTTTATTAATCTTTTGCCTTAATGTGCTGTGTTTGTCTAATTATTATTATTTACAAATTTTATCTCTATCAATATATGCATATGTTAAAATTTGATTTCAGATTTCCTACCTTCTTTGGTACCCAAAGTTTTGGTGTAACTAAGGTTACAAGCCAGCCATAGGGTATAAATGAAACACAATTCTTAAATTGCAATTTCACAATGGTACTTTTTTAAATTAAAAGACAAATAAGATGCATTATACCTTTGCATTATTTATTATTAAAATCAGACCAAGTGTAACTATTAGATAAAATTTAGGTAATGAATTAGTATTAATAAGTATATAGTATCAATGCTAATATTATTGTTAATACAGGTCACAATAATTATGAGATAATTTTCATTTTAAGATCTCATCTAACATAAAAAATATTACATGCATCCATAAATTCTTTCTAAAACCGATATCAAACTGAAAGTTCCATGTACCATCTTAATTTATCATTGTCAATATACAAAAATAAACATTGTAACATTTTTGCTCATTATTATCTTTTAAAATTTATCATATACGAGTATTACATAAATTGTTGGAAATGAGATATGTATGGGTTACATTTCAAATTAGTAAACTTGAATGTGTTGATAGGACAGTCATAAATAGATTTTCATTGATTAACATTTGTTACTTTAAGGATATATAATATAATAAGGCTAAATATAATTAATAAGAAGTCTTCTTATTAAAGCAAAAAGTGTAAAGGAAAAGTAATGTAAAGTAATTTCGGATTATTTGTTCTTCGTATTTCGATTCGATTTCTTAAATATACATTTTTGTGTCTAGTCTATATTGACATCTACTGTCAACTCTCTGGTAAATCTTTTAAATTTGCTATAGCTTCCGACTAGATTGATTCACAATTTTTTTAAAAGTACGTTATTTTACAATGTAGGATCAATGAAAGAATCACACTTTTCATTTTTCTGCTTTTATATGATTTTTATAATGGAGTAGTCAGTTTTTTTTTTGATATAAGGGTAATTATTTGAAATTTGGTTAACTTCTGACCTAATTTTGAAAGTGGTGTTTTTAGTTACAAATCGATACAGTTTATATTCTATGCTGTGTATATAACATCTACTTTGCTGCATCTAAAAGGGCCAGTCACTTTACTTGATATTTTAAGAGAAATATACGATTTTTCAAAATCAGTGCTCTAGGGACTGATGGGACTGTATAGGGACTGACAAAAAACATTGTTATTATATCAAATCACATTTTATTGAAAATCAACTGTAATAACAAATTTTCTCTTGAGTTCACAAAATTCTATGAACTTATAATCACAACATTTTTCTTATTCATTAGGTATTACACATGAAAATAATGTACTTATTAATATTTCTTAGCAATCAAATTGCACTTTAAGTTTAATACTTTAAGTAATTAACAAATATTTTAAATAATCAGCCTTTTAAATTTCTGAGTAACTAAATTTTAATTTGAACACAATATTCAGACTTTCATTAATTATCATGAGATCACAAATATTATTAACTTAACCTATCTATCTAGTACCTCGTATTAATTTTTATCACTTCTCGTAAACACTAACTGGTGTTTTAAATTTGTAAAATACTGTTCCTCTCTTGACAATTAGATTAGGTATTGGCAGTTTTCTATGACGTCTTCGTAAGGCACGTCAGCGATATCATTATCATTTATTTTAAATTCTGTGCCATCTTCATTGCAAACTTTTAGGAATGTAACTGTCAGCTCTCCTTCATCATCATCATATTTTGAGAAAATTGCGGCGTATCGGTATTCTTTTCTCCCATTATTAACTTAACTAGGACATAATCTCCACTGCCATAGCTCGTTTTAGACTTTTCTTGTGCAATGTGATTCACACTTGCTAACGGCATATCATCTTCAGAATCCGTGTAAATATCTGAAACTTGAAGCCGCTGTGTATTGGTTTGGTACGTTATAGTACCCAAGTTATAATCATTACAATCAACATTATCACAGAAGCAACTTAGTGATTTCAAGACAAGTTTATTAGGGTTATAAATATGACCCAAGACTTGATGCACTAAAAGAGTTCCTTTAAATGCTTTCTGCTCTTTCTCGTGTTCCTTGATCATCCTGTTAACTTTTTCTATGTCAACATCTTCGATAACAGAAATCTGTATATTTGGACACCTTTCTCGAAGTACAGCTACGAAGTCGTACAAGTTTGTGATGTCGCCTCTCTGAGCAATGAGTTGGTCTGCAGTGCGTTTGCACGTAGCTCCGATGCCATCTGGTGCCCCTTTCCCATGTCCCGCCTCATGAAAATTCCACGTATATTTCATAACCAGTGGATAGAAATCCTGGATTCTGCAACCCAAAATATAAAACATTGTTTTATTTCAATACTGGGTTACAGGACCGTCGCTCAAAAAATGCAGGTTTTCTACAGAGGACGGCAATTTTATGAGGACAGGCTGTAAATGTGCCCAAATGGCTCCAGCGTTGTGAGATAGATTTAACGACACAGTGCAATGAGATGTTACTTTATCCTTTGTGTAAACCACCACTGTATGCAAAGAAATTTGAGTCCTGGAGCCGCCAAAATGATATGACTGGATTTCTTGGTTGCATTTAGTAGTGTAGTTTTCTGAAAGTCCATGTGAATTAGTGCATCCTTATCTGTAAGCGATTCTTTCAAAGTTTTAATAGTTTTGTATTGATGGACGATGTTCTGTTCATGTTGGAATAATTTTGGAAGATCACTCTCTTCTAACTGCATAACTATATCTCGAGGTTTTAAGTTGATTGTCTCTTTCTTATACTTTGTAACATATCGATCCTGTTTAGTTTTGACGTCCTTAATCAATTCCTTGACATGTTTCCAATGTTTGACTGCAATGTCCACACTATTATCAAACTCCTTGTATGGTAAAATCTTCATCGAGCAGTCCTGGCAAGTTCTCGATAAGCATTTTTCCAAGTAACGGTCACAGCAAAGTGATTCCAGTGCAGTTTGATGTGTTGTAATGTCAAGAATATTTGCAGTTTTTAAGGCAGCTAATTTTAAATTGATGTTTTCATGAGTAACACAAGCACAGGTGTCACGGTCTGTAAGTTTAGGCACAACTACCCAAAAGGGGCGCAATTTGCAGAACGAATCATAACCAATTTTCACCAAACTCGTATTTAGAAACTTTTGATGTAAGTTTTTCAAGGAATCCAGCAAATATCGTTTCTGTTTTTTATTTTTTTTGCGAGTGATGCATTCTTTTTTTCCTGCCGCACAACGACTATTATTGTCATCTTCATAAAACTGGTGTATGATCTCTTCAACTCTCTTTTTATTTTGCTTAGCTTCATATTTTGTACAATTAAATCCCATCTTCTTATATGTAATTGCATTATTTCCAAGTCTCCATATCTTATACTTATGTGTCAGCGGACTGAACAAAATCGTTTTAAACAGGTTTTATTTTGTTGTGTTTCAATCTTTGTATCTAAAATTTGCTTCTGAATAACTTCGCCAAATAACGCTTTTTTATCAATTCAGCTTTTGATTAGGTCTTCGGCCATTTCTAAAATTTTACTTTTGGTGTAACTGCTTTCTTCTTCTTTATCATTCTTTGTTTTAGTCTTCTGTTTTTGCTGTTCGCTGGCAAGTTTTTCTTCAAATTTTCGATTAGTAAATCCTTTCTCTTCAGTATACTATTTCTTTTTCCGTTGAACTATACTCCTTCTTCTTGCTTCAGCTTCTCTTTCCTTATTTAATAAAGGAACCTCAGGAATAATTTCATCTTCGATGATGGCGGCGTATTTTGGTTCGCGTACTTATCAGTATTTTCTTGAATCTTTTGTTTTTCTATAATCTGATGAATAACGACCAGTTTTTCTTCTTTCTATGTTCACGGGGCGTCATGTCTTTACATTTCGTTGTCCCTTTTTTTTCTTTAGATATTTAAGTCGTTCCTTTCTTTGTAACTCTGCCAGCAAAACAGGGTCATTTTTTATTTTTCCAACCGTCTTTTGCCTGTTCAGACTTTTTGCAATTTCCTCTTTTGACAATGTTGTTTTCTTTCTAGGCGCCATATTCTACAACAAATACATTGTGGTATGTTAAAACCATGCATCACACGTTAAACCATCAGTCCCTAGATGTGGCGTCAGGCCCTAGTCCTTATACGCCTCTTGGATATCATGGCGGAGCTACGGCAACGCCATCGGTCGGTTAACCGCGGCAACTCGAGGTCGTTTTTCTCATAGACGTGACCATATGATTCGCATAAACGTTACTGCACGTTTTGGATGTTTATTTATATTGTAACAGAAGAATCGATATTATGAGCCAAACTATTATTAAGTGTGGATTTCAGAATATCTATGCAGACTTTTTCGCGGAAAATCTGTGTCGAAAGGTAAGTAATTACACGAAACATGAAATATTCTTTCAAATCGCTGTATATGTAATTTTACCACGTATTCATTTCATTATAAGATAGATTATCGTATTACTTATAACTGGATGTTCAATTTATTAAAAAAAATATAGGGCATAAACTTTTCCAAAGCCATCACGTTCAGGAGGTTGTCGAAATCCGTGATAGTGGAGGAGGATTCATCCATGGAAAAGTAACACCACAGACCAGAGTGAATAATCGACCGTACGACGTGAAAGTGGAGGTATGTATTAATTATAAAATGAATTCATAGTTGAGTAATAATCTAAACAAATATATTTTCAGCAACTTTTCAACCATCCATGCAATTTAGAAATGGAAAATGAAGATATATTTCTTTATCAAAGAAATATATACTGAAGGAATAAGTATTGTTCGAAATGTGGAACCGATAATAATTTCATTTATTTACTTATTTATTATTTTATCGTTTTGCATCCACAATATATTATATATACTAAAACAATTAAATAAAAATAACTTGCACGTAAAACTCTAAAAATGCAAGATTTATAATTAATCACGATTAACATTCTGCATGTTGTTTTCGATTTTTTTGCGCTGGTTTTGGTGCGTAATTAAAAACATGGAATACGGTCAACAGAATAATGAATTTTGAATACTGCATATTTTGCTTAGCAATTGCTGTTTGTACATACACGTTAGTGTGAATTTTTGTGTGCCTTTTCCCGCTCTTCCCGTTTTCTTTCCTATAGGAACTGAATGCTTTTCAGGTGAACCTAGATCGTACGGTACGAAGGACAGAATGCACTTGCAAGGCGGGTTTATCGGTTCGAGGTTTTCGGTTTTCAACTTCCCAACTTCGTTTCGGAAACGAATAAAAAGTTAATTCACGATTCCGAGATTGGGAATTTTTGCACCCCACAACACAACAGTACCTCGTACCACCCATTTTTTCCTTTTTTGAGAGCACTTTTTCACGCATTCAACGTTTCCAATAACGTAAACCGTACAGCTGATCGCACGCGAAACGCCCACGAGTTGCCTAAGTCTGCCACAACGCCGCGCCACTAGCGTTATCCAAGAGGCCCATTATGACTAGGGGCTGACGGACTAGGGCCTGACGAAACGAAACAAAATCAAATGAAACCTATTATTTAAAATCAACATCAAAACCAATAGGCGGTCAAAATAACAAGGCATGCCAAACTCATATTAACAATAAGTAATGAAATCAATTAGTAATTAACTATATTTAAAACTACTTACCTAGGGCCTGAGAGCTTGACTGGCACAGCACGTGTTTGCGAAGCAAAGTCGGCGCTCTCACTAATAACAAGATATTGCCGCGGCTTGTGTCGTGTTTACAACTAACTTCACACCGATGCTATCGTATTGAATGAGTTATGTCAACGTCATATGCCGGGATGGCGCGTATTTATGAATTTCGTAAATGGCTAGGGCCTGATATTTTTATCACTTACACTTTTAACTTGAAACAATGTGATGAAATAAAATGTTATTATAAATTAAATTGTAAGAACAATGTTAGTAATGTACAATAAACGAGTATAAAGTAGAGTTCAATCAAATTATTCTTATGGAATTAAAATTACACTGAAATGAATATTAAATTCGGGAGATCTTACATGGCTAGGGCCTGATGTTTGGAGTAAGAAGTGGCAATTTTTGGAAATAAATAATATTATGATGTATATCAAAATGAGTGACCGAATTTAATGGACTTTATAACATCGCTAAGTAGTTTCAAATATTGGATAAAATTAATATAAATATGTGAAAATTGACGCTAACACCAAGTTAACCAAATTTCAAATAATTACCCATAAAGAGAACGATAACATAGTCACTTGAACTCGTGAAGACCGTAAGTGTTATTTTTGGATGATGAGATTTGTATTTTACCTTTTTTTTTCGGATTTGTTTATCAAAAGCCGTAGCCTTGGTAGACTTCATTGCTCTGATTTTTTTAATTTTATTACGTAGGTTATTCAACGCCCAAAACTTCTAGTCTGTATCAGTTATTTTAATCGTTTTCCATTATTCTTATGATTTTGATATTGTATATTTGTACCATTAGGCAGACAATTCGCCAATAGTCCTTCATTGTCAGCTCACAAAAGTTAGTCACAAAAAAAGCGCATTGTTTAAAGAATGTTCAGGTATTCTTTTTGGTGCATCAATCAGATTTCTGATGGTATTGTTGACAAAAAGTACATTGTTGGATCCCATTTTTTAATGAATATCCACCTAGAATACTTCGGCCAACTCGGCAATAATAGTTTATTGATTGATTAGCGATTTTTTATCAATTATCCTCGACCACGGTAATATTGTTTCCTGTCAAATGCGCTTCCTCTACGAATTGTACTGCCATCAGTCGGAATAAGTCCGGGGCGTAAAGCTAACCCCGCGTGCGTCACAATTCTCGTTGTGCAATCCATATTAATATATATATAGATAAATATTCAGCGAATAATACAAGCATCACGCGCCCTCTTATCGCTACATTTGTAATACCACTGACGCCCCTCATGTGACTGCCGCTATCGCGAACACGTTAGTGCTAATGGGACATGCTGTACTGTGTCAGCGTACGATTAAATTAGAACAACGGCCATTGGCAACGGTATTTCGATAAAAGTACCGCGAAACCTCAATGAAATACGCAGTCATATTTTGGTCCAAGTCGATCGACTTATGCTCGGATTAGGAGAATTTGATCTTATTTTAGATTCTCTTCACTGGTGGTATCTTTCTATGATATTTTCAAAATCTTAGCCTAATATAGTCAAATAACAATGCCATTTAACTCAATGACTGGATAAAATAGTTATTATGTAAGTTAAATATTTGCAATATACAAATATGACCTAATGTTTAACCATTGTTGCTAGATTTAAAATTATAGCGAATATACCTATAAAAATATCTGTATTAAATGTATCTGTAGGACCACATTTCCTACTACTACGTACTAATTAAGGATTTCATACCAAAATATAAGCATTTCATAAATTTTGCTTAGTAATTGAAATACTGTATTTTCAATTTGTATATTTATTTAAAATATATACTGGATTGTTTAATAAATGTTACAATACCAATGTATATTATTTATTTGTATTGCCTCAAAAATTGTAGAATTAAAAAAAAATACTAATATTCTAATACAAAGGTAATTATGCGTAATCAAAATTAATGGAGTTTAACAAAATATGCGATAACGAAGTTTTTTTATTACTAGTCACAATGAGGAATAGTTCAATCGTGGTTTCGTTTCGATATTTGAAAATAAACGCATGAATCAATTTTATCTCTTATAATAATACTAATAAGCCGTTTGATATATGTACAAAAATTCTATATGTATACATTTCTATACAAAAAACAATCGTTTTTAAATTAACTTTAGAGATTTTTAACTGCTCTAACGATCGAATTGTTTAAGTAAAAGTACTTAAACAATTCGATCATTATCGAAGTAGAGTAACTAAACACATATGTAGGTACATACTAGTTAATGAAATTATTTCACAAAGTTGCGATTTCATAAATTCACGTTTGCGTAATTGCGCTTATAAAAACTCAAGTATTTTCGACGGCTGTTTGATTATTTGAGTACTAACTTTTGCTCGTGGCTCTGCCCGCGTAGATAAAACATTGGAGTCTTGATCGAGCAACCTCGATTCTATTCTTGACTTCAGTACCTCTCATTTTTTATTACATTCTCTCTCTATCTCCCCCTCTCTCTACCTGTGACTTCATATTTCCATCCCATTTCCCCACCTCTTCATCACCATACAAAACTAAAAAATAAACATTTTTTTTTTACCACGTACTTATACGTATTTTATGTAGCATATGTAGGACGTTATATCATTTTAACTTAATTAGGAAAAAATGAAACTTTCATAAGATCACTTACTCATCTGTCCGTCCGTATGTTACGAGTGTAATGGATTTCAGGAATCATTAGACATACGGGCGTAAAATTTATCATAATTATATAACATGTTAACCCAAATATAATCCGTTATTAAAATTATCCAAATAATAAGAAAGAAATTTCAGGACAAGTTAAATAGTAAAATCGAAAAACATAGGATATCCGATGAAAGAGCTCAAGGAGCACAATCACAATTTAAAAAATCTGAAACAATTCAGTTAAGTGCTATAGTATATAATATCCATAATTTATAACAAAACCATAAGGATCAAACTTATTTTAAAAGATCCGAGAAATGTCGGACTGATATTATTTAACCATTTTTATTTTTTCACTCCTAAAAATTAAAAGTGATAAAATTCAGTAATAAAAGCAATTTATCATGGACATATGTAAAAATATCGAGTATTGTTTTAATACCTGCGAAATCAAAAACATTACTTATGCGTGCAGTACATACGTTCATCACTAGATGGCGCTACAAGGAAAAGTAATTCAAAATTAAATATATCTTTGTTTCCTAGATAATGGTTTTACACTCGAAATAGGCCGTTAATAGATTCGAAACGTGCGTTATAGTTGTATTTTTGAGAATCATTCATAAGAGGTCGTATTCGACTCATCTTGGTATTATTCTAATGATTTTGCACAAAAGACTACAAAAAGAGTATATAAATAAAAAGTGTTTTAATACGGAACCTTCTATGCACGAATCTTACACGCACTTAGGGAACATACCCATATTACGTGACCGGTTCACGGGCGGTCTTCAAAATACCACGCTCGAGCATGGGGGGGGCTCAATACTTCATCACGTAGTCTGACGATTCTCGCGCTTTTTCGGAAATATATTCAAATTATGGCGCGCAGCGTTCAGCACTTTTTTAAACCACAGATTGCAACACTAACACAAATGTGCTGGGACGCCAGCTGATTCAAAACTAATAGTTTTTGTACTCATTAAAAGTGGGGCGCTTATATAGTATTCTATTTGTAGTAAAACGTAAGTACTTGTTACAATATGTTTTTTCTCTTTGATTATATTAACTGGCTGTTAAAAAAAATTATGAATTACTACGTGAAAACTAGGGGGTCGTAGCATATACTACGCTTGGTCACCGACATGTATGCTTTCTATGGTGCAGTCTATATCTATCGAATATTTCTTACTATATTTTAGTTTTCTTATATCTTTCAAGAATAAAAAGATTTATTTTCTTTTTTTTATTTTCAGGCTACATTAATATTGTAATACGTAATACAATAAATTAAAAAAAAATTATTACTTTTCTTGCGATCACTTACTTAAAAGACAAAACAGGTCAAAATTTGCGCTCTCAGACTGTAAGTTGTAACTACGTAATTTTACTGCTCTGTGTTTGAATAAGACTGTTGAGTTTCTTGGGGCTTCTCGAGAGTATTCATTTCAAGCGACGGTACATTATGGTGAGTGTAAAATCTCACAACATACCACGCTTAAAAACTGATGACCCACTCCACCCAAACAACCCAGTCCACTGCAACAAATTCGAAAATTTGGCCTTGAAATTTTTGTAATCATAACTTTGTCAAATATGCAGTGATTTTTAAAATCATATATACAAATTTATTCATTTACCTGGTAGAGGAGTGGGAATACTTGACTCTAACAAAAATTAGCAATTTAAACCTTAATATTTTGCAAACGGATCCTTAAATCGAAAAAGGGTTTCACAGATCCGCAGTGTTTTTGAATCAGCTATACCCCACGCCATGAGATAGACGAGAAAAAAATTCATCTCCACTTTATATTTACGTAAGAACCCTAAAAATTTTTTTCAATACATATTTTATTCTAGCATTTCGTTGGCGTGATTAAGATGTATACCCGTACCAAATTACAATTCTCTAGTACTAAGAGTGTCTCAGCTAAGCCGCAGAGAGACGGATGTACATGGCGAAAGTATAACAGTTTCTTGTTTACTAGGAAACCTTAAAAAGGGGTAGACAAAGAAATAACCAATAATTTAGAGAAATTGAAATTCTCAGACTTGCACACAAAACACGTTTGTACTTTCAATATAAATGATGGAGTCCTATTGCACGCCTCATAAGCGGAGCGCATGAGGTAGTGCTCTACTCTCGCCTTACGAAAAACGAGTGATTTTTTGAACTTTAAATGTCTTTATTTATTACATGTTGCACTTGTAAAATAATGTATGCACTCAAACGGCAAGAATAATCACAGATTTTAATATCTATAATATCTTCAAAACACATTTTGTTATAAAACATATTTTAAAAACTGTTTTAAAAATTTTTTTCGTGGACGTCCGTGTGTCTGTATGTGCGGATCCTGTTTGTGGTCACGATAACGAATGAAATACTTCACTAATCGAGTATTTTTTTTTTCATTCGGTTTAGTATGCACCTGAATAGAAGCCTATTGAATTTCACTGTCTAATTCGGGGTAGTTTAATTGATATTTAATAAACAAAATTTTGACGAGTCTTTTAGTATATCTATTTTTTTTTTTTTTATTAAATCTTAATCTAGAGAACATAAGAAACCCGAAGCGTGACTGTCTTTTTTATTCTCAATGTTAAAGTAAAAATTTTGACACCACGGTATTTTTTTTAATTTATATCAATCTAAAAAAAATGACGATTACGGTATAAATTTTTGTTAATATATAGAATTTAGAGTATTGAACAATGCATACCAAGTAATTTGTAATCATTCATAAAGAGTGAGCTCCAGTCGTTCGTCGGAGCCGACATACACACTTTTTTTTAGTAAAAATGGAGTAACCGCTATGAGGCGTGCACTTTTGGATTTTCCAAATTTTTTTATAAATTTTGTTATTTTTTTATGAGCATCGTTCGAAACGATACAAACAAAACTTGGGATTTTTTACTGGAATTATGGAGTCTATCAGCATTGCTTCCATATAATGTATGATTTATATATTATGGCGAAATAACCCTATCGGCGGTCCGAAAATTGAAATTAGGTAAAAGTAAATAGTAAATATATAGAACAGCAGGTGTATATTCAGAAATACAGAGTCAGATTAAAACGCTACAGAACCGGTTAATCGCTTGTCGTTGATTGTACTTGACTTGTGAATGCTCCCGATCAAAGAAATAATAATACATTCCTGCGCGTCGCACTTCACTATTTGTACCTGACGACTGGACTTCCAGAAAGTACTGGAATCTTCCCGAACTAATAAGTCGTAAACATGTAACATCTGACACGAACAAACAAGATTTATTCCCTCTGAAAATTCTATCCCCCAAAATAAATCTATTTAAAAATAAAATGTATACAAACATCAAAAGTGCCTGCCGAGGCAAGATCGGCGTGTGCGGTGTGTGTCGACTTCTTTATTTAAAGAGTTCTATTCTCGGACTTTTTTTATAAGGAATTTATTTTGTTGTTAAATTTTTAATTTGAAAGCATAGTTCGTAACAATATATGTACAAATAGAAGTTTCGGACGGATTTATGCCTCCAAATTTTCTACGTAGATTAATCTATGAAAACGCTTCAAAATGCCATTTGGATTGTTTGAAATTAATTCTAATTTCAAACAATTCAAATATACATACGATATCAAATATGCATACGACCGTTGAAAATTTGTAAACGCGCGCATGTTTTAGTATGCAGTACCACGGTATGAGCGTGTTGAAGGGCGCTAAGCTCCACGTCAAATTAATGCACTGCGTTATCTTAACGAAATAACATATTTAGCTACGTTGTTTAAATCTTCACTAAGCCGAAAAGGTGCAATGATAATCAATCAATTTGTCGGATGTAAAAAAGCAGCATTCAATTTTAAAAGTTCAAGTTTCATTTTCAAAAAAAAAATAAAATAGATGGGAAGATCATCAGGTTATGTATGAAGAAAGCAGCAGTTGAAATATTTAAAATTGCTGGAAGAAACATCAACATAACACTATTGAGTATGGAATAACACCGTAACTAAGCTTATCTGTCTTATTATATAACGTCTATTTATTTGTCCTCTCACTCGTTTCTGGCTATAGCAAAAAAATCAATCTTTTCCATAATCACGCCCCTTTTAGTGTATTGGGATTTCATCGCTATCAGTCGCGCGATTGACTATAGGCGTAGCACATCATGGAAAATCGTGATGATGATGGTGATATTAAAGTTAATCTGTCGCACATGAACTTACGAAGTCGACGGTCGGAAGCAACGATTGACGCTTGATAAACTACGTCCATTCTCTATAAACATTCGAGCCTCAAACCTCAATTCATACTTAACTAAGTCTACAGACCATTACAGTACAATGCACGAAACTCTGCTCCTCTGAATTTCCTGATAATGATGTAATACACAGGTATAACGCTCCCTGACCCTTCTTTCTTCTTCCCGCGATTTTATCTTACGCCATTGCAACGCTTTCGTAACTAACTTCACAGGGGTTGTACAGTACAACGCACGAAACTCTGCTACTCTGAATTGCATGGAAATAATATAATACGCAGGTTTAATGCGACATAATACTTGAAAAAATATTGTAAATGGGAGTTTTCGTCAAAAACACGCGTAATTACATTAGCCAATAAAGTCCGAGCAGCACCGGCTGGAGGCGGGGCGCACAGTGAGTGGATTAAACATAATTTTATGAATTCATAGGAATTAAACAATCAATTAAAAAATATTTTTTCTTTTTAATTTGCAATCCTGAATAAAACTGACGAATCATTGGGCAATAGGCTTTAATGAAATAATATTGTACTGATTTCATTTATTATTTTTTCATTATAATATTCAAATATTGTTTTTTAAAAAAGAGAGTATTGAAAATATGGGTATAATATGGTTATAAGTGATTGCTTTAATGCAATACGTATATTGCAATAATACTATGAAATCTTTCAACTATACTGCTATCAACATTATGAATTATACTACGTCGAAGTGTAGGAACAATACTTGTCAATAAATAACTCGTAGCCAAACCTTCATTGTTTATTTCTGCATTCTTTAATTTCTATTTTTTTCTAATGTGTACTAGACTTAATGGCAACTATTGAGCGTTACAAAATTATTGTCTATAATAGACAGTGCCCATTAAGAATCTTTCGTAATTTTATCGTAAACAATTGAATATTTTTTGTTTTCCATACTGTTCAGTTCAGTGTTGTAATACTGAAAGAGATAATATTATTAAGTAAATTATGTTTTTAATTGTTTTTTAATTAAACAATTTAATGACTCGTATTTTTTAGCTATGCATTTCTAGTCTAATGTGTACTTTGATTTATCGATATCCCAATTGTATTAAATAATATATTTTAAATATATTGTTATTAGTTTATTCAAATTTTAATAGTCAATTCTAATTATTTCAACGTACGTAATATTATCACATGTTACCTCAGTAGTATGCCAATAATATAATATTGATTTTCCTATAATCGATGAAATCAGTCTAATATTTTTGATACCTATTAATTGCAAGAACCTTAAGTAATGGACTTTTCAAAAAAAAAAAACTGCTTTCAAAAATCTTAAAATAATTAAATAGTTAGTGGTTTTCGAAGTCGGTATCATTTAAAAATATATCAGACGTGGTTTTATTTCAATTTTCATAATTTGACTTAATACTTTCGTTCGGACTCAATATTTTGTTTATATACTAGTTTCTAATATTTTGTAATTTTATTTATTCTAGTTAAGTTGAAGAATTACATTGTAGGAAGAAACCTTAGCGGCGGCATCGTAATTTGGAGTATCCATCCATTGTTAGAGCAACCTGTATCCAAAGTTTCAAGTTTATGCTATTCGTTATTGAAAAGTTTCATCGTAGGACGAAACTATCACAGCTGCATTCTGGTGTACAAGGATACTACGCATCGTCAGTACAGCCCGCAGCCAAAGTTTCAAGTCTATACTGTTGACCGTTGAAGAGTTACATCGTAGGAGGAAACCCTCATGGCTTCGTCCTCTTGCGGTGCATGACTTACGTTAATACGATTCATTTTAATTCAGTTTGCACATTCGTGCTGTTGTTAAGGATTTCAGTTGTACGCCTTCATACTCCATATCCGGACCAGTTCAGCTCGTCCATTACCGTGATCGTGACCTTAATTAGGTAACCATCTCGTTTTGGGACCGTTAAAAACTTAGCAATACCTCAATTGTTATGGATTTCTTATATGATTTTGGGGAGTTTCCTGGTGTATGCAAGTCCAAGGTCCAATACCAGTAGAATTAAAATGGGATCACCATGGACCTATCTAACCTAAATGCAAAAGGAATCATTCAAACCGGTCCATAATGTATTGAATGTGTATTACGACGAATTGAGAACTCCTTCTTTTCATTGAAGTCGGTTAAAAAATACCCCAAAATTCTATAATATTATGTATCTGTCTAATTTTTATATTATGTCATAGTGATGACTGAAAGATTATAATTTGTCTTAATAATTAATCTCCCTTACAATTTAAAAAAAAAAAATACAAATTGCAAATTGTTAATATACATTTTCTTGATTTTAACACGATAAGTTAGGCATCGGTCGACTACGACCCACTGTGTCGCGATGACTTTAAGTGTAATAATATTAGTCAAAAAATGGAAAAATGTCGTTCACAGATTCTGCAGAACGATATTGTTAGTAGGTAAAAATATTTCTTTTAATTTTTTTTTAATTTTCCTATAAAAGTCAGTCAAATATACCGAATGATAAGCATCAGAGTAAGAAACGCGGAAAACACACGTGAACGTGTGGCTGCTTGAGCCGAACTAAAGGATTTAAAATTATATTACCATCCTTATGCTATCTACATTAGGAGGTTGTTCCCTTGGCATGAAATGAATGAAGAGCGCATATTTTACTTCGTGATTTTATTTTATTTATCTAATTGTGTAGAATAAATTAAAAATGGGAAAAGTTTTATATCGTTTAAATAATTTTATATTGAATGGTCAATTTTTTTTTTATTCTTATTTGTGGTTTGTATTTACATCTAGGGCGTCTATTTTTTACTATACGTTTATACTTTTCACAAATTACTTGAATAATCGAGTTTTTTTTAGATTGGCTATTAATTGAAGCATGTAGTCGCCTTAACGTTCCCCGACCTTCTATCTTTTCCACCGCATGCTAAATTAACTCCATTTCAACGCTTTCGTGACTAATTTCACAGCAGCAAAGTTTCGTGTGTTGCGCTATATACGCGTATACGCTGTCAAGGGTAATATTCTTTTTTTATATTACTATATATTAATATTTCTAATATATTTTTTAGAATATTATCTTTTATGATTATCGTTATTTTTGTGTTTGAAACGCAAAATCTTTGATGTTTCTCCAATAACATCTTTTTAAAAAATTGAAAAAAACATATATTAGTCACAGTTAAAACGTAAGTTACATAATTAGTATAAATTAAAACGATTATTTAAAAATAATAGAGTGGTTTTTTCTGAAATGCAAAAAAAAGTCTATTAAACCAAATAAATAATAAAGGTTGCCTGGGTTACGCATTATTTCGCTTGCAAACAATATATTATAAAATGAATAAGGTTTTCATTGAGTGACATAACATATTTAAATATATTAGGTTATTTTCGATCTATAATCTTTACTTAGCCACCTTCACAAAGATCGATCATCCTCACGCACTTCCTTGGAAAGAGCCACGCCAGGTCCTCACTCAATGTCACTCGGCTGTTATCTGCATTATTAGCAGTTAACGCGCATAAACGACTATCGACGGGAATACTAAAATTTAAAAAGGCTATTTCCTTAATATTAAGTTAACATTACAAAGAGCATCAAAAACATAATTCCTTGATATAAGCGAAAATGTCGCATGGATAGAATTGTACATATCGACGTGATTTCTTCGAATCAACAAAAGATAGTGAATGCACTATAAAAAAAGTGACAAGCGCGTGTCCGACTGGCGCTGTCTGAGTTCCGTATTGAAAATTTTACAGTTGAAAATAAATTTTACAAATTTTAATGTGTAAAATGAACTAAAACACCTGCATAATTTTAATATATACAACATCATCGGTGTAATGCAGTCGGTAATTGCTCCTTTTAATATTTTACAGTTTTTATGTCCCGATAAAAAGATTGTCGTATATGACGATTCTTTTCCAATGTACGCCTTGTAATATTATTTTTCATATGTGTATTCTTAAGATATAACATAAAAGAATGAATATGGGTAATTTATTTAAATTACGATCTAGTGCGTATGTCAAGGACATAAACTTGTACGAGCCTAAAACCGTATATGTACTGGAATTTGTGTTACTATAAGCCTACTCTTCACGGAACTTAAAAAAGCTAATATTTGAATGTCGAGCAGTCTGTATATGCAAAGAATATTTTCTTGCTCCCCGAAATCCACAATAAAGATCAAAATCCACACATCCTTACTTTCGCAAAACATAGCGCAAATGTAATCCGGCTAAGTATTTTAGTCTTAGCGCTGTGATTTTTTGCGCCATTAAGACTCCAATCTCTTCTGCTGAAAAATGAAAGCTGCCTTCTGAACAAGCAGTAAAGTGTAAAGTATAAATTCGCAAAAAATTATGACGTATTTCAAGTGTTATTTTGTAACCTATGAAATAAAGAATTTGAATTTGAATTCGGGGGCGCGGGTTTGAATGCCACCGCAGCCAGACTTTTTATGGCATTTAACTTTTTCAAAAATTTATTCAATAATTCACAACATTATTATAGCCAAAAATAGGAATTATTATTTCTTATAATGGGATCTATCATACTGATTCTTAATGAGTAAACTTTAAAAAAAAATTTATTGCATCGGCACCACACCCTCTTTCATCATACGCCACGACTGAAAAGAATTGTAGTATGTGTCTCATTAATAAAAGCGTTTATCCTAATCGCAGAGTATGTCGAGTGAATGTAGAACCACTTGTGCGTGTTCGTCAAACAGATAAATGTTTATGTGGTGTAATAATGTAGAAAGTCATGATGATTCAATTACGCACATTAGACGAGATGACTTGTGGCGCTAACTGGCTTCTCAGGCGCCGACGTCGTTGGGGTGACAAATTACTGGCCGTATTTAAGAGAATTCTTATCCGACACATTACAAAAAATATATATAAGAAATAAGTAGGTAATTTTTCACTTAATTTTCTGTGCTAGCAATGATATATGTAAAATTGGAATTCGGCATTTTATTATACTTTACACTACCAACAATTAGATGCAAATTTATACTCCAACTTCTTGTCATTTAAAATTGTTATTCAGTGAACAATTGTTTCGACTCGTGATAAATTAACGGCGTTTACGGAAATAATGTGAAACAATGATGGGAAATCACGGCAGACGTTTATAAAAACATACTGAAATCCTATTTTCTTTCGTTATATTTGAAAAAGAAGTGTCAAGGTTTTTTTTCATAATTCCTTTCTCTGCATGTTGCATTTGCATTAAATTCCACTGTGTTGAGGGATGTGAATGCATTCAATCGCTATTCCTTTGACGTTTAACTTGATATTATTAAATATTGAATTCTAACCTATAACGTCATCGAAATAAAAAAAGCATAGAATTATAACGTTGCACAAATTTACGTTCAGTCGTGGCACACAACTCACACAAATGTAAATGAGGATATACGACAAATTTTGAAACCAAATAAATCTCTTACAAAGGACCTTATTATTATCTTTTTTGTATGTAATTTCGAATGACACTGTTATTTCTTAACCTAATATAAAGAAAGAAAAAGAATAAAGACATTCTTTGACGACAAAAAGAGAAAGAATAAGGATACGTGGTGAATATCTGAACGGCGGCGAAGCCAATATCGTATGCCAAACCTACTACGATGCCACTTTCCTTTAGTAACTTTGTTTATATAGGAATAATTCTTTGCTTTTCTATTTCGATGTATAACATACAAGAATATCGTTGCCGTTTCTAGTTGACTGGTGTTACCTAGTCGGCAATAAAAAAATTTGAGGAATATTTCTAAGGACTTATGAAGTAAAATTCATCCAAGTTTTTTGAATTGAAAATGATATAAAAACTTACGATGTTTTAAACCAAAAAAAAAAGTTTTAAAAACTTGTAAGAACATAGCGAGTGAAAAAAACAAGCACCAAAAACAATGGCGATAAACATTTCAAATTATAGCTATTTTATAATTCTCTGAATGTAAATGAAAACGTCATGAAAATGTTGGTAACCATAAATGAACAAAAAATACAGGCATTTTCACTAAAAAAGCTAAAATAACCAGATACGAATGGCTCTTTCAAGTCTTACCCAAAAGTGTTCTTCTTTTTGATTCTCACTTCGCAACACATTAAATCCATGCTGTTTAAACACAAATATTTATTTTGTGATTATACTATGTGACCATCGAAAATTAAAATATAAATTAGAAAAACTATAGTTTAATTTTCCTAAATTACTTTTATTGTGATTATATTTGTCTATGATATTTTTAACCTAAATTAATAAGAATAATCGATATTTCACTCGCCGACTATCGCCGAGAAACATATGAAATTATGAAAAGCTACTACAAATTCAGATCAATACCTTTCCGGTGAAACAAAGTTTAACTATAAATACCCATATTATAATATAGATATGCTGAGCACAAAATTTTCCTTATTCTCTTAATTATATACTTTATTGTAACTATAGAGATTAATTCAATGAGTTATCAGCTCGAATGGAACTTTTAATGAGTTAGATATAACGTAATATCGTAACTAATATTATAAATACTAAACTCTTATCATAAATTTTTCATTTTTTTGTATTACATCGTAATAGCACCTTAACGAGATGGTGCACTGACGTCAAAATACGAGGTTCCGAAAACTGGTATTATTTCATTTAGAAATATTCGTGCCTTATTCCGAAATAAACCTAATACAGCACAATTAAAATAGAAAGACCAAAAATTATAATTAAGCAGTTTTTATTAATTTCTTTAGTGAATCAAATACATAGATCAATTTTTTTATCCTTCACTGCTGAATCTACCTTTTTAACAATAAATATATTGTAGTATAGTCTTTTTTTGTTATACTTATTTGTTTTTTCTATGCTTTTCATTTTTTTTTGTAACAATTGTGTTTTATATCAATCGAATATGGGATGGGACCTATACAAAAATTACAATCATATTTTTATAAGCAAGTGAATGAAATAAGGTTCCAGCAAAAGTTATAGTGAATTCTAAAGTGCCAGATATTTCGATTACGAAAATATAATTATTGCATAACCGCAATACGTGTGTGCACATATTTTTTAATAAGTATGTTTTCGTAAAGTTCGATCCCATTAACTCCATTTTTCCATTTGTTTAAGATAAAAAATTGATAATAACAGAAATCTTCTCTGCATTTACATTATTGATGATAGAACGAATTTTTTCCTTCACATTTGCTGTACAATGAATATACTTTTAAGACGCACATTTCGTCATTTTATGTCAAATAATACACTTGATAATTAGAGAATCGATGGCGATAATGGCGTGTACTTTCGCACGATATTACATTCATATTGCCACGCCAAAGCACACGTAACGTATTTATCTCAGATTAAAACATAAACGCATATCATTGATTTACACATATTATTGGTCTTAAAAAAGATGCATATGTTAACATACGAAAGTGAACTACGAAGAATATGAGAAGCATTGTTAGATTGAGATAGTTTTTCTTTTTTATTAATCAAGAGGTCAAATCCATGAATCCAAAAGCATAAAAAAAGTTCTTCTAATTATTAAAAATAGAAAAAATTCCTGTCGTTTATTCCTTTAATAAACTACTAGATCTGACCTTTACAGCGATCGTTGAATCAAGCATTTTTTATTTTATTGTCTCTGTAAAATGACCAGCAGATGGACACCGTGTATTCTAAGATCGGCGTCAGCATGCAGACGTTAGCGCGGGAAATCGTATGATTTTCCCGCGTAATATAAGGAGTAGGATTTTCGCGCGTTCGGCAGTCCGACATGCGCGCGTGCGTGTGCCGCATGTGTCGAACGCACAGAATGACAGGCGACAAAAGCGTGTCGACTAATTGAGTTGTTAACATTTGTACAGAAGTGTTTTACGATTCTGTGATATTAGTGTTAACATTTATAACATTAGCATAATAAATACAGTTTTCAGTTATTAAACCTTAAAGTCGTGAAGTAGTAAACAGCGGTGATAACGCCATGGCTGACGATAAGTGAGTTTTTATTTGTTTGTTTGTTAAACTGTGATTAATTATTTTTTTTTGTAATCATTTAAATATCCAAATAATTATTTGTATTTTAAATAATTGCAAAGTATATTTCCTATTTTGTTATATGACAATTTTTACTGAAGGAGTGATTGCCAATTTTTAAAATTTTGTCTGTTGCAAATATGGATTATATTAAAGCAATAGTACTGTGTGTAATCATGATTGTAATATTTTAAAAACAGTTAAAGTAAAGTTAAACAGTTGCAGTTAAACTAATAAACAATTGAGAATAATGCCAATATTGTAATTTTGTAAAACACTGTAGCTTTTGTAATCATTTGAGTGAGACAAAACTTACGTTTTCCTTTTATGATTTAAACATATTATAAAAAAAAATATAAAAAGATATTAGTTTTCAAACAAAGGTTTGATGGAAGATTTCTACAATTTTGAAAGTCTGTACAAGAAAACCATCTTCGATCTTTCATTGCACAAGTAACATATGTTTGTTAACAATGAACCTCGTGATCAAATGTTCACAAAACTAAGTCAGGTGACAGATTGAAACAATTGTTTAAATAAAGTTAAACTGAAATTTCACTTAACGGTTGCCATATTATACGTAGTTTTATCGCGTCACGAACTCAATACATACAATGTAGGATCTCTAATAATATTTATTGCACACAACATTTTTGTTTGTATTTCTTTCCTACCCTCTAAATGTTCATATTCTCTTTCACACGTTCTTTGTGTTGGTTTTTTTTTATGGTTTCAGAATTTTATATTTATCTGAGAAGATAATCAATGATTGTGAACAAACTTACTGTCTGTTCCATTCATATTTAACTAGTATTGTCTGCGACATTGCCCGCGCAGATGGAGCACCTTGATCGAGATCTGTGTTTTTGGGGCCGTCCATAAATTACGCCTCACGAATTTCACGATTATGAGTGCAGTCTTCCCCCTCCGTCCTTGTCACATTTCTATGACTCCCCGACCCCGGTGTGACGTTACATACTACGTCATTTAAACTTAGAAATTATTAAATAAAAAAGGCCTTTCCATAAATATGTACATACTTCTATTTGAAATCAATTTTCATAAAATCAACAATAAATCAAACATTTTAGAAAATTCACATAGCGTTAGGGACACCGTAGATACAGCGATAGTTTTTCGTTTTATTTTAAGTTTAGAGTTTTAATATTTTACGTTTATAAAGGTCGCGACACCAAGCTTATGACTCTTCCCCCCACCCCTTGTCACATGATGGTAAATTCATATTATAATGGTTAATTTATGTCTTAATGATGCATTTCAAGAGTTACGTATAATGAAATAAAGACATTTTTTAATATGAAATTTTAAAATTTTAAGTCACACTTTTTTGGTCCCCTCTCATCCCTTTAACGACTAACGTAATTTATGGATGGTTCCTTTACGATGCGCTAAATTTTATGCTGCCCCCATTACCAATTGCAAAACGCTCCTATTCCGAATTAAATCCCTCTACCTTTCCTTTTTGTTTTCTCTTTTGCTCTTATGCTTACTTATCCTCCATGCTGTTCTGTCACTTACCCTCATGCTCCACATCTCGCTCTTTCCCTTCCCTCTTGCTCCTTCCTTTCTACCTCTTACTCTCTACGTCCCTTTTTGCCCTGCTCTCCCACCTCCAACGCCCTATCTCATTTCTCTTGCCCTTCTTCTCTACAACCTTTCCTTTTGCATTAAATTAGGCTAAAAACGTGCTCGAAACATAATAAATACAAATTTCTTTAAATAAAATTTATCTATAATATCTATCAGGTTAGAAATTTCATCAACGTTGGTTATGCAAATTGCCGAGATATGAGAAAATATGCCAACAAACAAACAGACAGGCATATAGTAACAAGCGGGATGGTATGTTGATTATATGTCGATATTTGATGACCTTCATTCACTCCAATTTTTGTAGATCCTACGTCACCATAGAACTCGAAGAAAATACAAGGAGGCTTCCGTCAAAAGACAAAGAGCTTCTCGACACATCTAGATAAGCCTTTTTAGATATACAAGAGCGTTGACAAAAGCCACTCTCTTATCGCGTTCATAAACAAAATTCCCGTCGACCCCCTGGTACCACAGACAGACAGACTCGTGTATGGTGCGGTTTTGATAATGAGCCGGCGTGCTAACTTTGATATCTGCCTATTAAGTGGAAGAGTACACTATCACAGAGAAATATAGAAAAATTATATAATTGATATTTGATTTACATGTGAAAGGTTTTATAGATATATTTTTAATCTATCTACAAAACCTTTATAAATAACATCAAAAATCATGCATGTTGGAATGACATCATCATTTATCGTTAATATGATTACAATTGGGGACCGTTTTGGGGGAATAATTGGATATAAGTAACATTTGACAGTAAAATTCCATGTTATTGAACTGAAAATGCTCAAAAGCTGAAATGCAAAAAAAAAAAAATTCGGTTTAAAAAATTAGTTACCCATAAGGTAATAAGAAATAGTATATAATTTATAATACTAGCAATAACAATATACGTAACACGACTTCGGCCCGTTTATTTAATTAATAATGGTCAACGATAATTTGAATACCATCCACAGTGTTTAGTCGTTAATCAAACAAAATCGTATAAAAGTAAACGAAATAAATGAAATCGTTAATATAACTTTATTAATACGATTTTATTAACATATTTAGTTAAAAAAAATGCAACTTAGCTTTTTTGAAAAAGAGTCTGGTCAAAATTGTTACAAATACCGTAACTTTTGGGAATCTTTAATTTTAATAGCTGGAAGTTAAAAAAAGTTCTAGAATATATTGGTCTAGTCACGATCTATACTCCAAAAAATGGAAAAATCCGTTTTCAGTCGCATTTGTTTATGTGCTGTAACTACAAACAAACGATTGTCATATTTTTTTTAATTACTTATGCCGTAAGACCTTGCTTCTTGCCAAATTTCATGATTTAGTCAACTGGAAGTACCCTATAGGGTAATACTTATTTGCGTGTGTCAGAATACGCGGCTATAAAATGCCGTATATTTTGATTGCGTCGACTTGACGAAGCTTGATGTTTTTACAGATATATGAGGTCATATACTAAGTATTTATTACTAACTTCAACTTGACACTTCCACGCTATCCCAAGAAAAAGGGTTTTAACAAACGGACATACAGACGGGCAATGAAGTAATCCTATAAGGGTTCCTTTTACGATATAGAATCCTAAAAACGTTTAGAAGTTCTAATTCGTTTATTAGAACTATTTTTTCAGTTGCCCGTAAAATAAAAACGGCGTACGTTCAGATTTTCTTATTTAATTCATATACAGTGACATATTAATCTGCATCTTCAGAATAAACTTTTTTTTTTGTATGTGGAACTTGCGTACATTATAATGTAGAAAGATAAACGAGTCATATGCATATATAATTACCCTAATGGACTGTGGTCGCCACTTCCACGTTCGATGTATTGAATACCCATTAGCACTTATCGATAAATGGAAATTTTAGCGCGTACAACAGCGAACGTGTATTTTTATAAAGCAGATGAAGTTAGCTTATTGTTTTCAATGCACCGATGTACTAACATAAATTATGATTATGTGGCTAAAACGCGAACGCCTCTTCTATTGTTCTTAAATTATCTCCTTTGTATGAAACATTAGCGCGCGCGCGAGATCGTTCTAACGCGCATAGAAGAGGCGGGGGAAGATTATCTGTTACCCGGCCACTGTACGAAGCGTGTCGATTCGCTCTTGCCGCACAGCTACAGACGCACTTCCTACCGTGACACAGGAAGAGCGTTTAAGAAAACAAACCGGCTAAATCTAAGTAAGTGGTACGTTACACCGGATCACTACAAACCAACGATTGACGCCCCCCAAAGTAAGTTGGCTCACTGTAAACGTACGAGCCGTGAACACGCATCGACATCGAAGTGACTGTGGATTCGCGTTGTCGAGATTGTTTCGTGTATACCTGCACGCGCTTGGCCCGCCATCTAAGCATTGCTTAGGCCCTTGCTTATGCCGATATTCCCTCCGCCTATTCCTTATGTAACCACGGCTCCAAATTTTCGCTATTGGAGAGATCCGGTTATGAAAATTCTTATAGTTATCGATGATATGACGTTAAAGTGGGTTATTGTATAGATAATAAAATATAAGCATTTTGCCGTTCGGAATAAATTACCATATTAAACGTTAATTTCTTATGACGCATGTAAATGTATGTTAATTACGATCGATAATTTTATGGCGAAGCATCATCGTAATAAAAATAGAAAACGAGATATTAAATGGAGAAAACGAAAAACGTTACACATCAAAATCGATATCAGTTTTTCCTAATCTAAAGTTCGCTCATAAACTGACAATATAATGATAATTTCTGCACGTGACGTCATAGTACGATTATAGTAGTCTCCTAATTTGCCCTGATTAAAATTAAATTGATTTTTTTTTTATTTTTTACTCGATTGCAATTATAAGTCTTAAAAAGAAATTAAAAACGCATATATTGTTAAGCATTTTGTTTCTGAATTCAATTTTTCTGAATTTATCTAATACACTTGTTATGTCGATAGAATTTTCGCTAGGGTTAACTCACATATTATCGATTAGTAACGTTAAAATAAGCTACAAATAAACAAGTAAATTAACTATCGAAGAATTTTAGATAAACAAAAAATAATCGATAATCCGACTTTGATGGTTTCAATACAAGGGCTACTATGTGTTATTGTTAAATAAATTCATTCGATCTCATTTTTCACGTTCCATGAAACAGCAGGGCAGAGCAATTATTGTATGACGGCCGTCATATGGTCCCTTAAAAGCAATGGAAATTTGATTCTTTCACTTGCATCGTTAAACACCTCCATTCGTCAATTTACGTAGTCAAAAGCCCTATATTTAAAATAATTCCTTACTCTGATCTTAAATTTAAATGCCACAGAGAAGGAAATTAGCATTGATCGATAATCTGTGAAACAAAAATAGAGAACGCGTTTTGCTAGCGTTTTGTTTTATAACTTCGATCGGATGTGCAGCTGGTAATCGCACCGAATTCCCGCACCGAAATACGCTGTAGTGTCTCTACACTAAGACGTGACTAAACGCTCTCCGGACTGCGAGAAAAATTCGCATGGAAATAAATCCGCACCGCATCGCGTTCAATTTGCATCAAATTACAAATTTTTTCCTGTAAATTTTTAACCGCCAGTGCAGCAACTCCTATAAGGTTCAATGTGTTACAGAATTGCTGGGAAAAAAATCGCGCGGAGAAATATCGCAGGGCCTAAAAGAAACGTCCATCTTATTATATACGATTTGTGTACACCGACCTCGCGTCGCCCGCTTCTTCGCACTTAACGGTGGTAAAAAAGTATGAAACGAACTTTTATAACGAACGTAATTTTGATGTGGACACCATTACCCCCCCCGAGTTCGATCTCGCTATGAGTCCCCATCTGATAATGTTGCGATTTCGATTACGATTTCACTTTCGGCTTTGTATCGCTGTTCCGCTCCCCTTTACATTCTCCTTACTTTATACCGATGTCGGTCCCGTGTCTAATTCCGGACCTAGCTCCGGTAACGGTTCTGATTTTGAATCCGTTTCTGTTAAAAAAATTCTTTATGAGAAAAATTTTCATGCTTTTTTATTATTTCTGCTAGAGTTTGATGAAGTAATATGCTTTTCGTTTCTTTCTTTATTATAAATGAAACTGTGGAAATGTATTTATAATCCCTCGGAAACCATATTTTACATATACACGATATATTAGTATATAAAATTGATGACAAGCAGATAAGAGAGTTTCAGGAAAATTAATATTCAATTTTCTAAACTCATGTGTCTTAAATTAGCTATTAGAATTAATGTTAATAATTCTTCTATTGTTTCTCTTTTACTCTAGAACAAAAATGCATTACCTTCTTTTTTTTATTTTCTCGTTTCAGTGTTTTATCGGAATAGCAAAGTGCATTTGCAATGAACATTATAAATACATATGCTGTAAAGTTTAAATGCGAATATTACACACACATCAATTGAATAAAAAAACTCCTCGTGAAAGTATCCATTGATGCCCAATCTTCCCTTTCAAAAAAGTTGAAACACAACTTATAATTTTTCTAATATCATATATAACGGAACTCTCAAATAAATTTTCATTTTTAATTTAACCCTTTTAGGAAATACCTTTTCAACGGTCTATTTGTATATTAACAATAATATTAATATATTCCGACTCATACATCACCATCTCATTCAAAACTAAGGTTTGTATTATGGGTATCAAATAATTGATATAATACAACTACATATTTTTGTTTTGTAAATATATACACATATTGCATAAAAAAGCCCAGACTAAAAACAAACTTTATTGTTTATTGAACAAGTGTTTCTCTTGTGTAGAAATCGAACCCACGCCCCCAATATTTCACCTTTCTATTTCCTAGCAATTGATTTACCTTAAATGTCTATTTAATATGTAGATACTTAGATATTAAATATTGTAGTATTATAATGTCTATCGGGCGTATGGCATTCTTATGCCATTATATTCACTGTGCGTGTAAACGCCTTCATGGAATAATGTACATTGTGTATATAGCGTTCATACGGCACAATGTGTAATGTCTGCAGACGCCCTATAGCAGAATAAGTACAAAGCATATGGCGCTTTCATGACAAAATGTTTATTTTACGTAAGCGCTCTCATGATACTATAAGAATGGCGTGTAGACACTTTTATACCACAATTCGTATTGGATATATAGTACTCTTATTGAACTATGTGTCATATGTGTAGACCTTCTCATGGCACATTATGTATTGTGCGTACCATACTCTAGTAACACCATATGTATTGTGCATGTGGTACTCTAGTAGCACTATACGTAGACGCTTCCCTGCAACATGCATTAACATGCAGCATGCAGCCCACCGTTGACCCTCCTATCTGTTCCTCCACTACGAATCCCTATTCAACGGATTGAATATTAGTTCGAGGGGATTGACAGATATCAAATACCTAAGCAAGTGTTAATTGTTTATTTATCTTAGTTCGCTATTCGTGATATTGTTAATTCTACGTAAGTTTCATGCCAACTAGGCACATCCTCAGGAAATTGCAGACAGTCACGTCCACAAGGGTATAAGGAGTGTTAAAAACAACCGAGAAATGCGGACCCAACCTCCTCCCGTGACAAACAATCATGCAATACGTCAAAAGGTGATGGAAGCACCTCTACCAATAGTCACAGACAGTTTGATTACTAATGTTCCTTTTAGAGAATGCTTAACAATTATAAAAGATGAGTTAGCAAAACAAAAATTACATCAACGTGTAGGTATTGATTTCCACGTATTAATACCTCACACAATAGAATAAGCACTATATGAATTATGCGTATGATACTCTTATGACACAACGTGTGCAGGAACTTTTATGAAACATTGAGTACATATTAATTGATAGTCAATATAAGTCCATGGCTAGTGAGGAGCAGTTTATGTCACCCTCTGTTAAAATATAATGGTTTACAATTTCAACGATCGATGGGCTACCGATACTGTTTCCGTTTTTATGCCTTTTCTTCTATGCAAATGTTTTCAAAGGTTTACATATTTTGCCGTATGCATAGTATATAATATCAGCATGTACTTATTTTCTTGTGTATTTTGAAAACTTTAATGCACTCATATAAAATGTTAATTTAGCGTTCACATTTACAGTGGGTTTCCATTCAAGGTTTCCGTATTTTAAATTATTTCACATTATGGTATAAAAAAAAATGAATTATAATTAAAACATAGGAAACAATTAAATTACACGTTCGCATAATACATTTTCGATGTAAAACAGCAGATATAACACATTCATTGTCAATGGACAGTTCATTGTGTCGCTCGCCGACGATATCATGAAAAACATTGCATCCGACGGTCGTCGGACATGCATAATAGGCCGACAACTATTAACGTCTACGACTGTCGCACAGCGGGCAGCCGTCTATTTTGTTAATAACTCGATATTAAAACGTTCATACGAACAAAACAAGAGTCCCGTTTCGACGCTAAAAATATGAACGGGAGCGAAGTCCGATCGCGGCGCAGCTAAAATGTCATTGTCGCGGCTGCGATATGGCGATGGTTGCCAAAATACCTTATGCATAAACGTTATTTCTGTGAATCTGTCGGCCCGCACGCCGCACGCGGGTGACTCGTGCGCATCCGCGAGCCGCCGAAGGCGGAAAGATGAAAATACGCCGATAAGATAACGCGATCATAAAGGATTCTGTATGTCTTTGATAGGTGCTTATTATTACACGAAAACATCTGTCACTATATTACTTCGTGCATGGGCAAAGTTTAATTGTTACGTATCGTTTATTGCTTATTGCTATAATAAACTTTCACGTTTTTTTAGAGTTCCGTAAATAAATCGTCGAAACGGAACGTTTGTAGTGAGATTTCGATGTTTTTCCGTGTTCATCCGTCTGTAGGTCACGGCCTTTTCAGTGACTACTGTTGCTATTGACTTGATCTTAAAAACAACAGAAATCATGCTCAAATTAGTGGTAATATTCAATATTTTTTAAACATTAAAAATAGAGCAAAGAAGAAATTAATAATGAAAAATTATATCTTTGTTGTGTATAAATGTATGGAGATTGATATGAAATTATGCAATATTTACAACATTTTTAGTTAATTTTTCGCCGCATTAGTTTTTGGTTAACCCGTTATACCCGAAACAAAGGCCGATCCCTTTCTAATCTTCGAAATTTGCAAGCCGAAAGACCTGAAATGTGATACCTAAAAATGCATATGCATAAAAAATTTAATTTTTTTTTTATCTGTAAATTGCTAACACTCGACACTGTTTATTTTTTAGATATTGTAACATACGTAGCGTTGCGCATGATTTTCTACAAGTGCACGTATTTAATTCCCAATTATAATTAATTTTTTGAAAACGTATCTTACTCGAAACCGCTTATGATAGGAATAGAAGAGAATTAGCTTATTGAAAAATGAGAAGAAATTCATAAAGTTATACTTTTTTTATTATATTGTCGAAGAGCAAACGAACAGGTCAGCCATCTGAGGTTAGATGGTCACCGTCGCCCACGGACACTCGCGACCTCAAACGAGTCACCAGTGCGTGGCCGGTTTCTTGGGAGGGAATAGAATATTTAATGGGTGCGGGTTGATGGAAGGGGGAAAGGGAAGAGTGATATATTAACAAGTTCATTTACCACTGCCAGATGCATCATCAAATAGACTGTCGTAAATTTATAGACAAATTATTTTGATGGTGATTTGAATCGAAGATTTTGATTGTACTCATACTTTAAACTAAGTATCGTCCACCGTATGCGACTTGTCTCTGTGCACGGTATCCAGAGACATAGGCTCGGATTAAAATAATATTTTTGTGTTCATCTCATCCTTAATCATCTCAATTGATGTTGACGCCAGTTTATTCAGAATCAGACTTTTAATCGCTCAGTATATTAATGCATTCTTAAATTATAGTGGCTGAAGTCAATGGCCGATACGTGGGTGACATTTAAATTTTTTCGATCTGACCACTTAAAAACTGTAGAATAAAAAACATAAACATGTTTTACAAATAGAAGTCTTTGCCAGCCTTATTTATATAATATCTTAGGACATCGATACATCATCATTTGGTCTCAAATTAAGCAACGAGGCTTGTAATTATGGGTACCAGATAGTATTATATATATTTTTTTTAATATATGCATATAATACATAGAAACACCCACACACTCAAGACAAACATTAATTTTTATTCAAATAAATAAATGTTTGTCTTGTATGGGAATCGAACCCACGACCCCAAGCGCAGGAAATAGGGTCACTACCAACTGCCCCAATTAGGCAGTCGTCGCGACGAAATGTACATCGCATTCATTTGTCACTCGTTTTTACAAATCGGCGGCAAAAATAAATTATTGTTTATCTAAAGTCAATACGAATTTAACGCGAGAAAATGTATGTGCCATGATTTTCGTTGCCATTTAAGCCAACAAGAAAGTTATAACAGACTTCGGTTATCATTTCACGATGAAGCTCCATCCTTGGCCACTGTTTATAACCGGTTTAACGAGTTCAAACGTGGCCGCACTGATCTGACTGACGATCTGCGTGAGGGACGTCTTTCTACAGCGACGACCGAAGACAACATCAGTGCTGTGCGGCTCATGATAGAGACTTTCAAAAGAGTGATCTGGCGGCAGATTCGGATAAGCTTAGATATTGGTATAAGTCGAGTACACAAAATCCTTCACGACCATTTAGCGGTCAGGAAGCTTTGTATTCGGTGGATATCTCATAATTTGACCGAAGCTCAAAAACGCGGGTGAAAAAAAAAGATAGCGCGTGAGTCCCTCCGCGCGGAAGAAGTGAAACTTCGTAATGTGGAAATGAAAATAGGAAGGGGTAGAAATTGATTTTTAGTGAACTCATATTGTTTCTTTAAGACAAACTTTTTTGACATTATGCAATGTTATCGCAATAAAAAGATGCGATCAATTCACAATTGATCGTATCTTTTTATTATCATTTTCGAGTGGAGAAATATCCAAATCTATTGGAATATTGGACGCTACTCGTTGCTAACGCTCGCGTTGGCCTGTAACAGGTATACTATGCGCATGCGTTCGAGTGCCACGCGTTCACTCTCGCTCTGTCTCTTTCTATTCCCCTTCTCCAGAAGCATTGAACGTTTAACGCAATAGTGCTTTCATACCCTCTCCATGGTAGCGTTAAACGTTTAACGCAACCTTGTTGGAAGTCGCATTAGAAGTGTCACTTCAATAACAAAAGCTGGACTGACTGTTTCGATCCTAAAAGCAAAAACAGTCCGCTTAGTGGATGTATCCTCTCGAGGAGTCGCCTCCTAAAGTAAAACGACGTTAAAGCGTCGGAAAAAAGATGGTGGCCTGTTCGTTTGGCCATCTTGCAACAATTGTTTTGGAAGATAAAAAACAGTCAGTGCAGACTGGTACGCTAACAATTGTTTGTCTCTTGTTTCGGAAAAAGTTCGGGATAAACGACCTCGCAGTAGTATAGGATTCTCCTTCAACACGGCGACGCCTCACCACGTACCGCTAGACAAACAATTAACAATTAGATTAGGTACAAAAATACTGGCTCACTCGCCTTACAGTCTCGACCTCGCACCATGCGATATTTATTTATTTTCTAAAATAAAGGAAAAACTTCTAGGAAAGTGATTTACGGACGTCGAGGAAGCAGTGGCTCCATATGAAAAAGCCGTTGAAGCGACCCCTATGTGCGAATGGGCAAATTGTTTCTCGTAGTGGTTCCATCGAATGCAGCAGTGGTGTATTGACCCCGACGGACACAACATATAACAAACTCTAAACGTATAAATCAAAACGTGTAAAATAATTAAAATATAATAAGGATATCTCATAAAACTTAATTGATTTAGATATTGCAATATAGCAAAGAGATACTGGAATAAATAAATAAAGGACAACAATATCTACTTTATTCTAGAAGTTTTTATAAATGTTTATTTACCTAAAATAAATTAGTTATACCATCATAAGAAATTGCCTAAAATTCTGTCATATCTTATACCGGTAATAAACAATAATAATGAAAATAACTAAATAATAATAAAATGTTTGCACAGTTTTGGATTTTCTAAGGATTTTGATCGACCCACGTAGTCAGTTGACATTGATGAAGCAGCAAGTGAATATTCAAATTGGTTAATGTAATTATGTACTCCTTATTTATTTTGATAATTATCGTTGAAATAAATAGCGAGTATTTATGTCAACGATAATTTTCTTTAAAAAGGAAGTTTTAAAATATTCTATATATTCTACGTTTGTTTTATTGCTGTGGTTTAATAAAAAATATTCCAACTATTATGAACCGATATGTAATTACGTATGTTAAATTGTCTACCATAACTTTTGTTATTTTAGAGACGAAATAAAGACATAATTGTGGACGTAGGACGTAACTGTGTTATATATCGTGATATTCTATTATATTCATAATATTCCAAAGCATACGACTTTAACAATAATGAGAAATTTTGTCTATAGTGAACTAATAACAAAATGCACTTTGCAATAAATGATAATCCGTATAATGAGAATATAATTTGTAAGAGTATTGATGTCACCCCATTTTTATCTTTTTATTAGCGAAAAACTTAAACTGCAATAAATTTAATCGGTGATAATGTCCGATAACATCGATTCTCTGCGGTCCGGGCACTCGATGCGAATTATCGGTAATCATTTGTTATCCTCCCAGAGTTATCGAATACGCACGTACCTACTGCTTTTATCGATCTCCTGTTTTGACATCTATCAAACAGTTTGATGATCATCTTTAGATAAGCCCACTTAAAACTCGTTCCTTCGTTCTTATGTGACAAAAGAAATCAGTCGTTTTGGGCTCTCATACGATCGCTGTCCGTTTACATTCTTGGTACAAGCAGTTGAGAGGCAGATTTTAATCTGTCTCAATTCAGATTATAATCGGAATCGAGATAGAGATTAAAATCGTATCAAGATGGTAATCATCATTTTAATACAGATCAACACTACAACGAAGTTTTCTATTTTATCGCTTCTCTACGCGACAAACAGGACTGTTGTCTCAAATCACAAGTTTATAGAAACAAAGTTTTGATCGAGAAATGTGGTTATAAACCAGTTTTCCAATCAATTATTCAGGATATTTCTCTATAGACTGCAAACAGTATACACGCTTCGTGATTTCGAGTATAGATACATCGTCAGTATTATCGTTTTGTGTTAGACATGTGCCGCTGCCTTTACAGCCACCCACTGTTCAATCCCCACTGCCTTATTACCAACAATTGCCACATTAAGCCACTGACTATTGCCCACCGTACCAGACCACTCGCACCCATGATGCTGTTACAATTGCTAATATCTGATTGTTTAACCTAACAATATCTAGATCTGAATAATCGATTAGTACGCAAGTTAGATCAGACGATCAGTTATTGAACTAGTGCATTGCAGCGCACGCTGCTCTAGTTAACTAGTCGAGCCGACAGCAAATCTATGAGTCCTATATAGTGTGTAGGTGCGCACGAGTGCTGTAGTAGCCTCTTGTAGACAGCCACGGAAATCGTTGAGATCGTTTCCACCACCCGATATTAACCACGTACTCGTAATAATACGAATAGTACTTGCCTGTATAGGTCCAGCTTGCCCCAGTAGAAGCGGGGAGAATTTTAAAAATATGGAAACTGTCACGCAAAAGTAGTTCGACCAATCGAAACATTGATCGACATATAAAAAGAAGTTAAATTGCCTTTCTCATGGTAGATTTGTTTTAGGAAATAATTTTTAATATAGTCAATCTCATCAACCGAATAGTAGACAAAAATCTGCGATTTTTAAATTCCATGATTTCCGATATGGTAGTTAAAATAATTCGAATCCTTTGAGGAGAACTTTTGTATAGGTTCTTCGTTTCCAAATTACAAAGAATTTGATGACCTGGAATGAAATCTATCAACGATTGTATTTTAATGATTAACTCTAATGCTGTTGCATATTTCTATGAGATTTTAATTTCTATCTGTACGTGGACGACAAATAATAACATTGGTTATTTATTATTTTTATCGACCTCATTTACGATAAGAACGTCGACGCGCTGTCTCCCGCATGGAAACTCATGCGGTGTACGGATTATTGCTTATTACATTGTTCATTTATCGACAGGCGATAAAATAACATGAGCTCCGCAAAATTAATCCTAATATACTACACATGTATATATAGTTAAGTTCTCGTAATTCCATGAAGGATGAATATTTCAAAATATAACGAGCCCTGTAGCTATCGCCACTTAATGTCAAATCCGAAAATATGTTCGCTTGACACCGCTGGCCACATCTAAAACTTTCCGCTATTTTCAAGCGATCCAAGCTCTAAAATATCCATCGGCCTGTTTTGGAGCTGTAAGAGCTCCCAAATATAGCTGTCTCTACATTTTTTTAAATGTATGTTTATAAGTGATTTTGAACTCGAAAAGGTCAATAACGTACGAATAGTTACATTTTTGGACAAATTTTCGTGCTAAATCTCATTTTTGTTTCATTTTATTTTATTTAGTTGAGGTAGAACAAATAATTTAGGACAGTAGTGTCATGTAGTACTCTCAGAGAAGGAATGACTTTCTTCTTTGTAGTGGAAGAAATCGTATGATGGGGAAGGAGACATTCTTTCGTCGAGGATACCATAAGGCTGTATGTACTACATGAAAACTCAACCTTTTGTGTTGAAAATTCTTAGTCTACATATTTTAAGCCGCTTGATCGCATGCGTACAAAAATTTAAACTACAACTACAACAGACTACTATTTGCAGTATTCGATACAGTTTATTAAGCTCAAAACACGTGAAAGAATTAAAAGAAACCCAATCTAGTACCAGTTTGAAAATAATATTAAAAAAAATATTGTTGAAAATTATTTGGCAACGATATGACTTGAACGATTTAACCAAATTTGATCCCCTTTGTGGCAATTGACACAGCTTTATTTCGACATCGATCAGCGAATCGTTCAATAGTTACCATTAAATTTTTTTGAATAATATTTTGAGAATTTTTAAAAATATTTCTGCAAGTGAAACTCTTTCAAAAGCCAGAAACTATATTTCAGTCGGTAAACCTATTCAAAATTTATGAGAAATTTACATACGTATACATACACACACATACAAACATATAAAAAAATACACTTACACAGACATAAGGAAATCATTACAAAGGAATAGTCAGAAAACCTTGCTAGAATTTCAAAAAGTCGAGATCTGATAAAACTTGATTTTCGAGAATTGGACTGAAATTTGCGAAATTTTACAGCTTTCTTAGTGACAATTGAAAAAAGTACTCAAAAGGCATATTATAAAAAATAATTTTCATTTCACCAATGTCGATTGATTTCATGAACTTGGTAAACACCTTATCAAATGGAATTATCACTGTGACCTTGATTTTGCCCTATAACGGCTGTACGTTTATCTTTACCAGATAAAGTTTCAAAAGAGCAAACGTAATGCGCTTATTTGTTCCGGTAGGATGTGGAATGACTGATACCGCAGGGCACAGCAACCACCCGTTTGCGAAATTAACTAAACTAATATTTTCTTTGTGCGGCGTCAGTAAACCTAGGTCCCTTAACTATAATTTTAATTTATATTATTTTATCTTTGTGCTTTATTATTTAAATCGGAGAATTTTAAAAGACCTATATTTTTTATTATTATTTTAATAAAACAATTTTTATGTATAATGTTCAAGCTATTTTAAGTGAAGGACGTCGTAGGGCTACCCACACACGATATATTCAACATGTAGGGTATCCTGGGATTTTAAGTATGGCATACACAGCGGGCAATATAATATGTATGTATTAAATCTTCTTTCAAAAGCTATGTAACAGAATATAGTATAGAAAATATCAAGATATAAACGTATATCTTGGTATGTTTAAAAATGTGGATTGTAGCTATTATGCATGGCATTCTGAACGGTTTTATAGTTGGATATATTAAAATGCATTGAGCTATAATATACAATTTTACATTGTAGATATCCACTGGCTGTAACGGCCTTAACACTTATTTCAATGCTTATACGTCTTCAAGTTAGAAAATAGAAGTTAGACAAAACTAAATTTTGAATGTATCCCCAAGTAACTATAGCTTAAAAATAACTTTTTTTTTTAATTTAAAACTATTTAAATTATTGCGAATTTATTAGAAAGTATATGTATAAGCCCTGGTATCTTTATTGCATTGATCCCCTAGATTATATTTATTACTCACTTAGATCGCTATCATTCAGAAAATCAAATTAGGATTGATATATTTCTCTACGGAGTTATTAACAAAACGTTTAATTTCTTAAAAATAAAGAAGAATTGAAATAAACCGAATTACAAAATTTATGTCTATATCATGCGGCTGTATATAATAATAGAAATACGCACTTAAAACTAAAACTGTCAAAAAATTCGCAACCACGACGGACGTGTAAATAAACAACAAGACAAAAAGATAAAAGAACAACAAGAAAGATAGTGGCAAGATATGATCATCTGTAAGAGCACACTTGAATGGCTGCAGGCTGTAAAAATACTCTCATACGCATGAACAAACACATTAGACATTACACCGTTGTATGGCTTCATTAACTACAATCAATCACTGGTCAAACCTCGTGTATAGAACTTAAGTGTCTATGGTTTGAGTATCCAATTATGGGTATTGATCGTTGCGAAACCCAATGCGATCATCTGGCGTCGGTCGATTGAAAATTTTCAGTTGTACTAATTGTTATTACTGGCAATAGCTAGTTATAAATAATCATGAGCAGTTAAAAATAAATATCTATAATCAAAATTTCGTATCAGTTCACTTTACGACCTCGATATTAGTTCCGATTTTGATGTTGACTTCATTCTCGTTCATTATACAGATCCTAATCTAGATATCTTAAATTATGTAAGTGAAATCAACTTAAACTTTAATATGACATGTAGCAAGTGTCCTTATTAAGACTATATTCACTAGTAATCGATGTGTAGTGTTTTTGTAGACCTAGTTTCTTTTAATACAATTTAAAACGTTAATTTGTGACGTATCAGCCTCGATCTCGATTGTTAGAAATTATATTTTCCGGCAAAATACTACGTCTCACAAGGATGTGAGTTAACGGCCACTTAATTCAAATGACACATTGCCAGTGCATCCTAAAATCGGCTTATAGTTTGTCAAGGATCAATAATCTATTACTTGCAAAATATTCGACAACAGATAGAACTGTTTGAAAGCACACACTACATGTTGATTTTCGCTGACTTTTTGGAGAAAAGTCGTTCTAACTTAACTGACTTACGAAAAATACTTCAAGTTGTTACCTTGAAATATTCTACAAGAAACAAGACACGTCCACAGAAATAAGCTTTAACATAATCCGTTTAGTGAATGCTGATATCGGCTCGAATAATCCGATCGTCAGACGCGCGCTCCGTGGGGCTTACTAAAATGCATAGATAGATACCATTATATCGATATCTTTCTCCTTAGTAGAAGAACTCTTAAAATTTATTAAGATGCATGACAGTCGTTTGAGATCACTTTGCAGACAAATTTGAATCGTATTGTCCACTAACAGGAGTTTAAATGTTGAAACGTTTTCAAATTAATTTACAGCGGAAAGAACACATTTATATTATCGATATATATATACAAGAGTTATATTAAATTATTTGTTTCATTAAACAATGTAGTCAAGGTAAAAACAAATTTTAAAAGATATATATATATATATATATATATATATATAAATATATATATATATATATATATATATATATATATATATATATATATATATATATATATATATATATATATATATATATATATATGTAATAAGTGATATATGTAAATGTGTGTTGATATTCTGATCTAGGAAAGAAAATAGAATTTCCATTGCGTACCTTCGATTCTCGTTTTTTGTATTCCCTTTCTGTCTGGACCAGTCCTTATAATTATATATTTACCTAGTTGTTAGGATATGTTTTATGCCTTTATGGTTATGGTATGGTTTCGTATTTTGAATCCACGCCAGTTTCCAAAACAGGTATTACAAACCACTCCAACTCGTTTCGTAGCTCCCCTCATCAACTGAAAATAATGCGTTGTAGGTATGCTATGCTATTAGACTTTAAAAGGCTTCTCGCCAGCGGAATAAAACACACATTTTCGAATGTAAAGACGAGTGTACAACACGTGTGTTTAAAACGAGCGCTGTAACTGCTTCGAATCATGACCTCGGGCGATTGATCGACAGATTTTTAACTTAAGTCAATTTATACCGCACACCCGTTCAGACAGACGCGTCGTCATCGCAGAGATGTCTACGGCGCTTAGCAGCATCCAACCCGTGCTAGACCGGCCATGAAGATCTGGATCCCTGCATGTGAAATATGATGACTGGTTAAAAACGAACTCAGTTCGTATTCATTTTTTATTTAAAAAATTAGGTTTCGCCCTCTTTCGTGTTTTATGTCGACCGATCGCGTTGTCACTAACGATCCCGACCTCGGTCTCGTTCTCGTCCTGGTCCCGCTTTCGATTCCGCATTCCCGTCTCGATGTAAATCCCGATTCGATTCAATGCGGACGAAATTATCTCAACGGAACCCATACTTTTACATCGAAGCCATATGTACTGCCGCCATTTTTTAATTGCTAAACGATCTCACCTCGCCCTCATCCTGCTCGTGAATCCGGTCCCAAACCGATATCGAACGCGATCCTCCCTTGAACATTGCAATTACCAGTAATCAGTCGGTATAGTGGACTAAGTAGTATCCTATTTCTTTTTCTACATACCTGACAACGTGTATGCGAAATTTCATGACGATCGGTTGAATAATTAAGACACGAAATCGTAAGACACAAACCATAAAACTCACTTTCGCGTTTATAGTATTAGTTAAGATAATATACACTGCGTATGGTCATAGTATAATACTGCGTAGAAAATCGCGTATGCTCATAGAATAATATACCACTTTCCATTTCAAATTTCTGAGACTTTTTTGCTTATTTGTACTTGACTGCTTTTATCTGTGTTTTGTGCTATATGTTTTAAACTTATTAAAACATCATATTATATATATACATATATATATATATATATATATATATATATATATATATATATATATATATAGAATATATATATATATATATATAATTACATATATATATATATATATATATATATGTAATTATATATATATATATATATAATATTTAGACTTATTAAAACATATAGCACAAAACACAGCTATTTACATACAGCATATTTATTGATATACAGCAAAATTTAAGCTTATTAAATACTAAATTAAAAATACCACATATTAACATAAATTATGAAGTGTCTTAATATGAAGTGATTTTTTTTTAACTAACCTACGACATGGCACGTTTGTAAACTCATCATTAGACCGAGTTCGTTGCCCATTTAGACCAATTCCATGTTCCAGTCCGGAATTTGCCGTTTCCTGTGAGCGTTCGCGTCCTCGTCATCGATTTGCGTCACGTGTGCGAGAAATTGATAAACGCTCAGTGGTTTTAATTTTGACACAATGACGATAAATGGCACTTCAAAACAAAAATCGAATAAATACGAATTACATAGCGATCGATATGTGAACCTATTGTACAACAATGTAGATGACTATGCGTATTAGAACACAAATAAATTACGTAATGGTAAAAATCCATAACTATTTTGTATACTTAAATAAATTAATAGGTAAGTATGCAATTTTACGAGGAGCATATGAATTAAAAATTTAATGTAAATCAGCTTCTTGCATGTATATATATATAAATATTATAATTATCAATTAATTTTACAACATAACCATGAACAGTCTGAAAGCAATAACTTTTCTTATTCCATAATAATTTAATAACATTATTTTAAAGAAATAAAACGGTCATTAAATATATTTATAAGCTACTATAATATTTATCTGTCTTTGTACCCTATTCTTCGAGGAAGATTCAGATGCATTTTCTACTTTAATGTGATTGCTTTTATTTGATTGATCTTATCCTTTTACCACAAGCTGAACACATTTTATACAGATATCAAAACAATGTTATAATTAAGTTGTTTAGTTCTGAGAGATATTATTAATGAAAGACAGGTCCATTTCTTTTGAAAATGATGAATATGACGAATGTATTAAAAATACACTAACACCGTAGCGATATCATTATCTTGTACCACACCTGCTCGTAATGTACTTACAATAAACATGCGGGTGGAAAAAATGTATAACGACCGATTTCTAACGAACTGGGCGGGCAGGAAAATCGTATCAAAAGTTATTTCCGACGTGATTTTGTTTTGAATCAAAAGGTGACCTAATTGACTAACCTAGAAGACTAACAGACGGATACAGCCGCCGCAGCAAAGGCAAAGTCATGCCGGCGTGTGTTTGAGGTCCTCGCGTATCGTCGCTACAATTTCCGATGCGTTAAAAGTTCGATTGTGCTATGCTCATTGAAACTCGTAGAATACGATTCTAGTCACATTTCTATATGTATACAAATATTGCTATTCAATGAGATAGGTATAGATATATAAGATATAATACTTTTTTTTTTAGGGAAATATTATATTATATTAACATCCATTAAATTATATTAACTTACAATGATATACGAACATGCTATTATCTAATCTGCCAATGATTTTCTAATTTATATATATAAAACCATACAATTTGCTTATATCAAACAAAACCTATTTTACGCTTCTCGTATTGAATTAATTTCATGTTTATCTATTTATGTGTATGTTAATCGGCGTCTGAGGACGTCCACGTTCGTTCACGTCCTGATTTTATTATAACCGTCATAAACATCATAAACATCATTTTCTCTGCTGATATTACGACTTATTGTTACAACAATTATCTCGTTAGTCAAGTACACCGATACATATATAAAACAGGCCTATTGTCTTTGTTCCATCTTGATTATCAGATTGACGTAACAATCTAATGAAGATTATTACATCAAAAGTGTGATATTATTTTACCACTCTATAATCGATAAAATCTGTTTATTTCACTTCAGGTGAATAAAACTAAAACTCTACAATTTTTACTACCAATTTGCTATTCCACTATTTTAGACTTTCACGTGATCTACGGAATTAATATATTAACGAAGTAAAGTTTTTGCAACTCGCGGTAGAATATCTTCATCACCAAGCTTCATGAAAATCATCACACTGGAGATAAAAGTGAAAAGTCAAAAGAAACACGAATCAATTAGCGACAAGCGAGATAAGAGATATAACCTTCGACGTCGTTAATACGGCGCCGGCGCCGTAGACGCATACAGCACGAGCAGCCGTCTTGTATGGAAGGTTGTTCAGACGATGGCATTGCTTATTGTTTAAGCCCAAGCAGTTAGTTGTGTTGCGTCAGCTTTTACCTGACCTGATGCTGGAGTCGCATGCCGTCTCACAATCTTTTCACGTGACAAACAAACCTTTCGATTGAGGTACTCGAGAGTCTAAACGCCTCCCGGTAATGGTCCGGTGCAGTTTGGGAACTGGCGACGATGATTGTCACAATTGTGATCGCTGTTTCTAGGGCTGACGGCTTAACGTAGCCTCCGACACAAAGAGCGAGTGGCTTAATACGACACAAGTCAAAAACTCATCGGTCGATTCGCCTGTGGTCAGGATTGAACCCGGCACCTCCAAAGCCCTCCGGCTTCTAAGGCAAGGCTTTTAACCACTGAACCACCACCGCCCCTATTACGGGCGATACGAAAGAGTCAAAAATGTTTAAGGAAGTAATTACAGAAGACCGTGTAATATCAGTTAAAAAAATTTTAGACAAACTAATAACTGCGATAATAAACGAAATTATAAAATAGCACTATAATATTCTCAGCTTGTTTACATCGGAATATGTAAAGTAATTGTTGACATTATTTATGAATTTTTATTTGCATTGTTTTCATCAAACGTAGTAATGTCTACAAAATTTTTATATATATAAGGATGATATATTTAAGGGTATTGTTAAGCAATTACTCGAATGGATAATGGAATTATCGCGCAAATACAGGAATTCGAAGGCTAACTATCGAAATGGGAAAATAAATGCTTACCATAAGAAAATTATTTTTTTTGGTAAACATTTAGTCTTTATATTTCATAGTGAATGTAATAAGTTAAGTGTGATGAGCTATAGGTGTTTTAGTGGTTGCGTAGTTCGGACTATTTACTTTCAATCCTCAAGCTCCGATAGTGATATATCGAAACAATGCTGTAGTGGCATTTTTAGAAATAGTTCTTAGTACTTTTCATAGTACGTAGGCCGTTTAATACGATATATGTGTTTCAAAAGACATAAACATTCATTTTCTCCTTTAATTTGTTTCAATAAGGAAAAGTTATTTATTTATCAAATATCTCGAGTTTTTACATTAAGAGGGATATTTACAATTTCAAAAGAAATAGTTAGAAAAGTAATCAATATTTCCGACACTACTTTCATTCTTTCATAATTAAATACAAGTAGAACGGCAACACTATATATTGTTATACATTTTTTTAATAAGCTCAAGAGTTCATGACGACATTAATTCTTATAGCCTGTATATACCATACCATACTTCAGTTTTAATCTAAAACTGATAGCCCAATTCAGCCCAAGAAAAGCATTATTTTACACTTAAATATATTATTTCCTCGAAGTGGCAACATTTTAGAATATAAAGCACCTTTTATTTCTTCTACAGGACTAAAGATAAGCTTCTGCATAATGGACCGGCAGCTGTTATCGCCAAGTCTCCGGTACAGGGAAAAGACAAAGCGGCGAGAGGCAAAGCGTTCAAGCAGATCCTGGTCGCTCTGATCGTCAACTTCGGCACGATCAACACCGGAATGGCTTTCGGATTTTCGGCAGTGGCCCTACCTCAGCTGGAGAAGAACACATCGAGTATAGTCGTGACCGAAGAACAGGCTAGTTGGATCGGTATATACTCACAACCTTATACATTCGCCTTGGTAACAGCTTCATAGAGATTTCTTATTTTTAAGGTGACTCAGTGATAAAGTATTAATATGACTTAGCGTCCCGCAACCCGCGCACACCGCAATACTGCATATTAAAACGCGTTTGCTTATTTTTAAAGTCCGTATACAATAAAACAGTTTTTTCTTCGCTTAAAATAAATACTAAGATTAATTTCAAAAAATCCATTTGACATTTTAGGAGTTTGTTTGTATAGATTAATTTACATAGGAAATTTGAAGGCTTAAATCCGGTCCCATTTGCACATAAAATGTAAATCCCTGTTTTGAAAGAGCTATCTTTGGTATTTTTTTTCTGTTTCAAAAATTAATAAATCTTATAATAACTGACTAATTAAAGTCAAAAAACGAAGAATCAGGTCACCAAATATCACTTCACATGTTTTGTACTTTTTTAGAAAAATATATGTCCCTACCACCAAAATTTCCAATTCGTCACTTTAAAACATTACTGTGATTTTTATTTTTTATATACACACGTGAGTTTATTGAAAAGGAACTATTGCTTATTTATTTGTTTCTAAATTAATCGGTTTATTATGTGTGAAATAATGTCTAAGATCGATCAATTTGTATGTTAAATTATTTTAATGCGTCTTTTCAAATTATACAATATGAATTTAATACTAGGGTTTTTCATTTTCTTTTTCTTTATAACGCAATTAAGTATTTGATATTTTGTACGGTCATTAACCTAGCCGTGCCAGTCGCTTATCAACATCACCTGATAAATAAGTCCTTGCTTCTTCCTCATTCGCGAACACCAGCTTATTCGATATCTACGCACACCATATTACATACATATAGAATTTAGACTAGAAACATAAATCACTGCTTCTTGAGCTATTTAAATTGGGCATAAGTATATACAATTATCTTTGTTGTTTTTTTAACCCATATTTACTTAATCTGTAATTTGTTACGTTTTATTACAATAAACATTTAGATGTTAGCCAAAGTCGTTGGCAAATGATTGCCAGACTATCACCTATGTAAATAATAATCACATAACAAAAGCAAATAAGAAATCCTTATCACTATACGTAAACGTTTGGATATTATACCTACGAAAAATAATGATAAAAATAATAAACATCTTTTTTTTTTATTTACATTAAAATCATTATTAATTTAGCTTTTGCCGCGGCTCCATCCGCGTAGATATAAATACATTCCTACATATTTTATTCTGACGCCTACACGTACCGTAATACCTATCGAGAATACTGGACCGGAGTAGGCCCCGATCCTATATTCACGATATGATTTCTGTTTCCGCTGTTGATTCCGACCCTGGTCTTAATCTAGATCGCGATTCTAGTCCGATCCTCGGTCCCGATCTTAATTCCGTCTTCGACTAAATTCCAATGAAATTATCTGATTATTAAGAGTTTTCCAATTCTCATTCAGAAACCCTAAATATTTCCGGGTTTAAAAGTACTCTATATGTAGTTCAATAAGCTCCTCTATCTTTCTGACAATTCAATCAAGACTAGTTGAGCCGTTTTGACGATTACTCAGTGCACACAGCAGTCAACATTTTTAAAAATGTTATTAGTTTCTGATAAGATATCAATAATTCCTAAGGACCTTACAAAAATGTAATTATTTTTAAATCACAGATAGGTAGTTCAATTTAATTATATCTACAAACAAAAAAAAACTTATTCCTTGTTAAAAATATCATTTATTTTTTCTGTTTTCATATTCTTAGCCAGCCTCAGCGCCGTGGGCACCCCGATCGGTTGCATTCTGAGCGGCTACCTCATGGACGTCATCGGACGACGCCTCACCCTCATTATAACAGAATTGCCTCTCATCTTGGGTTGGATCCTGATCGCCACCGCTCAGAACGTGAACATGATTTATGTGGGTGAGTCGTTGTACTTTTAACTCGAGTCAAATTTAAGCGCTCTCTTCGTGCCTCCGAGGGCACACCGAGTCGTCATTAACGCCGGACTGACGACAACGAACACTGGTAGCCCCAACCCACACTGAATCAGCGTAAATAGTTGGGAATTCATTAGGGTACTTGGCAAGGTACCCTATGCCTATAATGCAAGCCCAAAACGGCAACTATTCAAAGATTTAATATACATATGTATTAGAGGCTTCCATTGATGACGTAATGCGCTTGGGATAGGGGTGGAGGGTCTAACCGAATCTCGTACAACCTTACCTTGGGGGGGGGGGGTGTCTCGCCAAATATCACGTAATTTTTTAATAAATAGTGCAAAATTGCGAGAAAACTGAGTTAAATTAAGCAAAACATACATTCCCCCTGAAATGAAGGAACGAATGATTTTACTGAAAATCGTAGGACTATGTTGGCTCTAGTAGTCACTCCTGAGACGACACACGAGTCCCCGTGGAGTAAATTAGAATGAATATTCTTTTGAGAATTTGAGTGGTTCCTGTTTAAATATTATATTTTTCGATTTTCTCATTGTGATTCTAGACTAAGTTTCTAGTGGTCTTGGTTGCTTTAATAATGTAAAAGAAGCAAATTATGTTTCTAAAATAAATACAACGCCATCATGCACATATTAATGTACTTACGCTAAAAATACACATTTAAAAAAGTCTCACATCTTACCAGTCCTGGATTTGTCAACAGGCCGTGTAGGCCGCGGCCTAGGGGCGGCAGATTTCAGAAAATTATTATTTTAGAAAGGTACACGGGGCAGCGGAAATAAAGTACCCTACTACACTCATAAAAAATATAAATCCGGCACTGCATCTAACCAAGGGCGGGTCGAACAATCGTCTCACGTAATTAATGAATGCCCCTTTACCGTAATTTCTGTTTTACATATGCCGACTGATATATAAATATGAATATATTACGTGAAAGTTTTTAATGTCGTCAAGATGGAAAAGGATTATTTTTATGCTTGTATTTAACATAGTGACCAATCGCATAAAAATGTGGCTTAGTTAGAAATAATTAATAGCTTCTAATATTACTCCGTCGAAGAAACGTTCTCTCTTAATAAACAATGTTAAAAACCTCTAAATTAATTCAAAACGAACTGTGAAACATTTTTTTAAGATTTGATTACGTGCAATTGTCTAAAAAAATTAGGTATCTTACACGAAATAAGTTACTTGCTTGATAACAAAGACAATTGGACTGTCTGACAATGGAAAATATTTAAACAAATATCTGCACATTAAGCAAATGTTAGCTTATTAGTTTGTGACGACGTTCTGCTAAACAAAGAGGTAATCAACGTTCTTACAAATTACAAATATTTGTCATGTATTCTTTTGTAAACGTAAAACGCATTTGTTGTCCTACTTAAGGGCGCGATGCCCTTATTTTTTGAGTATTAAAATTTTGAACAATAAATAGGTAATGAGTTTCATAAAAATTATTACTAGCGAATTCAATATTGAAAAATTGGGCGTCATTATAAAGACAAAATGATAAAAAAAAACATTTGTCACAATTCTAAGAACGATATCAAATAAAAACAGGAATAAGTAATACGAAAGTCAGGAAAATTCCTAATATGACACACTTTATTATTTTTTAAATGACTGTTTTGATCACTACCAATCAGCATATTATTTTGGAAAAGATTACATACATAAATAAAGACTTTTATATTAAATAATTATAAGTTATTATTACTTTAATCTTTAGACCCGTTCACACTAGCTCAAACATCTAAAATATTAATCCCGCTGTATTAATAATAAAAAAGAAGAACAAATCAGCATCCTGTACAGTAACGACTGCATTGAATATTAGGTCGTGTATGCGTCGGCCTGGGTTCGGGGATGCTGGGGGCGCCGGTGAGGGTGTACACGTGCGAGGTGTCGCAGCCGCACCTGCGGGGGATGCTGGGCGCGCTGGCGTCGGTCGGAGTTTCTTCTGGCGTGCTCATACAGGTGAGAAATTTATTATTTCATATGTAAATATGTCGAATACGGTCTGCTTTGTAGAGCGATTGCGAAAAGTGACGCGACATGTAAAGTTTCCAAATATTATATAACCCCCTTTACAGACGGACGCTTTGATCTACAAGTTTACGCCTTTTCCTACTCGATTCTACACGATCTATTTTATGGTACATCTTACACATAGCGCCGATATAGGAGCATAATATTGATACGGGTTGACTGCTTGTGGTTAGAAATAAACTTCGTAATAAAGTACAATTTTTTTTTACTTTGATTGGCTGACGTTGAAGATATTTACTTCTTTAATGTATATAATATTTGAAAAGGGACCAAAAAAAAATTTAGTACAGACGTTTCTTCACTTTGTAAGTATGGAAAATGCATTAATAAATGCTGGTCTAAATTATGAACAGTCACCATTATTTATTTAAAACTATTCTTTTTTTCATGTATTTGTATACAAATATCATATTTCTGAAATTAAACGTCTACGCCGTCGTGCATTTTCCATTGTCAATAGTCAATCCAAAGTCAGTCTAGATGTGTTCATAAATATTAGCGCCACAATTAAATTCTGAAATTACACAAACGTGAACATCACGACAATAATGCAATAATGATAAGCACATACCATATATATTTTTAGTGCAGTTGTTTTTATTAGTTGCGCATATTTAGTGTCGTGCTAATGATGTCACTGTATATTTATGACAATGAAGATGATTAGGGCTAGTCATGTGATTTTTATATGTTTGGTAAACTGCTAACGATATGAATTTAAAATAACTTATATAAGCGTACGGGATACAACAAAGCATCATTATGTTTAATGCTTTCTGTTGATTTTATATTATTGATTATTTATTTTTATTTTTCCTATTATCGTTGTTATTGACAAAGACGAAATCAATCAAGTGAGTCTTAAATTATGAATTCCAACCATTCGACTAGATACAGATGAGAAAAAGAAAGAAAACAAGAAAATCGTCACTTAAGAACTCTTAATGAATTTGCAGTTGTCTATCCAAAAGCATTCCACAAATTGGACTCGGCGAGAAAAAAATATCCCTCGATTTTATGTATGAAAATCTAGCCCTAAATGGGTTTCGTAATATTTCTCATAAATTGTAGCTCGCTTCAAATACATAATTCACTTGCCTCTACAGTTTCATCAGAATCGGTGAAAAATGAGAACCTGACATATGGATGGACGAATACAACGATACTACTAGACTTATGTGTTTTAGTACGTAACCCTGGAATAAACTATTATATTATACATGCTTTTGAAGAGAACTTACAGTATTTAACGTTTCCGTGATAAAAAGAGGACTTCATTAATATTGAAATTATTGTTTTACGAACTCACCATAAACTGAATAAACACAAAAGTCATGAGCGCTTATTGATGTACATTTTTTGATATTTAATATTAATCCTTCTATTAAAACGCAATGAGTGTCATTCTTAAATACTTAAAAATATATATACAGACGAACACAGAACGTCTTCTTTTTTTGAAATCGGCTAAAACTCGACGTTTCATATAATTTCGATTCGTCGCGAACTCTACGGCCGCTATTAAGTTATGTCAGAGATACATAGATAGTTTTCTTGCACGTGGCCGTTTATTTGACAGCCAGTTAGTGTCGGTCGACGTCACAGTTCTAATTCCGTGCTACCTCCAGCGAGCTACACTCGTTATCGTACATCTGTGATAAGAGTTGTTCGGGTCGTGACTCCGCTATTTTAATATGATTTTCACCTTGGCGCTAACTCTTGAAACGTGATACGCGCTCGAGAAAAATGCAAAGCGTCACACGTAACGTCCTATCTATTTATTTTGTCGTGAACGTGCCTTGGCCTAGGAGCCTGTCGGAGGAAAACGGACGGGCAATGCTACAAGGCCGAAGCTGACGGCGCTAGAGAATGGTACTTTAACCCTATTGGTTCTACGAACTTAAAAGGGTTGGGGGGTGATGGTCGGTATTTGTAACTTTACATTTAGTTATACAATCTTCCATAATATAAAAATATAATTATTTGTTGGGCTTCCATGTCCCAATGAATTAAGAATATGTAATTTAAGTTAAAACTAGACTATATTCCTATATATTGAATAATGTCTTTTCACGAAGTTGCAAGAAAAAATAGAATAACAATAATATTTTCGGACATATGTACACAGCAACATCTGCTCCCAAACTAAGCAAAGAGGCTTGTATTATGGGTACCTGATAGTTGATATAATATATATAATATACATAGAAACACCCAGACTCAAGACAAACATTAATTTCTAATCAAATAAATAATTGTTTGTCTTGTGAGGTAATCAAACCACGTCCCTAGTGCAGCAAGTAGGCTCACTACCACTGCGCCAATCAGGCTGTCATTATAAGAATTTTTTTTCTAAACAATTATTCATTATAAAACAGTTTTAAATGTATTAACTAAGCTAGAATATTAAAAGTGATGTAGTTAAAATTTTGTACATCAATATCAAAAATTAGAATAATATTATATACTTATTTTTATTCTGAGACTAATTTATTCTGCCAAGTATAAAACTAAAATACTGTATGTAAAAAAATATATGTGGAAAAAACATATTTTCCTTTAGACCGTGTTTCGTTCAATAGTGGTACATTTTATTTAAAATCTTATTTAAAAAAACGTATTGACGCTAATAGTCAATCAATCCATGCACATTGAAAGTACGTTTTCCATTTATCAATTTAAAATTATTTCGAAAGGTTACGTTCTCTATCGGGTTATTTTTGTATTGATTCGTTTTTGCATAACGACATTAGGACTCACAAAAATGAAGAATAAGCACTACATACATATAATTTTTCTATCGCAAATAGTCCGAGAGCCGCATTTCAAGTAGTCAGTAAAAGCCTAAAACGTCTTGCTATCCCAATAAGACTTTCTAACGGGAAACGAAACAAAGTACTCGTATAGTATAGGCATGCATGCAGAACCAGTAATTGTATTACTGAATTAGCAGTGGTCGATAATACTGTATTATCATATTGCAAACATTGACCTATAACTTTATTTTTCTCATTGATCAATAGTACTTATTAAGATTGAAGATCCGTCAACATTCCACATCAATAAGTTATCAATTATATGTACGTGAGTAAACTAGCTCTGATACAGCATGATAAACAAGAAGTTATTTCGGTGAATTGCGTCTACGATTTACATTTTTTTTTTGTATTTCCTAACCTGGTATGAGTTTATATATGCAGACTGTAATCACATTATTTATTCGAAAAACCTTAAAAGCTTCCCTCCGATAATCTGTGAAATTATCCGTCACTTAATTTAATAAAAAGGTTACATATATCGCGAATAAAATTATAGTACATCGAAGGTAAACAGCTTGTCGTGTAGGCTGTTTGCTTAACTACCTATTACCTATATGACATTCTCTTATAAGTAACAAGAGTTAGTGCTTAAAGAAATTATAAATGGGTTAAATAATAATCAAAATTTATATAAAAAACGTTTATGAATCAATTGTGGGAGAGCGTTTTATATTTACAATAATTCCGCTTTAGAATTATAGATTTAATAAGAACAAAAAAAACACCTAATATGAAACTTGTAAAGGTTGAAAATAATATTCTATCATATATTGGTGCATTTATCTCATACTGACTCGCAGGCACCGTCTACCTTGATACCCATTATAAGCTCAAAAATTATACAAATGTTCAACTGCCGCACTCAGAGACGTTACTTAAATTTTAATCCTCCTCTAGTGGTTCCTTAGTAATGGTTTAACGGACTCTCACTCCCAGAGTCAGTTAAGTGTCCCTTAAACCACGTTAAGGACCATTAACTTTAAATAGACAATATCAGTCACTTAACTTCGTTAATGATCCGTTAACTTTTTATATTTTACCATCAAAAAGAAACCGAATAATAATGAAAATTGATGTGCATACAATATTGTTATGATAAAAATTAATTTGCGATATGCATAATCCGCTTATGACACATACATGTACGAAAGAATAGAGAGGAAGACTTTTAAAGCTATAAATCTATTAATTCTATTGTCATTTTTAAAGTAATTGCCATACATGAAATTGACACGATATTAAAACAATCTTGTTGTATACAGTGTAGATTTGTTGATAGTCTATTTAATTACATTATACTTGATTTATGTATGAATTACAAACTTAAGCTATATATTAAGTAAAGCGTGAATGAATAAACATACATACAAAGTGTTAAAAAAAAATACATTTTTTTTTTGCTTTCATCATTTCAATTGTACCTATTATTTAACAAATAAATGTGCATCAGCTGTATGCACATACGTCTTTTTTGGTAGTTTTTTTTTAACCAGTTTCATTAGCGGCATCGTGTGTGTCGTACCGTGTCATAGGTTTTCCTTTGTCTCGTTCCATTAGCTATCGCGATGACGTTTCCTGTTTAACAATTGCGACTGATAGCAACGGGTTTTCCGGGGGATTCTCATCCGCTAACAGGCACTAATCAGTAACTGTTTCACACATACTTACCCGTACGTCAGTATCGTTATTTATAGAATGTAATTTTCTTGTCCATTACCAATTAACATTTTAATTTATCTATTTATGCGAAACGTAATATATCTATTTATAATCAACAAGTTCACAGGTGACCAACTGGTGCTTCTCTAGGCGTTATGAATTACGAAAGGAAATAAAAAAAATAATAGCCTCAAACCGTCTACAAAGGATTCTATGTCGAATCTCCAAAGTCCCAATCTCGATACGTTCAGCAGTTTATTTATTTATACTAAACATAATATGTTTGTTGATAGTAAATTAATGAATATATTGCTATTACTTTTACACAACTTTTATTGTTGCATGCATTATTATTGTTAAATTCCTAAGATTACATCAATGAATTTAATGCTTTATTAAATTAATTACATTAAGTTCTATAATTTTCTTATTGTAACATAATAATTTCTTTCATAATTTCTGTATATTCAATAAATATTTTGTTAATGTGATTCGAATTGTATCTAATGCACAATTTACCAAGGACATCGATAGCGTTAGTATCAGATTATCCTGTCGCAAAGCCGCCTCAAAATTTTGTCATTATTTTCTTATCGTGGTTCTTCTTCTTCATATTGTTCCAGCTCTTCATTGAACCTCATCTTTCCATCTCTTTGTCCGTCGTTATTTCTTTCTCGTTCCATCATGTGGGTACCATACTTTGATTTCTTTTGAACTTTTATCTCCCTTATTTCTTGTCATAAAACTTACTTAGTTCTATTTTATTTGGCGTATATGTGACATCAATTGCTTCGATTTTATGTATTATGTTAGATTGGTCTCATTCTATAATGTAATGTTTAGGCTGCTTCTCTCCATTTTGTTCTACACTCTTAATGTTCCTTTATATTTATTAGTGAGGATCCATATTTGGGGTTCGTACGTCATATATGGTTATAAATACAAATTCATAAAAGATTATTCCCTTCTGAATTAGATATTCTCGAGCAATAATTTAATCCTAGTATGTGTATTGATTAACATATTTTATTTTAAGTTTTATTGTGTATTTTGTCATCAATTTAGTTTTATCAGTATTCATAATCAATACTAGAGTTTTGTTTCATCTTTTACGAGAATTAGCATTTCTTGTGAGTCACATTACTTTTTGCTAAGTAAAATCAAGTTCTCTGCGAATATTACGATTCGATTTTACGCCGATAATATTTATTGCAATCGATTTTCAGTCCATTTTCCTAAATATACATCCCAATACCTACTGCGGACAACAAATTTGGCGATAAAAATGCCTCTTTCTTATCTTTGTCTTTATTCTAAATATTCTTAATTTATTTTCTCTGTCTGTATTTTTGCTGTTGAATCCATATTTTTTTTATTATCCTGTTATGTATAAGATACAGGCTATGTGACAGAGGTTCCCATATGCGTATATGTCTTGAAGAGTCAAACGGTTTGTTTTAGTTGACAAAGGCTAATTAATACCTTTCCGCATTCAATGCTTTTCTCTATTAGTTATTTTATGGTGTGGATGTGGCACATTTTCGAAAAATCGCATCGGAATCCTGCTTGCTCTTTAGGTTGATTTTCGACCAAGTTCTTACTAATTTGATTTAATGTGTTTCTTGAGAATACCTTAAATAGATTGGTTTATAATTATTACATCTTAATGTCATCCGTTGTTTGATGAACTTCTTTAAAAAGTCTGTCATTAAATAGGCATGTAATGACTTTTAACATAGTTTCCATCCATTCCTTGAGGATTTCTATTCTTATTTTGTCGTGTCTTTAACTTTTGTTATTTTTCTGAGGATAGTATTGCATATTTTTGGTTCCTAATACTAGACCTATAAGTTCTTCATTGTCTATTGATGGGCATGGAGTACCTGTATAATATGTAACCAGTTAGGTTGCGACATATTAATGTTGTTGGTGTGTTTCTCATTTATTATCGCTGCGTTGTTTTCTTTTGATTACCAATGCTTAATAAATCCTGTTATGTGTAGTTTTCCGTTCTATTTGCCGTTATTGTATCGGTGAAGTGGCATGTCGAGTTTTGTTTTTCCTTTTCTCTTTTTCTTTAGAATAATCCTTTTTTATGACTTTGTTGTTTCAATCGAAGACTTATCTTTCTCCTTGTTTCTTTCTTACTTGAGCTCTTCTTGTAATTATTTTCGTCTTATTAATGTTTTTTTTTCTTTTTTAAAAATATTCTGTAAGTATTCTCTGGTATTGTCTTATTTTTTAATATTGCATTTCTTTCGTATGTTGTGTCTGAAATTAATACTTGTCGCATTGTTTCTCTTGTTGTTTTCCAATTCTCTATAGTTTACTTATGTTATACTTTTCTATTCTTATATTCTGATTTTGAATTAGATATGTGATATTTTTACATGATTGTGGGTATTTACTTCTTTCAGTCCGTCTGCTTTTGTATTGTTTTTCTTGGTTATGTTTTTTAAGGCAGATATTTTCTTTTTTAACATTTTTATTTCTGAATTACAGATTTCATTTTCGTCTTTGCAGATGATACGTAATTAAATAAAGCACAATCATATTTTTATGATTGAGGCTCTTACGTACATGTTGTGAAACGTATATGCTATGTACTAACTTTCAACCACAGCTCCACTCGCGTGGTTAAAGAAGCTGTATGCTTCTATATTCACGCGAATGGAACTGTAGCAAGAGTTAGGTACAACAAGTAAGGGAACATAAATCTGACATCACCGAGTACAAATATTTATCTTATTTGATTAGATGATTTTTACATCACACATCGTTTTTACAATACATACGATTTTTTTCTATCTTTTTACTTCTTTTTTACGTAATCAGTTTTTTTTTGAAGTGAAAATATTTTTAGGTGCATTGGACACTTTTGGAATAAGGAAGAAGTACTGAACTCGTGTAGTCATCACGTTCATATTATCCAAAAAAAAAACATTTTATGAGATCTCCGAAACTATCGGTTGGATTGACTTTAATTTGGCATAGTTACTCTTTTCGGGACGTAGATCCTCACAGAGAGGGGTTTTACGCAAATCCTATCCAAAAAATTAACGTTTTATGAGATCTCCGAAACTATAGGTCAGATTGGCTTGAAATTGAGCATAGTCATTGTACTTTTTTCGCGATGTAGACGCTCACAGAGACGGGTTTTACGCAAATCCTATCAAAAAATTTTGCCACGTTTTGTCTATACGGGCGTAGACGCAGGCAAAAGCAAATATACATTTATGAACGCGCGTGTTTATATATACACCACTGTTCACTGTCTGATTTATATATAGATACATTTTAGATAGTTATATTAATAGAACAAAAAATTCGCTTTTCAGATGATAAACACTACCACTAATAGACTTTTTTAAGAAATGTTTTAAATGGACTATGTTCAATGATAGACACCTCAGCACTACAACTACAATTCATTTGAAACAAAATTGTCCGTTGGACTATGTTCAATGATGGACACCTCAGCACTACAACTACAATTCATTTGAAACAAAATTGTCCGTTTCTTATTCCAGTTACCATAAGCCTATATCATCAGTTTTTGAATACGATGATAATAATGATAATTATAAGTGAATCGTTGAAATTATGTATGGTAATTGATAAAAGTAATATTGAAAATCCAGTTGCTTCAATCTGATAAAATTGATATATATTTATAAATTTGTTTGTATTATATAGATAATAATAATATATTTTTATGTAAAACAGCGCAATAAATGAATATTTTATTACTATATAATTTCTAATAAAAATACTTTCTAAATAAATGTTTCTTAACAACCCAAGAATAGTGTTTATAAGTTTGCAATGCTAAGAAGTTTTAACTTCTTACGTGCAGTCCTACGACTGACAGTTTGTTTTATTAAGTTATCTTATATTACATTCTATTCCTTGCAATAATTTATGCGTGATGCGTGAACAAAGAAATATACAGTACACCGTACAACGCACGAATCTATGTCGCTGTGAAATTATTCACAAAAAGCATCGCATTGGCATAAAATAGAACATGGGAAAGATAAGGAGGGATTGGGCGAGGGCGTTTTGCCTGCGCATTGTATCATTCACAGGCATTTCAGAGCGGCCAAGATTCATGCGTTGTACTGTACAAACAGAAATTTTAAAAATTTTTGTTTTGGTTTCTATTGCCTTTGAAGATTTCCCATATTAGTTTTTCATAAATGTTTTCCAAGTACAAATATTGGCCAGTTTTATCGTATGTATAGATGTTTATTAATTAAGTCTCTCCTTGCGGCTTTGTATCGTCATTTTACATCAACCATATCAATATTGCTGTCAATGCTAATCATATCATATCAGTCTTTGAATCTCGATTGCGATCGCTATTTAATTCTTGGTTCCTTTCTCGGACGCGCTCACGGTTCTGTTTTGGTCCCGTTGTAGATTCTATTCCTGATTCCGATTTCAATCCGATTTTAGTACCATTCTCGATCTCGAGGACCACGATTGTCACACGACCATTCATTTTTTCAATTTCATCTGCTCTCTAAGGGCAAGCGCCTTAAAATGCCGTCATTTTCGTCTAACTCGAATGTAAAATTGTATTTTGATATAATGACTCGAATTTCATTTGTTTTCTAAAAGGACTGAATGTGCTCAAAGGCCCACGGCTCTATATGCTCAAGGACCCCTGCAGAGCTCAAGGCGACTGTGTTTTTGACAGTTCCTTTATATTAAAACTCGAAAACTTGGCAATAGTTTATCTCAATCACAATTTGTTCACACTAATATCATCATTTAATTGTCCACAGTATGTGATAGGAAGTGCAACGTCATGGCAGGTCTTGGCTGGCATCAGCACAATGGTACCGATACTGGCCCTAATCGGCATGCTTTTTCTGCCAGAGAGTCCTAACTACCTGCTTACTCAGGACAAAGAGGACAGAGCCCATTATTCGCTGGCGAGGTTAAGGGGTTCTACCTACAACATAGATGAAGAACTTCAAAAGATGATAGCATTTAAGGAGAAAAATCATGTTGAACCGTGAGTGTTGAATCTTTTTATTTTCGAATTGTTGATTCATCCGAAAAATTGCAGGCTCATTTTACTCTGAATCTCTTTTGTCTTTCAGTAACTTCGGTCATCCACTTTTAATTTACACGTTTCAAAAATTATGCCATATATACTGTTTTTAATTTAATGTAAAAGTCATACACTTTTATAGGGACCTTTAAAATACCGACTTGGTCAATACCTTATAACCTACAATATGTTTCCTGCGAGACACTGCCTAACTTTATTTCTCCTTTTCACACCCTATCATTTCCCATACGAGTCACCAGTCAGTCTCTCTATTCGTCATATGTCTACATAAATACTGATTCAAAACACAACTTTATTCTCATAAACGATTATGATTGTAAAATGACAGTCAATAATTTTAGGGATGTAATCACCATTATACTTCTTTTTTTTTTCAGATTAAAAAAACCAAGTGAAATCATCAAAGCGCTGATGGCACCTTCAACGTTGAAACCCTTCGCAATTTTAGCAATATATTTCTTCTTGTACCAGTGGTGTGGTGTGAATACGATAACCTTTTATGCTGTGGAAGTGTTTGAGGTAAGTTAATTAAAAGTCGTAAATTTGTATTGCTTCCGTTACCATCGAAGTTCATAAATTGTATTGGTTATTATTTTGTCACTTTTCTTCTAAAATATTTTTATTACGTACTTGGTAGCCATGACATGTTAACGTGCACACGCTTTAGGGATCATGAGGTCCCCACCTTTTCTTACGCACACTGTGTTTAAGTCCGTTTTTAGGTGCAACCAAAACAAACAGTCAAACCAGCCCATAAAACTCATCACACCAATAGCCAACACTTTTCTACACAGTATGAATACTGTGTAGATTGTAGAGAAAAATGTCTTGGCTAATAAATATAATAACCGCCTTTTTCATACCAATAATTCCAAATAAACCATAATCATTGTATTAGTGGTTTCTTAGAAATATAGTATTGAAAGTACATTTGGAGATAGCATTAGTATAATAACTCTAATGCAATCCTTTTTACTTGTTCGTTGACAGACGTTTGAGTCGGAGGCCCACTCGCTAATGTTTATACGTGCCACGTTTAAAAAAAAGTGTGTGTGTATTAGTGTACACATGTAAGAAGTGAAACTTCCCTATGACATCATTTTTCGAAAAACTGATTTAAATTGTTATTGTTTCTTTATTTTATTATTACAATTAATTGATGTTTACTAGATTAACAGCCGTATTAATTAATAATTGCTAGTTTTAATAAAATTATTTACACTCACTGATATTTACAATCAAAAACTAAGGTTAACCTGAAATAACCTTAAAAAAAATAAATACCGTAATCACACCCATGTGTTGAATGTATTAGAAAAAAGGTTTAATTACTTACTTCTGTTAGAAATCCACTGGAATTAGAATAAATATCTTTTATTCTTTTTGCCAATAACTTTATAAAATTTTTTTCGCTAATCACTTAATGAAATATTATTTTTCACGTCACTACTGAGTTTCAGAAATAGAAATATTCAAAGTTTCATGTAGGAGACTTGGTAATGGTATATGTACCTAGAAGGGTGATAGGTAAAACTTTTCAATTAATGCGATGTTATAAAGGGCTATATAGAATTGTAGGAAAATTATCGAACGCTACATATAAAATCGAGTCACTCAATGAAAGAATGTGAGATATAGTTCATGTATGTCGGTTGAAAAGGTTTCAACTTAGATAATAGGAAAATGTAATATATACAAACTGTAAATAGATCTAGGGTGTTGACAGAAAGTATATGTGACAGGTGGCCTTAGTAACAATTATGTTTATGCCACGATGACATTAATAACATTGAATAAATATGGGGCGTAACGGAATATAGCACGTAATGGAAAAATGTTACCCAGAAATAAAGATGGCTCGTAACAGATAAAGATGGCGCGTAACAGAAAAACGTTACATTGCTATAAAATTTCTCCCATACGCCGATAAAGAAGTTTCACTTCAATAACCCGAGGAGGACAATTTACAAGACTTAAATCATTTCATCAAATTATAGTATTAGGAGACTTATTTTACCAAAGAAGCAAATGTGTCGCATACCCAGTGACTATTTACTAAAATTGTCATCTTTTTAAATTTACTAAATTTATCATGATTGAGCATCGATGATTTAAATCATAAAATAACATAAAATCAATTAAATCGACCTTGCTTAAAGAGTACGTGAAAGCAAGTTTCTATAGAATGCTAGTATCCGTGTATGAACAGTTAAGCGCTGGTACGAGCAACTCAGAAAACTCGATCGCGGAATGGTTAGTCGTAAAACAATACCCCGGCACGTGGAAATAAAGAATAAAATGTAAACCATAAACTACAAGATTATCAATGGATGATATCAATGCCGCTTTATCCATCACTGTTCTAGTGCTGCATTTAAATATATGTATCCATAGAATGTCTGATTATGATCAGCAAAAAATATCGCGGCGATACTAGCGCTCTATAATAGCTTTCTTCATACAATAAGCGATCGCTTCGTTGTGGTTTGTGTAGTACTATGAACTGTACTAAAAATTTTTTTTTTTCATGCACCACCTCTAAAGATAAACTGGGTTTATATGTATATCTAAGGATTTACAAATGCATAATGCATATCCTGTTGCAGAGTAAATTTAACAATTCTGTTCAATTCTTCTCGTATGAAAATCGAAATCACTGCAAGGAACGCTACGTTATTAGTGATCTGTCTATTAAACGGCAAATATATTAAACTTCAATAACGTTGTACGTAAAATATTAATACTTTGATAATAATTATTAATATTATCGTTTCAGAAATCTGGTGCAACACTAGATAAATACACGGCCACGATCACTTTGGGCGTGGTACGCGTGATATTCACCGTCGTAGGATGTGTACTCGGAAGGCGCTGCGGGCGGCGGCCGCTGACTTTTGTCTCTGGTTTGTGGTTTGCTGGTTATAACTTCATCATATAAATATAATTCCACATGCAAATTGTACACTAAATAGCTATATAATTAATTTTGTTGCGACATTTGCAGAACGTTTATACAATATTTAATTGTATATATTTTTTAATTTATATTAAACCTTAAACCGAGCGAACCGTTTCCACATTCTTCTAAAATGTTCCAAAGTCAGGAAGTGTGTCTATTCGCGTATAACGTTCTCTTTCCGTGCGTGGTACTCAAATGCAACGAGCGTGTGTCTTTCTCCTTTCCACCTTTTACCATAAACGCTAGGTTCCGCTTTTTGGCAATATATGACGTTCTTAATCCGATGTTAAATACTAATAATCAACTTGATTTTCCAATGTTACAATAATTAACATAACAACGCTCACACATGTTCTTATTGCCGAAAACACTACGGGTACTAATCGACATACGAGGATTCTCGATTCGCACTGATTATGATGCATATTCGTGGTTTTGTTTTTTTTATTATGATATTAATATTTACGTTTTATGGTATTTCAAAGAACAAAGAGCACGCGAGCCACCGCCCACGAACACTAACAATCCCAGAGGAGTTCCTAGTAGAAAGACTTGTAGGAAGCGTTTCTGCTAGGCCTTTAGAAAAGAATAAGATATGTGATTGAGGGAAAAGTGGGTAACGAAATTTTAGGAAGGAATAAAATATCTAACGCTCATAATTCGTAGAAGAATATATTCATCAGACGCATGTGCTCGGTCACGCTGCAAGGAACGAACAGTCTGTACGTCTATACAGAATACTTCGAAATAAAAAGTTCAGGATAAAATAAATGTCACAAACCAGCTGAAAAATCTTTTATTGCATTGATCAATATTGAGTGGGGATGACCGATTCGTTAAGAACCTGATGGTTGCTTTTGGATGAACCTGAAATCGATAAGTTCAAATCGTAATTACGGACTAATTGATTATTGTAATTTTCTAGTTAAATCCAATTAAATCACACGCTCCAAGTCCGAGTATTATGATGTAATCAAGGACAACAGGAGTTGTTAGCAACTCCAAATCCATGTTGGAAGAGCATAGATTTTACAAGTCCTGCAAACACAAGAAAAAGTTTATGGTAGGGCATGCCTCAGGAATCACCACTTAGATCTCACAGTGGGATCCCCAAAAACCTGACTTAATATTTACTCATTATAATGACATTCTATAGCTATATATTTCCAACATCCGTTATATAATTGAGCGTAGATGTTATCATATGATTGTTAATCGATAATGAAACGACAGATTATGAATGTAATGATAAATCGATGTTCTATAATAATGATGAATGGCCGACAGTTGCAACAAAATTCAGATAAATATAAAACAAGAGAAAGGATGGCGATTGTCACGTACATTTTTATGTACGTTATTTTTAACATAAATTTTTTTTTCTTTTGCAGCAATCGGCTGCGGCACTACAATGCTAGCGTTCGGCACTTACATGTACTACTCCCAGTACTGGAAGTCCGCGGGTATCGAGCCGGTGGCCACTTGGGTACCGGTGGCTTGCGTTTTAATATTCATGATGGCGTGTACTATCGGCTACCTCATCATACCCTGGGTCATGATTGGAGAAGTGTATCCTACGCAGGTAATTTAAGAAAAATCATTTGATAATACACACAATTGCCACCTTATCGCTACAGGGTCTATCAGTGTGTAACACTGAGATATAAAAACGCTGATTGAAATAGTAATCCTATACAGATACCTCTCTAGGGCGTCGAACTAGGCCCGCAGATCCGAGCACTAAACCTGAATCTAAAACTGTATTACATAAGGGGCTGAAAGTAGCTTAATATTCATGAAATATACATACAATTGGTTCACATTAGTGGGGTGGGTATTTTCTAAATTAGAAGTTGTTTTGCATCGTTGATTTGAAATACACATTATAGCGAGCTACGTTTATAAGTAAAATAATAAAGTAATAGATTGATCACTTCTTAAATAAATAACAGAATAGAACAGAACTGTGTTTGTTTGTCTCGAAATGCATAGACTTATTATAGTTGTTTAGATTATTTATAAATTTGGGATTGGTTGTGATATTTCAGAGAATAATAAACATTTATTTGTTTGTTAAAAAGATATATTTTTCACATTTCCTTTTTTGTTTTGATTTATTTTGTTATCGGCTGGTACAATGTTTATTAAAATATACTTTAATGTTTAAAATTAACAACTATCCTTCAACTGGTTTTATTATTCATAAACGAATTGTTATCGGTAAAAATTTAAAATGGTTAAAATTTTAAATTACATACATAGATTATTTAAAACGAAATTCACATGCATTGTACTATATACAACCAAAATCAGATTATACAGAAACAACTAATATATTCCTTCTACACCAGAATTTATAACAAATCTATAAAATGACATTATAATAAAAATTTGTTCCAGGTCCGAGGCATAATAGGAGGGATGACAACGTGCGTAGCGCACCTGTCCGTTTTCTCGGTAGTTAAATTGTATCCATTCGCCAAAACCTTGCTCGGCGTGTACGGCGTGTTCTGGATGTACGGAACCATATCTATTTTAGGTGAGATGGTACTTTTAGTCCAATTTTTATTTAGCCAACAATTTATTTATTTAGCATTGAGCTCCTATCTAGTAATTATTCTTTACAACTACGCCTTTTTTCCTGTTGAACCTAATCATTTTGGTGTTTAATAAGTCCAATTGCGCTTTTTTATGTCTCACTAGTATAAACTTTTCAGTTTCAGACAATTTCAATAAAATCTTAGTTTTCTTTAGAACATCTACGATTTTTTTTCTGTTTTCTTTTCAATTTCAAGATACTTCATTCCATTATGTCTTGACAAGCAATGATAGGATTTTGTTTTTTTATTTTTATTCAGTTTATATTTGGCTTTCATAAGTTAAACGTAAGAAAATTGAGGAATCCATTACTATCTTTTTCATTTTTAATTTGAATGACCCTTTTTTACGCTTAGCAATTCTTCCATGCTTTGTTTATTGTCTTGCCTGTTTTATTTTCGTTACATTTACATCAAAAAGATATTAGTTCATCTTGATATATTTAGTCATCCACGTGTTTTGTCATCTTTCATGCTATACTGTTCATTTTCTTGTGACTGTTTTTCATAATTTTAGCTCCAGAGGTATTCATATGCAAAGTGACTTTCTAAGTCTAAATCCTGTTGCATTTTCGGGAACCTTAAATCTCGTAGTTTTTTTATTATGGTATTCGTAGGCTTTTACTTTTCAAATCAATGTTTTTACAGATATGCTGAAAAATAGCTAGGAACAGTTTGATAGAGATGGGGTCCTTCTTTTTTACTTCCCTTTTGGTCTTGAACTCTTCTCCCCATTCCTCTATTTTTACTTTACTTGCTGATTTGGAGTATTTTTTTTTATGTTATTTATGTATTTGCCACTCACATTATTACTTTTTAAAGCATTCCATATAGATGAATATATAAGTTACGCTGTCGAACGCTTTAGAATAATCAAGACATGCTATATAGTAACCAAAATGTGCAAAATTCGTTTTAAAAATGTTTGTGTTTCATTTACAGCTACCGTATTCTTCTATTTCTTCCTTCCTGAAACGAAGGGGCGTACCCTACAGGAAATAGAAGACTACTTCTGTGGTAGAAGTAAATATCTGAAAAAAGCCAGTATACCTCAGGATAATCTACAAGAAACGCATCCAGAAATCGGATGGAAGAATAATCCCTAGCATATAAAACAGTTTATGACTTAAAACAATAAATGAAATCAAATACAATTAAATTTTCAAACGTTTCTCAATCTTGATTCATTCTGGAATCTACAATAGTTGAAACTGATTCTTGTGAAAAAAAAATTTCCATTTTTCATCATTACAAATAAAAAAAAAATATTTTTTTATACTAATATTATGTTATCACTGTGCGAACAAACTGTCAATTGTGTATATAATGTAGACTTTATTGCTTTCCTTTCGCATCGTCAATTCGTTTAATAATAAGACATTTAATAAAACTATACCGCGATGTAACAATGGACTAACATTTTCAATTTAGTTTGTTAAAACTCAAAATGTTATTTTTAAATATTTCCGTATGGGTGACAACTATTTACCTATTATTCATTCCTATATTTTATAGTTCCACGATCTGTATTTTCTCTGAGAATTACCGTAATTTCTGAATTCCTTTTCTTACGTCAGCGACTTTCTTCTCGTCCCATTCCTCACAAATGTTAGGAAGATTTTTAAATTGAAAGATACATTGATAGCATCTGAAAAATAACTCACTTCGTCAGTCTAAAATTTAAGCTTTTATAAACTCTCCAGATCTGCGATTCCATAAGACAAATAATTCCACTACTGCACACCTCTTATCGTGCAGCGTTTGAGCCAGTGCATTATCTCTCAACTTGCCAAAAAACAAGTGTTGTCTTGAACTTTGGTTGTCTCTCATCGCGCTTATATTTTAATACGAGTACACTGAGATATAAAAAAAAACTATCCTATTTAACATGATTATAATAACAAATTAACATTTATTGTGTATAACATAAAGACAAAACTCATTAAAAAAAATCTATGGACGTCCGAAATACTCCACATGTCGAGATTATATTTTTTTATTCACTTTAGACTTGCTTCCCCTCATTTCGTGTTGAAAATTGTTATTTGATTGAATGTCGTTTAATTGATATAGAAAACTAATCGACTCGTATTGTATATATCTATATGTGTGAATAAATAAAGTTTAGTTTTAGGCCGCGGATGGGCGCTATTAGTCAGCTTATTTATAATTACAGCTTACTGCGCACGCGTCGTATTCCTCTCATACAAATGGTAAATGCCGCGAAATTTAAACCTAAAATTAAAACAAAATTTGTTTTTTAACAATGTTTTTTTTTGAATGGGCGTTATGAGACGTGTACTTTTGGATTATACAAACTTTTTCTTACATGCCATAAAACTACATGAAATGCCATGTGTCAAAGCAAGTTTCAATGAGGATCTATCGTGATAGTTACTACATATACAAAATTAACCTATCAAAAATAGCTTGCTTCAACTTTCATACTTACATTCCGAATTTATAAATTTCTTTTACTGATTTGAGCTATAGTAAAATCAAGCCAATCGTTTTACATTGTATCAATCTTTACAACTTATAATTAGTCCATTGACTGTATCTTTGTTTATTAATGGACTGGCTAATAATAAATCGGATATTAAGAAATTTCAATTATTCTCCATGTTTGTAACATTAAATGACATACATAAAATAGAATAATAAAGAAATCAATAATATTGCGAGTGGATGGATTTCATGATGTGATATATTTAATAGCGATTGTGTTATGATAAAATAAAAATATATTTTGTCATATTTTTGTAAATTAAAATTGTCAATATTTTCGAGATATTTATAAATGATCAGATTAATGGAAGAATTATTGTAGTTAGTTGTAAGATGTTAAAAAATAAGCGATGTATATAAAAAAAAGAAGTAGTAACTGTTCCAATGTGATATTTACTGAATAAACTTAGATCATAATTTAATTTTTAACAGATTCGTGGCTTTCAAAGCAAACAAGTATAGTTAAGTGTACGTTTTTGTTTTTAACATCATTGTAGTATTGGACCAATATACAGAAATCAAATTTCGGATAGCAGGTAACTTGTGTATAAATAGAAAAAAAAAATTCTATTACATATAAATGTAAACGAAAAATTTAATGGTGTGCAGAAGAAAACACTGTGATTACAAGACAAGTCAAAATGAATAAACGTTTCGTTTCATATTTTCGTTTAATTTGTAATGCTATATGTATAGTCTTCAATCTTGAATTAATTAGTTCTCTAACAATCTTATTCCCCGTGACTACAATAAGAATAATTGCCCTAAGTATTTAGTGTTAAAATGAGAATATTTTTTGTGCATTAATAAAGTATTTGATTACGCAAAAAATAGAAAAAAGTTACGAAAGAAAAGGGCCAAATTATAATATCCGACTATATAAATTGAATAAAAAACTGAGAATACTACGTATTTATTTTTAATAAAAAATAAGTATTTTTATTATCAAACAATACTGATGAAGATTTTTGTTTTTATTGAAAAACTTTCTTCGTTCCCAAAATTACACGAAGTAGATGTTTTGGAAGTAAGGCAAGCAGTAGCTAAAATGAAAAATCGAAAAACCACAAAACCAGACGAGATACCAGCTGATTTATGGAAAAGCTTAGGTTCAGTAGCTATAGCCTCGTTAACTGAGCTATTTAATATTATCGTAGCTACCAAACAAATTTCTGACTCTTGGCGGCAAAGCTATCTACTACCTTTTTACAAAAGTAAGGGTGATGTGGAGCAGTGCTAAAATAATAGAGACATACAAATTATCTTATATACGCTTAAAATACGGGAAAGAATCAGTAATAAACGAATGTAAAATATAACCAATTTGGCTTCACAGCATCCAGATTACCCACTGACTCCACACATACCATCAGAATCCTAATGGAAAAATACAGAAACAACAACAAAGACCTACATCTAGTCTTCATTGTTCTTGAACAATCTTTCGACAGAATACCACGCAAGTTAGTATGGCAGGCTCTTCGTACCCAAAATGTACCAGAATATTATATCGAGCTTATAAAATAATGCTAGCAATTTATATTGAGTCGACAACAATTCCAACAGTAGACAAGTTCAAAAATTTAGGCTCTATACTCACAACAGATGCCAATATCGACGCTAACGTGACTCATAGGATGAGTGATCCATAGCTAAAATGGCGATTACTTTCAGGAGTACATTCATTCTTATAAAAACGCGTAAAGTTTATAAAATGGCAGTTTGTCGGTCGTTATTAAATTAATCAGAATATTAGACAGCAAATAAAAAGTCATGCCAACGAAATGAAAATGCTCAAATGGGCGGGAGTATAGGTGTAACTCGTCTTGACAAGGTACGTAATGAACCCACACGAAACAGCTTTAAGTTCGCACTAATCGTAAATAAAATGGCAAAAAATCGCCTGAAATTATATGGATAGGTAAAAAAACGTGACGAGGACTATGTGGTTTAGATTTCTCCGAACTTACCAGAACAAAAAGAGAGGCAGAAGCCGCCAATCGATGACCTGGTGGTCAAATAAAAAATGTGGAAAACAGTTGACCCTAAAGGCCAACTCTGCAACTTCCCGCTAATTTTATCCGTTTCGTAGTTATTTCAAAAAAACGGTTTGTTTCGATTTCTTTCGACAACGATTTCTCGCAAAGGAATCAACCGATTTTGACCCGATTTGCGGCAATCGACGTGTTTTTAATAGTTTAAGAGCTGATTAGATTTTGAAATTGATCGGTCAAGCCATTTTAAAGTTATTTTGAAAAAACCACTTTAAAAAAAATTGTCTTAGTTTTTTGAAAATTTCTCAAAATCTACCGGTCCAAATCGACCCAAACTTTCAGGAAATTTAAGTTTGATGAAACTCTTTGGAACGCCGTTTAGTGGGCTCGATTTGGTCAAGCCGTTTAAAAGTTATAAGAGGTTTACATACATCCACACATACACACACACATATCCACACAGACATACGGACATCATCTCAAGGATGATCAGAGAAGCTTCCTACGCCCTCAGAACGTCGAGATCTGATGAGAACTCGATTTTTGCAAAATGGGGTGAAACCAATAACTTCCAGAAAATTTTTGAAAATTTTCAATTTCCTTAGCGGAAAGTTAAAAAAGAAACTTTAAGTAGGCCCAATTCACAGAACTGACAACCCAGAATAAAACAATATGGCGTAGGAAAGTATCCCTGTATCCCAATATCCTGATCCCGTTATTTGGGGTCGGGTCCGTCTACCCCAAATAATGGTATCAGGGACGGAAGAGGATATTTAATAAACAATAAATCTTTTTTTTGTAGACAAATACATTATTCATTTACATTTTTCTAATAAAATTTCCATATTACCTAATACCTATTTTTACATTTATTTCGCTTTTTTTTTTTAATCGCATTTTCTCGAAGTGAACCGCCTACCTGTGGCCACATTTTCCTTAGTGATCGCGATTAAGGGCCGACCTTCAAGTATCTCATCGTGAAAAAGAACACGACCACAATTAAATTCAGCCCTGATAAGACCAAGAACTTCTCTCCAAATGCGTTTTAAAGACGAGCAGGGCGGTCTTGAGACGAAAGTAAAATTTAAATATTTTAATTTAAAGATCCTTGATATGCAATATGGTAAAGAGTAAACAAGATTCAATACGAAGGCTTGTGTGCTTCCACCGTCATGTAAATAGCAGAGTCTATTCGTTCGCCTTATGTTCAGCACACGCGCGTGCGCATATTACGTGTCAAGTGTATAAATTGATAGACCATGAAATTGTGTAGAGTACTTAAAATTTATTAGTCGCTATAAACAATTATATATATCGCTTCTGATTGGAGAGATATTTGTTTGTTGCCTAACTATGGCTGATGAGTGAGTATGCAAATTTTGTTTATTTTTCATCTTATTAAAATAAACATGAAATTAATGAATAGAGTTACAATAGTTTCTTTTTCTGTAAACAAACGAAGTTCAGTTCAGAGTGAAATGTCGTTTTATTTTCCAATGAATCTTTACAAGTTAATATTCTTGCTAAACGTACTAAATGCTTAATAGATTAGCTATGTGTAACATATTTAAGCTAGAAATTATGAATCGATTTCTTTAAACGTGTGTTTAACAAATGATAGAAGTCAATTTATAGAATATATAAATTCATGTTCGTCATTGGGTAGATAATTTTTAACAAGCACTAGAAAAAACATTTTAACAATAAATTACTAGCTTACGATTATATTGCTATACGTGGGTGTGTGCTTTTGTGAGTAAACGATGAAAAAAACCTTTTAATATAGAACATAATAAGCGAAACAGAATATAGCTACTAATATGCCTGTGCAGTGGACAATTGTTTTTCAATTTTTGAAGTTACTAATTTCTATGCCCGCGACGTTATGCTATCTTCTTTGAGTAAAGTTTTAGGGACCACTAAAATCATAATATAATATTGTTGAAAAAAAAACCTATACAAAGCGTCTAGCATGCAGCGCACATTGTTCTGTCAATTATTCATTTGGTTATAAAACGCTCAGTTAACTTTTGAACAAAACCTCCCTTAGGACATTTCCATTCCGAAATACGCTGTGAGTAGCTGCAATGCAGCAGATTGTTGACTACATCTAATGGCGGGAACTTTCATTTAAATAATTCATTACTTTTATGAATAATTAAAGAAAAATAATGTTTTAATAATATTTTTGATGGATTTTTCTTGCAAAAAAAAAAATCCGAAATTATTTTACAAAAATAAAAGTATATATTTTTGGAAATAAAAAATTCTATATAATTACCAAAAATGATAATTACATAGAATTGGGGCTTCACCCATTAACTTTGAAAGTTCCAAAAATTAAAAAGTTTATTACTTTATGATTACTTTTGACAGCTCATAAGATAGTGATTACTCTTGTTCGATATTGTTCGAATTTTGTTCATGCTGTGCTTAACAAACAAAATAAATCAAATACAAAATAGTCAATTTCAATCTCAATTTTCCAATTTTTTTAAAAAGTAATTTTAATTTTTTCATTTTATATTTTCAAACTTCTCTTTTATTCCTCAAAAAAGAATATATTAAATAAAAAAATTAAAAGTCCCGATTCTACGTAATCACTAAAAATTCTAATTGCAATCACAAAAAAATTTAGATGTATTTGTAATATATATGTAAGTTTAGTTTTTTAAATAATTTATCTCAAACGTATCACGGACATGCTAATGTCAACAGAATAACATGAAAACTTTTTTATGTATGTATAATTTGTGTTTTTAAATTTGATTCAATTATAACATTGTTTTTTTGTTTAAATGAAAAAGGCTTAAATTTTACAATCCAAACCTTAATAAGCATATTTTATATTTACTAGGGTTAAGCAGCCTATCACATAATTTGATTAATAAATAACCCATATAAAACTGTATTTAAGTGTACATAAGACCATATAAAACTGTTGTACACAGCGCAATAGATATGAAAGCCATACAAATATTAAGGATTTTACTTTACAAATTATGATATATTATATTTTTGTATTATAATTCATTTAAACATCCCAAAAACAACGCTGTTATTTCATAGTTTTAAATTTTCATTTGTGTCAGTGAGGAAGTCCTAACTGACTATACCTATTGGATATTCTTTTTCTTACATTTTTCTATATAATTTTTCTGACTCATGCTAGACAAAAGTTATTCGTCAAACGTACTTCATAAACTTGCTAGACGTGAAACCCAGTTACTACATTCATAACTTTCAAATGAGCACACTCCCTTTGCCTTTATAAGAATACACATTTACTGCGTTGAGCCTATTCTAAATATGTTCTATTAGTTGCTGGTCGCGGCATCAATTGCGTGGACTATAGCTTCTCATATTTATAACAATTATGGCGTAGATCTCTTACACACAAAAAAAATTATCAAAGTCGTATTCTGCCTGATAAAATAATAAAAAATCACGTCTTTAAAATGGAAACTTTCAACAAAACTAAAAATACCTACATTGCTCACTCCTTAAACATTTGCCTGCAGTTTCGCCTGCTTGGAGAAATTCGTTTTGTGCCTATTCGTTAGGTAACAGATCTGAATAAATTGTATCTTAGATCAAATTCTAGGTTATGACTAAATCATCGCAAAAACTTTCATCGAAATCGGTTTTTAATAGTTTCTAAGTACATGTTGGTGTAAAAAAATAGACGAATATTTATTATTTTGAATTCAGTGTTTACACAATCAGTTGTCGTGTGACCTTATATAAGCCATATAACTGGAATGCTAATGGAATTTCAAGACACGTATGTAAAATTGAATACGATTTATTAAGTGAACCACACTTACATATAGTGCCATGAAAGAAGGGCCCCGTACGTCACATGATTAAGGCTATTTGTTGGCCAATCGTTTACTGCGCTAATATGACCACGCAGTAATCATGGCTTATTTTTAAGCTACTTCAAACAGAGAATTTTTCAATAACATGGTTGTTCAAACAAATTTAAATTTTAACAAGTAAGAGATGAGCCCCGACACAACACTTACCAGGGATCCCGTTATGCGAATGCAAACGGCACGTAGGGTGGTAAAAATTATTGATGATAAAATCGTATACCTATATAGTCATATTTATGAGTACGTACTATGATTACGTGGTTACAAAGGTACATTGTGTAAATTACACTTGTGCAAATGCTTTCATATGATGATTCACCGGATCTCGATAAAAATGTTCAAATTTGAATTTTGCACTTGAACAGATAAACGTAACAGAAAAAGATTACGTAATGACTTTCGTTAATACTATAAAAAATAGAAAGTGCAAATTTTTGTTAATGCTGTAATAACATTGCTTTAACTTGACGTAACTTTGAAATCGGTAAAGAGATGAGCATCATAAATATGGAATAAATTTAATACGTTATAACATTTTTAACATAACATTTAACATAAAGTTATTTTTTATGTAGTTAAAATAAATTTAATAACGTTTTATTGATGACATTTTTGAATAGATATATCTAAAAAAAACTAGGTATTGCCCGCGTCGCTGCCTGTATGGATAAATAATCTTGATTGAGTTTTGGATTTTTAATAGAACCACATTCCAAACCCTCATCCCAATCCTTTTGGTAATCTCGACCTTATACTTATTTCCAATTTTAATCTCTCTCGCTCTCCTTTTGATATCACTATCAATTTCTCTTTCCTTCTCTTACCACGAATTTTCCCATCGTCCCTTGCCTTCTCCTTCTCTTGCCTTATTTACTCTCATCTCCTCACGCTATCTCCAAGAAAAACGAAATAATTCCATTTTTTTTATTTGTATAATATGGGTATAACTTATATTTCATGCTCAGCAAGTCTTACTCTTGCTCTTCAACAATTTGTTCCACAAAGACTTCAATTTGATCAAAACAATTAAGACAAGATCGCATTATAAGCAGACGTATAAATAAATAGGCAATAGATAATAGATAGACAACGGTGTGTTTCATCTATATATAAAATTTTGATGGTTTAATCCATCGTCTAATTATGTGAAGATGTACATAAAAACAGACACACAAACAATAACCTGTCTATTACACAACTAGTTCATTTAGTATATTAAATTTCATCAACATTTTGTGTTAATTTTAATGTTTATATATACGATATTATCATTTTATAAATAGGTACCTATGATCTTTACTATATATATAGGACACACCATGCACGGTGACTAGTGCATTCAATATTTCTGCCCAAAAAGAAATTTGGTGTGCGCATGCGCTTCGTCACAATTTTTCTTCCGATATGATATCCTAAAATAACCAAATATATATTAAACTAGCTGGCCCGGTAGACGTTGTTCTGCTCTTCCTTGTGGGTGGCTTGCCCATACACTTAATGTCCGCAGCTCCATCAGCATAGACATAAAATGAGTTTTTTCATGTTTTGTATCGTTCATTGTCAATCTTAAGCCTGGTCTCGCTTTTCATTCCGATCCCAGTCGCACTTTTGATTTTGGTTCCGATTCCACACACGTTTTCAACCCCAGCCCCGTTCTCAATTACAGTCCTGCTTTCGATTGTGATCTTGGTCCCGTTCTCGATTCTGTTCCCCGTCCCTGTCCTATTCTAATTCCGCTATCAATCACAGTTCTAAGTTGGACGAAGCCGAGAGTAAACAATTTCTTTATCTTTTATATTTCGATCCCGATTAAGCTCTCGATTCTGATGCCGATCCCACACTCAATTTTGATCCCGGTTTCGTTTTTATATAATTTCGAAACCGGTCCTGGCTCTTGAATCTGTTACCCATCCCATTTTCAAATGCGATACCGCTACCAGTCTTAAAGAATAGTAATGATTTTGTATTTAATGTAGCGCGAATTGGCAAGCGATATTTTTGTCAATTCGTCTTACACCAATTGAGGGGCGAGGATCTAAGGAAATTGCAATTTGTATTTTTGTGTATTTTTGCATAAGAAATCCAAAAAAAATGATAAAAAAAATTCCCTAAAAAAATTATAACAAAAACTACTTTGACAACTACGCCAACTATCAGAATATACATCACAGAACACACATCGACTTTTATATATATAGCTAACTGGCCACATAAGATATTTCCATATTAAAAAAAAAGAATCACGTAAGTCGAACCAGAGGTTTACGAGCTATGAGCGCACAGACATACACAGAAACTTAATGTTTATAGTATTTGGATGTTCAAACGCTACCGTCTATGACGCAGTGCCGTACATCGTATTTGCACGCACGTGTCAGCACAGGTGCGTGCGTAAGCCTGAGGGCGCGTGTCGTGCGAGGACAGCTCGGCCGAGACACTGGTTTCGTCAAAGATTTAAAAGTAAACCAAGTCGGTGGCGCGAGCGTCTGTAAAATGGACGACTAATTAACGGAAGCCGTTCGAAGCGTAAATGGTTAGACGACGTAAAACACCCGGATAACATAAAAAATTAAAAAGATAATTTGGAAAAAATCACTTTGTATAGAAAAACCCTGGTTGACTGTATCATTGACACATCCGTAAGTTTTACGCGGATACGTCTATATATAAGAGGGTGTTCGGTCAATTGGAAGAATAACACGAATCAACGTTTCAAACAGAGTTTATTTCAAACTCGGTTTGTTAAGTACGAGTCGATGGTATGAAATATATCGAAATAGGTTGGCATTTAAATTACGTGGTCAGGATTACGACTTTGGTCAGGAACGAATCCGGTATTGTCCGAAACCGATGCTCTTAACTATTGCGCTACCACCGCTTAAACCGTCAAAGCGTGAGCGTTTGTGGAAATAGAAAATATTCCAAACGTTTGCGATAAACACAATCGTCATAGATACCTACAATTAACAATTTTTATTTTATCAATTGGACATGACGATCGTATCCGTAAGCAGCGTAGCTGATTTTTATTCAAGACAATGTGCTCAATAAAGCTCAAAAATGCCTGTAATTGAATCTATAGTGTACAAACAAAACGTCCGAGCTCGTAAGTTGATACAACGTAAATAATGATATCAGCTCTAAATTAAATACAGAATTAACGAAATAACAATGTTTCTTCTTTTATTTCGTTACCGGAAACTTACGCTTAGAGCGGTGTGGTTCAAATTCTCGTTTGAAATAATTAAATTTTAACTTTTAAAATTGAAAGGTGAACACTTAAAAATATGTTGGTTTAACATCACGATTTGCAGTTGACTAAGTTAATTTTAAAGATATTGGAATTTGTGACATTTAAGTAATATCACAAATACCAATATCTTTAAGATTAATTATTGATATTTTGACTTGTTTAATTTTTAACTTTAACAGTTAGCAATTAACTATTGCATATAACAGTTTGACACACGCCGTTGTATATGTATACGATATCAAAGTGTACAAAAAAAATTGATGTAAACACGGAAGACATAAATTGACTTAAATCATTGTAATTCAAATATATACAAAACAACTTACAAAGGAAAAAAAATATACCACAGCAAAAATTTTTAAATAAAAAAAACACGAATCATAACAATGTCATCTGTTAGCACTTAACAGGACAAAGTTGCTAACTTTGTTCACTTATGCTCCAACAAACGGCGTTAATGCATGTCAGCCCCTTTCAACGAAATGACACTTATTAAAAACGAGAACACAGACGCATCCTCGTTAAAAAATTTTCTTCCCACATACTTTCTATGTTAACGATAATTTATGTAAATTTTGTAAATTCCGAACTTAAATATATCGCGTTCATGCTTTATTCGCATCGATGAACTCGCGTCTCATGCGTCTGTGGAAGATGTTAGTCGTTAAGCTATAGGTAGTAGTTTAAGCCATAGCAAACGGTGCGACGCCACTACAACCTAATCTTGTCTATGTACAATGTATACAGGCTGTATATATATAAAGGCGAGGAAGACGCACCAACCTGTCGTGTATTCTGTACTTTACTATATATTGTACAATTCTGTGTATTTTGGAATAGTATTTAGCTGTGGTTTATTTTATAACGGCTGTCAATTAAATATAATACCCTAAAAGGCCAACCAGCTCGATTTCTCATTTTTAATTTGTGAAATGGATGTCAGTACTATCTACCAAAAATGGCCGTTTGAAAAATCATATATACACCATCTATCCAGAGATAAACGCTATTAATGTTCAAGTGTCACTCTGATTGGAAAATAAGTAGTTAGATCTCTGATTTGAATGACTCCAGTGCTCTCTAGACTTTTACGTAAACCGAGCCTGCATTAAATTTTAAGCTACAATCTAGTCCATATACTTAACCTTGCATAGGCAATTGCGAGATTAATCAATAACAGATAGTGACTAATGGCATACGCAGTCATGGAGGCTGCTATAAGAGTATTTCAATTAGAATTCATTCAGTTACCAAGGGCCGATCAAAAGGGCTATACTTACCGATAACTAGTCGAACCCATTCAGACGTCAAACACATAAACATAAATGTCAAATACCTAAATTTAAAATATGCGGGTATTTATTAAATTTGCTATTTATAAATATAAGAATACATTTATTATTATTTATATAAATAACAACAATGCGTCATATACGTAACAATAAATTAATTCTTGTAACAGAGTCAACAAAATATTCGTAAATAATGGACCCACCATTTGCATCACCAAGTCACAAGCATCAAGAAAACAAGACAAAACGGCGAGAGGGAAGGCATTCAAGCAGATACTAGCGGCTTTGACCGTCAACTTCGCCACCATCAACACCGGCATGGCTCTCGGCTTCTCGGCAGTGGCGTTACCCCAGTTGCAGGCCAATTCCTCCGATATACCCGTGACCGAAGATCAGGCTAGTTGGATCGGTATTTATTGACTTATACATTTACATTAAAAAAAATCAACTAGCGGCTACACGTTTTTCTATTAGCGCTTATTCAATAAATTTCATTTGAGTGATACAGGTATTGAGTGGTACAGTCTTGCGTTGAGTAACGTATGCCATAGAAAATCAGACGAATTTTTTGTCTGAACTATGCTGAGTTGTGTTGTCTAATAAAAATAAATAACGAGTGGTGTTGTCGGACAACAGATAGGCACGAAATTCCTTATTATAAAAATATTAATTTCAAGTTCTATAAATAAAGTAAATGATTATTCGGGTATACATTTTTTATTATGATTTTTTATCGATAAAAACAAAAAAAAATAATAAAGTCAATGATTATATTTTGTATAAAAATTAATTTTTCAATTTTTGAAAAATATACTGCTTACTGAATGCTGGGTATCGTTCGCCGACTTCTCTCCTCGTTCTTTATCTTGTACACTGTCGGAATTATATATTTCTCAACTAAAAAGAAAACAGTAAAATATAGTATGTAACTGACATTGTTTAATAATAACCAACAATTATAAAAATATTTATTTATAAATAATTTATTAATTAATAATAAAAATAAATAAAATTAGTTGTTATTCATATTAATTGTGTAATTAATAATAGTAATAATGAAATTGATGTCAGAGAAATTAAATATTGTTATTTTAAATAAAATTTAATTATACTCAATAATCTCATAAATAGAATAAAATTTAAGTAATAAAAAAACACGAGCTTAGATTATGAAACGTTAGTGGAATGATATAATAATAATAGAAAACTGCAATATTAATAACAGTCATCACGTAGACTATACATTAGACACTGTAGAGCCATCATACATAGATTAAACATTAAAATCTTACGCTTTTTTTAACCCGTTTGTTGCCAAACACACGCCGCCGTGGAATGATACCGAGCTACGCACACGGCGCCGTGGAAAAAAGATTCGCCGAGCACATGGCGCCGTGGATCGCGACCGTTTTATTTCAAAGCACTAGTTTGCTGCTAACTTTCGAGGTAGAGTCATGGTACTTATGCGGCCACACGCACGATTTTTCGATCTCGTAAAAACCTTTTACGGATTTTAATTCGCGTGTTATTTGTTTTTTATAGACGCTTGTAAAAAATATGTAATTTTCGCGCCAAAATGAGTGATGTGCCGGGTCCGTCGAAACGTTTTTCTACTGATAATTCTTCGTTTTCTCTGGCTAAAAAACGCCGTAAAATAAATCAAGATAGTAGTTTGGACGAAAGTGATTGCTCAAGTGAGGAAGCTGATTATTCACAGTGTAATGATGAAGATCAGTCAGATACGAGCGAAGGTAGCGGTACTAGTATATTCGATATACTAACCCAGTCAAAAGTTAGTATAACCCATTAACCCATAATTACAGATCGAAATAAGATAATCTATCCTTCCCACGGTGCCGTGTTATGGGCCACACACATATTGCCAGGCCGGATACACGGCACCGTGGACCCTAATTTTTTTTACTTAAATTCATACCTAATGATATATTTATTGATAAAGCGACCTATAATATTTTATATTAACTATTGGAACATTAAAATCAATTGGCCCTTTGCCATGATCTCTTATAAAAAGCTGTAAAACGCACGTACATATCAGTACGTATTAAATCGCCACCAAATAGGTTAATGTTACAGACGTTTTTTGGCGGCTAGGATACCCCTCCGCAACGCCCCATAAGGAACTTCGTTCCAAAAAACATACCAAATTCATTGCCTAAACGTTATTATCAATATCGTGGTACACACGCGTTAAAATACTGTGCGAATTAATAAATATCCAGACGTACCTGATAAGTTTACAAAAGTTTTTATCGAAACTCTTGATAATTTGTTAGTTCGAATATTTTATATTTGTTGGTATTTATCAAAACACTTGGGGCAACGTATAAACAGGAAAGCTAATAAGAATTTTACATTACATTTGGCTAACTGTATGCTATATAATAAAATCAAATTATATTTATTTAATTTAAGAATCTAAAATATAGGTTACTAACGTTTTATTTTTTATTTTAATTGACATTTGTTTTTTTTACAATTGTCAACTTAAGTACTGTATTCTAAATTTTAGCACTAGCTCGACTGGAAGTACCCTGAATTGCATTAGCAATCAGCGAATACCCAGTTTCTATTTACTGAAAGTCTTAATAGAACAAGAAAAAAATACCCATTCTATTTAAAAAAATATATCAAAGATATTGCTTTTCCTAATCCTATAGCGGGAAATATAGAGGAAGAAAAAATTTTGCACAATTCGCGTTTGTTTACGTAATATCCATGTGTAGTATAGGTACTGTCATGTTTATTTAATTACTGAAATTACTGAACTGCATTAAAAAGAAATTAAATATACATATATATATATATATATATATATATATATATATATATATATATATATATATATATATATATATATATATATATATATATATATATATATATATATATATATATATATGTATATATATATGTATATATGTAAAATGAAATTCCGATTCATGAAATCTCATGAATTTTATGACGCAGTACATCGGCCGCGACCCGTTTTCAACATTTTGATTTCTATCCGTGTAATCGGATATTTTTTACTTTTATCTGTGGTATGGCACGGTGTTTGCTTATATCAAATTAAAAATGTTGATAATCTTGTCCTGAAATAGATTTAAATCATACCCCGTGTCCTCACTTTAGTAGCGCGTGCGTCATTTCCCCTTTGGGAAACCAGGCTCAATCTATGTACTACTATGTAAGCAGGGGCGTGCATAGAGATTCAGACAGGGTATGCAAACCCTGTCTAAATTCTGTGCACGCCCCTGCTGCTAAATATAAAAGACCTACGGACAACTTGCCCTAAAAGACTACTAACCTACCAGCAAAGAGATACGCCATAAACGGTCAGAGTAAGGACTTCTCGTTGGTCGAAAACCGCGCTGTTCAGACTTGTACTCGGGTCTGAGGAGAGGTATCCCAAGTTGAATCGTCTAACATACGACCCTGAATTCGAGGTGCTAAATATATGCATGTTGGCCCTGTGGGTTTTATTGCTTTACCGCAGTGCTGCCGCGGGCGGCGTGGTCAAAGCCCCCCTCCCGAGACAACATATAGTATAATGTGAGTAGACAATTTGGAAAAATTCCGATATGGATTATATTAACCTAAGCCAATTTAAATTATTTTTTTACATCATAAATCAACGTATCGTATTGTTTGGACTTTTTTTTACATTTTTTCTTTACGCTATTTTTTTACTTTTCGTAGCCAGTCTAAGCGCTATGAGCACTCCAGCCGGTTGCATTCTCAGCGGATACCTGATGGACCTTATCGGGAGACGCCTCAGCCTCATCCTGTCCGAACTGCCGATCATCTTGGGGTGGATCACAATCGCTACTGCGCAAAACGTGAATATGATTTACTTAGGTAAGCTTAAAAGTAAACACAACAGAAAATGTATTTCCTGGAACTACAATAGGTAATTGACGAAAAAAACGAGGTCTCGAAGAACAATTAATATAGATCCATTGTCCGACTAGTTGTATCAGATATAAAAATGCATCAAATAATTAAGACATAAAAACGAAAGATAATGAATGTATAAAAATTGCTATAGTTCTTAAAACTTCCATATATGGCAGAAAACTTACTTCGTGCATCCAAGAGCAGCTTACATTGGCTCTGGACTCGTCACCGCGTAAGTGACGGCAGGAATTCACAGCCTTTAAATATGCACTGGGCCAGCGCGGAAAGTTTAAGATCCAAAATTTCCCGTTGTATATATCATTCCTACACTCCTATAACACACCCTTTTGACTGTGCTTTTAAAATAAGGTGACAAAAGTTTAATACATACCACAAAAATGGAATCTAGTAATGTGTCAAAACTAAGTTTATAGTAGAATTTGGCACTGCTAAAATACTGGCTATTGCATAAATCGTGAAAAAGTCTTTCAGGTGTAGCTCCTACGTGCGAAGAAATTCCCGTATTATCAAGGCCAGCATTGGAATCCTAAATGACTGCAAAACGAGCGATGCTGTATTTCATGGATACCGAAAAATTAAAACCAGAGTGATTTAAAAAAAATTGGAGCTCTGAATAGAGCAAGGCTTTACGTATTTTCATCGAAGTCATTGCCTTCAACTTTATTTACAGATGCCATAGATTAATAGAATATGTAATACTGTTCGCATTTCTAAACCAAGACATCTCCATATTAATTACTTCAAAAGGAACATTTTTATTTTAAAGAAACGATGACGACGGGATCGCTAAGTATTGTAGACGTTCATAGGCGTCGGTGATCATAAATTTTAAAAATTTCAAAGCTCACTTGTTTGCTCGACCCATATCTAAATCTATGCCCATATTATGTTGTTGTGGTATTAGAATTTTATCGCCAAATTACAGGCGCATTATCCTCCCACAATTTTTGGTTTAATATGTGACCCAGTGCTAGTTGAGAGTTAGTATAGGGACTTATTCATATAAGAGTGCTTAAAAAATGTATTAATATGTATATTTTGTCTGTATAGAAAATATTTTAGGAAATATTTAGGAAGTTTAACTAACATTGTTTTTCAAATAACCAAATTTTATCTAATACATGGCATTAACCAACCACTACTGAATAACTTAGTAGCGGTTCAGATTCAAAATATAATCAATTCAATAATTGTTATTATATTATATATGATTGCTTCAAATCTACTTATAAATACTAATTATCGCATTTGCTAAAATAGTCTTTAAATTAACCATTTCAAACTAATTATAAGCTATGTTATAATATATATCGGCATATGGACTTCCGTACACAGAAGTATATACTTCAATTTTACTGTTTGAAATACTCAACTAGTTTCTGGTATTGTAATTGTATGTCATGATATTTTTTTACTAGGCCGCGTATGTATCGGCCTGGGTTCAGGCATTCTGGGGGCGCCGGTGAGGGTGTACACGTGCGAGGTGTCGCAGCCACACCTGCGGGGGATGCTGGGCGCGCTGGCGTCGGTCGGAATCTCGTGTGGCATACTTATACAGGTGAGCCTTTTTTATTTCTCAAACGTAATATTTTTGTTTTCTGCTTAAATTAAACTGTGAGAAAGTATCATTTTTGAATAATGATATACAAATTAGGATAATTTGAGGATGGTTATTAAAAACAATTACATATCGAATTCTAACATTTTCACAATTAAAAAATTTTATTATGAACATTATAGTGTCCGTTATTTACCAAGTTGGCTATTTTCACTTGGATATCGTTAAAATCGTTACTTTTTAACCTAAAAATAATTCTAGAAAAAGGAAAAAAAAAATTAAGATAGCCTTTAATCCTGCCTAAATAACCATACTTTTCCCGTTTAAATAACATGGGGTTTTTGCACTTTTTAGCAAATAATTTTTATTTCCTTTATTATACTTCTTAACTCACCAACAATGCTTGATTCTGTTTCTATTATGATCGTTTTAGATAGAGAAATTTTCATATTGACGCAAAAAAAAATGTTATGTAAGTTTTGCAAAGGTTAAAATTAATTTTTATTGGTTTTTTCTGGTTATTTTGGTTAATTTACTTACTAATTAATTTTTATTCTGAATTTCGTGTAAAATCTTTTATTTTAAACTCTCAATAATCAATATCGATAAAAATTGTTTTCTTTATTTTAGAATTGTTTTAAGTTTAAAAAGAAACGATTTTGACGATACCCAAGTGAAAATAGCCAACTTGGTCAATAAGGGACAACCTGATGAACATTAAAGATGGCGAGATGGCCTTATTTTAGCTTACTTTTATAAAGGGCATATGGTTTTCTGTTCAGGAAGAAAACTTTTTACCATTCAAATAGGATAATAGTTAATATAATAAAAAGCATATTTTATAAAAAAGAGTATTTCGAGCCATTTATAAACCTAATTTAGAAAGAATCGAATAAAACTCACTTTACAGAAAACAATATTCTTACTATCTTTTTTCAATATATTTACCAAAATATATGTATGCACATGTGTAATAATTCTTTCTCTAAGGTGAAAGACAGACAGACAGACAGTATTAATACTAGAGAAACGTATGTTCACAATATTCAGATTTAGGCTGTAAAAGTAAATGATTCTTTTATGGATAGTTGTGTAGGTTTTTTGAATAAAATTTCTAAACAATTAAATTAAATCAATTATAACAATGCATTAAAACCCAGCTCTGTCTATTATTGAATATTTAAATGACAGTAACTCTTAAGCTGGAGGTTACCTTTGCGATTGGCAAACAGATTTACAAATATCAAGCAAAGTCTGAATTCTGAAATTAAACGGAAAAAGCTCTGATTGAAGGCTTATAATAATAATAAAATGCTTAAGTAACAGCGCAATTAATACGTTTAAACGTGACAATTAAAAATAATAGGCCTGAAGAAGCTTCTTGCCAGTACTTTTCCATCTTGTATTTCTAAACGGACGGTAATTTAATTTTTACTTTCAATATAAATATACGCAATGTTTTGAATATTTCTATAATTCAAGGAGTTTACTTTCTCATATTTTCTAATAAAAAATAAATTCTAAATGCCGACTTGTAAAGTAAAACGTAGATCGAAAAATATTATTACCTCACGGACCTATAAAAAAAAATCAGTAAAACGGTTGACCCTACAGTCCATCTTTGAAATTTTCCGCTATGGTATTTATCGATGTGTTCTTGGGCTCCTTGAGTTATAAATATTGTCTCTTACTTTTGAGCCCAAAATTTTAAAACAGTTTCACCCTTCAGAGCATCCCTAAAACTTGTTGCTAATAAATTTCGAGCTCAAAGTGATAAAACAAAGCAGTAAATTATTGAGGTCATCATCCTATAAAGATCGATTTTATTGCTTTTTTAAACTTTCCGAGCTCAAAATTTTTTTTTATTGCATTTTGAACTCTTACAATTGTACATATACTTACAGTGTATTAATAAACTACCTCAATTTTTTTAATTTTTCAACTACAATATTTTTAGAACACGTTCCTTGATTTTAATCTGCTTTACGGCATCGGATGCAGTTTTGTTAACAGAAGAAGACGACCGAGTATCTAACATCTTTGAAAAACAAACATTTTTCCAAAAAACCCTTCTTTTCGAATTTTTCATTAACCGTACCTTTCGAGCGAAGTAACCGATTTTGATACATTTCACTAAGATTGACATTGTTTTGTAAAGGAAACAACCGGTTGTATCTTAGAATTTATTCGTAGTTTAAAAAATATTCTAAAAAACACTTTTTCACTGAAATTTTTCTCCAACAATATCTCTTGAATAAATAAATCGATTTCGATACATTTAGCAAAAATGACGTTATTTCTTAAAAAAAATAAATGAATAGATTTTGGAATCTATCGGTGGAGCAATTCACAAAATAATGTAAAAAACACTTTAAAAAAAAAAATCTCAACGACATACATCTCTTGAAGAAATCAATCGATTTTTATGTAGTTTGTGGCAGTCGATCCAACTGTTTAGGGAAAAGAGCTGACTAAAATTTGGTATAGATCAGTAAAGTAGTGTAAAAGTAATTTCAAAAAACTTATTTCAGAAAAAAATATTTTTGAGGATTTCTCAAAATTTAGTCAGCAAAATTTGTTCCAAGTTTCAAAAAGTCTAAGCTGAGTGAATTCCTTTCGCATCACAAATTGCTTTTTGATTACTTAATCTGTTCAAAAGTTATGATAGGTTTACATACAAGCGCACAAGCAGACACAACACCCACACGCACGTACTCACGCACACACACACACATACAGACATCACTCATAAAATGAGCAAAATAGATTCTTAGGATTCTAAAATGGCAAGATCTAACAAAAATTCGATTTTCGAAAATCAGGGTCAAAAAACAGTAACTTTCCAATTTTATGAAAATTTTCAATTTTCATAGCTGAAAGTTAAAAAAACGAAACAAAAACCATTAAACCACTTATAGAGATACTTGGCAAGAATTGCTTGGCAAGGGCCAAGCAATTTTTGGTGGCGCTGCTACTATCACGTCAGAAAAAGTACATGTGTATCACAATAAATTTTAATAAACCTAATTTTTATAAACAAATCGCATGGAGTAGGTTAATAATGTTCAATACGAAATTACTCGCGGTGGTTCTGAAGTTAATAAAAGAAATGGTCCCGATAAGTGAAGTTTTTGGACCGTTATTATGACTACATACATTATCCATTAACACAGATCTAGGGCCGTCTTAGGCTATATAGGAACTCATAGGCGCACAGAGCTTTGATCTTTCAGTAAACGGAGTTTGGAACCCTTCTAAAAAGGAAAATAATGTGAGAATGAAAATAGAATGTAATTTTACACGCAAGTTAAACGACGATGACGGCGTTCGGGGCCTCATCGGACCGGGGACTCCGGTCCTGCGTCCCGCGTGTCCTTATGGTAAAGACGGAACCGCAGGTACCGAGTTCGACCTTGACCACGGGTGAAATAACTAATGAATTTTTAACCTAAATTACATTAAAACACTCGTTTCGTGCCTCGAAGATCACGATAGGCCTTCGGTCACGGAAGTTATCGCATCGGTTACAAAGTTAGTTAGCAGCTTCCGATCCACACTGGGCCAACGTGGAGGGCTAAACTCCAAGCCATTTGATCGCAAAAATATATATATATGTATACATATATATTGTGGGACGATATGTCTCAGTAGTGGGGTTATTTGAGTCTGATATAGCAACTTACAAAATTATTAACAATTTTTAATTACAGTACGTAATAGGAAGTGCCACATCTTGGCAAGTTTTGGCAGGCGTCAGTACAACCGTTCCGATTCTGGCTCTACTCGGCGTGCTGTTTCTGCCAGAAAGTCCCAACTACCTTCTGACTCGGAACGAGAAAGCGCGAGCTCAATCTTCGCTGGCGCGGCTACGGGGCTCGACCTTCAACGTGGACGAGGAGATACAGCGCATGATAGCGTTCAAAGAAAAGAATAAAGTTGAACCGTGGGTATTCATGCAGTTAACCTTGGCAAATATCTCAAACGTGTCATCTTCGTTAATTTGTATAAATTAAAATACAATATGTTTTCCAAGATACTTCAAATATATACTGAGTCGTTCCCTACTACCTTATAAAGATTATCACCTGTGTCTACAGGAATAAAAATAATCGCCTACTCAATAGAATGTCGTTTGTGACGTAAGAAAAAGTTATTTGTATACATAGAAAAAAAAGGACAAAATATTTTCTCACCAGAAGCAAACCTACATTCATTGATAAAGAATATAAGTTTAATTCTTTAGAATCAAATATATTTCATACTTTGAGAATAAATGCTTAATGGAATTCTTCCTTTTCATTTACAACTTTTCATCTAAAAACTTCGTTCTTATTTCAAGCAATAATTTTCTGACTTTCTTAGCTTAAATTTATATTTAACTTCATGTAACATAGTCTAATAAATGTTCGTTTTTTCTTCGATCAAAATACAAATAAAAAATCAAATCAAAAAACAAATAAAAGTTTCCTCGAAAAAGTCACGTGTACACAACGTATATACACAAGTATAAGTAAAAACAAAATTCTAAATTATTATTCCACAATACAGTAATTGTTGCTATTACAAACACACACAATGGTATTTATTCAAATACGCAGTCTTTATTACTAAACAGATTTTGTAAATAAATGATAAAAACAATCAAAGTTTGTGCATGCATCTGTTTTTTCCGTGTACTTAATCTCACTTCCCACTCAAAATCTCGATTCAGTAAGTTCAAACAACAGTTGTAGGTCTTCAATTAATTTTATAGACCAAAAATAGGACAAGTATGAATATGTTGAAAATGCTTAAACATCAGAATTTTTTATAATCTTAAATGTTCATAGCGAGAAATGGAAAAAGGTTCTCTCATACATCAGTCTCCATAACTGTTCATATTTCACTTATAGATGTCAGTTTGTAATCCAAAAAAAAAATTTTTATTGATATAACTACAAAGTAACAACTTTCATTTTTTATTTTACCCTTTACTTGCGTTCTGAGACCCGTACTTCTTGACGAATTTCATGATTCTAGGTCTACGGGAAGTACGCTTAAAGAGTTTGATTTATTTGTGACTCTCAAAATATGAGTCAAAAGTGAGTGCATTTTTTAATTAGCATTGATTTGACGGCTTGCTTTTTTTCAGTTCATAAGGATCGTAAATAAAAATATTTGATATTAATTTCCAATCTATTTTTTTTTGGTTTTTCTTTTATAAAAAAACAAAACTTTTTTTGTGCTTTATTATATAAGGCTGTTTTTCTATTTTTTTTTAGTTTCAGGAACAAAAATAAAACAGTGTCAAAATTTATGTCTAACAAATTGTTAAGTTTATAAACAATGAAATTATTTATACAAGAAATACTTTTTTAGTACCTATGGTGATTTTCAAGAAAAAATAAATTCTTAACTAATTATTTAAACTATTGCAATATAAAAAAACCATTATAAACAATTAAATAATTTACTTAAGAAAACTTTTTTTAGCATTATTTTCCTAGGACAATATGGTTAAAAAAAATTGTTAAAGGGATGATCCTAAAGCCTTCCGCATCTTTCCACTAACTTAAATGATCAGACATAAAATTTCGGGGTAATTTAAAAAAAATCATTTTTTTTTAATATTTCACGAATGAATCAACCGATTTTGACCGTACCGGCGGCGATCGACGTGGTTTTTTGTTGTCAAGAACTGATTAGTTTTTGGAATCGACCAGTAAAACAGTTTAAAAGTTATTCGAAAAAACAGTTTTTCTAAAATTTTATATGTGAAATTTCACAAAATCTGCCAGTCTGGATCAGTTCAAATGTATAGGAAATCTAAGTTTGGTGAAACACTTTGAAACGCCACTTGTTTGATTCTAATCGCTCCAGCCGTTCAAAAGTTATTAGAGGTTTACATACATTCACACACACACACATACATAAATATAAACATACAGACACTATCGAAAAATTGTCAGGGTAGCTTACTGTGACCTCAAAACACCCAGATCTGACGAAAACTCGATTTCTGAAAAACGGGGTTAAACAGTTATAACTTTTCGATTTTTGAAAATTTTCAATTTTTTTAGCAGGAAGTTAAAAACTTTTCTTTTATTTCTCTATTTGTTTATAAATAATTTATAAACACATTACCTAAAAAAAAATTAACTAGTATTAATTATTGTCATTGTTAGATGTAAAAATAGCAATAATAAAACATTGGTCAAATAAAACATTTTTAACATTTTTTGAACTATTCATTTTTCCTTAGTTATAAAAAATAATAATAAACAAAACAATAAACTCTTATAAACTTTTTTCGCGTAATCTTGTTAAGTATTTATATGTATATTAGATGGGCTCCAGGAAGCCAAAAATTTATAGGTCAATTAGACAGTGGGATATAGGCAACATAATATTTGTGTACTGTGTTTTAAGTGTTTTATGATTATTTTTTTCAAGCATCCATTTGCACTTCGACGAACATAATTACAAATCATCTATCGTATTTTAAAATGCACTCATCTTTTTCAGGTTAAAACAACCGTGCGAAATCATCAGAGCCCTGCTGGCTCCTTCCGCATTAAAACCCTTCGCCATTTTAGCGCTGTATTTCATTCTTTTCCAGTGGTGTGGTGTAAACACGATCATCTTCTACGCTGTAGATATATTTAAGGTACGTAATAATACAAAATTTGTAACATATTAATACAATTCACCCGAACAATACTAAATGGCTACATAAGTAGGTATTTGCTTTAAACACTAGGTCAGTAGTGAAACTAACATTTGTAAATGCGACGGCTGTTTTGTAAAATTTAAAAATTTAAAAGTCCACTTTTAACAAAAAGTAACTTTCACAAGTTAGTGTTAAAGAAAAAATTCAATTTAAAAATGGCTCATTATTGAAAATGTAAAGAGAATGAAACAACTTTTTAACAACAAATGATTAGGAAATATAATTGGAAAAAGTATCTCGTGACAAGCAGGTTTAACCAGGAACAATAGAGTTCTAATTCCCACGCTTGTCTGTATGGCAGTGAAAGTTGGGTTGAAAAGACATGAAAAAAGAATCAATGCAACGAATATACCATTTCTTCATGGTATGTGTAGACTGTAGAGTATCATTTAAAAATGAATTTCTTTTAGAAATAGTGATGTTAGAACAATGTAGTTAGAAAATAGATGCAGTGACTGGAATAGAAAACAGGGGCGTGCACAGAGATTCATACAGGCTATGAAAGCTAAAAAAACTTACTGGGTTTAAAGCTAAAAACATACTACTCAGCATTGTATCGGTTGGTGGCCCACCAACGAGACCGTAAGTAACTTTATACTTTGCATAAGCGAAACAATGCTGAAACTGGTAGGTTTTTTTTGCATTGTATACCCTATCTAAATCTCTGTGCACGCCGCTGAAAACAGACATGTTTAGATTGTGGCAATCTGGAAAGGTTGAACGAAAATAGAGTGACAAAACAAATCTACGGAGCGAATATATAGGGTGGAAAGGTCGACAAGGGGCATTCTAGATAATTTTATGCTGATGAAATTGATACCACATTAAAGAACGATCAAATTTAAGCACCCAAAATCGACGAGCTTACGAAAATCTATACACGTATGTCAAGAGAAGTACGCAAAGATAGGTCGACACTGCGTGTGGAGATCTGTGGTTTCTGGCTAGCCTAAAATAAAATTATTTTTATAAATAACAATAAAAATAATGAAGATAATAATATGGATGTTTTAAATTGTTGATTAGCCATAGAGAGCGGTTGCGACGTAAACCTTTAGATAACACCGGATAAACACATACTGAAAATTGGTGTTTTGTTTAAAAAAAACAGTACTAAAAAATATTTCAGGACTTTTTATCCTTTTGTTTTTAACCGATTTTAATTCGACATACATTTAATTACTATCCTCTTTTTCGCCCGATGTTTTGCTAATTATAAATCAAATGGAAAACTCCCTCAACTAACGCACGTCGGTGAAATTAAAAACAAAGCCATTGAAATGGAAACGGAAGGAACACATGGTGGGAAATAAGACAAAGAAATTGACTAAATAATTTACAGAATGGTACCCCAAAAATATAACAGTAAATAAAAAACGGCAGACAAAAAGCTGAAGACGATGTAACTGCCAAAAAGATGGAGAAGAAAACTGCTGGAGCGCAACAAATGTAAAAACCTTAAAAAGGCCAATACGACAAGAAATCGTGGTCTGATTGCTTATGAATAACTAGATTATCCAGAATTTGTCGAGCAATTTTTCAAACTTTTAATAATTGGTACTAAGACACTATGTGTTATGTATTCAAAATTATTTGAAAAAAAATATGAATACTACTTTTATCATTTAATATAAATGTGTTACAACGTTAACACCAGCGGTGCTATTTAAGAAATCAGGTGCGTCGTTAGACAAATACACGGCTACAATAACTCTTGGAGTTGTACGTATGATCTTCACGATAGCAGGCTGTGTGCTCTCCCGGCACTGCGGACGGCGGCCTCTTACATTTATCTCTGGTCGGTATATAGTTGTTAACCAGCTCCAATTTTTATATTAAAAATACTTATATAGTTTGCAAACAAAATTCATATCTGCGCGTATCACATTATTTCCCGCTAAATCTCAGACTATTCTAGAAGATAAAAAATAGGTCTCTTTTAAGTAATTATTGAGTCCCCCTCAATCTGTCGCTCGCTCTTAATAACTTTATTTATCCATGAGTAAATGGACTCTTAGAGTGACCTATATAACTAAAAAACTCGAATAGAAGTATTTCCTACCGAAAAGTAAAAACGTCATTCAATACTAACACAGTCAATTTAGAACCAAAAGAGTAAGTAATAGTTGCCACTGCATTCAAATTCTCATTTATTATTGAAAGTTATTGATACTAATAATTTGGTATTATAATATAGGAAATCGGTTTCAAAAGAAAGTGATTCTAACACGCTTTTTAGAGATAAATCATTAATACCATTTTAATCTCAATGAATTGTTGTATGTTTAAAAATAACGTGAAATTGTGTTCAATCTATCCATTAAATAAAATTATTTTTTTTCTTTTGCAGCAATCGGCTGCGGCACTACAATGCTAGCGTTCGGCACTTACATGTACTACTGCCAGTACTGGAAGTCCGCGGGTATCGAGCCGGTAGCCACTTGGGTACCGGTGGCTTGCGTTTTAATATTCATGATGGCGTGTTCCATTGGCTATCTCGTTGTGCCCTGGCTCATGATCGGGGAAGTGTATCCTACACAGGTATAATGACTATCAGCTGGAAGCTAATGACTCAACTCATACTAATATCTCTCAAGCTAGGATATTTTCTCGTACTAAAATTGTTCCTAATATATACATATACAGGATGGAGTCGATCATGCATTTTTTCACGAATATTCATAATCGCCTCCTTTTTTAGAACAACTTTGCCAATGCAACTATTACAAAAATATATCATGAAGCCCTTGCAAGGGCTTAATTACAATACGCTCTGGTATCATGAGATGGTTCGTTCGCGACAATATATTTTTCAACACCTTGTCGTCATTCAGTACATCAGCACGAGTGCACCTTCACTTGGATGCATTAGGTACATTCCGCCACTTATTTCAGATTGAAGCTTATTCGCGCATGACGGTAATTGCAGTCAAGGTTTGATTTTGGAGTTTTCCTTCTCCTACATAGGTGGCAGATCAATGCTTACTAAGCCCACCTCATCGATCTCAGGAATCACAAACGAGCCCAAACTCTATAAGGTTGCAACGTTTTACAACAGAATTGCTTTGACTACCTTCCAGAATCAGGATAGTCCAGAGTATCAGCAAAGCCGAATCAAACGAGCCCAAATACAACGGGTCTATCTCGTTTAGTTGAGAAGTTCTTTTGTTTATTTTGCGTCTCCATCTTCAGAACCTAGATATCATATAGAACCACAGTGTTTTCCAAGACAAAAACAAATTACCCTAAGCTCTATAGGGATGCGTGGTTTTACTAGAGTTCCTTTGGCCACCTTCTGTCTCCATCTTCAGGTCTTGGATATCATGTAGCACCAGAGTCCTTGCCGAGCAAAGCAAATGTACCCAAACTCGATGGGTTTATATTGTTTATTTTAAGAATTCCTATGACCACCTTCTCACTCCATCATCAGTTCAGCTCCATGGTACCATATTATTGCTCTGTTACCTAAGATAGGCAAGTATCTAAATTTGCATCCAATCGAATGTCAAGAAGTGTTTCTAAGTTAGTTTTCTAGATTTGACCTTCATATATTACCACGATAAGTTAAATAAATACTTGAAAAAATACTGTGAAATTATTTGTTCCAGGTCCGAGGCATAATAGGAGGGATGACAACGTGCGTAGCGCACCTGTCCGTTTTCTCGGTAGTTAAATTGTATCCATTCGCCAAAAGCGTGCTCGACGAACACGGCGTGTTCTGGATGTACGGAACCATATCTATTTTAGGTAATATGGTACTTCCATCACAATAATAATTATTCACAAAAATAAATTAATGCTATTGAAACCTATACAAAATGGATCACTGAAATAAATATAAATAAATCGAAAAAACGAAAACTAATCTTTACTGTGTTATATTAAAGAACTTGTTAGATAGTTATAAATACATAAATAAATGATTTGTATGTTTAGTGTCTTTACACCCCTTATGTCCACTACTATTAATATTACTTACATTGAATTACCTTAAAACTGCATAATGTTACCTGTAAAAAATCCATTTTTAATAGTTCTGTTATTTACAGCGATCATCTTTTTTTACTTCTTCCTTCCTGAAACAAAAGGGCATACTCTACAAGAAATAGAAGATTACTTCTGCGGCAGAAGGAAAAACTTGGGAAATCCCAGGGCATCACAGAATAGTCTGCCAGAAGTCTGTACAAATATTGGATGGCAGACTAATCCCTAGTGCAATTTTGTTAATTATTCTATTTCTGACGTGGAATGATTGTGAACTCATAAATGTAATAATATTTTGGCCACTAACATATTTATTCCAATTTAGTCATAATAAAAAAATCAAAATCAGTTCCTAATTTTTTAATAAAATATGGGCTTATGTATAATGTGGTGACCAATTATGTATACAGCTTTCGTGTTACAATGCGTCTAGTAAAGGGTAGTCTTTAAAATATCAGTGTTATCCTAAACTATTATTTTACAGATGTCTCCATTTTCAGATTTTAAGAATTAAATGAATTAACGTTCATTTATGGCTAACCTTTACTGATGATCTTTAAATGACTGATGCATATCTGAAGCTATCGACATAAAATTGACACAAATTACATACAGTTTACATAGTAAAATTGAGATTTACTTAGAGTAGACGAAGTTACAAAATCAACTCCGGGAGACTGGAAATCGAAATCGAGACGTAAGAATCGAAGTTGGAATCAATTTTAGAATGGGAATCTGAATCAAAAATGGTAATAAAGTGGTAATCAACAGAGGATCGGCTTTGTGTTTGAAATGAGTTCGACATACACACTCCGATGAATTAATTTTCAACTCTTAACATTAAATGTCAGTGATCACGTTTACCAGAAAATTTCCACACTGGTAAACGAGGAGCCGTAAGCTTAGTTCTGGCGACGAGATTTGCCACCCACCACACATAGGTAGATCCAGGAGATACCAGATGCAAACTTGACAGGTCTGCTTGAATGTATATGGAATTATGGATCACTAATGAATGTTTGATGGGCATTGATGGTGTCAACGAATCGGCCAAGGCTTGAATATCTATACAAGAATAAGAATAGAAGAAAAAGTGGAACATGGAACCATCTAATTGATGGTCTGACGTCAATCAGAGCCAATGATGATGTCGAGGTATTGGTTTAATATTGTCAGGCGAATATGTGAGTGTATGAATCTGATGTTCTTTTGGCTTCAGGTTAAAATTGTGAAATTGAGGATTTGTGCTTTGGACATCTATGCTCCGGATAGCTCGTAATTACAACAGCTTTGAACTTATACAAGAGACATCTTTGTAAAATGCGATATAAAGAATATAATTGTTAAGTGATTTTAGTGGTTGAGTTAATGTACATCGAAATGGGACATTAAAAAATCTAAATTTATAACTGAAAGAATAAATGAAATAGGTAATTCCTATCTCTAAATGGTCTATGGCTTTAATCTGTTTATGATGAACTCTGTATTTTACCTCAGGAAGAAACGCTTCTACAAATACTAAGGACAAGAATACAAGTGTTAAATTTTGTGATTGTAGATGAACGACTGTGAAACCAAGTTATGGTTACGAGGATGTACTGTGACATCATCATTAGCCGTATCCTTCTTAGCGGTTTGTCGAGTCGAAGCATTGACTCTGGCGACTCCTGCCCATAATTACCATGACGGACCTGGACTAAACAAACGTCAGCAAATTTCAGAATACTAGTGTTATAGATGAGATGACTGAAAACAAATTTCACTGAAAGGATGCAATATTAGTGGTTAAGATTGAAAAATGTTGGAAGTTAACGAATCATAGAATCCACACATATGTCGTACATTTAATTTTTCAGAGTTAGTGTATTAGTATAAACTTGTAATCTACAAACGAGCATCTGATTGATCCGTTCCAATTAATTTCACATTTGACTATTTAGATAGCGCAATCCTGATTGAAATTAAAAAAAAAATCGCTTAACACATAGCTGGATGATGTAAATTTAGTAACTAGTAAGAACATATCTCAAACAATAGGCAATATTTTCCAATAAGGGGAATGGACGGTCTGAGCCTCACATCTTACATTGCCTGAGAAAAATGTAATTAAGAAGAATTTTTCAATTTGATATTGTTGATTCAGAAAATTAATACTTGTATTAATTTTTTTAATCAACCATAAAGATTGGGACGACGAGTGCACCAAAATTTGTTTTGAAATCGCAAAATACTGAAATAAATAATACGAAGAATAGCATTTTATTTGATAAATCACTTTGTGCTATGAGTATCTACTTGCTATTAAATAAAAAGGACAACGGATAAAATTTGTAAAATAAAGAAATTTCGTATTACTTGTTGATTTTTGCTTATATGTATTTTCGGATGTCGCAAAAGTAGGTAGAATTTTTTTTTGTGTGGTACTTTGATACTTCTTATTTTTCTAATTCATTATAAAAAGATTGTTAATTTGAAGCTTAAAAATCATTAATTTGTGATTTTTTTTAAAAGAACTCCAAATTCAACAATACAAAAAAGAAACTTATAATAAATCGTAAAACTGACATAAAAGTGATCTGATATCTTGAGATCTTTTGGGCATCCGTTTGATATATATTTATGGGTCATTGTATAAAATAATTTTTAAAGTTCCAAATAAGCAATAGTTCCAAAATTTTTGGACTAAAAAACTAAAAATTATATGTAATAAAATAATGTTCAAGAACCGTTGTTTTCGTTTGTTAGCTCTTAAATAATTTTATTACAACTTCATCACATAGATATTTGATAAATTATTTACGGATTTTATATTCTATTTTACAGTAATTATTTATTAAATATGCTGATGCACACATGAAATCGGAGAAAAAATATTTTAATTTAATTGTATTAGATTTTAATTTTCTACAAATACTTTTACAATTTCACCAGGTTACTAATGAAACCATTGCACTTGATATAACAATAAACACTTGCTATATGAGTCGATTAATGTTTTTTAGGGTTCAGTACCTGCTAGTGAAAAAGACGGAACCCTTATAGGATCACACACAGGACAGACACACGCTTGCATGTGTGTCTGTCCGCCTGTCATAGCGAATTTTCTCTGAATCTGTTAGATCAATTAAATTAACATTCGGTACACATTTATATGTCTGCGACCCAAATATGGACTTGTAGCGTTAATAAATGAATTTTAAATACGATGGTCACTTTTGGGGGATAAATAAGAAAATTTAAAAAAAAGCAAACTGTACCATATTATAAATGAAAGTGCTTATTGTGAGGGTCTCGAATATATATTTTTATAATTTTAAATTAGATAGTTTTTAAGAAAATAGATGAAAATTGACCATTCCCCTTTTATCCCAGAAATAACTGTTGTGCCTTAAATTTTGGAAAAAAAATCAGAAAATGTTTCCTTACTAATATATAACAAAAAAAAACCTACAAGTCTATATAGTTCGCTTCACTTAGGTTCGTTTCACTGTCCGGTATAAATTAACGTTCACTAAGTACATGAGTTCATACTAAGTGCGTATCACTTTACCCTCGTTATACTCTTTCAAGCCAAACTTGGCGTATCATAGTGCAAACTTAAGGAAAACAATAAATAAAAATAAAGTATTAGTGAAGTTTCTGCTAACAATCCGCAAATGAACAAATGAAAATAATTGTTTAAGTATTTAATACAAATACTTATGTTATAGTACGGATCCCTTGGTGCGCGAATCCGACCGATTACTTGATACTTGACCGATTTTTTAAACTAGTTTTAGGGTTTTTAATAATAAAATTATTAAGACAATACATTCTGCATTTTATCAGATTCTATAGCAAATAGTAAAAAAAGGTGCGCATACTTATGTACGCTTATAGATATAGTTAGAAGTCGTACATATTTGTCGTGAATAAACAATATTCACAGTGTAAAATATCAGTTTCAATATCTAGGAATGTTTGTACAAAACATACTACATTGATAGAATCACTCAATAATGCACTACACGCACCGCACTACGCGCAAGACGAAACAATGCATGTATTTGAACTTTTTATTAGAAGAAAGCAAATATAGTGTAGTTATTTCATTGTATATCACATTGATAGCTTCAGAGAACGCACGCTAGTAATGTACGTACTAGCGAATAGTGTCGAATTCAATTATTAAGTCTGTTATATATACATAAAGTATGGTCTATTTTTCCTGTTGTGTCAAGAGATACAATTAAAAAAATTACCGTCAATAAGGCTCAACGCATGGTAAAGAACAAGGATCATATGTTTTGTTCTGCATTTTATCAGTTACATCTAGTTTAAGTAATTGCTTAGATGGGCTTTTGTGCGTAAACAATATTAACCTAAATTAAGTTCGTCATAATAACTTTAACTTCAAGTTTAGCAGTTAAATAGTATCATACTAATATTATGCGCGTATGTTCTAAACAATAAAAAAAATTGTTATTAAAATAGGAATGTTAAACACGTTCAGACTGTCTTGCATGCTCACGTTCGTTTACACAGGTATGGGCAACCTTTCACATGATGTGGGCCAAACTTTAGTGTGCAAATACATTCGCGGGCCGCGTCAAAAAGTAGTTCATTTTAAAGTAGTGTTTTAAACTAGTATTTATAATTTTTAAGGATAGATATCAGACGAATCATATCTTACAGCGGACCGGATGCGTTGCGCAGGCCGGTGGTTGCCCACATAACTTTACACGATGAGTATTGGTACTACGCATTTTATTTTAAAAATTAAATCACCAATCGAATTAAAACGATAAAGTTTTCTCGTCCACGTAGTCACACTAACTACATACGACAAAGAAGTTTATTCACCGAAGTAAAATATAAAGTATTATAGTATGTTGTATACCTAATGGTCTATGATCAGTGCCAAAGAACCTCAGAATAAAGATAGCATAGAGCCCGCCTAAAATTTTCGAAACAGTCGTCCATACATGTATTTCTTTTTAGCATCTGCATAAGCGTATTTGACAAAAAGTAACAAATATGGTTTGTTTTTACTCAAAAACCAGAGTATGCACTTAAAACGTCAAGTAGACATTTTGTTTTTTTTTTTAAATATTCAGGTAAATAAAAGGTTTTTGTTGTAGTACTCACAGTTTATGCTGTTGTAATTAAGAATATATTTGTTTTTTACCGATTTCTTGTTTTCCATGATATACATTAATTACCAAGTTGACAAGAATATCAAAATGTTATGTTTCGTTTCAGGATGCAACTATCATTTAGAACTGTTGCAAAATATCATGGAATAGGTACGTAAGTTTCGAAAATATTGAAACTATATGAATTCATAGTAAAAAAAAATGAAAAATCGTCGATAATAGTTTAAAAAGGTACATTGTTAGATTTTTCTTACAAACATGTAAAAAATGTACAACTTTTATCAGGGGCGTACTTGTCAATTATATGACTATTCTTTTTTATTACATTACAGACGTCTCAAGAAAAACAAATCCAAGTAGAAAGAAGTGTGTTGCTATTGTGTTGCTCCCTCTGTGATATCTATACTCTGAAACATATACTCAGACTAAAGATAGTATAGATTTACTCTTAGACTTTTTACAATGTAGGTATTTCTGTATCAGTATCTATTCAACATTAATACGAACAAAGTTTATGTAAATATTATCAAAAAACTATAAGGCTTTAATGGAAATATTAAAAATCAAGTCTGTTTTACAAAAACACTGAAATTTCACAAAAATAAATCTGTATCTAATGAATAATGATATTAATAACACATAATATTCGCTTAATTAAGCAATTAATCTTAATAATACTCATTTTAAAACATAGTATTTATGTTTTAAAATAAATATTGTTTTCAGACTTTCTATAGATTTTATATACTAAAGTTTGCCGTACTATATCGCAGTATTTATTACCTGTATTTACTTATTGTGGAAATACCTAGAGATTACTCTAGTGTAATTTCGTAATCGATATAGTTCAGCCATACTATGGTTAACTGGGCTGCAGCAGAAAAATGGGCCGATTCAACCAGTAAAATACCATAGTCCCACATAAAACAGATGTGAACTAATAGCTTTCGCCATTATATTTCATTCAGTGAGTGAGAGTTCCGGTGGTACACTGCCAATTCACAGCCCCATTCCCACTTTTATTGCCGCACTTCCCCTCTGTCACACTAATCATCCCTCTGTTACATTTCTCGCTTAATCCTATTCAAGAGGTTAGAAACGCACTGCAGTTTTGAATATCCATAGGCGGCGATGGCCACTTGTTCTCTGGTAGTTCATATGCTCGTTTGTCCCTCTAAAATGTTAAAAAAAAAATTGATAATGTTTTCTTTAATTTAGTTAAATGAAAAAAGTCACAATTTTTTCTCTTATTTCATTCATTATCGAAACTTAGTAATATCCTTTGCAGAGAAGATTATCTGATCAAAAACGAAGCAGAAGCCTTTTTATAGCCAAAAAAGAAGTTTCAAATCAGAAAAATAGCAGCGATACCCAAGGAAGGGTCAAGATTAAAATTGACAATGAAAAAGAAATCAGAGCTACAATTGCAATAGAAAATGAGTTCGCGATCAGAAATAAGCATTATTAAATTATAATTTACTTTAAGTATTAAGTATTAAGTACAAACATCCAAACATTCAAACATACAAAATTTCACATGTTCAATTTACAAATCAATACGAATAGCTTTGTAAATAACTTTGACGTAGATTGTTTTACTCTTCGGACGAAACATTTTATATGTGTGCGACACTGATCGACATTAATGTCACATCTACACTACATGTTCTGTGGTCATATTTCTAGTATAATATTGTTCTGTGAATCATATTGTTGCTTAATGTTGTAAAGACATTATGTACTAAAAGAATCTGTTTAGTAGACAGTTTTTTTTTTTACTATAAAATTACATTTACGACGTTTTTGTATTTTCACCTTATTGTATTAATATCAGTTTAAAATGGGAGTCCCAAAATTTTTTCGTTATACAAGTGAAAGATATCCGTGTTTAAATGAACTAGTAAAACAATATCAGGTAGGTATATAGAGAAATAAGTAGTATTGTCTTTCAATTACACATACTGTGTACTTATTTAATCAAAAACTTTTCAGATACCAGACTTCGACAATATGTATCTGGATATGAATGGCATAATACATAATTGTTCACATCCCGATGACTCTAACCCACATTTTCGGATAACTGAAGAAAAAAATATATAAAGATATTTTCCATTACATCAGCATTTTATTTCAAATTATTAAACCTAAAAAACTATTTTTTATGGCTATTGACGGTGTGGCACCGAGAGCAAAGATGAATCAACAAAGGGGACGTAGGTAAGGAACTATTATAGTGCTCTATAGAATTTGTATTGATTATCAAGTTAGTATGGAACATATAGTTAAAATATTTTTATCATACTATTTAAATTGTAGACTCACTTCACTAGATATTCCTCCTTCAAGCTAATAGTTGTACAGTATTCCTTTGTTTAGTACCACTTGTTTCTGATTTTTAGTAGTTCTTTGTATAAAACTTTTTATTTTATCTTCAACTACCAGTTATAACAATAAAATAAAATTGTTTCATGCATAATAAAGTATATATATTAATAGTTGTAAATGATTAAGCAAAAGTCTTATTTAGATTTAAGATTTGCCACTTGATGTTTCGCAATAGTTTAGGCTACCATTAAAAAGATAATATATATTGTATTTACCTTTATCTGGTTTATCACACTTTATTTCTTAGTAAGCATGTTATAAAATATCACAGAAATATGAATTTATTTTTTTTCTTATTTTATAATGAGTTTCAAATACTTACATAATATTTTTGTTTTAATGTTATTTTACATAATAAATTGTTTTGACACAATCTTTAAAACATTACATCTGTGATATAGTAGTACTCAATTTGTACCAAAATTACATATTGAGTTCTTAATAACATTTTGTTTTCATAGAGATATTTGTTGAATCAACTGAAAGAAAATAATACATTTAGGTTGTGTCTGAAACTTTATAATAAGTTCTAGTCTGTTTAAAGAAAATAAGCCAACTCCAGTGTTGTGTAACATATTTTTTATATGGTATTAAAAAAAAAAACCAGGAATATTCTTAAGATTGATTAAGAATTGATGAGCATATAGTTTTCTGTTTTTCACTGCTGGCATCCCCATGTAGCCATTCTATTTTAACTTCTCCCTTATTCCTGATACAAGGGGCACTCTGGAATTATTGAGATACTGTCAAACACCGAGTTGCCTGCAGTTATGATTGTGCACGCCTGCAAGTCTGTGTCATTACATAAATGTGCACAGCAGTCACTTCTCATATTTTTAAATAAAAGATATGTACAGCGTTCTTCTGTGAAACGAGTAAAGTATTTTAAATGTGTGCACTGCAGACCTATGATATACTATGATTTTAAGGTTGGTCTATCTGAAGCAATGTGTGCAACGGTTACAGTTAGCGTTTAATAATGAAGTGCCATCTCGAGCCACTATGTTTCAATGGTTTAGAGATTTCATTATAGATACAACTCATTTCAAGAAGAAAAACTTGGGAATGGGAAGACCTGTTTCAACAGTCACTCCAGATAATGTCGTCCATGTTCGTAAAATGATAAAAGATGACAATCACCACATGATTCAGAATGCTCTTGGGTTTGAATATGCAGTGGTGTATAAGATCTTGCAATGAAAAAGATTGGTTCTTGTTAGATTTCACATTATCTTACACAAACCAGAAATCCAAACGTGTAAAGTTCAGCAAACAGATATTAAAGTTATTGAATAAAAGTGGTCATCATATAATATCTAAAATTGTAACTAGTTATGAAACATACATTCTCTTTTATGACTTTCCTACACATCATAAAAGTAGGGTATGGGTTCATAACGATGATTCAATGTCAACCATTATGAAAAAAAATTTGCAATATAAAAAAGTTTATGTATGCAGTGCTTTTCAGAAATACAGGTTTGGTTAAAACTATTAAATTAAAATGACAGAAAACTGTCACAACAGCCTGGTACACACAACACTGCTTGCCAGAAGTTCTCCAGACTCTTAAAATTAGAGGTTTAATGCTGCACTGCTGCGCTCACTGTTAACTTTTTGATCTTCCTTCGAAAAGTATATTGCAGTCTTAAAGCATCCTCATTACAGCTTATATAGTTTTCCTGTATCTCAATAATTTTGGAGTGAGCCTCTTATCAGTCTTGCTAGTGTCAAATTTAGGTCTTTTTCAGTTTTAGTCTTACAGATTTTAGTCTTTCTGCTTTCTGATCTTGAGTCACCTTTTGTTCTAAACACAGTATCTACCAGTCTGTTGCAATTTCAGTCTTCCATCAGTTCATACAGTAGTTCCTGCTGCACTATCCATGCAGAAGCGTGCACAGAGTTTCAGACAAGAGTATACAGAGCTAAAAAAACCTTACTAGTTTCAGTATTGTTTCGGTTGTTGGTCCACCGATGTGACTGTAAGTATCTTTATTCCTTGCTCAATCGAAACAATGCTGAAACTGGTAAATTTTTTTTAGCTTTGCATACACTGTCTGAAATCTCTGTGCACGCCCCTGTATCCATCTTGGTTATGGTTCCAGTTCTGATTGTATTTCCAGGTGAGCTCTTATCACTTTTCTTTTCTTTAGTCTTCCCATCTCCTTTCCAGTCTCTTTCATTCTTAGCCCTGCTCCCAGTACAGATCTTGGTCCTGTGCTACCTCCTATGGCTTCTGTTCTGTAATTCCAATCCTCAATCTCATTAGTTTAAGACTATTGAGATTGAGATAAGATCTATTAGCATTGCTTATCAGAATTTTGAAATAATTAAATTGTTGCTGTTATTGGTTCTCAACACCAAATGACCCTACATGACATAAATGACAGAAGTCACTATACAAATATACATGTACCTATATATTTATTCTGGGAAATGAACATAACCAACTTTTCTCATGGGAACGTATCATTTGTTTATGGCAAACTCTAAAAACGATGAGCAAATCTTGTATATCTAAGTGCTATTGATTTAAATTAGATGCATTAAAACCTGCCAATTCATAATTTAATGTTTATATTTTATTTTGAAACACAAATGTTTCAGCTTTATAATAGTATCCCAATATTAAATGTAACAACTTTTAAATTTGTTAATAAATATAATGGCTTTTTGTAATATTAATCTCCGGTAGATATCACATTTCTTGTTGTTATATTTTTAGATTCAGGTCAGCTAGGGAAGCTGATAAATTAGAGGAACGAGCAAGAGAAAAAGGTAAATTTATCATATTATTTTAAGAATACTAAAAACAGTTTTTGGACCCCTATTTTTTTAAGTACTGTATTGCTTTAATTTTCTCTCCATAAATCGATTCTTACTATTTAAATACAATATGATATACACTTAAAATTGAAAGTTTTAAAAGATGCATAGGAAAAACCAAGGAATTCGGTGGGATAGTGGAATTCAGTCTGATTAAAAACTTAATATTTCTCATAAGATTTTTTATATTTTGTATGTAATGTCAAATATACATTAAAATGTTCCAATTAAATTTCTTTATCATTTTGATAATGCAAGGCATTTTTAACTACCTCTTTAAGATGCTGAGAATATCCTTTTAATAATTTTGACTATGAAATAACAGAATGTTATATAGAGATTAATTACAAAATTTATTTATTAACCACAATTAGAAATTTTGAATATCAGAAAAGTGATATATCACATTTGATTTATTAAGATAATTACAGTGGACCCCGGTAATCTGATAAACATTTTGCAGGAAAAACAGTATCTTGTAATCCCACAAATTACAGATCAATATACAGTAGCAGATTATAGAGTACTGCCTAAGACCCCCTATAGTCTGGATTTTCTTTAAAAAGAGTACCTTTTAATCCGACAAATTATGTTTAATAATGCATTAGTCAACAGTGATAGGCATGTCGGATTACAAGGGGTGCTGGATTAAACAGGAGCCGGACTACCGGGGGTCCACTGTATTATAATTGCATGAAAAAGTGACTAGCTCTTTTCACAACTTGAAATTAATTAAATGTTAAATATCTATTTTTGTCTGATCTATATGACTAGTTTTGGCTGTTTGAATAAACTGAAACCATTACATATCCCTGTATTTAAAATCTTGATATCTGTAAATTCGCTTGTGTAATGTCTATGGATTATGTTTTTAACGTATCATATAGTTAGTATTTTAATACTACTATAAGATCGACATGAAATAACTAAATCCTTCATTTAATTACAAATTATATACATGTTTATAGTTTAGCATTTGAACTTCTAATTACCTCTATGATTTTTTTCTTTTATTTCAATTTTTAAGGTGAGGTCCTGCCTAAAGAAAAAAGATTCGACAGTAACTGTATTACACCAGGCACAGTGTTCATGGCGCGGCTACATGAACAGCTCAAATATTTCGTGAAACATAAGATGTCTACTGACCCACTTTGGGCGAAAGTCCGTGTTATATTATCGGGCCATGAGGTAATTATTTATAATGAGATTACTTTCATTGTAGAAATAATTTTAAATATTATATTGTTATTATTGTAAAAGCAGTACTTGTCTATACTTAACATGTATAGTCGTTTGGGACAACAAATTGGCAGGAAAGCGAAGCATTTTCCACCTTTTCATTTAGTATGTTATTAATGATGAAATTTAGTGTTAATAATTTAGTTTAGATATATTATTAATTTAGTATTGTACTTACTATACTAACGAAACTCATGAAATAAAATTGTCGACAAAATACTTATGACAAATTATCCAATAAAAAAACTCCATTTCAATAAAGATGCCACATGAATATTCGTTTCTGCTAGCCCATATCAATAGTTATATTTTATTGATATAATGAATGTATCAATTATTTAGGACTTCAATTCCAAATAAGGTTAGTTACATTAATACATTCTTAGTTTAATGAAGTAATAATATATTATTCATTCAGACACCGGGTGAAGGCGAACACAAAATAATGGACTACATCCGCTGGGCTCGGTCTCAGCCTGAGTATGATCCTAACACTCGACACTGCTTGTATGGCCTGGACGCTGACCTCATCATGCTTGGCATGTGTACCCATGAACCACATTTTGCTCTACTTAGAGAAGAAGTATGAATGCTTAATATTTTCTTATTTAAATTTATATCTTTAATATATTTCGGTTGTCCACTTTCTAGAAAATCAGAAAAACATTTAAAAAAAAGAAATTTCGTTCTTAGAAAAGGATATTTCAATTCTCATACAAATGTTTTCACAATGAATTTAAAGTACTTAATCTAAAGAAAATGTCATGCTTTAGAATGACTTATACTTCAATCCAGACTAGTGAACTATTTCATTTTAGTATATTTTAGCATTTCATCAATATTATGATAGAATACAGAGTATTAGCAGTAACATAATAATTGATCAAATTTTAATGAAATGGTTTTATAAAATGCATATTAATAGAATTTTCTAATCATTATACAACTAAGGCATGCAGTTTTGGCTTAAAACATCTTTTGAAATGAAAGAAGCTATTTTTTATGAATGTTTTGTTTTTCAATACAAAACATAAAGGAGATAATTGTAACATTGTAGCAGTAACATCATTAAATAATTTTCATTAGACTCAACATAGTTATGTTTTTCATATGTATGTTTTCATTACATATATTTGCAGTAGACATTGTAAAAGGAAATATAATTTAAAATAATATGACAATGTTTATTTAAATACATATACAATAATTCACTTCTACAAAATTATATTTGTGATATAGTATTCATATATAATCTTGTTTCGACAGGTCAAATTTGGAAAAACTACCCAGAGAGTCACTTGTCCTGAAGAAACCAATTTTTACCTCTTACATTTATCATTATTGAGACAATATTTAGAACAAGAATTTATATTAATTAAGGATGTGTTACCTTTTGAATATGACTTAGAAAAGATTGTTGACGATTGGGTTCTAATGGGGTTTTTAGTTGGCAACGATTTCATACCTAATCTTCCAAACATGCATATAAGCAATGATGCTCTGCCACTGTTATACAAGACATACATGACTGTGTTGCCAACTTTAGATGGTAAGATTTTGAAATATCTTTACAGTTTACAATAATTAGTGCAATCTGGCAAACTGCTATCTTGATTTAGCTAAATTATATGAAAACCTTGAGGGATGAGCAGATGTATGCCAGCTTAGTTTATTAAACTGTAAGAAGTAGTGTTAAAAAACCTGAAAAACAATTATGAGTAATAATTTTAGATTAGGAGATGCATTATACTTTCATAATAAATGTGGAGGTTGTGGTTGAATGTTCAGCACATTGTTTTCATATGATAAAATAATGGGTTCCAATTCAACCACTCGCTCCATGCCATGGAAAGCACATGGGGAAACTAGATGCAAGTTCTCTTATGTATCTACATTATCAGCTACAATAGCAGGATAATAGTGTTAACCATTGTATAGTACCATCAGTTCCCTTGTTAAGTTGAAAGTAGTTTTTAGTGTTGAATGAAATATATGTAATTGAACTTCATTAAACTGACGCATTTGTGCGCATACGCTAACATACATATACTGGAAAAAGATTCCAATTTCATGGTGACTTTATTCGCACTGTATGTCACCAGTTAATTTCTTTATTTCGTAAATATTATATACAAGAATTACCTTGACTGCATATTCTTGGTTTGAATTTACAAATTTTTAAATTTTTTTATTAATTCATTATTATTTTTCATTGATATTTAATAAAATTCTTATAAAAACTTTGTTTTTGACTATATTTATAACTTTGCCAGCTATATTTATTGCGATAATTTGACAGTTTTTATTAATACCTTAGGCCAATAAAATTAAATTAAAGCAGTAAAAAGCTCATTGTATTTCAATCTTATTGGTCAGTCATATAAAAGACATAAGCTAACAATCAATTAATGCCATTAACAGTGTGTGGTGATATCGGCCTATAATGTTCTATTTTTTTTTATTTTAAGATAGAGCACTTTTCTGTCTTAATCAGTTACCTTATATATACATTTATAATGTACGATTTGTATTTAGCATATGTTTTTAAAAGATATTACAAAATAGGTTGAAATCCTAAATTAAAACAAATAGGTTATTGTTTGTAAATATTTTCAACCAATTTTTTTTTTTTGTATAATGCTCAACATATAAGTATATCGTCTCTATTCATTGTATTAATAATTTTAAATTAATTCAGGTTATATTAATGAATCTGGAGAGTTAAATTTAGGAAGATTTGAAATATTCATGCAAGAATTAGCAAAAATTGATAAGGAAAAGTTCCAAGATACTTATCTAGACATGAAATACTTTGAAAGCAAAACTGGTAGGAGAATGAATGCTAATGAACGAAAAGAGGTAATTTAATTTTTATCAAATTGCCATACTTACACTAGAATTTTATTATATTATAATTTATATATTTATTTTTGTTATTTCTGAGCTTGAAAAGCCTATCAGGCTTTTCTAAAATAATTTACCGAAAAAAGGCAAAATTTGGCATTACTTGCATACAATTTTTTCAATAGAATCTATATAATTTTTTTATTGACAATTGAATGTTGATAATATATAAAGATTCATTAATAATTAAATGAAGGTATTACATAAAACTTATGTTATTGTTCAAATAAAAATAAGCACAACTCAAATCAAATATGTATTTTTATGGCATAAGCTACTGATCCAATTTTGATAAAAAATATTAGAATTTAAACAAAACAAAGTAATGGTCAAAAAATTACTGTCATAAAAAGGATCCGATATTGTGATCTCAAATGTTTTTACAAAGAGTGGTGATTGAGGTATAGTTTCTGATTACTGTGTTCACATGAAGGAAAACATTATTCACAATAGTAAAATTGATGCATTTTTCAGTATAAGCCGAACAATGATGAAACCTTCAACGTCAACATCGAAGACATAAAAGCAAATAAACCCGATGATGAATTACAGGCTCTGATCAACGCCACTGACGACATGGTAATTTATTATTACTTGTGAAAAGACTAAATTTAGGCAGTTACTGTATTTCCAGGGCATTGTCTCGTGTATATCAGTATTTTTACCCTTGTCAGGGATCTGACCTTGAAGAAAAACTTAATAAGATGGAACAGCTATCTCCATTTCTAAAATTTACTATATGTCATTAATTTATACACTCTTTACTATATCTATTGTTCTTATTGTATGAATTGAATAGAAAAATACCGATTGAAAAATAACTGAATTCTTTATTCAAATCTGCAATTCATGCAATACAAAAAGGGTTAGTAAAATCGAAAAAATTCTATATTCTGATATTAAATTAATATGGCATCTAAGGTGAAATTTGATTCAATAATTTAGTCAAAAAAATCACGAGTAGGGACTAATAATTGTTCAAACTCTATGATAGACTTTTTAAATTGTTTTCTGCTTATAGAGATTATGACTACAATTTATGGTATGAAAGCTATTTTCACTACAATATTAAATTATGAATATTACATATTTAAACTTTTCTTCCTTTCATTTACTTTTCTAAAGTTTTAGAAACTGAATAACATTTTGATTTATAGTGAAGAATCAGTAGTTTATGTTGTACTCCATTTCTTGTATAATAAAAGTAATGTAACGCGCAAAATGTATTTGTATTTTTTTAGTTACTGGATGATGCCGATTCCGATGGGGTATATGAATCTGAGACAAGTGATGGTGAGTTACTCTATGATTTCTTCTAGTACGTGAAGTAATTTTTAAAGAAATATTCTAGCTCTGCCATTATGCACTAATTTTAGTATACATGGTTTATATTGTCCATGTGCATTTCATTAATTTTATTTTTATCCCTTATGCTTATATGGCTTTTTTTTCTCCTGTATAGATGAGGCTAATTTCAACATGGAGTTTATTTTGCACAAGAAGGATTATTATATGAACAAATTGGACTACTCTAAAGTAACAGAGTAAGTGCTTTATACTTAAAACTAGGAGATTTGTTGATGATTAATTTTTTGAAACTAAATAGTACTTTGTTGAGACATCTATTTGTCAACAGACGTATTACTAAGAAAATGTTCAGTTTTAAATAAAGTAAGTAAATGATGTACCTTTATAAATTTATTATATATGCGGTTATTGTGTATTTTAATAATTCGGTAGCTTTTGTTGAGGATTATTACTGAAAAATTTAAATAAAATAATGAATAAATGTTTTGCCATTTTAATTCTCATTATTTTTATAAAAGACAAGTGTCTAAATAATGTAGTTGCATTAAAAGTGATAAATAGAAATAACTCTAATGATATATAATCTACAATTTACAGTTCGTATCCTTTCTAGAATGTAACTGTAGTTAATTAATGGATGTATTATGGCTTTGTTTGTATTGGTATATCAGCTACCTAGTCTTTCTTTTAATTTTATCTTCAATCTATTAGAAATACATTTTGTATTGAATAATATATGAAACTGTAATAAATGATAATTTAATAAAAAGAGCAACAGTCAATGTAAAAGTATTGTATTAAATAATAATGGTGTTTCTTCATTAAATTTTCTATGTAGCCTTCACATCTTATAGTCCCAAAAAGAATAGCAGCACTGTGGTGTTTGCTTACAAGCACCGTATTCTCAAGTACAGTAAGAGTAGAGTTAAAAAAAAATTACTTCTCCAGAATTAGAAGAAATTATTGTAACTTCATCATTCAAAAACTGTACAGCATTCAATATATGTGTGTTATTTGAGTTCTATTGTCTGTTTTTACTATGTATGGAATGATTTATGTTATATAGGACACTGACGAAATCCTGAACCGAAGATAATTACAAATTTTCTTCTATGGTACCCTCCCTTTTTATTGATGAAAAATAAATTGGTATAATAACTTTTTTGGTCTATTGCAATAGGTACTAAAAAATAGATGATCGTCCCAATTATTTTTTGTAATTAATTTCAATTTCCTACAAAGAGTTCTTTTCATTGAGCTAAAAAATATCCAACTGGCAGAAATTAGTCAAATTTGAAATAAAATGGATGTGCTTAAGATCACACGACAGAAGTGCAACTATCAAAGCGAGTTTAATAATATGAAATACAACAATTTTTTTGTTCTTCAAGGGTAATTTATACACAATTATATATATATAATTGTGTATAAATTACCCTTGATTCAAATCTAATGTTTATTTAAAAAAATTCACTAACCACTTTGATGTAGCTTTTGCGAAATCAACATGGGTAAGAAGAGGTATTGCTAGACGTCAAATACTAGAATTTGAGCTGATTAAACTTGAAAGTTCAATCGCGTCTTACTTCGAATAAACACATTAATTTTTTACTTATAAAATGAATCACAGATACAGATTAGAGGCCATCCGTAAATTACGGTGGTCACATGTAAAGGAAAACAACAGTTTTTACAATTTTTTTTTCTTCAAAATACTTTAAATATTGGATAAAACATAAGACATATACCTTTTTCATTTTCGTATTTCGGATTTGACGTCACAAAGCTTTTGACCTGCTCCTTGTCACATTTCGTTGATGTTTTCGGTATTAGTAAGAGACAGCGAGTGTCTGTATTGTGATCTTAACCATACTATTTTTCATGACGATAAATAATTTGTAATACACATACTACGAGTTTTGCCACATTTATTTATGTACACACGCGTGTAATATTAAATAAAACGTTTTGGTACCGCACATACCATGCTTATATCGATACTGAATGCGCCTGATGCGTCCTGCTCTCATGTATTGCTCACCAAGCGAGTATAGTAGTCATGTGTCCTATATATATATATATATATATATATATATATATATATATATATATATATATATATATATATATATATATATATATATCTTAGTCAACTCAATCTAACCTTACCCCAATGAGCATTACATAGCCGAGTGTAACAACTCAGTGTCAATCAATAATAATAAAGTGTTTAGCATGCCTAAAGTTTTCACTTCTGAGAAGTGTAATAAGAATGTTTGCTCCTATGTCATCCAGCTTAGAATATCGCCTTAGAATCCCATTTAAATAAACTACTCTGTATAGCGAATAGCATGTAAATATTTTCCCAATAATCTTTTTAATTTCATGAAACATATTTATTTCCCTTTAATGTTACTATAATATTAAATATTTGATGTAAGCTATTAGAAAGAATATGTAATTTTTCATTAAATGTATGCTTTATTCACACGCTGAGGGTTCTACTGAGCGATATAAACACATTAATATCTATGGTTTGCAAAAGAAATTCAGTTTGCACTAATGCGATTTTTCTTTGCTCATTTTTTTATTCGATCTACAATAAATTTTCCATTTAATTACACAGTTATGAGCGATCTTAAACCGCTTACGGACTGTGTGTTCCAGGTACGCGTGGTTTGGTTGCGCGTACCTTGTAATGCACTATCCGTAAGTGTCGCTATACGTATACATTTGTTGTAAACTGCGTACGGACTGCTTTCCGGGTACACATGACCAAACCACGCGTACCTGGAATACACAGTCCGTACGCGACTTTAGATTTATGTAATATCTGATGCATTTTATTTTAAAATATCACAGTGCATATGTAAATTTTCAAAATATGTTAAAATTTTTAGGAATGTGTGCAAGATGAATAATTTAATTTGCTAGGTAGAATAAAAACAACTAGTAAACTTGCTGTACTATTTATAACATAACTTAGTATCTCAGTTTCTCTAAAAATATAATTTGCTTTTGAAAAAGTCATGTGTTTTTTAAATATACAGGTGCACAGGATTCCAGCATAAAGATTCCTCTTTTGTTCTATGTTTTAACATAACACTCTAAATTCAATTCCTTTTTACAGTGAAGTATTAGCGTCTCAAGCGGAAGGTTATGTACGTGCGATACAGTGGAACTTGTATTATTACTATCGTGGATGTCCTTCTTGGTGCTGGTTTTATCCCCACCACTATGCGCCTTATATGTCTGACATTAAAGGTTTTAAGGATCTGAAGATTGAATTTGAACTAGGAGAACCTTTCAAACCATTTGAACAGGTATTGAATGAAGCTGAACTCATTATTACTTTATTATATCGTATTTACCCTTCATCTTTTATATCCATATTAAATTAATGTACAGCGACAACAAAGAAACACAAAATGTTAATAGTTCCACATAAGTTTATGATCATGTTTCCATAATATTTCAAACTGTCTTTAAATAATGATTTCGGCATATGACTATGCATATTCAAAAGTTTGCCCCCTCAATGGTCAAAGTCCTGCTCCAGGACCCACTCGTCAACAGTCAAAATCCTGCCCCAGGACATTGACCGCCAAGCTTAACATTGGGCTTAACAAATTTTTATTTACAAAGCAAACAAAAAAATATACACTTCTTTACATTTTAGTATAGTCTATTAAGAACTCTAAAGGTGCGAACAATAAATCGCTCTTTTGAAACAAACCGGGCATAAAAATGGACTTTAAAAAAACACTCTTTATGAGCGCGGTCCTTCGACGCCTTGCAATGTAATGTTTCTTGAAAAAAAAATGTATGGAGTGTTGATTTTTTATTAGATATTATTGTAAGCTAATTAATAAGTAATAGAGAAAATACAAATAACAAAAATGTGGTTTTATTTTTTTATATTTGAAAAAACTCTTGGAAGGTACAGCTTCTCTAAGTTTAACATTTCATATTTTATTACTGGACACTTTTTAGGAGTTAACAAATTTTATCTACATTCCTAAAACGTATAACAACTATAGAGTTCTAGATCAAACTCTATACGAAAAATGAAAAATGTTTGCGTCCCGTCGCACGGCGCGGCGAGGCGCGAAAATGGCGGACCGACGACGGTGGCGCCGTGACAATGCTAACTCATCATTGGTTAAATGTTGACTAAAACGTTAATTTTATTTTCTTTGCAGTTATTAGCTGTATTGCCAGCGGCGAGCAAGCATTTACTTCCATCTCCATTTCATGAACTTATGACAGATGAAGAATCGCCTATCATAGATTATTATCCTGTTAATTTTGATACTGATTTAAATGGAAAAAAAAATGATTGGGAAGCAGTCGTTTTGATACCGTTCATAGAAGAGGTAAAAATACTTTTACTTTGCTATGATAATACATGAATTATAAGTATTTATAAATTTAAATAATTGTCAAAAGTATCTATTATGTTAGTTATTTTTTAGAATGATTAATTTCTTGAGGTTAAAATCAAATGCTTACATAATGGGCTGAGGAAAGGGTTTTCCATGTTTTATAAGTAAAAATTTGCACTAAAATCTCTTTGGTTGGGCTTTTTGTATCTGGCTAGTTTTTATACCATTAAATAGAAGACATTTTAAAAAAGAAAAATATAAAGTAAAACCGGTGTCCCGTTATTTTTCTATTGTTATTCTGACCACCAAAGTTAGTAAATGTAACATAGAAACTTGATATATTTTAGACTTTTATTACAAAAAAGGGGAAATTGCCACACGAGCCGAAAAAAAAATTGTGATATTTATGAACTTAATGCAGTGTCGCTAAGAGTAGCACAAAACTGGTTCAAGTGTTTTCAGTCCAGTAATTTTGAAGTCAAAAATGAACCTCGCTCTAACCGACATGTTACGAATAAAGTCAATGCCATATGAAGAGCTGGGGATTGACCACAAAATAGTTTTGACTCATTTGAAAGAAGCTAGATATACATAAAAGCTTGATACTTGGGTCCCGTACAAGCTCACTAAGAAATCTTATGAATCTACTCTATGAGTATTATAAGTCTACTCATTTGCGATTCTCTATTGAAACGTAATTAAATCAAACCATTTTTTAAAAGATTGATCACAGGCGATGAAAAATGGATTACCTACGACCTTGCACCCTCAGATTTTCACTTGTTTCGGTCTTTTCAGAATTTTTTAAATAGTATTAGGTTGAAACATCTAGAGATTAGTGTCAAAACTACTTTTTGCAGTTTTTTGATCAGAAGTCTCAAATTTCTACAGCAATGGCATTATATCACTACCTACAAAATGTTCAATAAGTTGTTGAATGAAAGGGCATATATATATATATATATATATATATATATATATATATATATATATATATATTATAATTAAAATGTAAATAAAATATGATGAAAAATTATCCTTATATGAATGAAAAAATATGAAAAAACTTTTTCCTCAACTCTATATTAAAATAATAAATGGCATAATAAAATTTCGTCTATCATCCTCAAAAATATAGATATTATAATTGTGAATTTAATTTACTTCCTATTATAAAATACTTTAACATATTGGCAGATTTGTTAGAAGGAATGATAAAAACAGGGAATGTGTAAGTTTGATCTCAGATCCATATTGATTGGATTTTAAATCAATTTTTTATTTATACACCGTAATGGTCATCTATATAATAAAAACTGTGACGTTTTTCTTAAAGGATAATCTCCTAGCAGCCATGATACCCTGCTACCAGCGATTAACGGACGAGGAGCGGCGCCGTAATTCTTTTGGGCCTATGCTTGTTTATAATTGGACTAATGAGAATTTAGGTATGACTCCAGTACCATAGAATATAGTTATTGATTGTTTCCTAAGTCTTAAGAGTAATCTGGATTTTATAATACGTTTTCAAAATCTATTTCCAAAAAAAAAAAACATTTTCATTATATATATAGTACTTTATTTTCATGTAACTTAATCTATTGTAATAAAAACTAAAATAATCGAAATCGGTTCCAGCTAAAGATAAATCAAACATAATTGTGTCTCCTTAAATTTTCTTTTTGATTCAGTATTTAATGTTTCATATTCATGTTTGTACATTATGTTATTTTGCTTTGCTTGAGCTGGAACTGACTCCAAAAACAACTAATTAGTTTTTGGAGTCTGTTAAAACAATTATTAAAATTGATTGTGGTAGGTGTTTTTTTTCTTTATTCTATGTAGTTTATTTAGCTACTTTGCATGTCAATTAAGTCATGGTTAATAAAATTAGCCAGGCATCATCTTTACTGTTTTATGGAATATGTAGAAAATTACTCTCTTATATGTTGTTCTTATTATTTATAATATAAAAGTTCTACAATTTGCGCAGGTCACCATTTCCATTCATCTCCGCGTTATACTAATTCACCCTGTTTCTGTTATAATCGTTAAAGAGATCTGATATGTTCCTGCTAAGATTGTCACTTTGGAATTATATAAATAAATGAAAATATGTAGGTAGATTAATAAGTGATTTTAATTGTGTGTATACAAGTTTATACTGTGTAAACTAGTGTGAAGAAATTTTTTTTTTTAAATTGGTCCATTGTTAACGAAGTTATCACTGAACATACATAAACAAATACATTCAGTTGAACATGAACTTCTTTCTTTTTTTAAAGTCGGTTAAAACAATTGCTTTCCCGAAGAACTTCGTTATATTATTTAAACAAAAATGCTTGCAATGTAATTAAAAAGTACCTAGGACTAGGGATACAAATCTACTGTGATTAATGTTTAATATTCCAGATTACTCTGTTCCATAAGCCACCCCATATTTAGTAAATTCTTCTATATTTGCTTTTTAGGTGCAATTCCCGCTCCAGAATATTTTCCTCCTATCAAAGAATGCCATGCAATAGAAAAGCAAATATGGCGGGAGGAACTTGATGTTCCACTTAAGCAATTGAAAAGTGGCATGTTGCCTAACGCGCGGCGAGATTTACTATTTCCCGGGTTCCCAACAATGAGACACTTAAAGTATAAGGTGAAACTGAATTGTGAAGATTGTACAAAATAAAGAAGTATAACGATTTATATACGAAAACATTATATGATGTCACATAAATTAAAAAAAATGATGTATAGATAGATACTTATGCTGTATGAAGAAAATAATGAATTCTCATTAAATCACTTGTTCTCCATATATCCGTTGTTTATGTAATATGCTTATGCAGGCTAGCTATTGTAAATAATAATTTATATATTTCATTTATCAATCTAACTGATATATTTCAATTATCTCTGTGTGTAATTTCATTATGTTAAATAATTTCAGACACAACTTAAGAAATGCAAAGTGAAAGTTTTTGATCAGCCATCTAGAAATGAAAACATGATCATACAATTAATAAAAGAAAAGGAAGATACACCCTCTATTGATGAAGTTGCACAAAACTTTTTAGGAAAGACCATATGGGTGGGGTGGCCACATCTCACACGGGCTAAGTTAGTATTCATGAAACTTTATTCATATTATGCTGTAAATTTGCCATTACATTTTTTTATTTATTTTATTATGTAAGATTTTCATGTGTGAGTGAAAAATGAAAGGTATTAATTTTCACAATTGGTTATGTAAATAACTCTTATTAAATGCATCAATACCCTTCAATAAGGAAATGCTTTTCTTTTCTGGAAACAAAATACTTTTTTTTTCATAATACAAACTATATATAACAATACAGAACATTTTTTCTCAGATTTATTTATAAGATTAAATGAATGTGAAAAATATTTACAAAACTAAAGGAGTACAAACCAATAGTTTGTATTACTATATCTTGAATCAAATGCCAAGCGACTGACCGATATCCAATCAGTAGCAGTTGATAGTGATTATATTAATCAATAATGTATTTAATACAGATATAATTAAATTTTTATTTATATTCTTTTAATTAATTTGCTTAACTTACTTGATTAAAGTTGAATCTAAACTCAACTATTTCTAAGAGGGACAACTACCATAAACCACTTTTAGTACTACTTTATACTATACTCCTTACATACTTCGTTTACGTCACTGGAATTCACAGGTCATTTCATACAGTTTCATCAGTTTTGGATGCTCTAAATTTTGTATTTTTCAGTGTACCACATACATGGCTTACATTATCTTTTCTAGGGCTTTCTGTTATCACTTTTTCTGGTTTCATTATTCTCACTGGTCTCATCACTAACTGGTCTAATTTTCATGAAAATGTCAAAAAGAAATGTGTATCATCAGCATGACTATTCAACTTATTTATTTATAGTAGTCTCCATGATAAAAAGAATATGAATAAAGATTAAGAAGTAAAATGCTTGTCAAATGCTTCATGTACACTGAGGACCAAATAATCCTAACAGTGTCTGGAGTACAAGTAGCAGGGAGTGATAAGCAAAATAAACAGTTCTGTTAATGAATCAGAAACTGAAAATAAATGCATGAAATAAAGACGATAGTGAAAATACTTCGCGGCAAGAAGAGAAGCGCAAACGTTTAGTTGTTTATGATGGAAAATGTCCTGAGTCGTGTAAGGTAGTGAAAATTGAGCATGGAAAAAGAAAAATAGAATCAATGTCAGTATATTGATGGTGTGATCCCTGCATGGAATGGGTGGTGGAGTATCTTTAAAAGATAGATATAGAAATACTGATGTTAGAAAAGTGTGGTTTAAAAAATGTAGTGACTAGAGTAGAGAATGGAATGTTGCAATGAAAAAATCTGCTATCTGGAAAAGATGAATGAAAGTAAACTGATAAAACAAATTGTAGAGCATATAATGGGAGGGTTGGCAAGGTTTTTCGCCCTAGAAAATCTTTGTGCCAACCAAATTGGTGGCGTATCAAAAAAGGGCCAGATTGTAACCACCCGAAAGTAACGAGGTCGCATGCATGAAGCGAATGGTGGATATCGGTGAAGGAAGAGATGTGTGCAACAGTTATACCATGTTGAGATATGTGTCTATACCTACCCTTTTGGGATGGCGTGAGTATATATAATAAAATGAAACTCTTAATTTCCCATAACAAATTAATTTGATTCATTTAATTGCACTTAATCTAAAAACTCTGTGGTCAATTCACTTGTGATCATGGATCAAATATATTGGCTTTAATGTCAAAACTGCCTACTGGGCCAAGACTACTCTTTTATTTTATTTGCAGCTGAATTTCCTTTGATTATTGTATAGTTAGACTTAATCATTTTTTTTTATATGTTGTAAACAGAGTTATATCTGTGTCTAATGAGAAAATGAGGTTGCATCACACGGGCACCCAGAGCGATGGTGTTGCCAGTTTAAGCACAGAACAGAACACCGGTAACCTACTTAGCCAGTGGCGGTCAGAGAGAGCTACCATTATAGATCAGTAAGTATTAAAATATAACAACTTTATGAAATAAATTTATGATATCCGCAATGAATATATATTTTAGTGTTTTTGTACTTACATGTTAGTTGTTTTTTCTTCTTTATTGCTATATTTAAAACTCTTCAATAAATATTAATGTGATATTAATTTTTAGTAATCTAAAAAAATAATTAAGTAATGAATGTTTAATCAATACTTAGAGATGGAAGTATTATCTTTTGACATCAGGAATTTATAGCTCCATACAAATGTCTAATTTCATTTTGTAAGAACTTAACAAAGGACCTTTGATGACTAGAGGTTTATTACTTTTTTAAACAATTCTGATTTGAGTTTTTTGCTATATCTAGTCATTTTGCATAACTTATGAACAAATATTGTGTTTTGGATATCAGTCGACTACCCTAATCTTTAGATATAAAAGCAAAAAATAGATCTTAAACAAAGTACAATATTTTTTTTATTGTGTTATAATATACATACATACGTAATTAATAATTACATCTGTTGTTACAGCAACATGAATCGGTTAGGCATCGAACTTGGCGATGTCAATATTATAATTCATGCTACCAACTTAAGAGGTCAGTATTGTAAAATACACCAATTGTTTTGCACAACTCATTACGCAAGGCATTTCAGAGTACTTTTGGAACAAATTTTTTTTCCACATCTTGTCAGCAACTATTTCTATCGCCGTACTCTCATTAGTACATTAAAATGGAAAAATTTAGCTTAGGGTGTAATTATTATTATACAAATCATTTACATAGTGCCTTCACTCCAATCGCATAAAATATGTTAGGGGTACAAATAAGTTCCGCCGTTTTTTGTCAATAAAATAATATTTATTGCAAGAGAAAGATAATTTATAATAATTTTCTTGGTTTATTTGCTGCCCTTGCGTTCCCCATCTATACTACCTTCTACTACTTATACTATAATAAAATTAACAGAATTATGCAAGTCCAAAACAATTTCTTTCATAAAAATCGATTTTATATGCAAAAGGAAGGTTTAACCATTGGTTCACCGTTGTCTATTGATGGCAGAAATATTTATTGATGATTTAAATATAAATATATAAAAATTATAATAATTTTGTGTATTATTTTAGACGTGTAGATGGTATAATTATATATTGGCTAGGTAATTCATAGAATTAGAATTGTTTCAAAATTATATTAGTAATATACACCCAATCCAATTTAAACGCCAGAAAGAAAAATAATTCATTATTTTTTTTGAATCTGTCTATAAGTAGAATAAATAATAAACTTAAATTTAAAATATACAGAAAACCCTTTTACACAAATACTACAATACCCGTTTCTTCTTGTCATCCATGGCGACGCAAATTAGCGGTATACAAATCTATGACACATTAGTTGTGTACCCATTAATTATCACAACTACTCACTAGAATTAAAACTATTAACATAGCATTAGCAAACAATAAGAAATATTTTGATAAACTCATCAATAAACAGCAAAAAAGTATTATAAAGAATAGTATCAATACAAGAATCCAAAAGAGATATCTAGCTAACTTAATATATTATAGTACAATATTGATAGATTTAAAAAAAAGCAATGAGGATAAATTGCATAGAAGTAAAAAATCCAGCATTTACAAATTAACTTTTGATGAATTTAAATTGTATATATACATACAAATTGGACGATGTTTTGAAACAAGATACAAAGACCATATTCCAGATTTTAAAAACATTTAGTAGACAGATCACATTTTGCTACATATTTAACAGAAACCAATCACATATCGGATCGTAGATCATATACTGGGTGTAAAATAAGATTGGTCATTAATTAAAAATTAGAGATATATATGTAGTTAAGAACATATTAAAAATTATTTTATGCTAAAGAACAATAAAGCATTTTTTTTAATTTTTTTCCAAAAACTCGCTTTCGCACAAAAAGGAGGCGTGTACGCCTGGTACGCATGCGTGCCTCCTATCAAAGATCTGTGTAACTATGACGCAGAACGCGACAGCAGCACAATCGTCGCGTTGTAAGGTCGCGCAAGAGACCACTATGATTTATAAACTTGATAGATAGACCTTACCCATGACTAACTAACAATGAGAAATCTTGTCTTTCCAGTAGTAGTACACAATGCAATTAAAAATTAATTGAAAACACTTCGCATTTAAGTATTTATAGAAATACTGCTTATCTGCTTATCACAAAATTTTGTGCTCATACATAAAATGCACACCGATGTCGCCTTACGGAACCTCACGTGTTATGTAATGCGTTTTCATGGTATCCTATCGACATATTTATTTATCTATATATGCATCATCAACTGTCATCTAATAATAAAGCTTATATTTTACTTTGGTAAAATATAAGCTTTATTGGTTGCATTTTGGTTGCATTTAATCCCAACTATGTCCAAATCAGAACAGTGATTAATAATAGAATCGGAATTTAATGCAGACCATTATCAGAACCAAGAATGAACAGAATTAAAAACAGGACTATTGTTAAAATCGAGTGTACGACTGAGATTGGAATTAGAAACACTACCAGGATCGAAATTGAGATCGGGTTTGAGACTGACAATAAGATTAATTTACATAAAATTTTTAAAAATTCATTCTATTTCAATGCGGCCGGATACAAATCATTAATATTTATATTTATCTCTTGGAACATATAGCAACTTTAAAAAGCTTTGAGTGTATTCTTATAAAACATAACAATGCTTTTTTTCTCGGCACCCGTCAATTTTTGTGACATCACGATGTGGCATTTGTAAAATCCGTCATCAAGTTCAAAATCGAGTTAATTCGATCATATCTACCACAGGGTACAAGTACTTAATAAACAACAATAGTCAAGTGGCGGTGGAACCAGAGTGGTGTACCGTGCCCTGCGGATATGCATTGCAGGCTGTCGTCAAGGATGTGCATGCGCACATCGCGGCCGTCGCCACCCGTTACTCTACTCCTGAAGAGGCGTTCCCCCCAGGCGACAAAGTTTTTTTGATAACCCAAGGACCATATTATGGATGTATGGCTAAGGTAACTTGTCAAACCTATTATTATTATTGTTGTTGATATTTTATCTGAACATGTAGGTATTTAGTCACCCATTAGAAATAGAAATTCATTCGTATGTTATATCATGTAAATGACATTGATGAATTGTTCATTCAAAGTTTAAAGTTATTTCAAAATTAAACTATGCTAATATTTAATAAAGTTAATGTGGATTAGGTGATAGATTCCGATGGAGTGAGTCGTAGCGGACGCATCAGGGTTCAAGTACACGAGCGCCCGGAGCCGACGGCGAGCGCGCATGCGTACGTCCCGCCCTACAAGAGCGCACATCACGCCGCCGCCGCTTGCGGTAACTAATCAGTCTAAATCTAATAATTTTCAAATATAACCAAACAATTAAAAGGTTGTTATGTAACATTTTGCTTGTTTCTTAAGTGAAATTTTAATTTATCAATATCACTTCAATCGCTTTAGGTTAAGGGACTTGATCAGAAAATTACTTGATCCCTGTACTCTCACATGTCATATTAACTATGAATCCAAATCGCAAATTAGGTAATAAAGTATCTCGATTTGAAATAAAATCATCAAAGTAGAGATAGTAAGCTTCTACAATGAGGTAATACAAACTCGACACAAACAATATTTTTTGTATGGGTGTTATACAAAAACCTAAGAGACTGTTAAAATATTTTCAAACCTCTATTTGTACAGCATATTAAGGATTAGAGAATAGCAAGCTGCAAAGAAATATGTTCAGAAGTAGACTAATGAGCTGATTTATTATCTGACTATAGACAACAATTTGTCACATTTGAGAAGTAATTATGACTGATTAAGAGATAGATTAATGAAAAGTTTTTAAATATAGATTGTTTTTAAAACTATTACTGTGGAATATTTTTTTTTTTTAACTTATTGAAAACTTTAAACACCTAATGGAAATATTAAAAATTTCATCTAATCGTATTTTTTTATTTCAGGTATAACACCACAAATGTTGTCTCGAATTACGGGTAGCGTGTTCGTAGTTCCAGGGGCCAGACGTGAAATGCCAACAGATGCAATGTCCAAGATCAACATTGGGCTCAATCTAAAATTCAACAAGAAAGTTTGTCTTCATTTTTTTATTTTCGCTAGTTAATTAGTAGAAATAAAACAAGGTGACTTGCTTTCGCCCACAGCTTTAAATATATCGACATAGATAAATTCTTATCATTTGTATATCAAGCATTCTCCATCAATCATGATCATGATTTTAGTCTTGTTCTTGATTTTCAATTCCAGTCCCATTATCAAGTCCGATTCTTAACACGTTTTCAATTTTAAACTCAGTCCTGCTCTAAATTCTGATTCCAATTGCATTCTGGATTTCATTTCTGGTTTCTCTTTAGACTTTAATTCTCATTCTGCTCTCATTGTCAATCCCGATCTTAGTCACGCTTTGAATTAAGTATTTTCACCCACATTTTACAATTTTAGGGATTAGATTTTCAAATACAGTATAATATATATTTTTTATTTATAACAAAAACCTCAAAGGTTTTGTCATCTTTGAGTGGCATAGTTCAGAGTGTTGATAATAATGGTGAGAGGTTGTCAGGATCTGCATTCAATATGGGTGTACTACAGTCTTCAGTTCTTGGACTATTTAGTTTTTCATTTATATTAATGATTACCACACCTTGTTAAATATGAGCATGGAACTGTTTGCTGGTGATACTTCCTTAGTTTATTTTAGTTCTTTTCATAAATTCATAACCTATGGAATTTTGTTATGGAGTCATGCAGCCGATATAAACAATTTTTATGCTGCCAAAGCAAGATATTCATGCCATTTATAATTTGAGACTAAACACATCACTCTGAAAAAAATTTAAAGAATTTAATACTTTAACTGGTGTATGTACTGTTACGGTTAGCGGAATAAGATAATTATAAAAATAAACAACACTTGCTTAGGTGTTCGATATCTGTCAATCCTCTGGAATCAATATTCAATCATTTGGATAGAGATTCGTAGTGGAGAGGCAGATTCGAGGGGTCAGCGGTGGGTTGCATGCTGCATGTTAATGCATGTTGCAGGCAAGCGTCTAAACATTGACTGTTGACGACCACCGCGTGCGAGCCTCGGATGACGGGGGTAGGCCGGTTTAAGCGCTCGCATCATGTTACTCAAGCGTTAGGATATTGTTCTGAGATATATTTCTCAGAAATGGCTACTTTAATGTCTATGGTTTCTTTGGAAAAGTTGTTCTAAAAAAAGAAAGAGATTATGAATATTTGCGGAAAAACGCATAATCGATTCCATACGGTATAAGTAAGCGATATAAGCATATTCGATTTCCATTCTCATTTTGTTAATGAATTTTGATGATCATCACCAGAATCAAGAGGTGTCTGGTTACACGCGCCGATGTAGCTTCACTAACTCGTGGATGTATTCAGAACGGTGTGTAAATCTTGTATCGGAGTACGTGGCGCACTACCCGCAGCTATTTGACGCGCTGGCTCGCTCCCTGGACCGAGATGTGTTCTTTGAGAGCGATTTATGGCCAGAAGCAATGGGGTGAGATTTAACTATTATTCTTGGTATTCGTTAAATTATAAGAGATGGTTATTGTTAGTAATAAATATTTCATGTAGAACATTTACTTTATTATTCAATATGGTTCTGTTATATTTTGTTGTTAGTCTTTAATATATATATATATATGAATTTTTTAAGATTATATATCAAAGACTAACAACAAAACATTTATGTAAATGTACATACAATATGTAAATTTAGAAACGCGCGCGAGCGCGCGCGCACACACACTACACACACACACACACACACACACACACACAATTTATTTGTAATGACCACATTTGAAAGTGCATCATTAATAAGGAGTAGAGGGTTGAGCATGAGATATATTATTATTCCTATTTTATTTACGCTTACAATTATTTGCATAGAAATTTTGTTATGTTTAAAACAAATTTTAATGTTGATGTAGTAATAATTGAAAACTCGTATTTAGAACAAGTAGATAATAACAAAAATTTTAACAAAAAAAATCTGACTTCAAAACAAAACCTATTCCAGAACAAATTAATATGCATTATAAAGTATTATTGCATATTCTTCTTCAACTTAATAATCAACTTACTTTTTCTACTCATCAATATGTAGGTATGATCTATGTGTTTACCACGCAAAAAGGTAGGTAGGTACCTACCCACTTCAAATTTAACTCAACACATACCTATGAATAACAAACAATGATTAAAATATTTTTATATTTCTCTATATATACATATAATATTTATATATTAAAAATAAACAAATATATATTTTAAAAAATACAGTTGAATTGAGAACCTCCTCCTTTTTAATTTTGAAGTCGGTTAAACAGAGAAAAGGCAACAAACATAAATGAATTATAACTACAGACTATATGAATGATATATGAAGTGAGATTCCATTCCATTTGCATGAAATACAATAATTAATAATGTAATTTAATTTGAATATTCATTCAGCATGAAATCTTTCTTTGATTTTTAGAGAGAAAAAAGCTCAAGATGTTGCATTATGGTTGAGTCAACAACCACATAGTACTGCAGTAAGAAGAGAATGTGGCTCAGAAGCTCTGGAACCAGAAGAAATGAAACAATTGGCCCAAAGCATAGACACACAAAATGAAAATTTTATAAACCAAGATAAAAACATTGCACTGCAAGTCAAGTTGAACTTATTATATAAGGTAAATTTACATATTATTACAAATGTGCACAAATTGATAAAACATTGATAAAGTGATTAGGATTCTACACCAATTGATGAAACAAAATGAAGTATGCAATCGGATTAAGTTAATATGAAATTGGTAACACATGATTCCTTATAAAGTTTGATAAATTAATCTAAGATAATATTGGCACAAATATAAGTTTGAATACTGTGTACTTTTTATTGTACTAAAACTCATAAATCTGTTCATAAGCCCTTATGCATCAATATTGATTATTACTACTGAAAACATGTTTTTTTTTGCATATCAAGAAACATGGGAACATATTTTATTAAAAATATATTTGGTCGAACCGTTTTAAAGTTGTGTCGTCGGGTATTTTATTTTTTTTTAATCAAATAATTTTTAGAGCTATTAAACTACAAAAATATACACCTACAAACATATCTACTATTTAATGCATTTTCATAAATCTTATGGCTTTTATATGCAGTTAATGTTCAAAATCTATTCAATGGTATTCTCACACCACAGCTTCCAAAAAAAAAAAATCGTACTATGAAAATTTAAAAATTTTCATAAAATTAAAAGTTGCTGTTTTCATTCCGATTTTCGAAAACCGATTTTTCTCCAGATCTTTGACATTATAGGGTCCTAGGAATCTATTTGGACCATTTCCCAATGTGTGTGTGTAAACCTGTTATAACTTTTGAACGGATTGACCGATCAAAACACAGTTTGCAGCATTCAAAACGAGTCTACTCAACTTAGACTTCCTGAAAACTTGAACCTATTTCATCAGGTACCTAAAATTTTAGATGAGAATGTCTAAAATTTTTAATAGAATAAAAATTCTTTTTTTTTTTAATTTTAATCAGATCCCACATATTGTAGGTCCTTCATAAATTTACTTACATAATATTTATATATTAAAGGTAACATCTCAATTTGGTTGTTATCCAGCTTGTCATAGTAATATATTCTCAAATAAATTGAAACATACATATATTCTATAAAATGTGTGATTTTTTTTATTCTATATAAATTATCTTAGGATTGTAAATCTTAATTGTGATCATACTTAATTTTGAATCAAATTTTACTAAATTCATGATATTTTGTTCCAAATCCTCAGCCTGATCTTCATGAAGGCAACATTTCTCCAGATCCAAAAGCTGACTTCCAGATATATGATCGAGTAGTGTGCGTCGCTAACAACATGACGGTAAGCAGTTTGTAAATTTTCGACAACTTAAAATTCACAAGTGTTCCCATATTTTTTGTATATTTAAATTGTCTTAACCAATTCCAGCTGTTAATTTATGAGGGTCTGAAATGTGTAAACTGTGTATCAACATGTTTATTTTATTGACATATTACAAATTCTACAACATTAGTAAATAATTAATTTCATTTATCAAAATATTCTTATTTAGATTTATAATGTAGGATGTAAAAGTATGATGCAAATCTGCATATATGTTTTTATTATGTTACTTGTCAATCTCGATTAGAATTTTGTAGACAGAAAATTTTTTTCCAGTGTGACAGGTTTATAAGTGTGACAGAATCATCCACTAATGTATCCTAGGTTAGACTAGTTCATTCTACATGGGTTAAACTCAAAGTCCTTAGAAAATCAAAACTACCAAGTAATTTTTACTATTATTGTTTTTCAAAATAGTGTCCATTAAGATCAATACATTGTTGCTTTCAATGCGACCACTGAGCAAAAATACTTTGCCCACTTGAATTTAGGGGTCGTTTTGAGGACCTTTTCATGTGGAGCCACTGCTTCCTCAGTGTCCTTAAACCACTTTCCTCGAAGCTTTTCTTTTATTTTGGGAAATAAATAAATATCGCATGGTACGAGGTTGAGGCTATAAGGCCAGTATGCCAATATTTCTATACCTAACCATATTTGGTAATTGTTTGTCTAGCGGTACGTGGTGAGGCATTGCCATAATAAAAAAGCATCCTACTGCGAGGTTGTTTTTCCCGAACTTTTCTTACTTGACACTTATCGTTATATTTTAGATAATTCACACTGTATCTTTATAAATGATAGCCTATGTGTTATTCTGATATGTAAGCTCTATTATTGTAAAGTTTCATCAAAATCCATTCAATAGTTTTTGCGTGAAAGAGTAACAAACATATATCCATACAATTTACAAACTTTCCGTTTATAATATTAGTAAGATTGAGTAAGACGATATCATAAACAAAGCTTTAATGCAAGATATGGTGTTAAAATTCACAAAAAAATAGCAAATCTAATGAACTTTATAAGTAATATGGATATAAAAACATAAATTTTTTTTAAGATTGGTTGTCCAATTTTGTTTTAATACCCAATAAGAAAATGATTGAGCCTCACCCAAATAAACTCATGGAAGAAATGAAACGTCTGCTAATTATTATAATGTTAATAATGCATTTATTATATAACTATTCGATTTTATTAATTTATTTACTCACTTTCATCATTATCTACAAAAATTATAATATTATTGTGTATAATATTCAGTGATGTAATTTATCATTTTATATAAAATAATGTACTTAATAAAATTTTAATTTGAAATTTCTTGGCTTGATGAAAGAAAACGCACTAACAACAGAAGAGTATACATGAATATAGCAAAAAGTATATGATATACTGTTAATTCATTAACATATGGCCATGTCCCAATAAAGAACATTGACCATTAAGGAATTGTTCTAATTGGGGACTTCAACTGTGAAAGGTTGCGACTGTGCTGCCCCTTATTTTGTTATGTTTTCTATTACCAAAATTTCATATTAAAAACAACTTTTAGAATAGATAATTGTGCAACTCGTGCGACAAGTTGTCGATTGACCACGAAAGCGAAGTTGAACGCACGAGCGAAGCGAGTGCGGTCATTCGCTTGAGTGGATAATCGACAACGTCGCACGAGTTACACATATTATTTTGTATTACAAATGCGGCGATTTATGTGGGTACAAAATATATTTAAATTTGCGTGTGTTAAGAATAATTTGCGTGCGACAAGTAAACTTGTCGCACGGAAATTCAAATGTCGAACGTGCGTTCAATTTGTCGCACTCAATTAACAGTTTTATTTATGAAAAAACTCACGCGTAATTTTAAAATGGGCAAACGGTTCTTTTTCAACCGCAACAGCGAGCGTCAAGATACTACTTTCGCCGCATGAGTAATACAAAATATTTATAGCTAGCTTGCCTGGCAAACATTGTTCTGCCCTTTTTTGTGGGTGGCTTACTCATATAGTTAACGCCTACAGCTATGCAAGCATGGACATAGAACGAATTACTTCATCTTTTATATCGATCGATGAAAATCTTAATCCCAACAATGGGATTAAGATTTTCATCAGACTTTTCTGATGAAAATGACAGATTTCAACAGAATCGAAAGCACAAGCTTTCGATTCTGTTTTCAGTCACCTTTTTGATTTTGATCTCATCCCTACACTTTTTTTTACTCTAATCCCATTCTCAATATCGGTTCTGCTCCCCCTTTCGATTCTTCTTCTGGTCCTGTTCTCGATTATGTTTTGCATACTGGTTTCAATTCCAATGTAGACAAAGTTGGAGGCAAATGCTAGTATTAAAATAATATATGAGCTATATTATTCAAGAATAACATAGCTTTCTATAAATTAAAGAATTATTAAAATCATTTTAGAAATAATAATTAATGGCTGGAGTTGGAGATAAATATTGGCAGCCCAAACGACTCCAGAATAGTGTAGGTATATATTTGTGAAATAATTTCTAGAATCGGTTTATTAGTACAAATATACAGGTGATAAACTGTAAGATTCCATAACTTCCAGAATGTCGCCATTGTCCATGGCTTGTAAGTGTTAGTGCACTAAATGTATAGAAAATAAAAAATACTTTGCGGTACTGCTTCACTACAATACAATTTAATAATACAGGTTCCTCTAGGAGCGAAAGGGACGGTAACAGCGATTTACCAGCCGAGTGCGACAAATACTGTAAGACTTTCGGACAAGTTGAATTCAGAGCCAACCTACCAGGTGTTGTTTGATGAACCCTTCCCTGGGGGTATGCAGGAAGAACTATTCGACACCCCACGTTTTTATAGGTAAACAGAACATGTCCATCCTTTTACTTTGAATATACTTTTAATTTGATTCATACACTGTTGAAACTACACATTCGAGCATTTTTAGAACAATTTTAAGAGTTTTCATGTCTACCCGTAGCATATTTTATTTCGGCGAGTGTAAATGTAGATTATGAGTCACATTTCCTTTTATATGTTGAAATCGGACCCAACGATAATATTTCTTATCAATTGTATATATAATATGATTCGGTTTGTCGTTATTTTCAGGCTGTTCAGCACTTGTTTACTCAACATATCGTACGGTCGTCGATTGAGGAGTGCGGCTGCGCGGTCAGCGCCTATCGGCGAGGCCGCTGCCACCAGGCGCGCGCCTAATTTGTTGAAGCGCGATCATGACCATCATTCTGCATTTGCCAATTACAGGTTTTCTTTTAACTTCATGTTTTGAATTTATATTTTCATTAATAGAATTGAATCTCATGAAGATATACATGTGAATAGTAAAACGCTATTGTATTGTTTTTCTGCTACGTCCACTTTGTTATGAAAGAATTTTATTATGTACTTTAGTTTAATATTATTTTATTATATATGTAGGTTACGACAATGTAAACCTTATAAAAAATACTTTTAGCATGAAAACCTTTTTTTTATAATAACAAATAATTATTAATGAAAAGTGTCTTAAAGTAATGAAATGATGTACATGAAAATAATACCGATATTTGCAATTTTTTTTAATTTCTTTTTCAGCCCCACAAAAGACAGAACTTCAGTAACTGATAATAATTGTAATGCAAATTCACCGATCACTGCTGCCAGCACATCAGCACAAGTAAATTTCATTTAATATATTTCACCAATGACTTAGTAAAATGATACATAAATTCATGATTAATTAAAATTGCTGATTTAACTGTAAGGCACAAAATATTTGTTATCCTGAAATTCCAATTTTCCTTTGCTATAGGTTAGGAATATTCTCAATGTATTTTAATGTACATTTTAGGATGGCAGCACAGAATTACTGAAAAGTCTTTTGAAGATTAGTATGCCAAATCCGACGCAAACAACTCCTAGCAAAACTAATGTTGAAATGGAGAAGGTATTTTTTTTCTTTGGTCAAATTTAAACGTTTGTATAAAACCAATGTTTTATTTAATATAATTTGTTTTTCCTTAAGGCAAATAAAAAATACAATAATTGAAGTATTATATGTAATTCTGAAAGTATTCTCTAAGTATATATATATATATATATATATATATATATATGTATATAGGGGTTATCTCTCAGACTATCTTCTTTTCCAGCTCACAAACTGAAGATAATGTAGCATTATATTGATTGTTTAACATAGACTTTGAGAATACTTTTTCATGTCAAGTACCATTTCAAACTGAATTTTCATCACTTTAATAATACTTTTAATTATTTTGACTATTTGAAAAGGAGCAGTAATAGAAATTTATTGTTTGGGGCTATATCTAATTACTCATAATTTACTTACCAATACTGAATTTATAGTAAATATTTCCAATTTCACATTCAGATGGCTTATTTAGAAATGTATTCCAAATTAAAACAAACTTATTCAGAACTTTATATTTTGTTTAAACAGTGATAAAGCATCACATTTCACGTTTCATGATGCAAGTAGGTTTTTCTTAAACCATTTAATTATGTGAATCATTGAATTTAATGTAATATATTGAATATTTCCACTATTTGAACTGTGTTATTGTTTTAGTTTACTCCTACTTTATGGATTAAGTTAAAAGATTAGTAAAAGTTGTTAACGTTTCCTTTTCAATTTAGGTACAATTAAGTTCAAACTAACACTCAGTTCATCCTAAATTTTTCAATTTGTCTATATTTTGCACTTTAACAAAGTTTCTCTAAGTTATTTTTTTTTTTCAATTGTTGTTGCTCTGTAAAATAAAACCGTCACATCTCCAATTGTAATATTATTAATGAACATATTTTAGGTTGCAAATCAACAAATGGCTAATCAACAATCTGACAACTGGCGAACCAAAAATGACAACACTCAACAGACAGCAACTCCACAGAGGTACTAAGTAACTTTTAATCAATAAAAATTATCTTCATTAAAACATTATCATATATTGTTTGTATGTTTTTATAAATATATAATGTGTTTTTTATATATTTCAATTTTCAAGCAACACAAATGTGACCTATCCATTCTGGAAACCGTTTTCTGGGTAAGGTGTAGTTGTAGAAATGTGGCTTGCTTTCTGTACTTGCATAAATATTTAATTAAAATTAGTTAATTGTAGTTTTATATAATTTTAGAATAAATGTGCTTTGCGTAAGAGAAATTAGACTATTTTAAATAAGAAGACCATGATCATGTTTATTAATCGTCCACATTAATGCGTTCAAAGTTACAAATGTAAAAATTTTCGGTGGTGAAGTCCAAAAAAGCGGCCCCTTTTAGACGTTCTTCTAAAGACTATATCATTAAAAAATTTGTCATGTACCGAATAGGACTTTGTGTCATGTGTGTGTGTTTTATACAAATTAATACAATAGTTTATACAATTGTTTGTATGAGCATTTAGTTCATATTTTCATAATGGAGGTTTTAGTGATTTTTTTTATTTAGTAACATTTCAATTTGTTAAGGCTTAATTTGTAGGTGAGTTCCATGAGATGGGTGCACTCTGTCTTATAGTGATTTTTTACATGCGCATGAAAGACGTAGTGCTTTTTAATATTTATTTTTTAGTAGATTAATTACTCTTAATTTATTTCTAATTTTATGAAAACACGCCAGTAATGTATTCCAACATACAAAAATAATTAAAGAATTTCCCATGTTAAATCTGTGAGTTTATTGTTATGCAAACATCAATCCCATATTTAAGTAAGGTAATTTGAAACTTTAAAATTCAGTGTTTTTTTTTTCTTGTCAGTAGTAGTTTTTTTAAATGCCAATAGATTTTAACTTAACAAACATTTTATTGCTTGCTTGTCATATTTAGACAAGATAACTCTTACTTACAATTTGGCAAACTTCTCAAAGGAAAGTATTTTCAAAAACCAATCTGTGGTAGACCTGCTTTTATGCACTGTATGTGATTGACGCTTATAACAATAAATAACACCACTTATTTAATAAAATCCCTAACGCGAATTCCTTTAAAAAAAAAATGTTTTTGGACTGCAGGAAAATTATTTGTTTACATAATTTCTTAAAATGCCTACCAGGATATTAAACCATACCATATATACTATTAAACTATTTCTATGTGTTTTATAAAATTAGCATAAATATATTGTCTTATACATTTCCGTTTATATTTTCTATTTAGCAATCTCATTTCCTTTTTAAATGAACATTATTAAATAGTTTTTATTGTTCATTAAGGTAATACTCATATCTACATCTTATATTATTGGATTTTAAACATATTGTTTTTTATTGTTATTGCAGACCTCAACCGGCGAATTGGCGGAAAGAGAACCAACAAAGTAGACCTGTACAGAATGAATGGACCAACAACAATTTCAAGGTAACAAAGTATTTATCAATATTTGTCAATATCAATAATGCTAATTAATTCCTGGAAAATGATAAATGATTATTTTCAACTTGTTATAATGTGTACTAACAATTTCTGTATTACCATTAAAATTCCAATAATTGTTTGTTATTTTGTTTTGTATTGATTTTATATTAATTCTCTTATTAGCTTTTATATTGTCTTGTTTTTTCAGAACACGCCCATGCCGATACCGCCATTCCCCAACTTCAATCAAACGCCTTTCAGCAGGGGCCCGGTGGCTAATCAAATACCATTTCCGCAATTCCAGCAACACAAATTCCCGCCAAATCCCAACTTTAACCCGAATAACAGTTACCAAAACAGCATTAACCAGAATCCTCATTTCAATAGGACTCCTTATAATCCCAATTTGGGCCAAGTTTATAACCAAAAGAGCTATAGCACTCAGTTAAATAGAACTGTACCACCCAAAAATAATGTACATGAAAAAAGAGATGGATTCCCACAGCATTTGCCACCTGTCAAACACAATATTCCCACAGTGTCTGTACCATCATCTAGTTGGCCCATTGACAAGGTACTTCTGAGGGTTTTTATTACAAATTTATTTGATTTGAAAATACTGTAAATTATTACTTTTTTTTTTCTATTCCTGTTTCATATATATTAATATTTTTAATCTATCTAATTGTGTGTGTAACATTACATTCATCAAATTAAGCATTTGCACATAGTATAACATAAATAATATTGACAGTAATATTTTTATCAGAAGCAAACAAATAAATTATTCAACCATTGAATAGAAGTTTTCTCCTAAATTCCAAAGTTTAAATTAAAAACTCACCATAGCTAGTCTACATTAAGTACCCATTATTTGTTATTAAATATTTTACAGTAGTTTAACGTTTTACAGACTGTACGAAATCAAGAATGCAACACTGGTGTACAAATTCCACATTCTGCACCTGAGAAATGCATTAATAATCCTTTTGTACCTTTACAGGTGCAAACCAGCCAGAGGTATGTGCACAATTTACACAAATATCTACAATTTTATTGAAATTCTGTTAGAAAAATATACTTTTTTTATTTCAATTGCACATTCACCTTTTTTATTGACGGAGTAACTCTGTTAACTTATAATTGTAAATAGTTGAGATTTATTTATTTATGAAATTATGCTTTTTTTTACAAATGGATATGACTTGGGGAATATTAAATTTCTTATTTGAATGTGAGGGTTTAGAGTATACATTTCTTTATATAAATTCCCTTATGCTCAAATTGAAAATTCATTTTAAGGCTAGCTCTCAATTTAGATAACTTTGCTTTTTCATTATTGAGCTTGATTTTGAAAATGAACACCAAGATTAAAAAATATATATGTGGCGAAGTACACTAGAAAAATGGTTTATCAAATATTTTTTTTTTCCATATAAAAAGTTATTTATATTTCAAGAAATCAAGTTTTGTGTTGAAGTTCTCAGGGTTTTCAGTGATGACCACATATTTTTTGTCATACTAAGATGGCCATGATACTTTTAATTTTATTTAACCACATTTATTGTTTCTTTTAAATACTATTTATTTAAAGAAAACCTCTAAAAAAAAAGTGAATTCATGTAAATTAACTATCTGAAATGTGTTAACTATGTGATGGCGTGCTCCTACGATGTTTTGACTGGGTTTTTGCCACTTTAAGGTTGGCTTTAACGTCTAAATGATATAATAGCTATGGTAGTCTGTGCAAGAGACCCAAGACTAGCCTGAAAGTCTACAAAATGGTAAATCATGTGCAGGTTTAAATATTGGCAAATGACCTTTAAACTTCAGACTGCCCTTATTACTAGTTTAATGTTCTAATATAATTTTGGCAATTAGTCATTTCTAGAAGAAATTCGAGGTACACAATTCGACAACGCCATTGATTTTACAATTCACTTATATGCATTTTTATTCAGACGTGTACAAACGACAAGTGAATCCTACAGTGTGGAGAATAAAGAAATAGCAGCTCCTCTTCCTGTGCAACCGCCGCCTGCCCCCGCGCAAACGCAGCCTCCTCAGGTATTAGAGTGTATTTGGTGTAAATGTATACTGACACAACTAATGTATACAATAATTAGCCTATTCACCATACATAAATCAGAATAAATACTTAAAGTTGCAAATGCGCATTAGCTTGGTTACCTCATTATAGTGAATCAGTATAGTTTGAAACCTTAAAAGCGATTAATTCCTCAAAAATTTGCTGTTGCGCAGTATTTCGAAGTATGGAAAGCCTAAAAAATAGGATTACACAAATTAAACGATTACATGTCAAAAGTTTCTTTTAATGTGAAAATGTTTGTTTTTATTATTTACTGAATTGTCCGATGCTGAAAATTTTTTTACAGAATCTTTACAAAAGGAAGTATTTTTAAAAGATATTGAAGCTATTAACAACAATATAAGTATCTGATAAATTGCTACACTTGTGTCCATTCTTCTAGTCAAATAGTATGGCCAAGGTGGGTGGTTGCATTGATAAATCTAATTTGCCTTACAATCAAAGACATCTAATTATATTACCTAATAAATACCACTTGTTGAATTTGATTATCGAGAGTGAACATATTAAATATTTAAACAGTTTGATCAACGAATGGAATGGAGTATATACGCTAAATGGAAGATGTGTCTATTGGAGATATGGTACTTGTAAGCATAACAAATTATCACCAACTTGTCGGTAGTTGGGTCGTATAGTAAATATTCATCCAAGCTTGGATAATGCCATCAGGGCTGTTACAGTTTGAACTAATTCTGGTGTCTATCGACAACAGACAGTAAAACTTAGGAGCCCATTGTGCAACATCGATGATGATGAATAATATCAACTTTTATGCAATATTTAATACAATTTAGATCATAGTTAAATAAATCTTTTTTCTTTGTGTCTTTTTAGTTGATTGATATATTTTTATAAATTTAGTACTAGAAGTAATCATTGTGTATATTTATTTTTAGGTTGTATACATTCCTCTTATTTTAAACATAATTCAATTATTATGTGCTATGCCCATTCACTTCTCATGTATAAGTTTTCCTTTCATCACGCCTAATACTCCTTTCTCATGTTTAAAGTTATTTTGGGTTTTTATATACCTTCTTTATAAAAATTTTAATACTTAATATTGCTTTTATTTATAACTGATCGTTTAAGTAAGTTAAAATATTGGTATTTTAGGGTGGGTGGTATGTTTAGTATTTTTTTTTTGTACATAGAGAATTGGAAGTTTATTTAATGGATCGAAGTATAATTGATGAGTTGGCACTTTTTTTAATTGGCAATACAAAATTGTCGTATGGTGAAAAACCATGCACATTATTTCTCACTGCCTTTTCTTGTGTTGACCATCTTTTTTCTCATTGATTATTTATATTAGAATCATTATTGAGAAGAACTGACTTCCGGGAGTGACGAAAAGCAGAGGTCACCTTCAGTGAATATCCTAAATTGTATCTCGAACAGATGACAAATTCAACCTTTCATACAGTCCACTTTGTACACTACATACATTAAAATTGAAACCTAAGTATGTGAATAATATTCAGATTTGTTTTCATAATATGCTAAGTACTTTGTAAGAATATTATTTTTCCTTTTTTTAGGGTTGCGCGCCAAGATGGTAAAAACTGAACCATTATAGTTTCGTTGTGTCCGTCCGTCCATATGTCAAAGGGAATTTTTTCAAAAACTGCAAGACGTATATTGATGAAATTTATGCTGTAGGTGTCTTGTATAAACCGCTACTTAATTTACTATTTGAATAACAAAAATAAATATTTTCTAGGGGCCACTCCATACATGTAACAGAAGCTAAAAAATGTTTTTTTTTTATTGCAAACATCAATGTGCGGCACATATTTCGACAGTTCTTGTAAAAATACTTTAATGTTTCTACGTAATTTTTCTGATTACATGAATAATTTCGGAAAAAATTGCTCCAATAGTTGCAAAAATTGTGTCCCCCATTTTCTAAATCGTATATCCAAAAATATGAAAAAAATAAAGACGGTAACGCTTAATAAATACTTTCAACGAAATTATTTTGAATATAATCAGATATATATATATGGTTTTTGAGTTTATGGCGAAAAAGTACGCTTCTCAACGAAAGGACGTAAGTGCTATGAACATATGCTCTTTCGCTGGTGCACCTTAGTTTACGTTAGTTTAAGAGTAATAGTCGACATACCTATTTGTTTCTCTAGTTATAAGCGATTAAAGTCCTTGTAACTACTCTGTGCGGGAAACATGGTAAAAGTGTAAATAATGTTTTTTTTCATTTGTAGTGCATTTCTTTGTAATAATGGCTTTGGAACTCTATGATGAGCATGGTCCGACATGCTCTTGGCCAGTTTTAATTTAAAAGGTGCAAACAAATTTGTTTAATCTAATCACATTGTGTAAATATACTTAATGTTTTTTTTTTTTTGCTTATTATCGGATCGTCATTGGCAGTTATCGATATTGTCAAACACTAGCATAAAAATAAATGTTTGTTCTAAAACACAAACACAGTAGTAACTTAATGTATTTGTAAGGGAGCAAATAATTATTACTTTTCTTTGTATTTAAGTCCATTTTACTTTTATGTAAGGCCCCATGCATGTGCGTCTAATTGTGTATTTATTATACATACATATTGGGAAAATTTTGATGTCACTCAACAGGTGACAAGTGTTCTAATACAAATACTTCTACCTTAATATTTCTCATTTTATTCTGATTTTTCTGTGGTTCAACAAAATATAGTACCTGGGAAATCCAGCTTTGCTCCGCGTCTTTCGAATTTGCTGTGAGAAAATGATAACTTAGATTTTTAAAGTTACTTATTTATAACAATATTTTTTTTACATGCATCAAATCAAATAAGAAAAGGAAAGATATAAAATTATATTTTTTTTTATAGGATAATGCTGAAACTACGAACACTTCTCGAGTACAGAAGAAGAGGCGACACCGCCTCGCGGCCAATCTACCTTTCCGAGAAAATTAAAGACTTCTTTTGATTACCAATCTGCCGTTTAAGAAGATTAAAAATGTTGATCAATGTTAAAATCATATTATTTTTATTAATCAATGAATCTTAAATACAGTATGGTCGAGAGTACGCCATTATGCGCGGCGTGAGTCGAAACGATTAAAATAAATAATCTGTATAATCCGAAAACATTATAATAACACATCAGAAAATACCATGAGATAGTAGTTTTAACGCTCTCAGATGGCCAAACCACATCTAAATACCTTTATCTACTCCAGTAGTACACTTTTTAAACCATAATATTCTCTGACATAACTATTCCTATGTGTCTTACAAAGACACTCCACACAAATTATCTATCGATCCTATTTTATTGTTTTTGGTGCAACACCCAACTTCCATTGCTATTTATAAGCGTAGGGACCAAGAGTTACAGACAGTCAAACGCTCTTGTTGTAAGACAGTTTTACTATAACATGCATGTAAACAAGCAGGACATATTCATTTCGCTTCTCATTTTTTTTCCAATATATCTATAATTTTTACTATCATTTATAAATAGACTATCCAAAAAATCAAACTTTCACTACTTCCATTCTCTCTCCACTCTTTAATTTCAATATAAAGTAACTATAATAAGCTATAGAAAATTGTGTGTTGTGCTACTTTATTATATTAGAATATATAACAAGTATTTTTTTTATTGTACATATAATATTATTCAAATAAAGCATCAATAAATTAGTTACAGATAGGGCTATTTGTTGTGATGATAATGACAATGATTTATCAGTTATCAATAAATTTATCTGTCATTCTAGTTGCAAATCCAAAGTAATAAACTTTTTGTGAGCATTCAGATAACTCTCCATGGCCAAATTACAAATTTACCTGTTTGCAAATAACAACCTTTTAGTACTCCATAGACATTGTTTTTAATATGTTAATCAAATTGTTTATAAAATTTAATTTTCTTCTATACTTATTAATATAGAATAAAAATAAACAGCTTTTATTGCCCAGCAAAATACGTATCCATTCGCTTTTATATACAATCCATTGTTGTAAGTGTATGTCCCTCAGTCTGTATAAAAGTGGATATACTTGATGAAAGATTAATTTTGTAACAAATTTTCCTACACATACTACAATCGATTGTTGCAATTTAAATTGCTTCGATAATTGTGCTGTCTGTGACTTTACTAAATTAATTATATTATTTATGCACATAAAAAAAACTCTTGTTATATATATTGTACATGATGTGATCTATTCGGACGTTTGACGCCGATTGAATGCCGCTGCGCAGTCGCATACTCGCTGTTAACTCTGAAAGACCAAAATAATTTTGATTCAACATTAAATATAAATTCATTTTTAAGCTTCAACAAGAGTATCAATACTATAAATTAATTTACCAACAAATTAGTGTGTATCACTACTGGATACAGATGTATCCAGGAGCGATACATCTGATGCAAAAATTATAATTACATATTGCATGTAATATACAATATTATATGTCTATAAACTTATGCATTAAAATGAATTGTTTTAACAAAATGTCAATTTTGGCTTCACTTTTAATAAAGAAATACATTATTCAAAATTACAGATAAGAACAGTTTAGTTGTGAACATTACGGCATGCATTAACTTCTGATGAAAAAGAGAGTTAACTTGCTCAGCTGCTTAGTTAATAATTAGTGGAATTTTATAATTAAGTTCTAATTTAAAATAACTAGGAATATTGATTAAGTGTTTTAAAATAATATGTATATACATATGTTTTTTTTTGTGAAATACAAAGGTAAAAGTGGAAACAAAAAAGAAATGTAATATTTGACTTGCGATATGTTGTTATAAATGAAATTTAGCAAATATATTAAACCAATTTCTAAGGAAATATACAAAATCTAAAATTTCGCACTTTAAGGTAACAAAGTTTCCGCCCGTGTGTATATAAAATGTATTATTTTGATAAATCTTGTTCTCAGTCCCAATTTTGTTCTCGTTTTTAATTCAAGTCCCGGGACTATTCCCGATTACGATCCAGGTTACGCACGTGATTCTAATCTCAGTCGCACACTCAATTTCTACCCTGGTTCCTTTTTCAATTTCTAATCCCAATTCTGCTCTCCATGTCGTTTTCGATTTGTATAAAGACGAGGCAAATATTAATATCAAAATATGAATGTTCAGTTTTGTATAAGGGAATAAAATATCATAGAATTAGTATAGTGGTTCGGTTAACAGTATAAATACGCGGATAAAGTCGGGAACATACTAGTATGTATAATAAAACACGCGTATTCAAATGTAAAATTGTGTCAAAATTTCAAGTCAATTGAAAGACTACTTTACCAAGTTTTGAGCAACAAAGACATGGATTTGAATTTTTGTATACATATAAAGATTATTAGCTAAAAACATTTTTTTTTTAATTGCACATAATTTTATACAGAAGTCACGGCGCAACACAATTTGGCGTACTCTCTGTTCACTAAACATACTGTAACAATATATTTGTATTTCTTATTTTCATGTACTTAGTCAATTTTAATTTCAGTACAAATTTTTAATGACATTTGGAGCCTCTTCCATGGAATTTTTAAATCACCTTTAACAAAAATTCCTATTTAAGATAATTATTGAATTTAGAATTAGCTTGTAAAATTGTCTTTTTGTTAAAAGTGATTAGAAGAGGCGCTAAGGAATTTTAATTTTTTACTTAGATAAAGTTAATTTAAAACTCAGTCTATTGTCAACATATGAATTATTTTTTATATAATAAATATTCAAAATATCTTATTTTTATTTATCTACATATTCTAAGCTTTTCAATTTAAAATTTTAAGGAGAGGTATGAAGCATTTTTGTCAAGAGAATTAAAAATATTCTGAGTTTAAAATGGATTATAACTCCGCGCAATACTAATTGATGTACACCCTTTTCACATACCTAAAAAAATCTTATAACTCTTACAGTGGGTGCTTCAACCTTTCATTTGCAATAGTTAATTGCTAATTGTTAAAATTAAAAACTAAATTTGTCGAAATATCGAAATTAGAGATATTGGCATTTGTGACATTAATTTAATGTCACAGATACTAATATCTTTAAGATTACTTAGTTAACTGCCAATTGTGAAGTTAAAACATCGTATTTTCACGTGTTTAGCTTTAACAGTTAAGTTAATTATTTCAGATGAGAGTTTGAAACACACCAATATTAGTAAGCAATTCTTGTATAATCAATGATATTATTCTGTGACAATATTAAACATAACTTTTGAAATGTTGGCAAGAAAAGTGCTTATGGTTCTGGGTAAAATTGTTTTATAAATAAATTATTGTTCAACCTTGCCCATTAGGCCTATGGCCGTATGGCAAGCATATGGCTGTCTCCTAAATAATATTAATGACCCACCTCTAAACACATTTATCTTTGGAGATGAAGGATGATGTTCCATATTGCTTAAGCGGTGTTAGCATTTGTACAACAGTCAGCACATATTAACTCCATTTACAATCTAAAATAAAATACACATTAAGGATAATAAAAAGGAACTTGTACAACTTAGATTGAATGAAAATAGGGTCATAGTAGAGACGCCTTGCTGATTACTTTAAAAATAATTAGAGTTTAGGCAATCCTTAGAATCGAATTTAAGATATAAACGCGGTTCGCAAATTATATTGAAAACGAAATTGAGCGTCTACAAAAAATGAAGTAGAATAACATATAGGCTATAATTAACGAGATACTAAATTTTGTTCGTGACTGCTTGCGTGGTCTTAAAAAGAATTCTTTACTTCGACTGCGTTATCGGTAACAATTATGTTCAAGAGAGGTTCAAAGTCAATATCGATTTGGTATCGGAATCACGAGCAGGACCAGGTCAAAAGTGTAAGTGAGATGATTTAATAATAAAAATGCTTGGGGAATTACATATGTTGTCGGTATAAGAATTCGAGTTCTTCTGGTATGGAATCATCAAAATCGAATATAAATCAATAGATAGATAATAAAATTGCAATTTCTTAAGTATTTTTTTGTACAAAAGAAATAGACAACCTTCTTGGCCTGACGCCCTAATCTCTGAAGTCGAAAGACTTAGAAATAAATAAATGTCAAGTCTGAAGACGAGATTCTCCCCATTATTTCGACCTTCGATGGTTGACAGTCCAATGTGCTTCTCACGTATCCTGGCATCCCTGCCAGAAGTCTCGCCCGCGCTGAAGTTCCCAAGTGACGCTTTTATGCCGAGGTGACTGCTCATAAGGTACCCACAGGGCAGTCACGCGCCTACGGTATCTTCGTCGACAAGTCTCCTTGAAGAAATGGCGAGTCGACAGTGCCGTTATCTGGAATACTGTGACAGCTTCATCGAACGCGACCGGATGGCATACGGGGGTGCACACGATGCGTGACAGGCCCTATGGGCGATTCCTTAGGGGATCACCTCAGTATAAGATGTCACTGGACACCGACACGTGTCGGGGTCCGTTTGTCCTATCCGGCACGGAAGCGGCCCAGTGGAGTGAGGTGATATGGCCTAATTAGGCCTTATTGACTGAAGGATACCTATGCTTAGTCAGTCATTAGAGTCGTTGACTTTCGTGAAACTTTCTCCTGCCCCTTTAAGAGCTTCAGATGGATGGGTAAGTGCATTCGGTGACCTACGGATAAGGGATACCTAAGGGCTGCTGAGCGGAGGAACGTATTGGAAAGCGATTCCGCGATGTCAAAAAAACGCTTAGATGCGTCATAAATTTGGTTATAGTAGGAAAGTCTACATCTCTGTGGAAAACTGAATTTCTAACACACCAGTAGAAGTTCGTGGCATTTCTACAGAATTTATTCTGAATAACTTAGAGCCTATTGAGTACCTTTGGGACGGCGTGGGCAAAGACGGGAGACATGTATGTCATCGCCAACCTTATGCACATTTTGTAAATAGTGCGCTTATTACGCAGTAGCAATATACTTTTTCTACCAAGCATGGCGCCGAGGCGGCATCGGTAGAAAAATGCATTTTTCCTAATGCGCTCGATATGATCTTTGAAGTGAAGATTTCTTTCGAGCGTGACTCCTAGGTATTTATAATTGAAATGCCACGGAATGTTCGCGTTGCGTTCAACATTCAAAAATAAGGCGTGTCTAAGTCGACAATTTTTCGATTCCTACGCTTGCTATATTTGAATTCTGTAGCAGCTGATTTATCAGGGTCAACCTCTATCTACCAGGTACGAAACCATCGACCCAGCTCACCAATGGCCCTTTGGAGGTGGAAGAGAGTTGATTTTTTATGCTTTGCAAGATAATACAGCGCGATATACACGATGTACACGAGTCTAAAAACAAAATACCGATTACTGATATAATTTGAATAACGTGATCTGGTACTTCGAAGGCGTGAAGTTTATAATAAGATCTGCGTGCCATACCTTACCGGAGGTCTTAACTACATCGAAGAAAACAGCTACGGATTTTTGCTTGAATTTAAAGCCCTCCGTGATTTATTCGACTAGACGGAGGTTTTGTTGGGAACATGAATGTATATAGGACGAAAACCGAACTATTCATCTATAATAAGACCTTTCCCGAGAAAGTGATCGCTTAAGCGCTTAAGCGAGTTTTGAGATTTTTCTCGACAAGTTTATCTAGACCGCTCAGGAGGCTGATCGGTTTGTAACTGTCAGGAAGGTCGCGAGGTTTCTCTGGTTTATGAATACATATTACCTTCGCCTCTTTCCAGATGGGAGAAAATAGCAATTTTTAAGGTAAACGTTAAAGTAGCGATCAGTAAGCCCAATAGAGGCAAGGAAAACCGTTTGATAGCTTTATTGTTGATACCATCGAAGCCCGGTGCCTTTCTGATTTTGAGAGATTTAATCAGCCTTTGTACTTTGCAATTCTTTGGGTTCGAGAGAGGCTTTGTGCCAGACCTCTTCCTCAATGCGGTGTATGTATAAAATGTCATGCGAGGGAAGCGTGAGAATATTGGGATTCTGTACTATTCGCTAGGCATGCCGCTATCTCCGCGTCGTCTAAGGCAATAGAATTATCTGATCTTTTAAGAAGAGTTTCAAATGTACCCCTCTGAATTGAGCGCTTTGATAATATTGCAAAACGCTTTGTGCTTGGACGTGATTTCCTCCAAGAGATCGCTCTAGTTCTCATTTCAAACCTGAATGCGAGTCCTCACTCGGCGTTGTAGGACTCGTGCTCTGGATCTATACTTTGAAGTAGGATATGCGCTCGAGCGGCGCATAGCTGCGTTTTTTGCCCTTATGTTCTTATCAATCCGAGAACATCATTCTGAATGATTCTCACGAAACCTTAAAATGTATCGAATATATCTTTACTGGTTTTCAATTGTCTTGATTTTTAATTTTATCAAACTCGGTTAAACTAAAAATTGTTATTAATTCTCACGGAACCCTAAAAATGTAATGGATAACGTTTTACTGATTTTTAATTACCTTTATTGCAATTTCATTAGAATCGGTCAAATTATAAACATCCTCAGAAGTTCTGACGGAATTCTAAAAATGTATCGAATATCCCTGTACCGATTTTACAGTTATTTCCATTCTTAACTTTATTAAATTAGGTTAAAATACAAGGGTTCTCTGTAAGCTCACGGAACTCTAAAAGCATATTTTATTTCTTTTTATTGGCTTTCAATATTATTTATAGTAAGATTTATTAAAATCGGCTTAATTAAAGGGTTCTTATGAATTCACACGAAATGCTAAAAATGTATCAAATATCCCTTCACTGGTTTTCAATTATCTTCATTAGCCATTACCATACTATTTTTTTTAATTAGTTTAACTATAAGAGTTTTTAGTAATCCTCCGGAAACTCTAAAGAAGTATTATATTTTTATTGTGGTTAATTTTCCTCCGTGACTTCATCCGTGTGGACATAGGACAATTAGATTACAATTGGACCTTTGATTCAATTGCAGTAAAATTTTGATATAATGCAGTAAGTAAATGTGTATTATTGTTCTAATTTATATTTAAAGTAACAAAGATATTCTTCTATGCTTGATGATTGCAGAATTGTCAAACAATGTTCTTTTTACATATTATTTGATCGTAGGTATTGATAAATAAATATGAAATTGTCTGGCGATTGGCTATACAGTACCCTGGTGAAATATTTTTTTAAAGAATCTGTCGTAACCTAAAAGGGTGTAACCTATTCGTAAAGCCACTTCTTTCTAAAAATCTGTCAATTGTACTAATCACGAACATGTGTTTATTCATGTTTAATAGCACAAAACTAAAAGTTCTGAAAGACAGGTAAAATTTTGCCGTACTATTCTAATTATATCATAATTTTATAATAAATAGTGCTTTTACATATAAAACTTACCCTGGTGGAAATATTTATTTAAAGTCCGAAACCTCAGAGATTATTTGACTTTTTTAGAGTTTTTCGGACTTAAAATGTTATTAAGTCCGAAAAAGTATGAAAAACTCTGAAAAAGTCAAATATTCTCTGAGATTTCGGACTATAAATAAATATTTCCACCAGGGTAGAAATAGCTTTCTGTGAAATAGAATTTGTTTGACCGCAAATTAGCACTTGGGACAAAATTTAAGATTTTTCTGTAATACGGCTAAATAGCTCTCGAAACTTTAGCTCTTTGTAATCGTTTCGAATCATCTAGTGCAGAGTTTCGATTGATAAGTGTTAAACGGTAACGTAACAATGTTAATCACGAATTAATTTATCTAAACATAGAAGTTAATTTTGAAATTACAATGGGAAAATCTTACCATTCCAGACTAGTTTAGAAGTTAAATAGACACCTAACTATGAACATTATTTCGTATATAACCATTTTTTTGGTTTTACTTGTTGTAGGTTGAATTATTTTCCGAACGACATTGTAACTTCAATGTCCTTCAATCAACAATCTTGATGTTTTGATACTTGACGTTTGATTGTTACCGATAACGGTTTTTCATTTCGTGTTTTCAATCGTATTCATCATAGATGAATATGAATATATAGAGTATTCATATTTAGTCGTATTTTCAGGTATTGCGTATTATACCATTGTGTATTACTGTGACAAATGACTGTACTTTTGATTTGAATTTATCATTAACTGATCCGGTTGCTTATTAAACCTTTTTTCTGCTCTTACTTATTGAATTTGGTTCTGTTATCGTATTCTTATATTTAGTGCTATGATTTAAATTTTGTTTTTGAAAACAAATTTTTATTAATGTCTTCCGTCGTCTAAGGTATGCAAAAGAACCCAAATCCAGGCATTTCAGTATTGATAAAACCGAAAATACTACCCAATTGTATGACTACAGACAACTTGCAAAGAGACTAGACCAGTTTTTAAGGCGCTAATGCATTTGCTATTAATAGCCCTAATTTAGTTTAACATAATGATCAGTATATAATTTATTTGGCCTACTAATAACAATCCTGAGTTTTTATTTAACAACTTAGTAGCCGTAGATTAGTAGTAGTAGAAACTGAAAAGTTTTATTTATTTTTTTCAGAATAATAACTATGGCGCATTGTTTACTATGTTCTTCTGCAATTATTGTGGATGCTCAATATTACATGACAGTTAATATTGGACCAGAAATAACTTCGGTGCTTCAACAAAATTTTGGACATAAAGTAATTATTAATATTTTAATAGTTTGTTAAACCACAGTGAAGACTCGATTATTCGAACCTCAATCATATTGATGCGCGAATATTCAAATTACCAACCCTAATCAAAGAATTCTGTAGTCTAATCTCTACTGATACATTATACATCTACATTTTGTGTCCACGATTTTTATTACAGTATGAATGCAGATGCAATGCACAGAAACAATGAATCTTTGTTTCTCTGCATTGGCTATGAATTATATACTAAGCAGGTATTACTCTCCCTGACTCTTCCTTCTCCGCCGCGTTCCTATTTTACACCATTGCAATGCTTTCATGATGAACTTCACAACAGCAATTTTGTGTGTCATACTGTACACGGGTTTCATTATTGTTTTAATTAGACAGTTACCAATTGTTACGCTTTGTTGTGTCACATCTGTTCTTAGAAAAGTGAAAGCATAGAAAGTGATATTCTCCCTTAAAAATAAAATAAACATAATTGATTCATTAAAAATGAAATAAACCTATCATAAACTACCAAACTTAAAGTATAGTTCAAATACTTCTATAGTACGTGATATTAATAAAAATGCCAATTTAGTTTTGAAATATACTCCCAAATTAGATAGTGAAGATGACAATAAACATTGGAAAGTGATGAATAAACTGAAAAATGAACTTTTGAAGTTGCTTCAAAGATACGAATTCCTTTATTTACATAAACCAAAAAATGTATATGGATAATCATTGAAATATTTATTGGCTGGTATGACATTTGTCTTTTGAAGCAAAGAAAATATGTAGGTATGTATGGTACATATGAAAATTATTTCTAATCTCTTAATAAACATTGATTTTTGTAGATTAGTTTAATTTGTTTTTGTTGTTTTGAATAAACACCTAGCATTATGTTTTAACCCTAGAAAAATAACCATATGACAATGTACCTATAAAATAGCCATACCTGGGTAATGAATAATATGTGCAAAAATTACTTTTCTTTATGTATTTAATTATCAGATTTTAAATTATCGGAATATGACAACAATTAGTCTAGTTCATCAAGTCTCATCTGTAATTAGTTAAGGCATCTCACTACTATTTTTTTTTTTCGATTGAATGTAATATATATACCTTTCTATGATCCCTAATATGTATATTTTTCAGATTTTAGAAGATGGAATAATATGTGATAAGTGTTTTACAAATTCTATGAAATGTATTGATAGCGCTTCATCAAGCAATATTCAACATGACGTTCACACTTCATCTCCCGAGACAAAGGTGTGCGTTTGGTGTCAGTCATCATTGTTTAAGAGACGTAGCCATGTGCTTGGGATAGGCCCTGAACAACAATTAATTTTGGAAAGAATTTCACACAGAACAGTAAGTCATTTTTTAACCAAATTTTAAAAATGAATTTGATATTGTTAAAACTATAATGTTCATCCTGCTTTTTTGATTGTTGAAAAATAATACTCTTACTATTAAATTTCAACAAATAAGTAACAATATTCCTTCAGAATCTGCGATGGTCTAGTAGGACCATGTGGCATGGTATGATGTGGCAGCTACTCCAACATTCATTTTGTAAAATTGTCATTCATCATAAACAGCCACATTTAAGCAATGGCAGGTAACCGAGAATTACCATTTTTCCACAAATGAAAATGTGACATAAACCAATATTCTGGTCACACCTATCAATACCACATACCATATTTATTTTGATCCCGTGAGAAATTATAAAGATGTTTAGGTTATACTAGTAGAAAACATAAAGTAATTCATAAAGAGGATATTATTCTGTTTCATGTTTGTAATAAAACACTCAAAGTCAATACATGTCATACACTTACTTTGAAATAATCTATATAAAAATCCATTAAATATCCTACTAATAAATGTCCTACTAATAGAACACAAACCATTTCTATCAAAAAAGAGACCCTTCTTCTAAATTGTATTTTTAACACTCCTTTGATTTGTAACACGAATTTGGTGCCTTATTTATGTGTACTTGATTTTGATTTTTTATACCTAATTAATAAAAGAATTAATATTTTTATCTCATGAAGTTTGCTTTTGTAGCTATCAGAATGAAATTTCAAATTTTAAAGAAATTTTTACAGTTTTATATAAAAAGAAAACCGTCATTACTTTATTTATTTATATCACTTTTAATTACTACAGACAATTAAAACAAATTTATAAATACTGAAAAAAAAATTAGTATTTGAAAAAGATGTTTTTGATATTTCTTTTGTGTACAGATGAACTTTTCCGAATCACCCCCAAATGTAATCTCCCATCATGTTTTCATTGTATAGACCCTGATGTTGCTCAAAATTCATCACATTTTGATGAAAGTGCTCCCCTTTCTCCTCTGAAAATGCTATTAAATGGTCCTTAAATTGATTTAAGTGAGCATGTAACAAATGTAGTTTCAGGGACATTCTACAACCCATGATTTTCAAGGTGTAGACCATATTAGAAATAAAACTCTTTGTAATTTTCATTTTTAATTACCGAGAAAGCCATATATCACTGACAAGACTGTGCCGTGCCTGTTTTTCATATGTGTTCAGTAATCGTAGGAATTTTTCAAATGCTATTATATTTTTTATTTGTGGACCAACAAAAATACCAGCTTTAATTTTAGCCTCGGACAATTTAAAGAAAAAGGTCTTTAAATATTGAAAAGCTTCAGAATCTTGATGTAGAGAGTCTTAACAAATTGTTTAATTAAACCTAAATATATATGCAAAGGGGGCATTAAGAGGGCTTGGGGTCCACAACAGGTGTATTCTTGAATTTATGTTTTCCTAACTGAAACTCAGTCTGCTTAGGCCATCAGTGCCACTGATAGTGAAATGCGTCAGCTCTTAAGCTAGCGGAAAAGATGGAAATTTATTTACATTGCAAAGAAGCACTGCTTTTAAGCTTTTTGTAGAACATTCAATAAAAAGATGCCATTCTGAAGAAGTGCAAGGGATTCCGATAGCATCAAACAAGCCTTTTGCATTATAACAAAGTCTGTCTTGCTTCATAAGAAAAAAAAAACAGAAAAACATTTCATGATGCTTTTTTTGATCTCTTATTTTAACATCATTCATTAGCAAATTCCACTGTTTTAGCTATGAATCTAACATTTCTGTTTTAATGTTGGGCAGATTTAAATCTTTCATCAAGTCCTTGAATTCTGGTGAATCAATGAAATGTGGTTTTGCTGGAGTTGATTCCACTATGAAGTCGCTACCTGTGCTATAAGTAGACGTATGTGATAGGGGTTGTTATTTGTTAAGCTCTGGAGAAGAAGGCACAGGAAATTGTTTACTATGGAGTATTGGAACGGATGTTGACGGTAGATCTGGGTATAGAACTTTTTGGCCTTGCCAGTCCAGCGCTTTGTACATTATAAAGTAGTAATCATTGAAGTGATCAGTCGGCTCCTTCCATACTCTTGGTACTGCAAATTTCATACTTTTTTATTCTGACTTTGAATAGAATGTTTAAAATAAGCATCGTAGGCTTCACAAGGTCTTTTATTAGAAGGCAAACTAAATTTTTTAGTTCTTTAATAATTTCCCTGCAAATATAGTAAAAAGAGTCCATGTCATTTTTACACATTTTGGAAGACATTTTAATGCTCAGACATACAAAACACATTGTTTTTTTCTAAAAAGTATCTACAGACACTATGTGACTGCTTTGCCGCTTCCCCTTCTACACCCGATATCCCCCCCATACCCCTTTATGTTGCTTACCTAAGTAGCACACAGTCTGTAAATATTAGAGAATATACACCAGTTTGCAGCTTTAAAAGTTGGTAAGGCAGTGAAAACTCGGTTTAGAAAGACATTAATCGTTTATCAGCAATTAACAAATTTAACAATGCCTAGGCCTGTTTAATATATTATTATTTCTCTTTTGTATAGATACATGCTGAATTAAAGCGATATTTATATCTATTATATGGATAACCCAAATACAAACTATACAGAAATGTTTATATAGGCTGCTATGCTGTTCTCAGTGATATAAAAGCTCTTTATAAGAGTTTAAACCATTTTTTGGTAGCAGAAAATTCATTTATTACACTAGTTTTTAACAGTCTTACAAAATTACACAATGTAGCCTATACCTTTATAACCCTCAAGTTATTACAACACTATACATAATATAATATACATGTAAAAGTGAATGAAGACTTTTGAGTTTTTAGTCGGCTACTGCTTTATCTGAGCAGTCACTGCAATTGTTAATCATCATGATTGAAAAATCGTAGAAAATCAGAAAAACATTTGGGGTAATTAAAAAAAGTGCTAAAAGAATACAATAGTATTACTAGTTCAAATATTAATTACTAAGCAATTAGGCAAAAAGTATCTTACAATCTGAGTGACAAAAGTCAGATAATAGTCCTCAAAGTCAGTATGTATTTTCTTTACAAATACCTGATTCAAACTCAAATCTAATTTCACAGCAAGAGAGGTTTACAATAGGAAGTTTTTAAAAAATATTTTAAAATACGACACTGGCAATACTTACTAGGGTAGGTCACTTAAGTATGAAGAAAAAAAAATACAGTTTTATTTCAGGCACAGTGATAAAACGGTGCCAAATGGTAAGTGTAAACAGACTGTGAAGTTTGCTAGTAATCAGAATTAATCTTCTGCCCCCAGTTTTATGTGAAAATATTAAAAAAATGTGGTTTGAAAGTATGGTGAAAAAAGTTACAGTGATTAATGTTATTTATGAATAAAAGTCTCAAATCAATTGTAATTATGTTTATTAAAGATAAAGTAACATTGCAAATATTTACTAAAAATTAAAAAAAAAAACCATTACTGTGGAATGATTAATTAGAGGCAAAATCCTTTATGCAGTCCAATAGCATTGGTTTTCTCATATCTCACTGGGTTTTGATGAATCCTTCTCTTGCTATTTTATTACATAAAGTAGCAGAAGCTTCAGTCACTGCTTTGACTGTTCTTTCTACTGCTTGCGTGTGACAAGGGAGGTGTAATAAATTTAGTTCTCCTTTTTGATTAATAAAATCCTGAAGGTTTTCTTAAGTTACAGATTTTAAAATTGGTCGCTCTATGATGTTTTCTTACCAATGCAAAAGGTCATAATACGCTGATGCTTTGAAGTTGATCTTTGGTAACTGAAATTGATGCAATGTTTTTGGTGTTGCTGATCTAGGTTTCAAAATTATACAGATAGCCAATTTACGAATGTGCTACGGCAAGTCTGTCAACGTTGCAAGCAATAAGTTTTCAGGGTGTACATAAATAACTGTTTCTCTGAATAACTAGATCAGCAACAGCTTTCAAAGTTGTTAGTAAATATCTGTTAAGTTTGATAAGCTTAAACAAATGTTGTGGTCTATCCTTACAGCTTGGGTGCGTTTTGATAGAAAACCATACCGAAGCATAAACTTTGACAATGTATGTTGCCAGAGTGATTAAATTTACTGAGGGAGTTTCTACAGAAATATATAATCTAAGAATTATATGTTTCTGTAGAAAACCTATTAGCACGAGTCAGTCATCGGGCATGAGACATTTTTCCTGATGATTTGTTTGCTTAGTCGCTAGGAAATGTGCCTGTTGAAGTTGCTTGAACTATTTTGTACAAGTATTTCTGGTCTTTACTAATATTTTCAGCTGAAAGCTCCAGTAAATTCATCAAACTAGGGTGAAACTTGGTTATAGGTCACTTTTCACAGTTTTCAAGATCTTTGCCAATTGACTCTGAAAATGTTCGTGGTCCAGATATAAGCCATCAATATATTGAAATAGGTGTCTAAGTGGGGGCTCATTCATATGCAATAGACAAATAATCCACTGTAAAGGACGAATCAATCTTTTTTCTAGCATCCGTATAACTCCCCCATATTTACCAACATTTACGTTGGTGCCGTCACATCGAATTACAATCAAATGATCCATAGCAATATCTGCATTCAAGAAATAGTTGAACATTTCTTGTTCTATACATTTTGCAGTGCTTGAAGCAGATGTAATGTAACCTAAAAACTTTGAGTCAGATTCTTTTATCAAAGACATGCTCTTCAAGTATGCATCGCTTATAAGTTTTTTCCATCTTTTTAAGAAATAATTATGGTTTGATCTTGTCTTTCATTGAAATATAATGCTGATATTTGAGACTCAGCTTGTTTAATATAGCTTACATATGGTTTAATGTATGTAAACCATACATGGTAAACATGGTAAAATGTATGTATGTAATGTAGGTAAACAATTATACATATATATATATATATATATATATATATATATATATATATATATATATATATATATATATCATAATAGATTTGAAGTGTCAGAGAGGGCAGGAGCTGCTATTCCATCAGCAGTTCTGCATGCTTCACTGGTAATAGACAAAAATAAACTTCTATGAAAAAAAATAAAAATTAGGGAATTATAATTTCAAAACAAGTGTTAATTTTAAGTTTTTGCTCAACACAAAATCTCGCAGTTTTCTCGATACTTAAAAAACTATGACAGTCTGTCTGTTAACTTTGCACATGTATATTGTCGAAATAAATACTATAGGCAAAGGGAATAATTAGGAAGTAAAAGGCTTACCCCTTGTCGCGTCCTGGGATCACACGCCGTATCACACAATTTGGTTTTTTATATTATCTTTTCCTTACAAGCGTTTTACACGTTGCATACGTTGCAAGTTACTTACTTGTCTTGTCGGTAGTTGCAGAAAAACGACACCTATCGCCCCACCAACAAGAAAAAGAAATAGGCAAGGAAACATATATTTTATAATAATATATATACATATTGAAGTTTATATTTGTCTATTACCTGTGAACTCGACGCATGCAGAACTGCTGATGCAATAGCAGCTCCTGCACTCTCTGACACTTCAAATCTATTGCACGTTTTTGACAGTAAAACATAATCAACAGCAGTTGTAGTACTCTTTGATTCAGAACTTGAAGTCCGCAACTGAACTTAGGTTGGTTTTTCACAATTTGACTGGGCGCATTCGGATTCAGATGAGCTAGTGAACTTTTCTGGCTACTCTTGGTTGTTTACTTATAGATTTTTCTCATGAAAACTTTCTTTTTAGTGCACTAGTAATCTGCTGAGTGGTGCCAATATCAATACCACCTATCATCATTTGCCTATTTGTGTGTTGGTCTGTTATGAAGTCGTGTTCTTTTGCAGGTATTTTTTTTATTTTTAGGACAGTTACATTTAAGTAAATCCCGACACTTACAAGCCGAAATATCAAACAAAATTTTACTTCCAAGACAAAACTCCTCCAACTTTTTTTCAGGTATTTTTGGGTGAGACTTAGAAGGTTTTTGCACTTTAAATGATATGATTGTAACATCACCTTTTCATTCGTTTTGGTTCTACTGTAAGAATAGAAGATACTGTCCCTATTTCTATCCATTTTGCAACTACAACTGCTTTGATTTCATTGGCTCCCTTTTAGTTTGCTGCTCATATTTTAACCTGTGTGGCGTCCACTCAAAATTTTATCATATCTTCATAAGTAGGCAAAACGTTTTGTATTAATTCACATAAATCACCAAACAAGGGACACTTCCAGTTAATTCGAGTGCGTACCATTCTTTTGGTGTCATTTAAAATCTTGTTTGGCGTTCCACATGAGACATTTCAGTGGAAGTGAAAATCTTGCCATGAACCTTATAGATTCTTTGTTCGCTAATCACATCCGATGGGTGTCCTGGCCACTCCTCATAACAGTGTACGACATATTTAAACTTGTTAAACCAATATATCAGGATTATCATAAATGGTGAAGGTTTTATTTTTTTGCATGTTTTTCCATTCAAAAATAAAAAAGAATTATGGATCAATATTGTTCTTTTTCCATTTTATTGAGAACTGCAAAAAACAAATGACAATCGGCTGCCAAAAAAAAACCTAGCCTATGAATTAACGATATTACAGGTTATATAGATTACAATATGCTATGATAATGTCAATTACACTCATTGATACTATATTATGAAGCACAGGTATTGGATCGATCCTCTAGAAGTTTCCGAATTAATGTTTTAGAATATTTAGATCTTTTTAATTACACAGTAACATTAAAAAATGAATAGATATTTGTATATATGTACATACAGACAAACTCTTCTCAACTTTTCAACTTCTCTTTTTCAGATACCCGATGGAAGCAGTGTTTGTTATACTTGTTGGGTATATGTTCGAAAAGCATTACAGACAAATGGCATCACAAGCACTCCCATTGTCAACACTAATATTTGTGTTATTTGTCAAACTTCACTTGCCCACAAGCGTAAACATTCCATACCAGAAGGTCCTAAAAAAGATCATATTATTCAAAGCATATATCCTCAGGGGTATGCTTGATAATTTTGACTTAACCAAATTCCATATATTCATTGTATCTCTTTTGCATCCATTTAATGTTGTATATGTTTATTACATGCTATCATGCAGGATTTCTTGTTTCACAGAAAAGATTTGAGTAAGAGAATTTTTTGCTATTTGAGTAACAAACATAATAACTCAGTCCGTATGAATTTATATATGTTCTAAGTCGCTATATTTGAGGCTTTCAAATGGTTCTCAAATCTATACAGCTTAGTTAACCACTATATTCTTAAAGCTAAATTGAACTAGATTATAGATGTCTGCCAGTAATTGTTTTAAAGATTTTATTTATCCATTTTTATGTAACAATCATAATCTTCAACTAATATAAAGCGCAATTTTAATACTATTTAAGCATCAAATTTAATGTTTCAGTGGTTTTTTTTTTCCTACCTAAGTATGTATTGATAGGAATGTAATGTGATTTTTTTTCCATTTAATTTATAGATTCCACCTGAAGGTTTAATATGCCACACCTGTTGGGTTGCAACTTGCAGAAAAGTGCAAAAAGCATATAAACACAATGTTAATGTTGACGAGTCACCGGGACCACGCCCATCGCAAAGTCATAATAAAGATGTCTGTGTGTGGTGTAGAACATCACTTTTTCGCAGACACACCTACATCCTAAAAGGACGAGTAAGAGATGAAATAGCTGCAAGGATTTTTCCCAGTGAGTTGCCACAATGTGCATTGGTATGTTCAAACTGTTTGACTAAAGCAAAAAAACATTCTGATTCAACAAGGGCATGTACTGGACGTATCAACCGATAATACTAAAATGACCCTGAATCTGTTTTCTCATACAACCAACTCAAGTGCTCGATGTTTTGTACCGGGATGTCAAAACTCAGAAAGGTTTATTGTGCCTGAATACCTTAGGATGAGAATCCTAAAATATAAAAAAATTTTTGTGACCAACAAATCAAGAATTTGTGCTCATCACAAATCTGTACATAATTGGGAGTTTCTGGACCAATATCAATTTTCAAGAACATTTAGCAAACAGGAAATGGAGTCGATGTTAGTGCTAAGCGTTAACGAAGCAGAGTTTAGTGTAAACTTTGAAAATTTTGAAAATATAAATGATGGTTTATTCAAATACTGGACTGGAACAGACAAAGAACAATATTTGCAAATTTTAAACTTTATAAGTCCAGCATTCAGCTCATCTGATAAACCTAAAACATCATTGGCAGTTTATCTAATGAAACTGAATACCGGTGACTCCGATGAGAGGCTCTCTTCAGTTTTGGGTATAAGTAAGTCCACAGTTACACGGCTATTGGAGAAAACTACTCAAGTACTAAATTCATTGTTTACACCTGAAAATTTAGGTGTTAATCATTCATCTTAGAGGTAGACCCCGCGCGACCCAGGCGTTCGTTATTTGTAAAATCTAGTCATTTTTTTATGGAAGTACATACGTTATATGTGCTCAATATTTTACAAATCTTCTAAGAGATATTGCTATCATATCTCTGAGCAATATTGAACTAGATTTATACACTATTGAGGCAATGTTTGTGTTTGATGAATATCCTCATCATTTAGAAGATGCAGTTATATGCTTGGGCTTGGACTTGAACAAGTTTTTTTTTAAATAATTTCTCCCTGATTGGTAAGTAGTTTTCATGATCATATTTTAAAATTTAATTTATTATTATTGCGACATACATGATCAGTATAGGCTTGTAACAAAGTTCTCAAGAACTTCAAAAATCAAATATCTGTATTTCAAATCTCCAGGATTATTATATCAGTTCATATGAAATTATCTGTTTTCATCAGTTTTGAGATTCTCCATTTTTATGCTGATGAGACATTATTATAACTGGATTAATATATATATAATTGTGATCTCATAGAAATTATGTTGAATATACTTTGATATATAGAGTAGGTGCTAGTAAAATTTACAATAGCTGTCAAAATATATACTTAATTGTATTTTCAGTTAGACTAGTGAATTAGTTTTGTGTAGTTAGCTACACAGAACATAGAGAATAGAAGTGGTAAGTGGGCGGGATGCGTGTGTGCATTATGAGTAAAAGAAGTAATGAACTTAGACCGCGAAGTGAATTCAGTAGATATTTACGATATAAGGGAGGTCTGTAGAATAATATTCACAATGCCCTCCTCCATGATTATAACATGTAAACTTTGTAATCAAGTGTCAAGTTTATTCATCAGAATGTGTTGAAATTATAATAACACATCAATTATGTAATAATATATGTATATTGTTATGTAAGCTTCAACAAGTTTTACTTGAGAAAATTTTAACACTTGCGTACATTGCTTAATCTGTATGTAGTCTATTAATATCTTAAGTGTTTAAAAAAGCAGTGTAGAATGTTTAATTAATAGCAATAAAGTTATTTTGTTTCTTCTTTTCTATAGTGTCGGAATTATGGCTAAAGGAACACTTCTCCCACCACCGCTTAGTACTGGACATTTTTGAATAGAAAATATCAATAAAAATATTCATTGGGTAATTTTGAATTGGTAAAGATTTCGTTTATTTGTTAACTTGAAACCACATTTCATTATATGGGTTACCTTTGAAAATGAATTTTAGTTAACAAAATTGAACTGCATTTTTTAATAAATGACATTTGAATGAAATTTAGCAAACAATAGAATATTTTCTGGATTATGTGCATGATATTTTATACCTCCCAATGCTTTTTTGCGCAATAGAAACCGGAATCATTATCGAAATCAGGATAAAAAGGATAGCGAGCAAAAGCTATAGTACAATATAAAATTTCACTTTCACTCAAAAAAACTCCAACAAGGTGACAAAAACAGTTGCTAACTAAGTGATATTAATTTACAGGACATTGTTTAATTATTATTCATAATACTTCAATAAAGGTGTAAATGTATATAAATAAATAATGCATTTTATTGTAATAGTTAAATGTACTGTTTTAATGACATTTTATTATTTTAATTGTTACATTTAATAGCACTGTTTTTAAACAATTATGGGTATTAGCTGACCACAACATTAAAAACAAAACCAGTTTTTCAGGTTTTTCTTTCACATAATTAGGTACTTTAAAAAATGATGTTTTCATTTTCCAGACGTTTACAAGATCCGCAAAATAGTTGGGTCAATAAAGCTGAATGAACAAAATGTCTTCATCAACCAAGTCTGTAACTATAAATGATTGTTTCACCTGTATGTGTTGATATCCAGAAAAAGTTCAAGATCAATGCCCTTGTTGAAATTAGCATTTTTTTTATTACAAATTATTTAAAAAATATCTAAATACCTTTAGTATAACTTTCTTTAGTTGTAAAAATCTATTTTAATAGTTTTATAAGAATAGTCATGGAAATATGTAATGATTTTATATTTTTCCCACATACTTTACTATTAATAAGTAATTCCAAATGCCTTACCATACATTCTCATATTCACATATGTGGCATATCATAAATAATAGGGGACTTAAGTCACTCCCATTGAAACTTAATAATTTTACCTCAATATTGTGCAGGTTATCATAATAATTAAAAAATAAAACATAATGCGGTCACCTCCACTTCAATCTTCAACCCGAAAGTTAAATGATAATACTACTTATGATGACTACAAGTTCATGAACTTAAGAAAATAAGCACCCTGATTCTCACTTCGAACCTAGACTGGAGGAAAATCTCCAGTGATTGCATACAAAACCAGATCTTGCAGATCAGGTTTGTTTTATGGAACCAGTTTATTTGTTGCTATAAGCCTATCTATTAACGCTTATTGCGAAGCTGAAGGCATTAAAACACTCCAACAATCACTTTAAATTGGGAGTAAAGTCAGAGACGTCTGAAATAAAGTCTAATTGTGTGAAACTAAAACAATCCTTAAATGAAATTGATGTGATGCAGAAGGAAATTAAATTTTGCTTGAATAAAATACTTTGACAGATAAAATTGCCAAGTGCATACCTGGCAACTCGCAAAATGAAATGAGGACTCTTTTAAGCATTCAGAACTCTTTGAAAAATTACAAAATTCAGATGTGATGATTCGGCAATGGAACAATATACATTTGAATTAAGGACTGCATATTATTTGTATGAATAAATGATTCATCAAGATTCCTCATATTGGTAAGTAAACTATGTTTTTTAAAAAATTAAGTGACTTTTATAATTATCCAATTATTTTTTTGTTAATGAACTGCTTAGTTTTATAACGTCATATTATTATCTTGATCTTTATTATTATATTATTTGTCAGTATTATGCCCTAAATTAATAGCATATACAGAGTGCTATTAATCCACAAAACATTGCATAATAAAATTTATATTAACAACTGATCCTCCCGTATTACATATATATATTATGTAATAATTGATATAATATTAATAATGAGTAATAATTAAGAACTAAATAAAATTAATTTTCGTCTAATAATATTCATGATTCTTATGATATTACATGTCTTATGTGGTTAAATGAAAATCATTACAGATTGAGAATTCTTGGATGACAACTTCGTTGCATTAAATCCGGATCGATACCCACTATCGACCTGTAAGAAGAGAGGAGGTGGTGAAGCGGTCTCGCGGTACAGCGCATGCCGTGTCCCGCTCACCACGTGCTGTTCAGCCTGCAATAGTGACTCTCGACGCGATATGTATTAGATATACATCATGTCTGCAATAAATTTTTCATCTTCGGGGTTTATTTTATTCCATCCTTCATTCTTACCTCTATGATCTTAGGTAATGTCTTTTAAACATATTTTTTTTTTACTTTGGGTTTACGTGTAGATTTAACCGTAACGGCTTCACAAATATTTTTCTGCTCACCTGCACATTGTCCAAATAAGGTCTGTTAATCTATTTTTGTTTCCTCCTGCTGCAACATAGAACTTTTTTTTAAAATTCATTTACACAAACTGCTACAAACATCGCTTGTATGTTATATGAACCCAGATGAATGTAGTTAATAAATTCAGATTCTCTTTTTTTCTCTCTAAATTAGATCTGTACATTTTTTACTGCAATTACAAGAAAAATCTCGGAAAAGATTTGGATTTGAATTTTTCATGTAATATATGTCCCATTGGAATACTTCTTCCTCTTTTTTCGACTTGTCATTTCCATGTTTAATGTTTCTCTTTTTTTTTTTGAGCACTCTATAAACTATTATCAGAGACAACCTGGAACCCCGAAATGGTGTAGGATTAGTAGTATTACTCTCAGGATCTAACCAACTAAAGAGTTATGAAATAATGGTGGCGCACTTCCTAGTTGCAGCTAACGTAGAATAATTTTGAAATAAAACGAAAACTGCAAGTTTTCGGAGGTATGAAGTATGAAAACGGAGGAAACTTTTTTGGCATGAAACATGCGGTTAACGATGAAGCGATATAAATGACCTACAAAGTATTGTGTAATACGCTCCATCGCCATATAAAAAATACAATACTTCATAAACAAGTGGCGTAATTAATTTCTTTCTTGAGTATTATTGAATATCAAGTTGAATTGGATATTAATAATAGTAGGGGAGCCCAAGAGGGGATTTCGGGATTTACTCGAGCGCGGCAGATTAACATAAGGGGGCATCCTTGTACCCTGTTGAGTACCTCCAGCGAATACGAGCCCCATATATATCGTCGCCCGTCAAGGATAAGGAATCAGATTAGTAAAAAAAAAAAATTGATCATTTGAAATTCTCGAGCGCATCAGATTACGGTAAGGCGAGTTAATTACATGCTAAAAAGTATATATTCCAATAATCTGACAATTTACGAGTTACGTAAAGAAGTGGGAGGGTTACAAACTTGTAAAAAAAACGTCATCTTGACATTCTCGAGCGTGGCTAATTTTTTTTTTATTTTGTACGAAATAAAACGGATAACGAAAAACAATCTGACGATTTCCACAAGCCGAAGTAACAAAAATTCATTGATAAAGATTAACGCGTGCAGCTGCGTGTTGCGTGATTCCCCTCTGAGGATGAAATAAATAAAAGTATTCTACTTAAAAAAACATACAATTTTTTATTTGTATGCTATTTCTTGAGTTTTTCAATGAATTACATTCAATGATTTAAAAAAAGAAATATTTTTTTTAGTTATCAGATTAGGCGAATCCCTCCAGATAATCGTCAGATTAAGAGACAGCACGTCTAGGTCGTACAGATGGACCATATATATTTTAATCTAACGCGCTTGAGTATTTCAAAATTGCGATATTTTTTTTTTGCATTTTCTAATAATGGCCGCGCGTTTGCGTCACATCCAAATCGTCAGATTATTATACAAGAGCTTCTTTTTAAATTCACTTAACATTCCCTTAGAAAATCTGACGCGCTCGATAATTATTTTTTTTTCATTTTCAACCCTTACGTACTATCACCCCCACCATGGAAACAGTGAGATTAATATACTTACATTTTTATAAATACGTAGGACATGGATGCTGTCAATATCTGACGCGCTCGAGTATGTCCATGCAACAGTTCTTTTTTTACATTTTTAAAAATCTATAGCCACTTCCCCCACGAAAAGATATACTATCTGACATTTTTTCCTTTTTATCATCTAAAATGAGCGGATTCTTCAAAATATATGAAGCGAATACGACTGTACTTAGTAAGGATCTAAGAGTACTATCTACCTCCTAGGTCTACCCACTTAGTTTTGTTTCTGGGTCTCTTGAGAAGCTAAAAAATCTTTAAATGATTAAAAATGTATAAGTGAGGCTTTCTTTAATGTTTTTTAGGTATATATAAAAATAAAAACCTATTGAATCAACAATCTAAATAATATTAAAATCACGTAAGTAGATTAACATAAAAAAATTGTGTCTATAAATTACAGAATTATTGACTTATAATAAAACGCCACTAATATTGACGTTCGCCATCTATCAGGTTATTTGTTTCCCGCCCGATAAGCCCGAACTATTTATTTAACCTCCAGTTTACGGCCGCAACGGCGCCACTCTACCTCCGTCGATGCGACACATTTGACTCCGAGAATCTCTCGTAGAACGCCATATGATTCAAGATCATTAATTTCATGAGCAGACTCATCATACTTAATTTTGTAAATAGAGTTCCTAAGAAAGAAGTAAAATTCAATAATAATAATTAACTTAAAATGCATTGAAGCCCAGTTCATGAAAGTTTAATATTATGTTGATGAAAATTTAAATTACAAAGTATATTAATACTAACCCTTGAGCAACAATATAATATTTTTTTATATTAAATTTTTTTATCTACTCGTTAGTGCATATCTCTGAAATTACCGAACAGATTTTAATACGGTTTTTACTGGTAGATAGAGTTTCTAATGTATTGTCCCCTTCATTTTTCATACACATCTTTACTGTGCAGACGCCGGGTTCTATTGTTTTATTACACGCGCAGATTAGAAATGAACTTAAACAACTTTTTAGGGTTCCATATCTAAAGGGTGTCAACGGGACTCTATTATTACTAAGCCTTCGCTGTCCCTCTGTCTCTGTCAGCAGGCACTATTTTATGAACCGTAAAAGGTAGACAATTGAAATATTCACGTTGTGTATTTTTATAGCCACTATTATAACAACAAATAAAAGGGTTCAGAAAAAGAAATATTTTTTTTCGGCGTTTATTGCTTGATTTCAATATTGATAATAGATAAAAGCTTGTAATGTTCACAGTGTGTATTGCTTTAGTCACTATAAAAGCAAATAATAAAAATTAAAAGGGGGTCCCCATGCGAAGTGTTTTCATCGACATTTTTTGTTCAATCTCAATATTTTTTTAATGTTTTTCTTTAACAATTTTTAAAAAGCACGTATTGTTCAATATTGTACGGTGGTACGGCACCCTTCATGTGCGAATCATCTCGCACTTGGCCGGTTTTTGCAAGTTATATTCCTACCGCAAACTCTAAACACACTGAGCTAACATCAGTTGCCTTGGTACATCTATTAAGAGTATGAAACATGTGTTAGGTTTTACAATATCATCCTACTATAACATAATGCGAAAGTTTATGGAAATGAATAGATATTTGTTAGATACTCTTTAACGCAAAACCTGAACAAATTTTGATCAAACTACAGTAATATAACTTGTACATCAGAATAGTATAAAGGCTATAACTTATAAAGATACTAGTTTTTGTTCGTGACTTTATTCGCGTAAACGAAGAACGATTTATTATTGGTAAGAACAATGTTCATGGAAAAGTCAAGTTCAACATCGATCCAGGATTGGGATCAAATTTGTGAACGAGAGCGTTACATAATAAGATAAAAAATGTGGCAGTACACTTGTTTTCGTGTAAGAGTTCCTCTGGGATAACTTCATCGGAATTCGATTGAGGACGGATCCGAGACTAAAATCAAGAGCAGGGCCGAGATCGGGACCATGGTGGTCAACATGAGCCGTCATTATAAAAGGTAAAAGAATTCGTTCCTTGTTTACGCGGTTGGAGACGCGGGCGATAACTAGAACCTACTATGTACATGAAAAGTATGCACGTGCATTATTCCTATCTCCTTTTTTGTAACAACTTTGTCAAAGAAATCATAGTCATTGAAGTAGCCGTTTCTGAGAAAAATAGCTTAGAAAGTGTTCTAAAAATTCACCGATGTGCGACCAAGGTCGTTTGTCAAATGCGCCCGCGTGCGAAGGTTGTTGATCTTCCAAGGAATTTAGGTACTTTGTTATATAAGTATTAAGTTTACGATATTGATATTTTTGAAATTAAGATTGTGTGATTAATATTGAAGTGTTTAATAACTACCTTTCACTGCTATCTAATATGCAAACATGATTTATTGTTGGGGAGTTTGCAGAGATGACATCGCTGTAACCCTAAAACTTTACAGTTATAACTTACTCTGACAGTCAATAACCTGCGAGTCCGCAAGTAATAATGCGTGCTGTATATCGTTTACACGATAATTTGCCTCATTTGTTTAGTGGAACACGTGGAAAATCAGACTAATGAAATAAATACCTACGGCTACCTTAACATTACTGACAACATCGAGTGTCATTTGTAAATAAGTGACTAGATAAAACTTTTTAAAAATAATAACATCGCATAGCCCGAGGGGAAGGCAGAATTCGAGTTAGTCACGTGTCTGGGACACTGCGCGGTGCGCGCGGCGTCTGTTATGGCACTCACGATGGTGGCCTGGCCGACCATTTAATAGGGTTGTGTCTATATTATTTATAAGCATATTTTAAATGATATATTTTTATTATAGTTACTTTGGCAAAGTTCTTCTGAAAAAAGAGGAAGTTATGAGTATTTACGAAGAGATGCATGATCAATTCCATTATGTATACAGTAGCTCTATACATGAAGCGATATACAACTTGCAGTCACGGGGGTGCGGGTTGTATGGCGCCCAGCGACATAAATGAGCGGTTCGACGCTCACACGCCACGTGCTTCGAGTTCGGCGGCAACAGATGCGCTTGGAATTAGGGGCGTTATACCTTGGGTTCCGCAGCAACGTGCGTCCGGGACAGGCGGCACGGCCAGGGGTAGCATCTCAAACCTCAGGCTTGGCAACAATGAGCGCGCCGAACAGGGACCTATGCCTCAACTCTACGAAGGAGCGCGATAACATCTATTCCGTCGGCGCCCGCTGGGTATTAGAGTTAGTTAGGCAAAAGAAGGGCGGAATCCGGCCGAAAAATAGACATACCTCCGATGGCATTTACACTCAAAAAAATTAAATACTTCTCGTATTTAAGGACAAACTTTACATGGGTAAAAGGGCAGACAGGAGGTGTTGCCACTGTGCAGCTTAAATTAATATAATAAAAACTTTTACACTGCCTGTCATAAGCATATTATAGCCATCATATGGTACTATATTATCAGATGCATGGCAATATATATAGTACACCCATGGTCATTTAGCTCCTGTCTAATCCGTCACTCCCTATATTATAATATAACAGTACATAGAAAACATATTTATTATGAAAGATCTTCGACAAAACATGACTTGTTTGCGACACCATGACTTTTGCTTGATGTGTATTGTCTCGATTTAGTATGACTTTAATTTTATAATAAATATCTCTATCTATTGTGTCACTAAGTCCTCCACTGTACATTAAGAATATGTAGTAAATTGTTAAATTACAAGGTACTTCTTTTTATAAAAATTCCAGAATAAGTATGTTGATAGAAATATTCTAAAGTCCGATAAATTTGATCATAGAACACTGCCTTACAAGACGTTTGTCGAATTATTGCTGCTCTATTGTAGTTTCAATAAGTAATTTTGTATACATATGCTGTTGTTAATTATTTGTCTTATTGTTCTACATTATATTATAAGATCTACCAAAAGACATCCCTAGAATGGTCATAGATGACAATAACTTTGGACAAATGAAACAAAACAAATAATTAAAAATAGATATTATCATTAAAAATCCATTGCACCTTCTAGAAAACATAAGCAATCCACCATATTAATAATATTATCCAAATCTTTTTTAGCTATAGTTTTTCTCTTTTTACTTGCTGTATAGGTGTATGTTTCTTTAGCTATAGTTTCCAAAAATAGTTCCTGAAAACAAAAAGTATATACAGTAATTTATTTGACACTGTGGATATAAATATTCGAATACATTTCTTTCATAAGTGATTACTACTTATTATAAAAAAATGTCATTATTCATTGTTGTTTTTATAATTGGTACTACAAAACTATTCTTTTTTATAATGCAATTAAATAACACCTAAATCTGAATGAAACTCAATGTGCATCCAATAATAATCTAAAACTTTAAGTCGTTATAGTTCAGGTTATTTTGCATTAACAAATAGGTAGCATATTGGCATATAACATCATGGACATTAATAATATGTCATGTTTCAGTCTTTTATAATAGTCTATGCTTATACCTGACAAAATGAAGATATACTTTCTTTAATACATCATTTACAGATTTCATGTTAGGTCATTCCTATGTTACTTAATATATATTTAAACATAAATATAAAACAAATATATAATTAAATACTTAAGTTAGATATTAACATAGTAGAGTAGCATTTTTATGGTTGTTATTAAAATGGTACTACAAGTCATATTTAGGTACATGGCAGTGGCCTGTATAATTTTGCTATTTTATCTTTAGATATATAATGGTGGCAAAGGAAATTCAAATATTGTCCCTAGTAAGTTTTCATTACAATTCTCATGAATCACTTTGCTAGTGTCGCAGTAATGAAAACTTAATTTCTTGTGGAGATTTATTCTGCAATACATAACAGTACGTGCAGTTATTGGAATGTGAGTAACTTCACATCGGCAGTTTTTTGGTGTTTATGCAAAACTGCATTACAAAGATTACCTGATAAATTTAAAAATTGAGTATAACACAATTTATTTTAATAACACTGAACATTAAGTATTCAGTAGCTTCTGTCCCAGCTTTATAAACAACACTATGGAATTAGACTTGGGATATAATTTCTTATATAAGACATTGTAGTACTTCCATCTACTTACCGTGGCTTTTGTAACTAAAAAAGCTGCATCTGTATTAATAATATTGACATCAGGATCCATTTTCATAATAGCTTTAATTCTACCAATCGGCAATCTTGTTGAACGTACTACTTCCGTTTTGCTGCGTTTGGTTTCGGTTACCGCTGTTTGTATATTTTCTGTGTTCGTATATTCCGATTCTTGTACTATATTAAATGGTTCACTTTCTTGTAGTTCAGAACCAGAACAAGGTTTTTCATGTTCAATAAATTGCTCAGAATCATCTATTACATCCGAAATATCAATATCTGTATAATTATCTTCTTCCGTCATCGTTTTGTATTATAATATTACGGTATACAAATTAGTACACTCGAATTACAACATGCATATAAATTAATAATAACCAAAGATTGTACTTGCGCGCCCTACAGTTCGACAAGTGTTTGACATTTGACACTAGTTTCAAGTGTTACCGAATAGTATTTATAAAGTCCCCAGACGATCTTATAAATTCCGCCAGATATGGTTAAAAATATTTTCCAAGAATCTGCTAGATATCTCTAAGTCGGTATCATAATTTGTATTATTTTATTTACCTAATTTAACTAATAAACTAAATTACGTTGGAAGTTAAAAGGCAAAAAAAAAATAATAAATATATGACACAAAACAAAACGAATACGTTTAATTACGTACTTATTACTTAAAATATAAATCTTATTCGCTTCAAAATAAATCAATATTTTAATGGCTTTATAAGTACTTTGTATCCAAATTTCAAAACCAAATCTGATGTCATCCAGATTTTCAATTTCTTAATTGTTTTGTTTTTGGAAATACAAGTTGAAGTCACTCTATAGCCTTAGTTACTTTTGCTTTTGATTTTCCCATTTGATTGACCAAATTGAGATCACAATTTGAGCATTTTATGATTTTTGATTTTTTTAGTTGATTTCTGATTAGTATCGAATTAATTCTTTCTGATAGATAATTGCGAAGTTTATTTTCGACGAAATTAAACGCGTTAAACACCTTTTCTACTTCTGCATTATTTATCATTACTAAAATATTCGTCAAACGAATAGGTTAAAAAACTGCTAGAAGTCACTCAATATCTGTTTTCCTCTAAAATTAAATTTTTTTCCTCTAGTACATTTGAAAATCCACAAAATTTTGGGACTAAGCTCTAGAAGGGCAGCACTGATTAGTTTGACATATCTTGACAGTTAACATGATCTCTGCGTTCCATAAATCACAACTTAAATATAAATCAATATTGTACTAAATTGGCTTTACTTTTTATTTTTATGTCATAATTATATTTACTTTTTACCATACTGTATATTGTGTTTATGAATATTATTTTGATACTAATTCTATTTTAAAATTATTACATTACAACCAACAAAAAATATTGTATGAAAGCATCTATTACCTATATACAATACTATATAGATTTAATTTTACTATACTAATAACTATTCTATCAATATTAGACAAATTAAATTTAAATTTTTGTTAATGCGCTCCAATTTTGTACAATTTGTTGAATTAATAGAGTCAATTCTGCGAGTTCTTTAAAGTGTACTACGTAAATTGTCAAATTTTAGAAGGTTTTTGAGACAATATCTGTCCTTTTCCTATGCCTTATACCCATTCTCAAGTCTATTTCAAGAAATTTTATTCAAGAAGAGAGTCGCCACAATCATCGGAAGTACTTTCTTATCACTAACATGTAATATTAAAGTAACTAAATATCCCTCTTTCATCCATATTGATTCAATTTTCAGTCAAAAATACTTTTATCTTTCCATGTATTTACAACTAGATTCTTATTATACACTAAATAGTCACATTGTAATGTACTTTATATTGTACTGGAATATAAATGGAAAGTTTTACAATCTAACAAAAATCTCGAAAGTTAAATGCACATAAATACTCAAAAATTCATTATTTTGCCACAAAAACTAGATAATTTTATCGTAACGTAATTTACGGAAATCATTTACCGCAATCACTGAAAACGGTATCGATATCGATCGTGCTAATCGTAGCACCTGACATACACTATTTTATAAATTAGTAATTTATAAGTGCTTAAAAATTTCGCAATGAAATTTACACTGATATTAAACTATTATCACAATATTTACCACTAAAAATCATTAAAATGAAATATATTTTGAAAATAATGATATCAAAACGTAAAGTAAAATAGTGACTGCGATTGCAAACATTAAAACAAATAAACTCAATTTTTCATTTATATGCTTCTGAGAAACATTATAAAAGTACTATATTACAAACTATTTATGTATTTTGAAATATACATATACCTGTATATAGGTATATCTCTACCCTAAACTTCGTTAAATTTAATATATTCTATGGAATCAATTATGCATCTTTCCTCAAATATTCGTAATCTCTTTTTTTAGAACGACTAGGCAAAGTAACTACATATAACAAAAATACATCATTAAAAAAACATAAAAAAATTATACACAACCCTAATAAGTGCTCAGACAGACTGCAAGCGCGAGCGCGATCATTGGGTCCCGGCATTTCGTGAATGAATTCTAATTCTGCACTGCACTCGGGTTCTGCGATGTATTATTTTGAAAAAATATCCAGATAAATTATTTAAACTAGTACTTACCTACAAATGACACTTGATGTTGTCAGTAATGTAAAGGTCGCCGATAGTATTATTAAATTAGTCTCTGATTTTCCACATGTGTTCCGTTCACCTCAAAACAAACAAAATAAACTAATACAAATTATCGCATTAATGATATACTACACGCAATATTACTTGCGGTCTCGCAGATTGTTGACTGTTAGGGTAAGTTTCACAATAAAGTCTTAGAGCCTCAGCAATATCACCTCTGCAAACTTCCCAACAATAAATAATGTTTACGTATTCGATAGCAGTCAAAGACACTGTTATTAAACACAATATTAGTTTCAAAAATATCAATATCGTAAACGTAACTTATACTATAACTGTAACCTAATATACTATCATTACAAAAAACGTCTCTATAGTAAAAAAATTAAAAAACGGCGAATAAACAAAATATCTAACTTCCGCGCAAGTTCAACGACCGCGCGCGGCTGTTCCTGGCCCATGACTGGCTAGCCGAGCGTCGCGTTGACAACCCTAGAACGGGAGCAGGTTACTGCTAAGAAAAATAAGAATATATGGATATATTTTTTAACCAGTACATATTATCTATTGATAATGATAAAAGACAATATTTTATAAGTTCTTAATTCTATTTGAAAAATCAGTTTAGGTTTAGATTTTAGGATTTAGGTTTTAGGATTAGAATATTACTTATTTAAACTACGTAATATTAATATTAGTACTAGAATTAAGAGAAATAAAGTTTGTGCAAAAAGTACTACATATATTACTGTAATTAACAATTAATATTATTAAAAAGTTTAATAATAATTAATAATATTTTTATTTGATTGAAAATGATTTAAAAGTTAAGCTGTTTTCAAAAAAAAAAAATAGTTTAAAAACTTATTCATTTGTGCACTCTTATTCAAAAATTGTATTGCGCAATCACGTATGTTACTTTTTTTCTATACAGCAAACACGCGTCTCAAAAAACAAGAGAAAAAAAAATGAAATATTTCTCATAGGATATTCATTTTCCAGATTTGTCAAACGATTAAGTATTTATTGATTTAAAAAAATGTTTATCTTTTTAAACATTTGTTTTTTAACTCTTTAGTCAAAAAGTCATTAGAAACGTTTTTCGTCTCTCCGGAAAAGTAGTAGTTTTTGAGATACGAGGTTGCGTAAGTAAACCCTTGTTATTTATATTTTCAAGGTTCTTTCGTAATTGTGTAGTGAGCGTTGTAGTTCTTATCAGCGTCGTCCTTAGCTCTGATTAGGGTAGAGCGAGATTGTTTTTCAGCGCCCTCAAGTCAGTTGAATTTTCTAGAAATTCTAATTCGGCTTCATGATAAGTAAATAATGAATGCAAATTTTTCAAAATAAGTTTTTATTGCAAACATCAACACATATAAAGCTTAAATTAAATCAAGTAACTTGAAGTATCGTAACATTGTTCTATGTCTTTCCGAAAGCAACATCAAAATTTAGTTTTTTGCTGAAAATTGTCTTTTGCATTTACTTTTTCAGCGACCCTAGTTACATGGCACCTAGAGCAGCTGCTCCGTTCGCTCTATCCTTAAGCCGGCGCTGTTCTTTATCGCAAATAACTGACAACTGAGAGCTATATATGCTCAATACATGCACAAACAGGCTGCACTCGTTGCTGATGCATCCACAGTAGAACCATGCAGGTATGCCCGAACTGATTTCTTTATTCGTCAGCTTCTATGTACAAACAAAGGTAGTAGTACCTAACCTGTTTTTCTACACACGTGTATTCATGTTTGCATCTGCGTTTTGATTAGAAGTGTTAGCTGTAGTTACGTATAGATATTTTAAAATTTATCGCACGGTACTCTAACATAGTAACTGTGCAGCTTTTTTGTTCAGTTCTAACAAACTGTGTAGCCTAGTGTTCAGTACAAAGGCACATCCATAAAAGTGCTCTATAAACCTATACGTACTCACATTTTCACACGGCTGCCCAAATAAAAAGGAATGTAACGTTTTCGGGGTTCACGTATCTATTGTAATTTCTTTATTCCTCCATAACTTTTAAATGTTTGAACAGATTTAAATATATGAGGTATAATTACAATTCTTACTTACTCTTCTATACCCTCTCCATACAAGTTAGAGAAGCTTTAACAATTTTTTTCAGCAAACTTCAACGTTTGGAACATATTTCAACAATTCTTTGAAAAACACATTGAGGTTTCTTAGCAATTTTTCTGATGACGTGAATAATTTCGGAAATAATCGCTCTGAAAGTTGCAGAAATTGTGTCCCCCCCTCTCTATTTTCTACACCGTATCTCCAAAAAATATGAAAAAATTAACGAAGATAACGCTTAATGAATACTTTACACAAAAATAGCTTTTATTTATTTTTACGTTTTTCTAGTTATGGGCGACTAAAGTGTTTGTAACTATTCTGTGCGAGAAACATGGAAAAAGTGTGACAACGTAGTTTTTTCATCTGTAGTGCATTTCTTTGTAATGCGTGGTCAAATATGCTCTTGGCTAGTTTTTTTTTTCTTCATATATTACAATATGGGTATCAAATTGAAGGTCCTGATGAGTGTATTCCGAAACTATCTAATTTATGTGCATACATTGTACATGTGGAGTGTACGTACGAAACAAACATTTCATTCTTATAGCTGCAAATGATATAATCAGGCTGTCCGAGTTTCTAAATTAGTGAATAGTTTCGTGGATGATTGGGTGGTCATCTTTAACAAACAGTAGCAATATATGCTAATAAAATTAAGTAGTTAAAAAAAAAACAAAAAACTTGACTGCCGTGCCAAAAAATGGACTAAAAAGTAAAAGTGATAAACTTTGAAAATTTCTAGACGTTTTTTAGATTACAAATAAATAGAGAGTATGAAGTTTATGGTGTGACAATTTTTGTTTACCTTTAACTAGAATGTTATTACATTATCGACATCTTTTGAAATTATAGAATTAATATAGCATATGTCTAAAATGAAAAACATGAAAATAAACACTTTTTTTTAGTCTTTGATATATAAATTTTTAAAAAAGAGTTATTTATTTTCAATATCTCTTTTTATTTACACAACGTTGCAAAAGGTCCAGAAATTTTTGTTAAATGAATCATTTATGTAAATCGATTTTTATAATTATTCATATGTTAACAAGTAATTACTTGTTAATTTTTGATATATTTTTTGGTATAAAAGAATTTTTAATATAATTATATTAAAAATTCTCTCTCCAAAAGTTATTATTAATATCATTAAAAAAATTGATTTCATTACGTAAGTTCATTTATAAAATTCATGTATCGACATGTATATGAGTGTTATATGTATAATGAAATTAATACATGTGTATCACACGTTTTAATTCATATAAAAATACATAGTTGTTATGTGAATTAATTTTTGTTTTCAAGACTTGAAGAATTTTTTGCTTTTGGCAAGAGCATTGCTAAATATCCAAAAATCTTCCATTTAAATCAATGTCTTACGTAAAAATTTCGGGCTGGATTCTCGAACCAATTGATGTAGAACTCTGTATTTACACTACGTGATTCTCATCACATTACAGTGATGTTTTTCAAATACACGTGGACCCATTGCGACCTTTCATAAGGGTATAAGTTTCGTACAAAAGGCCTAAAACGTACGTTTTATCATAAACGTACGTTATCCATATTTCAGTAAAACTTTCAAGGTTTCCAATTTTGTTTTAACATTACATTTAAACCAAAGTTTATAAGTTCGGACTTAATTTACCTATAGTATCATTTAGTGGCCTATTTTCAAACACATTTGAGAATTTTACATTATGATAATAATTAAGAATCCACCTTAAACTTTAGCAAACTGTCCATTATCAAAAAAATAGATGAATATATTTTGATCACTACTTAGATCAGAATTAAGATAGCGACTTGGATTGATATTAGATGTTTGTCCGATGTCTATGCGGGCGAAGCTACAGTATGTAGGTGCGGCCGATGTGTTCGTATTAAAGCAATCTTTAAATAATCCTGTGTTGGTGCATTAAATAAAACTAGCATTTATATCATTATAAAATATAATTATCAGTTCGCTTTGAGTATCAAAACAACATTAACATTATGTCTATAATAATAATAATAATAATAATAATAATAATATACAGTCATAACAACATTAAGCCTACAATAAAACTAATTTATACAGAGTAGTTTCTTCCAAAACGGTCGTTTAGTCTCCATAACCGGCAGAGCAGCCAATATGGCGGAATCGAAGGCGTCCTTTAGTTTTGTCCTCGTCTTCGCTGAAGTTTCCACGTAGACCGCGCCGATCTTGGCCGCCAAGGCTCTGGCCTCGTCCTCCGACACCGGGCGTTCTCCTCGCATCTGGAAATGACAAAAAAAGACCTGTTAAACTGTACTAAATAGTGCGATTATTTGAAAAGTGTTTTCCTTGATAATGTTTAACTTTGAAACTGCAGTAAGGATAAGTTATCCATTGCACTGTACGCAATAATCTGTCAAAATAATTTTAATTTTTTTTTATTAACTTTACATATTCTTGTTGATTTGTTTTGAATTTACTAATTATTAGTTTGAATTTTGGTACTATTAGTAATAATATTTATAAAATAGATGATTTTTTTGTATTAAATTCGTCTGTATATTTATGTGTGTGGAATTTTCTCGAAACCAAAAAACTGTAATTGTCATGTTTTAATTAATTCAGTAGACATACATTCGGGACGATTTTAGTAATAATACTAATGAGTTATAACTATAAATATACACTTACGCCTTAAATACTTTTAATAGTTACCCCATATCTCTGATATTTATAAACGGATTTTAATGATCTTTTTTATTGAGCAAGTTATCTTGAATAAGGCGGCGCGGTACGCCAGCGGCGGGCTTTCCTATTTCTATGATTATGCATTATACTCATGGGCGTAGCTAAGTGGGAGGAGTAATGGCTGGCAATCCCCACTCTAGAAACTTCTTTGCCCATCCTACAAAAATCGACAATATTGAAAAATCACTTACTGTTGAGTCGCTTTTAAGGAGAGCGAATGAATTGCATTGTTATTTACTACTAGACGTTATTTATGATCTCTGATTAAATAACTATCGTTAGTTCAGCTGGACGGCTGCTTCCCCTAGAGAAAATCCCATGCTAATTACTACAATTATACCATAAGACTTTTATATCTGTACCTTAATTACCTTATAACAATAGAGCAAGAAAAAAACGTATGGACATCGCCCTTCAATTTATCCTTTTAGGTTTTTAATTATTTTTTAGAATAGCCAAAATAATATAATATATAGTCTGTGAAAATTTTAACCAGTAAATATCTATTACAGTTTAAAAATATAGACTTTCAAATATACGATAGACGCACAGATGCAGTGTTATAGACTTAATAAGGTGTCGTATACAACTCTAAGGAGATACTAACAGCAAGTTGCCTGATGACGGTGGGGTCGGAGGCCAGGTCGCTCTGCGTGCCGACGAGCACGAGCGGCGCGCGCAGGGCGGCGGCGGCGCGCACCCAGCGCCCGCCCGCCGACCGGAACGTGTCCGGCCGCACCACCGAGAAGCACAGCACCAGGACGTCCGTGCCGGGGTAGCAGAGCGCGCGGAGCTCGGACATCGACTCCTGGAAATGTACATAAGGTTACTTGTAGCCAGAGAAGGAGTCGTATGGTGTTGATAGAAATTTGAAATTTGTGTAGAGAAAAAGGCACATTAGTCGAATGCTAAGTTTTTTTCGGAGTATGATTTCAAAGAGGTTCTAAATAAAATATTAAATATCCTCAAAAAAAAATTAAGCTCGAAATGGTAAATTCATGGCAAAATAACACATTTCTTTTATTCTCTTTAATACATATTTGGGCATTTAGAAAGTTTGCTGTTAATTACCTTTTTAAGCACCATAACAATTACGTGAAACAAAGTTTATTCCATTAAGTTTGTTTCACGAGTTCCTTGTCCCAATCAAAACAATTTTGGAGATTTAGGAATATAAATAAGACCATAATTTATAAGGAACATATGGAAACGAAGTTAATTGCAAATGCTTTACAAGTCAAACGAATGATTGTAAATAAAATGCAACATTGTTTGTACAAAATCATTTATTTATTTTCTATGTCGGTCCCGGTCTCGACCCACGATTCTGTTCCCTGAATCGCTTTTAATTTGGACTTCGCTAACGGTTCCAATTTCGACGTATCAAAATGATATATAACATTTATTACTTGGAGATGGTATAGTTTTCTATAACTGAATGAATTTTTAGAATCGATGTAGTAGTACAAATGTGTGGACGTAGCCCAGGGAATATAGCCTGTTTTAATCAGGAATAATGTACATTTTCAGGAATAATGTATAGGTCAAAGAATTTTTAGAATCGGTTCAGTAATTCAATTCAGTAGTACGAATACGCAGACGAAGTCGGAGACAAACGCTAGTTCATTTTTTTCAGAAAATATACAACTACAATTTTTCATAAGAGGGGGAGACCCTCTTATGAAAAATAGATTCTACCATTTATAATAAGCAATATTGGTACCAAATTTCATAGTCGTACATACTTGCTGTATTAAAAAACGTCATACAAGATTCAGCGTCCCCTTTATCCCCCTTAATAAGTGAATTTCCAAAAATTCTTTCTTAATCGGACTTTATTTTATACAAACTATCATCTGACTAATTTTTGTCTCAATCGGACTTTAGGGTCGTATTAATAAACGCGCCATCTCAAGAAGTAATGTGGGGGCGAGATATGTATTATTTTCCATAGCGAAACACTACAACTGTCTTGCTCTTTCCGCTCTCAAGATGGAACGCTGCACTTAAGTATGCTTTATCAATACGACACATACTTTCGGAGATCTCGCGATGAGTCAGTGAGCGGTATTTCGCTTATGTATATATAGACAAAATATAACATTGCTCTATAGATTTCTTTCGTCGCTCTACCTTCAAGCGTCCGCCCCCAAATTACGAAAATCGTCAACGTAGCCTTTTCTTGTCTAGTTACTACGTATTCTTTCAAAGCATGCCATTCTCTCATATCATTATTCCTACACTATATCTTCGAAGATCGACACAGACCGCATATTCTGCGCAGATGTTGTATGCCAGTGCACTTGCGTCTGTCGTGAGACAATTTTACTATGTTTAGGAAAGGAAGCAAAACCCCATTCAATTTATTTCTCATACTTTATTGAAAAATATGTTTTTGAATCGAAAATTACTAATATATACCAAATGTGTATATACCAAAAGGAATAAATTAACAAAAGTTTTGACAGTGATAATGCTCAATGCGATCATGACTTATTTTATTTTGTTTTAAAAATGATGTATACGTGGTTTTCATACTAATAAAGCTTTGTGGCCAAGTGCACACTCAATTTTATGTGCTTTACCAAAAGGTACCAACTTTTGTTATTATAGTTAAGATATTTGTCTTCTTTAATACACTTTAGGGTTTACTACCCGACTTTTCTGCGAAAGGCTCTCTGAGGCTTAAACTCTGTGTGCCAAGTACAAACTCCAGGCGGTCGAGGCCAGGGCATGGTGTAAATATTAACAGAGTTTTATAATGACTTGGGAAGTACGCTTGTTCTTATATACTTAATACGGTTTTTCCTTAAATAAATTCGTTATTGAGAATATATATACTATTGTATACTATTTTTCTAGGTGGAAAGTTAGATCAAAATTCTTCTTGATGTCAAGGCCGTAAGTATTGACAGCTGGCGAGCGTACCTATATCGTCCATCAACATAGGTTTATAGACTAAAAACTGAACAAGAAAAAAAAGAAGTAAAATTATGTGCCCAGAAATTCATTAAATATAGATTATAAGTTGTTCTCTCTGTAGTCGGCTATTAAATTGAAAGGCCTTTGTTTGAAAAGTTGTACAACTTATAATTACCTTACTTTTCACGTTGTAATAAAGGTTCGGTGGGTAAATTCTAATTAGCTATTAAGTAACATTATATAATTAATAAACTCAACCAACCGACCGAAACTTTTAAAATTCCAATTTGAATGTTATACTGAACAGAAGAGTCAGCACAGAACTACAGGTGCTAATTGTATTCCATTTTAGTCGCTGTCGAGGAAGTCGACAGGTGAAAGTCCGAAGTCTATCGACGGTCGAAGCTCTAGTTAGTGATGTGCCCGTTATGGCACTATAATAGAATCGATAAAACTGATAAGCATTTATACAATACGCTAAATCACTGTTCTCTAATTGCATTGATCGAAGTGCTTTGCGTAGTGTAGTGTCAGGTTTTAAAGCGATGGCGAAACAAAGCCGAAAAAAAAATCGCTGACATCTTAACATCTCATTAATTCGAATAAGTAATTCTTGAATATATACGCATGACTACAACGGAAATGGTTCTAACAATTATATTTTCTCTAGGAAAGCGTAATAAAAAAATTATAAACATAACTTTATTTAGCGCCAGTTACATTGTTGCTATGTTCTCAACAAAAAAATGGTACTACGTGACATAAAATACTGATAGCATTATAATTGTTATGTTATACATCTAAATATGTATTGTAATAAATTAACATAATCTTTTCCCTGTAGGATGTTATCAAATTTCAACGACAAACTCGAAAAACGCCAAGCGAAGCTCGGTTGCCCAGATTTTGCCCATTTGCCCAATTTAGTTTAAACCAAATGTCACAAAAACTTGACTTCGTGACATTAATTTGTGAAAGCATTAAACAGCCATACACATCGTAAAAGATGACGTCTCTCTGTTTGTCAGTCTGTGTGTCCGTGTGTACACTTACAGCTCGAGAACCACTAGTTCGATTCACATATTCTTTTCATAATAGAAATTCATATGTTATTTGATTAGTTTTTAGAATACATTTAGTTATAATGAGTAACCTAGGATATTTGCGGTATTGGAAAACGATTAAAATAGTTACTGATTTTTTTTTTAATAACGATGAAAAAAAAATTTAATTGTTATTAATAAAAATTGCGGGATCGTCAATTGTCGATAATCAGTAGTTAGATTTATATGGCTTTTTCATAGTACAGAAATATTTTATCTGAGTAAGTTTTAGTATAGAGATATAGTTATAATAAGTAATTCAGAGAATAAACACTAACTAGATTAATCAAATCGGACAAAAATCACGGAAAACCATGTCTTACTACCAACTACCTAATTTTTTGTAAGGTAATTAACTACATAAGGTCTTGTGTATGCTACATACATATATTATATAATATAGAAATATGTATATTGCGCTTATTTATAAAAGATGTAGTAAAACATATTTATTTTTCATTTTACTTGACGAGAGAGAAGGATGGGGAGTGTGAAAAGGATTGAAATAGATATAGGAAAAAGGAGCAAGGCGAGAGGTAGACAGAGGGAAGTATATAAAGGTATCAGAAATGCATAGTGTAAGTTGAGAGAGAAGAAAATCGAGAGCGAGAGCGCGAAAAGAATAGAGGGATGGACTATAATTGGATGTAGGACCAAGATTGGCAATGGAATCAGAATCAGGTTTAGGATCGAGTTTAATACAGATCTAAATCTTGATCAATATTTATTATCACCACGGGCGAAGCCGCGACAAAAGCTGGTCTCGAATAAGGGACTATAAGATAGCGACGCTTACAGTAGTTCCAAGTGTAGCTTATTGGTAAATTATAGTATAAATACATTGGAACTCTGATCAAATCTAGAACTGATATAAAATAATTAAATAACGATATAACGTAAGGTTATTTAATTGTTGTTAATTTAATTTAAATTGTTGACTTTCGTTTTGATATCACACATACAGTACTCTTATCAAATGGGAGAATTTTTAATACATTTTGTTAAATATTGAAAAAATAAAAGACACATTTTTTATGAAATTTGGTGTAGTACTTGCCTAATAATTTATCTTCATTCAATCCTTACCGATAGTTTGAGCACTCTATTTACAACAAAAAAAAATCGTGGCTTAAATAATGGAAGTTCACACATCACTATTCCCCGGCCACCTGTGGGTTGCCCAACGCGCAATTGAGAATTATGAATTATGCAATAACGGTGCTCCCTTCGCTACGGCCGCGATGTTTTATCATTCCTTATAAGTTATAATAATTTCACAATCGAATCGTTATTGTGACCGCTGCTGAGTTCGTCGATACACGGTCGATAGTTAGACGCAACTGGTTGTCTGCATTTGTCTCGTTCTTTTCTCACGAATAAACAAAGGACGGGTATACATTTGTTAGTGTGCAATTGAAACATTATAGTAACTAAGTACGAATTCCCGAGTTTCAATAAAGAGAAATAAATTTTCCTTCAAAAAGTAGTATATGCTAATAGGATTTTGAGTGCAAATTTTGAACTGAATTTGTTTACTATTTTTTTTTTCAAAATGCGTGGATATATTACCAGGTACAACTATATATTAAGCCACATTATATTTGCCACTGTAATCGCTCTATTTACCATATTACTTGCTTTTAATTTTAATCATTTTATGCAAAATTTACTTTGTTATATACAAAAAAAAATCATGGAATAGGTATTTGCTAAAAACTAATTCAAAAAATCTAAAATGTCAGCATTATATTTAAATAAAATACAAAACAAAAAAATTAAACCGCGATCATGGGAAAAAACTGCGAAGTGATGTACAAGTTATTATTGTACTGGAAGCTGATGGATAAATAATAGGAATATTATTCTATTTTCTTTAAAGCTCTACACAAAGAGTAAAAGGAAAAAGTAATCCAGATAGGTATAATTGTTTCAAATAACCTATTAAACAGAAAGGGTACTATTACAAGTCTGCCGTTAAACTTCAATAGCGTCATATAAGAATATACAAGTCTGTTTTAACCATTTTAAAATTAAGAGATAGTAAATAATATCTATGTCTTAAAATTTCTTTATATTTTTGGTCGACATAAATTTAATTCGTATTCACTTTTTATCATACTGTTATATTTAATAGTATTTTCAACATCAACCAATAACTCCATTGTGAGAGTCTTAGGTCTTGATAAGTCAAACTATGTTCTTATCAATATTAAACTTCTTTCCAATAGGAATGATGTGTAATTAAGTTAACGTTCATACTAATTAAAAAGGTTTTCTAGGTATTTTAAATTTATAGAAACTCGGAGAGTAGTAAGCATTATGCTATGGCATTATGCTTACTACGACTATGGTCGTATATGGCAACACACGCTGTCCAAGAACTTTCGTTTTCAAACATCGCTCTTTATGTCTATGCGTTGAAGTATATTACATCTGAAGGCGCTGCAGGGTTATACGAACGCTGTCCGATCGGTTGAATCTCGCTCCTTTTATATTCGATACAGTTGGGTATGTCCAATCAAACAGTCCGCCCCGAGATGACAACTTCGATTGTAAAATTGCCAATCATCGTCACAACAAGTCGTAATTTTCATTTTCCATTTTAATTTCTGATCCCATTTCTTGAAAATCTCCACTGATGCCCGGAGCGAAGCGTCGAGGTAATTTAACCATGCCCTTTTCGTGACTATTTCGCCGGCAAATGCTAGGCGAGTTACGTATACCCTTTTATATTGATGGCCTATTGTTTTCAATCGGAAAACTTCAAGGTGTGTTCTGAGTCTACGCATTCAAAAAATATTGCAGTTTTCAATTGCAATATTCAAACAACAAAAAAAAGCTGTTTTGAAGATAACTTGGAGACTTTTTATCTAATCGATTTTTAACACATAACAAGAATTTTTTAATATAAAAATGTGCGTCCGTTGCCGTAAATCTATTGATAATCGGCTTACGCGTTCAGAAAATATTGCAGTTCAAATATTTTCAATAAAAAAAGTTTATTTAAGATAAACTTGGATTCTTTCCATGCAAACGATTTCTGACCAATAACAGGAAAGTTCGTACTTAAAATATTGCGTCAAATGCTGCCAAGAAGATGACGAAGAAGAAAAAAGAGTTTCGGAAATCACATAATCTATACCTAATGACTCAATTGTCTTTCGCTTCTGCAATTGGAACCTTTACGTGATTACATTCTGTGCTTAGACTATTGGCGCAGGTAGTGACTTCGTCGTACACGCATCTCAGCACTTCGATACGAGAACAGTCAATTTAGCAGCGTTAACAGTACTGCGGCAACTTTAGTTGGAATCAATGATTTTTTCTCATTTCACATATACGTACAGCCACGCTCAATACGGCGGTCACTGACGTTCCACGACTTTCTGTACAACTTATTAATTTAGTAAGATGATGTCGTCTGATCTAAAGTCTAATTTAAATACTACGAAATCCATAGAATGCGTCGTTGACATTAAACGAGAAAAGAAGATAACTAAATATCACAGGCCACATAGATTTTTACTCAGAAGCCGGAATATATTCTTCCGAAGGCTTTTGGTGCCAAATTTCTGAATCGACTCTGATTTAAGAGATATCCTAACCGAAAAGTGCAAAAATCGCGATTTTTGATTGTATTTGAGGTTATGTAGCATGGAAATCATTTTGAAAAAAAAAAACTTATAAGAAGCATCTTAAAATAGAACTTCTTGCCCTTTCGAACGGTTTTGAGTTTACTCAAATAGCTTATTTCTGGTTTGAGACTTTTGAAGATTTTCAGTTTCATGATTTTTGATCCTCTGACAGTTGGGATGGCTTAGGATTTGTGGGTTCGGAAAATTGTGAACTTTGGGTTTAGCTGGTTACCTAAGAATTTCCCGACAATAAAACTATTATTTCATTGACCTGATAAACTGATTTTAAAAAATTATAACGAAATATGTGAAAATTCAATAGGTATAAAATTTTTAGACCATTTTTAGCAATATGTACAAATTCAATAGGTGAACAATTTTAGACTATTTCTAACTTATCTATTCTGTTTTTAATGCTTTTAAGGTAGTATTAGGGGTCGGTCATTTCGGACAGCAAAGCGTAGTATTACTTTTCCTAGTAAACTCACAAACATAGAAACTCGGCTTCGAAAAATTCAGAATTAAAGGAACTTTGAGAGGATTATGAAACTGAAAAACTTCAAAATTAAACATCTCAAAGTAGAAATAAGCTATTTGAGTAAACTCAAGTCCGTTTGAAAGTGCAAGGGACTTTAAGAAGCTTCTTATAGTTTTTTTCTTTCAAAAACTTTTTTCCAAAGATCGCGTCGACACATAACCTCAATTACAGCCAAAAATCGCGATTTTTTTTGCATTCTTATATATCTCGGAAATCTCGGATATCTCGGAAACCACAACCGATTCAGAAATTTGAATTGAAAAACCTTCGGAAAAGTATATTCTGGTAGTCTTCTCCGTGGTTATTTTTGCTATCGCAATGCAATTACATGCGGTTATAGTATTTCCTTTCTCGCACCTATTCGTGGTGAAAAAAATAACAAATTTTTGTCAACTTGAGATAAGGAGCATTTTAAAAACGCGAAAAAAGAAATTTTGTGGCATAAATGACTTAGACTGTCACTCGATAAGTCAGGATTTGAAAATACGACTTTTTTCTTAAATTTCTATTGATATTTATTTTTAGGTTATACCCAGCAAGAATGTGCGAAAAAATATCGTTCCTCTTATCTATGAATTCTGCAAGACAAACGACCTGAATTCATTCATGATAATAAAAGGTCAGACCTTCCATTATCATTAATTATTTCAGATATAATACAAAAAATAAAACGTAATTCATGACATACTTTACGACAAAATTAAGAAATACGTTCATTTCTTAACTCGCACTCTAGCCAGTTATTGGCTCTGGTTCTAACTCTTAAAATAAATAACTACCGTCACGTCCGGACCTAGTTTATTTTTAAATATTGTATGAAACCTTTGGTACTCGAGTTAAAATCGCACTTGACCTCTATTTATTTATTTAAAGAAACTTTCATTGCACCAACTAAGAATAATTGCTAAATCACGGTATTGTATTATACCTAATACTTTAAGCCTGATGGAGTTTATGTTTTTCTTTCAACTTTATAACTGGATTTTTTTATCACTGGGCTACATAATTAATAAAGTGACACAAACAGCAGTGTGCTTCAAATTCTCGTTTGAAATAATTAACTGTTAACTTTTGTTAAAGTCAAAAACGAAATACGTCAAAATACGCTGTTTAAAAACTTTACAATTGGCAGTTGAGTAAGTTAGTCATAAAGATATTGGACATTGTGGAAAGGACTTCGTTCCAACCGAGTGTACCAAAGACACCTCGTGAATTTTTTTTTATATTACAGTAGAACGTCGATTATCCGAATTATTTGGGACCGGGGTCGATTCGGATAATCGAAAACTCGGTTAATCGGACATAGACTGGTGGAGACATGGAAATACTAATCCCCGACGCGTCGACATGTTTAGTTATTAATTTCAACAGTTAGCGGTTAACTGTCGCAAATGGGACTAGCGACAGAAGCGCAGCGCTGAAAGGGGTATTATTGTAATATCATAAATATGTTCCTCACCTGGCCCGCAGTATCACAGATTTCGACGCTCACCGGCCGGTCGTCCACGTCGACCACGACTGCAAAAGAAGAGGCAACGGGTTAAATTCAATGACGACTGATTATCGACACGTTGGGTTATATCACACTTTGAGCTTTTTTTTATGAGAAAGAAAGTTGCGAAACAGCCATAAGTATATTAAAATTACCAAATCTGATATTGTTAATTTAATATGGTAATATAATCGCCGACTAATTAAAGATAGTACCGGCTGGTGTTGTGAGCTCGCAAACAACTTTCACTGTATGGTCTCATAAAGACATTATCTTTTATGGTAACTTTCATTTCGCCTGCGATACGTACATTTTGTTAGTAAAAACATATAAATGTCACTCGTCCGACCAAAATGTATGCAATCGGTGTATTTACACTTACACAATTATTATCCTATATCAAAAACTCTTTTAGAGTGTTACTTACAAAGGAGCTATTGATTCCAAAGTATACTGAAGCCATCAATAAAATATGCCACCTATTTGTTTGCTTTGATCCAATTTGCTACGTTGATTCAAATTCCCGTGAATCTTCCAAGTAAATACTTCAGCATAGAATCATCAAATCAGCTCCATCATCCAAGATATAACTTTATACATTTATTAATAACATACGTATTATTTAATTTAAATTGCTCGTGTATCGTTTTTTATATTTAAACCAACAATTAAATAATTTTTCAAATAAGAAAATTTTCTAAATATAAAATTATATTTTTACCTTAATTAAAAAATATTATATTGATTAAAATCTAGGGAATCTTTAAATGATCAGTAATCTCTGTTTTCCGTTGATTAACTTATATTTTATTCACATCGTTTCCTCCCTGTGGAATGTCGCCTTGTGGTAGTGGAAGGGCTTAGGCGCTATGGGGAGAGGCGTACCCAGGAGCAGGTACAGCTCCGAGAGGGACGTCGCAATATTTTGGAATGTCACACTAGTACCACTTCCAAAAGCGCCTCTTACTTCAGCGGACCTAGTACGATACCCTAAACAAGTGTTTGTATAGGATTGTCCCTTTCGCTCATATTGGCGCGATTAGTGTAGTCATATAGGCCTCTTTTGTAGGACGACGTGCTGGGCCCGCAGAAACCCGCAGACAGCTTTTAAGGCCGAACGTTGTTCTGCTAATTGAACTAGAAGGGTTAGTCGATCATTTATGAGCTCGAGGAGGCGTGGCGTGTATTCACCTGCGATGCTTCTTCAGGCGTCAAGACGACACCTGATCGCAAGGATGAGCTCCTCTGTCAAGTAGGACATCAATGTCAGTGGAAGAAAACGAAGGCGTGCCCATGGCTCCAGCACATAGGCGTAATAATACGACCTAATCCGGTTTGGCCATTTCTAGGTACCGCGTATCCATAAGATTTCTTCACACTTTCGATATAAAATTAAAATGCATGACTCTCTATCGAACATCCTCGCTTCTCCCCTATCAAACTTGCAAATGCATTTTGCGGATTGCCCCTTTACGATAATCAATATATGCGTCGACAGCTGAGATGCACTTTTTGTGCATTGGGCAACATTATTTTACGAAAGTGACGTTTTCAAGCTACCCGATAAAAATGGCGTGACAAGTTCACAAAGCGCACAGTCGGGTGGAGCGGATGCGGTAAAATCGCCTCCATCCGGCCGCGGCGTGAACAAAGGCGAAGCCAGCCATGTACAGGATAATTCACCGTCGGACCGAATGCTCACTACAATGACACATCGCAAATATATCACGGTCTCGCGTAATGGAACATACCTGTCGTGATGTTTATGGTGACGTTTTTTTCGTAATAAAAAGAAACCTATGACAACTTCAAGATGGGTATTGCTGTTATTGTTGGAAAAGATTGAAATTGTGAATCATTTCTAATAAAGGTGCGTAAGTTACTAATGTAAACTAAAAAGGAAAGCGGGCTAAAGATCGGTCCTGTGGTGTCACCGGGCGAGCCATAGATCTAGACCATAACATCAGGGCATTGGAGACGTCGACTTATTGAAGTTTGTTGTTTAAGTACGATTTCCAAAGCTGGTTCGTAAGTAGGTTTCCGATGAGAGTTCAGACAGCTGTTGTATCAGTAGGACGATTAATCTACTGATCTAATAATTTTAGAAATTAAATGTAGTATTCATGATAAAGTCTTTATTGAACTAAAATAACGAACACTCCAGATAAGAATAGTTATATAATAAAATAATAGCAAATAATCGAAATCGAAACACACTTAACTAACTTAAGTATCACCAACGTGTTAATAACGAAATCTATTCTATTTATACTTTCCATAAACGAGGCAAATCGTCGAGAAAACATTTCTACACAACTATAGATATAATCTATCTATGATGATACATCTGTCATAGTTTATCAAATTACGACACGGCGTTCGACATCAGGAAGTTGCATAATCAAGTCGTAACACATAACCACGATCACCACGTGTGTTCGATATAAAAATAGCTAAATACGTTATAAAAATAGCCGAGTGTGATATTAAAATGGTTCAATGTGTTATAAAAATTAAAATAGGATCATTACGTACCTGAAAATGCATTTTTACGATATTTTGTAACGTCTAACATATATTTTAGTAATCCACCGGGTGATACAATATGACAGACAACTAACTATTCGAATACTAATTTATCCACATAGTCAATAAATTTCACAATACGCGAATTAACGAATAAAAGGTAAAACGCGCTAATAAATTTTATGAGTCAGAGCAACCGTGACCGTGGTGTGGCCGGAGCAGATGTAACGCCCTCTCGCTAGTGATGCGCCGCGCTGTCGACCGTTATCATCGATAAAAATGAGAAATTCCACATTCAACGAGACACGAGGTGGACAACGTATATGTACATGTTTAAATATATATAAAATCATATTTGTTTAAACAATATTCCGCTTTAATAATATTTAATGAGTTTGTTAAAGCTAATGAAATTAATAATTAAATTGAATGTTGCGTTTTTAAAGTATACTAGCTGACCCGTGCGAAAATTTCGCACTTCATAATAATAATAATGACCGCCTAAAAAGCAGGTGATAATAAATAAAATATCTTATTTTTTTTTATTATTTTACAAAATTTCTTTGTACACAACATTAGCGGTAATAATGTAATCATGAGTAACTTTTTGAGCGTATGTATCTTTAACACAAACATAAATATCACTAAATTTACGAACTCGTGAAAAGGCCACGTACAATTGCCCATGCGAAAAAACTGGTTCTGGTAAATACAATCCTGCCCTTTGAAGTGTTTGCCCCTGAGATTTATTAATGGTCATTGTTTAATAATGTTTAATATTTTTTTTTGTTAAGTAAAACATTAATTTAAACAAAGTGACTATTTTTCGTCAGAAGCCAGGAGCATAAGCTTTAAAATGACGTAAAAATCATTAATTTTGATGCAGAAATAAAGAAGTTATGGCGTTTCCACAAAAAATAGCTTAGAGAAATAATATATATGATTGTTTGAGATTACATCAAGAATACGTTTATTAAAAGGGAAATTATTTATTACAATAAAATGTTAGTCACGAAAAAAAAATTGTAGTCTCTAGATATGACAAATAATCCTACTTGAATACAACGCAGCTTTCTAGTTTTGTGTTTGATAAAAATACATGACTAATGCATCAATTTAGGTGTTAGTTAAAAGTAAAAATAATAATCATTTTTATTCATATAATTTAGTATTTTTGGAAAGATTAACCATATTTTCAGTACAAACAATAGTCAGATTCCCTCTTAATATTTATAGATTTCAAAATTATCGACATCCAAATATAATCAAATCCTTAATTTATCCTACACAATCCGCTCTCGACCGAACGGCGCCTCGACGCGAGCGGCGCGGGTGGCGACATAAATTCTTAATATTTTTTTTAACATTTACCTTCATGGTATAGAACTAGTTTTTAAATGGTGATGGAAACTAAGTATGTTTTAGAATTGGTTAAGGAGACAATTGAATTTTATCTCGAAATGACCTGAACGGTGAAAGAATATCAAGAACCCCACTAATCAACTCTAATATCGCTTGTACATATTTAGCCACGTGAAGCCATGTTGGTATATTTTTCTTTTATTATAAATACGTCAAAAAATAACGGCGAGCGCTATAAGAAATAATCTTCTAACGAGCATGCTTTAACTGCAAACAATATTATTATAGCTGCAGCATTGAATATATCTGAGAGTTATAGCCAATATTGCCAAAGGTATCAGCAACTAAGAGCTATTTTGATCCTATTAACGGCAAAGTGGCTGCATATGTCGCTGCATTTTGAATGTATCGCCAAACCGGCGCTCCGTGTCGTCAATTGGAGATACAGCCATATAGCTGATGTGCTTTCTAACTCGCTTTACGGTATATGGAGGTCTTCGTGTAACCAGAAATCTGCGCACACGGTTCGCTAATGTTTCGATGCAGAAAAAGCCGCACGAGCATTAAACATGGCGGTCTTAGCATAATTCAAAACGCTATAGACTCCATGATATTGGATTTATACACATGTAAAACACTTTTTATTGATTGAAACTATACGAAAAATTATCACCTTTATTAATGATATACTTATCATGAAATAAAAGCAGCTGCAAAGAATATAAGTCAAACATACATACAATTGTATATTGATGCAACAAAAGCAGATACATGTGCCATGTCATTGCTGGGTTACGATCGGTGAAATTGCACACTATACGCATATATTTTTTGATTTGTGACGGATAAATTTGTATTTAGACATGGGAAAATCTTTGGAGGGTATCGGTATTTTCATATATTTATAATTTTTATTGATACGATCTACTCTCGTAATGATTTAATCACTGCAGAAGGTTCCGGACAATATCCTTAAGTATACGATACAACCAATACGCGATATGACCGATGTATGCAATATATTCGTCATATTTTTATGTTAATTATTTTTGTGACACGTCTGCTAAAATTCGACAATTATTTAGCAATGCAGTCACAAAGACAAAACAAAGCACAACTTCGACTACGGCTACAATCGGATATCGTAAACATCAATCCTCTCTCGTTCCGAACTATTCTTATGCTGTAAAGGTCATTAAATAAATATCAACATACAAAACGACAAATAATTTTATATGGCCTTCCTTATGGATAGCGAAGGTTATTTTTGTTTACTTTTTTGTATCCGGATAGTATTTATTCATTTGTAATGTAATAGGTAAAGCCATTCTAAGAAGATTGTGTATCATGCAGACATCATGTGAATTCTAAAGTAGTTAGTTGTGATGTTATAGTATATAGAATTAGGAACTTGAGTCGTGAATCCAATCAGGAGACATTTTAAATAACCCACGTGCATATCTAATGGTCAAAATTATCTGAATTATATTGTTTAAAATCACAATAAAAGTCCTGTGAAAATCTATTTATAAACAACTAAAGAATCGAGACAATACCGAGAATTGTCTTAGAAGTCTTATTGTATTCTAAGAGTTATGACTGTCAGTTTATAAATAAACATTCTTCTGTATGAAAAAAATTCTGAGTATACGAGTTGAATGTCAATATTTTTTTTTGTTGACCCGTGGTAAACTATTTGTTTTCCCTATGAAATTCGCACAAATGCAGACAATAAAACAATAGACGTAATAATATGTTCATTTTATTTTCTGCGTTACGCAAATGTAAATGTGTAAAGCAAAATAAAATGCATTTTTTATACGAGTAGAACTATTTTTTTCATTAAGCTTAAAAACATTTTAATTAAATTATCGTGATAAAAATATATTATTTCATAAGGGATATGGTCATAGGCGATAGTGGTAATTTAAAAAAAAACTCTCATCGAAATACAATATAAAGGCAGTATCTAAAACATACATTATTTTAGTTAGCCTAATTTCCTAAGTAGGTTAACTAAAATTTGTAACTATCCTGTTACTAACTAGCACTATTGCACCTATAGTAACAGACTATATTTCTTAGTTCTCAGTTGTAGGTACGCTAGATTGTACGTAATTTCGATGCTGTCCTGTGTATTTTTTTACTTAATACAAGAATAACCCTAATGAACGGCCCAAAATTCTAGAAATTACCATCAATAGTTGAGTACGTGTTTAACCAGCAACAGTTATTAAGTTATTTTTCGTATTGGCATAATTACTAGTCATTTAAAAAAGGATTACCGATAATTAGAAATGAAATAGCACCACCTTGGCGCCTTCGGAGCTATCGTACTACAGATAACGCTTAATCAAGAAAGTCGAGTGGTTATGATTACTAAATTTTCTAGAATAAAAGTGTGAAACATTCTATAATTACTTATGATATGAGTCTTTTCAAGGTTTGTGTCATTCTAAATATTTAATATATACTGAAAATTGGTCAATTTTGATAATAATTTTATGTCAATCGTTAATGCGACATCTTTTATGTAATAGCAAACATATTTCGATTTTTGATCCAAGGCAGACTTTAGTATTAATATTACGCAAAAGATGGCGGTAAAAGATAACAGACTCCTACGTTTATGTTCTTAATTGTTTAATGCCTACCTAATATACTTTGACGAATTCATTTTCTATTCGCGATTATATTATCTATTCAATCTGGATATATTCAAACGCATATATGAGTTTAATGCTATACTGAGTGCCGATTGGTACTATTTCTATACCAATTTAATCTAGTTAAATTTGATATCCAGCCAAGTTAAACAGTTTTTTTTACGTAGCAAAATTATTAGCAGTGTTAGCCAAGTGCTTATCAAGCCCGCTCGTGACAGAGAAAACTAGTTTGAACTGGATCCAGACCGCACCGGTACTTTTCTAAATCACGCGCATATGGGAATGCCACTTCCTCAGTATTGTTTTAACGGTGAATGAGGACGATGTGGTGGAACAACATTCACCAGACGTGGAGACTAGTGAAACTCTTATCAAGGACTAAACCGGTGCGTGGATTGTACCTTCTAGGTTCTATTTGTGCACATTTTTGTATAGAAAATCCATATTCTGGATTAGAGATATTTTAAAAGAAACCTATTATTGTAATTTAATATTTTCGCCCGTGACTTCGCCCGCGTGCATGTACAACAGATTTCTTTATTTTTCATATCAATCGATCATAATATATCATATTATATGATCGTATAATATAACAACAATCACATAATACAATATATCAACCATGTGACTGAAAGAGAGATCGATTGATATTATGAAGCCGGTCCCACGCACTTAATCCCGATCATTTGTAATATTATATGGCTTGCAAATGTTTCATTCGAGTCGCCCATCAAACGAAATCCTCAGAGACAGAGTATATGTCAAAACTATAATTTTTATAGACATTAGAAAATACTATAAATCTAAAATATTCATACATTTTCATGTCATATTCGTTACTATTACGTCACAGCTAGACTATTATTACATTCTTATGTATATAGAAATAGAGTGGACCCCCGGTAATCTGGCAACGTTTTGCAGGGCAGTGTCGGATTATCGAATTTGTCGGATTATAGAGTATACTGCCTAAGACTTCCTATAGTCCGGATTTTTATGAAAAACAGTACCTTGTAATTCGACAAATTACAAATCAAAATAATAAGACTCTATCTGAACTACAAATTATACTACACATGTATTTCGGATATAGTAGTCAAATTCAAACTGAGCAATAAAAATCAAAACAAAGTGTACAGTGTAATGGCGGCGCGTATAAGTTGCAATCTGTTTAATCATGCATTAATGAAGATTTGTTAAAATAATATTTGAGTTTCTACATTCAACAGTGATAGGCATGTCGGATTACAAGGGGCGCCGGATTAAACAGGGACCGGATCACCGTAGGTCTACCGTATAGGCACATCGCCGATGTTTCTATTGGCGCTTTTATAAGACTTATATATTTTTTATTTACAATGCAATAATCATCGACATTATAATATGTGCAGCACTACAACATCGTATCAATGTTATTGCTGTCAATTGAAAAGAATCCCAGAATAGGGACACTGTATACCGACAGAATCAGATGGCTACACGAAACTGACTAGAACAAAAAATGTTTTAGTTTTTCCATATTAAAACTCAAGTCTGTACTACTTCTACGTGTATATACGTATGTGTCATCGTTGAATTGACCGGTCAGGTAGAGTTTCAATGTTGCACGTGAGCTGCGAGACGTTCAAATATTGTGAACGGACTTGAGATTCGATCTTTAATGTGAAATATCTATTGGCGCGCCTTGGCAGTACAATCGACTTGAACGCCATGACAGATGACTCATGCCGTCACGTCCCACACTACGTGGCCGCTCTCGACTGCTTTTTCCGTGTGCGCGCGTATACATACTTTTTTGATACTTCTCTGTGTGAACCACGTTCCTATGTTTCTGCTCGACTATAGCATATGTGGGCAACCACCGGCTCGCTGTAGGATTTGATCCGGTCCCCGAGACATTTTGAAAAATTTCATGTCTGATATCTATCGCTAAAGATTATGAACACTACTTTAAAATGCACTACTTTTTTTAACGCGGCCCGCGAATGTATTTGCACACTAAAGTTTGGCCCACATCATGTCAAAGCTTGCCCATACCTGGTCTATAGTATACTTGACACGTGTACCACTTGCATACACGCGTCGTATTGTGGTTTACAATACAATTGTTTATAAAGCGTTTAAATAATTTTTTTAATTACTATTACAGAAATCACAGAATATAGGTCAAATAATATTCCGTAGCTCCATTTTAAAACATATTTTACATTCTATTCATGCATATGTATGTATATACATCATAATTATGTTAATTAAAATGATAAAAAAATAAATAAATCGAATTTATTAATGGAACTATAGTTTTTCTTTATTATATTTCATCTTTACTTATAGATTCTTATTCATTATAAAACCTAATATTAATATAGATATTTCACACCTGCCGGGTGTCCCGTGACGGCCATCTTTTATTTTTTTAATTTTTGCTCACAGACAAAGGGTATAAGTATAAATCTCACTCAGGGTGAAAATTTACAAAGTGAAAAAGTTTACAACAATTGTAATTATTCGAATGAAATGGTATCTACTATTTTTATTATAGGTATAACGGACACCTTTTCGTAATTCTCATTGGAGATAAATGAGTACGCTAAGAGCAGATGTAACTCCACACCACTTTAAGTATGGTACATAAGTCTTTTTTTTATCGTGTACTTTTTGTTATGTACTTTTTATTAAGTTTTAACGGCTTTAAACAAGTACATGTAACATCCATTGTTATCTATTTATGACATGGTCTACTGACTGTTTATATATTTTTGGCTTAAATGAAAACTGTTTTATGATATTTTAAAAGTTATTTAATTAGCATGTTGTATAAATAATTATTTAATTACATGTATGTGCGTTCGCTAGTAAATTCGAAACGTTAACGACGTTAACGAATTGTGCGATATTTCGTTACATAATAATAAAAAATTCAAGGACAATTACGAAAATTGAGCTTTATTCACAAAATATTTTAAATTGTTTTATTTGAGATATATCTATGAGGTCATAATATTACAACCAAAGAAAGAGATGATTCTTCCTTTTCCGATTTTGAAAATACTTTAACCTATAGATCTATTGAATAATTTAAATTTTAATATTCAATAAATGTTTCGATAGAATCTTACGTGTTATCATTTAGGGGATGTCCCCTAAATGTTCACAATATTCGAGAGTCTAAAATAATTGAAATTTTTCATCACGCTTCTTTACAATCTCACACCGATACAAAATAACGTTCAGTATCGAAGAGTTTTTTTTTAAAAAAAAGGGCTTTATCTAACAAATATTATACAATGAAATCACTATTCGTCAGATATGCCGCGATAAGGCGCGCCCGGCAATCGAGATATGACGGTAATCGAACGGGGCGAATAATTTGACGGGCTCGATATATCGATGAATTGTTTGTACTATGATGTCATCTTAATGGATCTATACACTTGCGGCGGATTGCAACAATAGAATGAATGCGACTCGCAGCTGTAAGATTTGACGGATTGTCAAGTCTTACGTTTATTTTTGCGTTTTGTCTCTTTTATGTCTTTACACCAAAGACAAATGAATATTCTGCGAATATTCAATATGCCAACCGAACACCTTGAAGTCTTATTTTTTTTTTATTTTTTGCAAATTTATGTAGCAAAAAGACAAAGGCGTCGCATAAATTATAGACTTTTTGCAATATTACATAAGTACGGTATGCATCTATATACCACTCGGCAAGCAAACTAGATGAAGACATGTATTCTTTGTTCTGGTTGGATAATTGGATTTTTAGTACCATCATACACAAAACAGGTAATAAATAGAGCACGCTGAAATGGGTTGACTGCTAATTTGTGGGTCACACATACGGACCATCTAATGAAAAAACATTTTTATAAAAAAATGAACGAATTCAATTTCGGCGAAGAATTTCAGTTTGCAATCAATAAGCCGTCGCTTTGCCCTGCACGTTTTGTTAATACAGGTTTTGATTAATTATAATGTCGATACGATGGTTTGATGTCTTTAAAAATAACCGGTTGACTAACCGATCAACAGATCACGCGTCTCAACCACAGAGCTTACAAACACGAAATTAGCATCCATGATTGTTTATGTCAATTGACTTAGACGATAATTAAAATAGGATTTCTTTTAAATATTCATATACTGGTATATTTGCATACAATAACTTGGTAAACTTCGCAAGAAGACACTTTTAAACGGTATATTTTTCCAAAGGCCGTCATCAAAAAACCATAATTTTTCGTTGGATAAAAAGCCTTACGAACGAGTTTTCGCAATAAATAACGGCAGTTAAGATACAGATTACGGAGAAGTAAAACGAACGACCCGTGCCGATTTCATCGGGCGATCTCGTGCTGGCCGTAAGCGAATCGATGCGATGTAATCGGTCTGTGTGTGTGTCTGTATGTATGTAAATTTCTGAAGCGGACTCCTTCAAATGCATTATATTCATAAGCAGAAACAAACAAAATTACCAGTCTTGTCTTTTGGGCAAAAGAAAAAAAAAATGAAGGAATCATATTATCTGCATATAGATTCTTTTTTTTAATTCTGTGATATTATTTTTATTAAAAGACAGTTTTGCAAAACGACTTTTAATACTTTCTTACAAATGAAAATAAACATTTTTTTAAGAAATTATTTTGGTTTATGACAACCGTTTTTATGAGATAATTAACAACAAATAAGCGTATAAAAGAATAGGTTAATAATGTTTAGAACCTGATTTGATTAAAAAAAAATTGGCAAATTCCTTTGTACTGTATCAGATGTCCGTTAGATCTACAAGGAGCATTTAAAAAAAATCATAAATATGTATTAGTATCTATATTTAGATTTAAGAGTAGCAGCTACCCACCAAAATAGGAAGATATTAATTGTTTTTTTTTATGAAATAAAAAATATATAATAAGTAAATAGCGAATACTAGTGTTAATTCGATAATAAACAGACATTACCTATGCATTAAATTGTCTTAAAAAATTATCCTTCCTCCTCGTGAACGTAATAATTAATCGTTAAATCCACCAATTTATTACATACCAAATTTGATAAAATAAAAAAAAATAGTTTTGTATTGTTTATGTTTTTTAAAGAGACGGTGACCAACATTTACAATACACATCGTTCCCATAATTTTAATGTTTATCAATTTATGAAATCCCATTAATAAACAGAAAAAAACCAGGTGAAACGTTGTTCGTACTCCGTAGTCAAAGCTGACAGGATATGTAATTGTATCATGATCCATTGCGAGAGAATGGGTGGTGATAATTAACATATCAAAATGAAATCCGGTCGAAAGCGCGTTGAGCACGCGCATGGGATAAGAGTTCCGTAATTTGTTAACGCTCCTTCACTTCTGGATTTACTTTTGTCCCTCTTGGAGTTTCTTCGGTTTGTTTTTTCAGAATTCTCCTCTATACTGAAACAGCCTGTCCGCCTTGATGCTGTGACTGAAAAATTAAAAGTGTGACCTTCCAAAACCTTTCTTATCACTATTCAGAATAGTCATGCGACAGCAGAATATATATGAGACGAATTCAATATTTAAGATTGTTTTTACATAAGTGGGGATATATTAATGTAAAATTGTGATTTTTTAAAACATTTATCGTTGTATTTTAATAGAATTATCTGACGATGCCACACCCGACGTGACAGGTGTAATTTTTCCAAAATCACTTTTCGCTATGTGCAAATTTTATCCCGTCATTTGCAAAATCTATACATATAATAAAATTGTAGCAGGCCGGTATTTTTATGTTATAGATATCAAAAAGGAACTAATATGGGGGCTCTTTATTAGAGCAACAGAAGCCAAACAACAGTTTTTAGTATTTTTGTCTGTCTTTCTGTATGTTTATTACAACATCACGCAAAAACCGTCGAATGGATTTTGATGACGTTTTAACATTGCAATAGTTTGGGATCCAACTTAACATCTAAACCATGTTTTATCTAACTCTGTTGGGTAGAACCAGAGATACAGCTTCACCTCCCCGTAGTACTGTCTTTCATACATTAGGGAGGTCATTTAAAATGGTCGTGAAGGAAACGAATAAACGTCACGAGCACTTCTAAAATGGTCTAAATATTATAGTCTGCGAGCGGAGCTGCGGGAAAAAGCTAGTATAATATATAAAAGAAAGATTTAAAGCATATCGAAAGTACAGGAACCATTGTTCTGAATTACAATCTATATTTTACATAAATGTTGATATTTGAATATAAAAGATTCTTTTTGACCAGATTATATTGTTATTTGTAATTTTATTTATTAATTTAGATCGCTGCTAGTTTGTGCCCGTCGGACAGAAGGCAATCCCACGAACGCGACTCATATTAGTAAACAATAGCCTATATCGGGAATACGAAATGGTGTTTTTACAAATACCGTCGTCGACCGCGTTGACGCGGCACTATCTTATAAACAAACATCCGTCACTGAAATAAGTGAGTTTACAATCGCGTAATATTATACCATAGACGCTTCGGAGACTAATATTTGTATAGATTAATTAAATAACAAATTAAGAATAATGTAACAATGGATACAAACAATACATAATTCTATCCATAATACACAATGGAGGTGTGACTGCAAAATCTTTCAATTGAATTCCATATAGGGATCTTTTCTCTTTGTAACACAGCAAAGCGGCAATTGTAAATACATGCAAACGTTAAGTTTGTTTTTTTTTAATTTTTTTTAATTTACAATTGTTGCTTTTTATGCATGCAAATGTTTATAATATGATGATGTGCATTCTATGCGTTACCCATGAACACAAACGAATCGAACAGTCCATCTTAAATATGTTAAAAAATCATAACGAGCTTAAAAACAATTGTTGGATCATTGTCGTGTTGGACGTCAAGACTGACCCATTGTCTCAATGCAGATGGAGGCGACAAAATAGCAACATCCAAAACCGACAGCTTAACGTGTTTACTCTGTGAGGCACGCGGTGCGAGTGGTTTAAATTTGACTAATTAGAAACTCATTGGCTTAATTCGAAAGCGACCTACTGGCTCCTCGTCTAACCTCGCGCGATTGTTAAATTATACCTGAAGACACGCAACTTCAGCGTTTATACGCCCGATATAGCCTCCTCAAATATACTAGATAATTCAGCAAGTAAATTAATTTTCTATACCTATATTGTAGTAGCGGAGCTAGGTGTAGCTGAACGTGAGGCAACCGGCCTCAGTGTTTAGTCTTGCAAATGTGGGTTCCCACATTGGGTGGGAAAAGTGTGGAATCTTAAAATCCGAGCAGGCGTAAGACAAGAGAACGAGTAGAGAATGAAACATAGACAAGAGTACACGAGGGCTGATGGCCAAGTGCACAAGCTTCGATAGTGATAGAAAATGGATTGTTCAGGGTTTGCATCATCTTTTATTTAAATACTTGAATTTCTGGACTTCATCCTGCCGGACATCCCCCTGAGCTAACCTCCACAATATATATAGAAAATATTTTTTCGTATACTGTGTCAACAATTGATTAAAGTACGTATTACGTTAAAATTTTAGAAACTTGTTTCACTTTTATATCTAGATCCTCTTCGCTTCTACGTCGTATATCTGACTATTCTCTTTCTTTTAATGGACCAAAGCATATGAAGTCGCAGGAGTTCATATCGGCAGAACAGAATGGGTATGGCACTTTGCCCAATTCTTAGGGCCAATGCATTTCTGTAAGTGGTTATTCGTTAAGTCACGGTGTTTCGTGAGACACTCTCGAATATATTTTCTTCTTCTGCAGAAGCCTTTGCAGCATTCCGAATTCATAGCACTTTAGGTTTCGTCTTGGAACAGGGTTAGTTGGCTCATCTGGCATCCAGTTGGCACAATGCCAATTTTTGCAATTTCGAAGCTGAAATCTCTTTGGTTGCGATGCCCAACTAGTTGATTCACTGACCCATTCGAAGTAATTCTTCAGAACGTCGTAAACAATTGTAGGAAGAAAACTAAATTGTTTAGGAACAAATGACACTTCTATTGACAATAAAATTGAGCACCCTGATTTTCATTCATTTTCAACCACAAAAAATTGTTACTTGATCAACCCAAACTTCTTTATTTATAAAATTTCATTTAACTGTGCACCACTGTCTTTTCAAATGTATTCCTACCTTCTGCGTTACGTAAAAGATTGCATGAATATTCCGCAAAAAAAATTTAATAGTGTACACAATTGTAAGAAAACTTAATTTTGTACCCTAATTCACCCTTTTATCTACTCTATCTTATTGTTTTGAATATATTTTTTTGAATCTTCAGCAAAAACAAAGCACACGGCTATTATTTAGTGCACGTTGTAATGTCGCTACACATTGGTGTCTGAAATATGTCTTTATAAATGAATATATGTTCACGAACTTCACGGACGACGAGGAAAAAAATACAGTATTCTAAATGCGTCTTGCATTAATCATAAAACCAGATCTAATACAAGTTAAACATTGAAAAGCAATACAATGCGGTCATCGTAAACACGAGCGACGCAAAACCAACAAGAATCGAGGAAGTTGAAAAACGTTCACCGCCGTCCGTCCGCGTTTGCAACACACGTTTGCTCGTTAGCTCTTCTGAAAATATCGACGCCTGTCTTAAATAGCTCCGTATATGATCCCGCAAAAGAACTAATGATCCTGTATAGTTTATAATACATCATAGTATTGTGTATATATAATATAAAGATGAAGGATGTTTGATTTATTGTTTATCCTTGGATTACGTTCGAACCATTCAACGGGTTGTAATCAAATTTTGCGTAAATGTTGTTTTTTTTTTTAAACATATTCCTTGTCTAGGTTTAATATATGTCTTAATGGGCATAAAATAAAACAATCGTTGCAAAAATTTAATCTATGCTCAGCGTTGGAGGCTGGAGTAGACTAGTAGTCTATTTCGTCTATAGTAAATAACAACAAAAACGTTCACAATGTGGCAATGTTCATTGTCTAAATAATGTAAATAATAACATTGATATTTTTTTCCCTCCTTGTATGCAATCACAAAATAAAAATGTCTGTTACACGGACAAATTGAAATATGTTTATATTATGGGGATAAATTATTTCAGAACCCTATTTACAACTGATTATTTGCAGAGTTTCTTTGTCATAGAGTTCATTCGATTTCCATAGTTCTATTTGAAAAGTTATTAATAGTAGTAATATTATGGTGTTCGGATGTTCGTGACTTAATCACGCAAAGACGATTAAAAAGATTGGAATGTAATATCTCGCATCGACAGGGTATCTGCCGCGTATAGATGATTCTATCCCCGTCATACGTTTCTGGGAAATACATTTTTTTAGGATTGAAAACATAAACAGATCTTCTGTAGCCATCGAAAGCGGGACCGTGTACAGAATTTAGAGCGGTACCGGAATCGAAACGGACAATGGAGGAGGTAATACAATCGAGAGCAGGACCAGGATCGGGATTGGATTTACAGCGAAATCGTTTGATGTAAACTATGACTTCGATGACCGCGCGCCGCAGCGGCTAGCAAAGGACAGGTCCTTGTGATAAACCAATATTTACAGGTTTTGTTATAGCGTGTAGGTTTTTCTGAGTTTTTCACATGGCAGCGGACGAATTTAAGACATCATATTCGTTTAATGGAAATATTTAAACTATAGTTTCTGATTTAATTGCTCGGAATCGCTTAGTGCACATGTGGATGTTCTATAAGCATTTAACGTTCTGGCACAGGTCACGGCGTTTATTAAACGAAACACCTCCAACTACGTTTAAGTGGCGAGACGAATGATTAACTCACGCAACGATGAATGTATCCAAACGAATGGTGTCGTTTTAGCCTTTATCAGAATTATTGTTCTTAGATATTAATGAAATTGACTAACGGTACCGTTCGTTGCAATTCCTATTCTTTTTAATAAAAAAAAAATATGATAAGAATAAGAGACATGAGGCAAAAAGACCAGAAAAACAGGTGAAAAAAAATCGACAATTTAGTTGATAGATCTATACTTCTATCGTGGTCAAGTTCTATTTCGCTATTTGTCTAGGAGCTTTAGAATTGGATCGGTAGTAATCGGAAAAATTCAAGACTTTTAGATAAGTTTTAATTTTTCACCGACTCACCGAAATTGAGAGAATGCAAGTGAATGAACAATAAAGTAAGCTGCATTAGTATGCAACTAAAAAACTACTGAACCGATTTCGATAAACAAAAATAGGTGATTCGAGCCTAATCTATGTAATCAGATAAAAAAATTATCTCGAACATTTTTGAGAAATAACACAAAACCATGAAAAGCATACATTAAGGACAATCTAATATAGGTTTGCATAGATTTTTTTTTTTTGAAAAACAGTAGTTTCACGTCATACAATATACATAAGACCATTTTTTCACCTTCCTTTATTTTTTTTTTTTGGAACTTGTTTTGTAAAATTGGTTAATTTATTTACGTTTCATATTTTTAAGCAACAGTCTCTCTGCCTTAATTTTGAACGCGTGTGTGAAAAATGAAAAGATATCTATAGATATCCATTTAATAACCTATCGATTGATATTAATTTTATAGATTTCTGCATAGGAATTTTAGTGGTATAGTGTACCATGTTATGTTTGTAATTAGTGCATACATATTTACATGGAATAGAAATAAATCCATACTTATATTATAAATGCGAAAGTATCTCTGTCTGTCTGTTACGTTTCCACGCTTAAGGCGTTGTATCGATTTTGATGAAATTTGACACGGAAAAAATTTGACACTTGGGAAAGAACATAGGCTACTTTTTGTTCGTTTGTCTATGTGTCTGGTTGATTGTATTCTTTTTCATAGCTCTATAATATTTGATTTTAAAGAACTTTAGCGCACTAATAGAGCACATTGTTTTGTAATATATAAGCTACGGTCTGTTTATCATTCTATCTGATTGCCTGTATATCTAGTTATTTTGTCGGCTATACTTAATGTTTTGTTCTGCTTAGAGGAGCGATGTTAGAGTGAGAAATGAAGATTGAGGGGGAAGATGAAAGATATAGTATGAGAGGGTGAAGTGAACGAAAGTGAAAATAAGTGAGAATGTCGACAATCTGATTTTAACTAAATGATTAACAATGATCATTTAATAACAAGAAGTCACAGCAGATCAAAGCGAACGATAAGATTTTTAAACTGCATCTTTTGTCACTACTATATCCTCTTATTGCAATACTATAAATATGCTGTTCTGGAACGATGTTTGGTTGTTTGTATATCAATTATGCGTAAACGGCTAGGCGGATTTAGATGAAATTCAGCACACTGGATTACATTCATAATATTTTGTACTTCTTATTAATGCGTTTATGTGCAATAATTTACAAGAAATCATAATCGATATCGATAGGGTGCAATAACGCGATCGGTAAAGAGAGGCGAGCAAGAGTGGAAAAGCGAACAAGAGCGAATCGAAATTTATTATGAAATTCTGTGGTGATTTTTAAAACTTAATCGAAAACAGGATCAGGACTGTTATCAACGATAACAAAATTACTCGATAAAGCAAACGAGGAATCAATTATATGTCTAACCGGGCGTAGCCGCCGGCAAAATCTAGTAACTATGTACATGCGAATGTGATTGTGCAACAGATCGGTTACTATTCAATCTTTTTTCTTGTACGACGACGCCAAACAAAGAAAGGTGTATTTATCGGTTTATGTCTGATTGTATTTCATTTTATTACGTGTGTTATAATGCGGCACGTGTAGGAATATCAACTATTTAATGTATAATGACGTCATTACGTAAAAGATATTGGTCTAAAAGTTCTATGGGGCCGTCCATATATTACGTCATTCTAAATTAGGGGTTGGTCTGCGGATGACGGTAAATGATGGAGAAGGGAGGGTCGGGGGGGGGGCGTTTCGAAATTGACGTCATTGTTGTGATACCAGTTACTCCTAAATGTACAATGGTATATTGTACTCGAGCCAAAATGAATATGGGGAGGATACGGAGATATTACACGTGATCCAGGATTTGCAAGAATTGGTGAAAACTCCGTGGGAGCTATCCAAAGAAAACGAAATATATGTATAGAATAGGGAAGAATAAACTATTATATTAATGAACATTGCCAAAGTACATGATAATAAAAAAGATGATTCTATAACAAAACGTTTTAATGTTATCCTATTTTTCAAATCCGCAAATGTTTTAATTTTGTCAAACTGGGAAATGACGTCAGTTTCGAGAGGGGTCATTAGGAAATGACGATAGGATGATTGTGGGGGGGGGGGGTCGAAAATCAGCAAAAATCGATGACGTAATATATGGACGGCCCCTATGCATTATAATCGCCGATAAATACACGATCGACGTTTACAATAAAATTATATCAAAATAATATGCTTGCCGCTTGTATATCGAGATTACTAAAGCGCTATTAAACATGTACAACAATTCTCATTTACCACTAAAAGAATTATGAAGATATTAATCCGAAATAATTTAAAAAAAAAATTGAGAAACATGTGTAACTAAAAAATGAGAAACAAGTTGCACTACAAAAACATTTAGCACTTTAAACTCATGTGTACGTGTTTTTTTTTTTAATTTATTTATTTATTATTCAGAACCTCCAACAAGAAACACACGTTACATCATATCCCATAGTGTTTAATTACATGCAGTCGTATGCTTATATTAGTCACTGCACAATATAAAGTTAAACAGCTCGCCTCCGACTGCGTAAAAGTACAATTGATTAATAGTGACAAGTCAGCAGCATCAGTACTGCTTCAGTACAATTATAAAACAAGTACTGACGGACGGGCAAACCGTTTAAGCAGCTAATTGAATAACGAGAAATGTGTTTTATCCCTTAAATTTCTAAAATTGTTTCAGACTATCATTTAAATACCGGTAAAAAAAAACTAAAGAAATTCAAACTATAATAATCATTAATAATGAAGTTTATGTTTTCTTTTCGTGTTTTTAAATTATTCCTTAGTTTATTGCCAAAGTTAAATGGCGTCGTTGAGTCACATACAGTTTTAACTTTTATTATAACATCACCGATGGAGATCCTCCACGACCCCATACAATGGTATTTGCTAGAGGCCGTACGTATGCGTAATTTTATTGATTTTGCTCAGTGTACATAAAAAAAATTAATTGAAAAACCGGTTTGATGAATGAAGTGAGTCACTGGTTTAGGATAATTAATACACGAGCTTACTGCTAAATAGCCTAAATTATTAAAAATATAGTTTCACCTTTTTTATCACATTCGGGGAGTGGTCAGATCAATTTGATTAATTGTTAAGTGAATAAAAAAATGTGTTAAACTAATAAATCTTTCAATTTTTAATTTATGTAAAGAAATGTAAATTGTTGTTGTCAAATCAGCGTTGACAAGATTCATTAATAATATTATAATACGAAGAGTCGGGCATTATAAAGTTGTTTAAGATTTAAAAGATATTCAACGTGACCGGTAAACAAACAATTATAGCGAAAATTTAAAATTTCAGTCTGACGATTGTTTGGATTACATTTTTTTTTTTCTGTAAATAGCTATTATAATTGTATCACACCCAAGACACCATCTGTGACATAAATCGAATGTAAATCAAAAGAAAATATTTTAGAAATATTCAAATGAGATCCAAAAATGAATCCATGGTACCCATGCAACTGGGCTTTGTCCGGCATCCTTTAACTTTTCCATGGGAATACGAAAACTTCCCAAGGGAAAAGTTACGAATGCTAATTTCCAATAATAAACACTTAGAAAGGTACGTAATAACACGTACAGTGCCATCTGCAGGTTATATAATGTACTGCCATTCGATATTGAGAAACGATATAGCGACAATGTAATCACTTCAGAATTGTATTCCGGTTAGAGTCGTTTGCGAGATAGCCATGTATAAATGTATGTGTGTACAAGAATTTACTCTCTTAGGACTTATTTCATCATCTCCTTTTAAACTCATTGCTTACTAAAAGTCGAATTTTGAGTTTCACGTCTTCCTTTTAACGGCTCTTGGGCGGTAGTAACTAACGTCAAAAGGACGACGTGGAATGCAAATTTTATTTTAAAAGGGACATTTTGTTAAATGTCAGTTTAAAAGCTCTTGAAGTAATAATATTTGCTTACAACAATAAAAATACTACGGCTAATTCGCTTTTGGCAAGACCGCCGATTCTCGCGCGATCCTCGAGCAGTCGTGAGTACAGCACGTCGCACGAAAGTCTGCCGCCGTGAAGTATGTCAGTAAAGGGTCGCGTAAAGTAGGAACACGGGGGAGAAGAAGGAAGGGTCGGGGAGCGTTGTGACCAGCGCATTGCATCATTCGCGAGCAATTCAGAGCGGCAGTGTTTCGTGCGCCGTACTGTATGTAGGTGCGCGCCGCCGCCGTCACGGGCGAACACCTTGACACGGGCCGCGGTAACAATTAGCGCGTCGGGTCGGCCCGCGGCTGCGCCTTATCGCGCGGCCGGCGCGGTCATCGGCCCACACCCGACTCGAATGCGTGTATGCGATCGACTGTGAATTAAATCGAATTGTGTCGGTTCAATGAATCCGAAGTTCATGAAGCCATGTATGTTTATCGTCGATTGGAATAATTAACGATTTAGGTACGTTTAAAATAGGTGGTTGCAATATTATAATTTATCACGCGTGTAAATAGGTCAGGTTTATAAGTAGACTGTACTATTCAATAGTATTTTAGAGAGCGTGCGAGCAACGAGACAGTATCGTAAATGGCCACCGCCTGCCATGGACCCTCGTTACCTCACAGAAGTTCCTAGGGTGTTGCAGGCCTCTTGGGTAGGAATAGGATATCTGATTGCGGGCACAGTGGTCTGATGGCGGGGGCGTGGTAAGATGCAGGGTGAGTGGAATGGTCGAGGGGGAGGTGGTCCACCGGAAGTCACTTACTGGACGAAACGAGCAGTGGTAGCTATTACGTCAGGTCTGTATTCTATGACAGTGTGGTGTCTGACCAATCGAATCGATTCGTTTACGTGTCGCAGCCAAGTTGACCACATTTCAAACAGCATAATATACAGACAGCAATTACTGAAAATCTTACTCAACTCTATCATGGTTGTAGACGTGGCGTCGACGCCGGCGTTCTTGCAGTAATAATGTTACAAAGTAAATACTTTTAAGTAACGTAACTCCCGCGTCTTATATAAGTAAATTTATGATCTTCAATGATAATTTGTAAACTTATAGCGGTGAGTAAAATGTAATTCTTTCCATTTCAAAGTTTGTTTTATTGTGTACATGCATGCGTGCGTGTGTGTGTGTGTGTGTGTGTGTGTGTGTGTGTGTGTGTGTGTGTGTGTGTGTGTGTGTGTGTGTGTGTGTGTGTGTGTGTGTGTGCAATTTTAATGACATATATATATACATATAATGAAAATAGGTTGTCTTTGTTCGCCAATCACGTAAAAACTACTAAGCGTATAGACATGGGACTGGAACCATTCGATGCGGAGTGATTTGTAGATGGTTCTAGGCTACTCATTTTTAGAATTCTGTAAATCCTTCGCCATTTTATTTATGAATAAAAATTACGCAGCGAAGCGGGCGGGACAGCTAGTCTACTATAAAATATTTCATGAGAAAAAGATACTATTTTCAACTTTTCTTGAATTCCAAACAAGTCATAGGAGTTCTTCATTCTAAACTAAAACAACAAATGCATACATAATAAGTAGGTATATTAGCAACACCATTATGTTTCAAATGCTAAAAATTTATATGTTTATAATACGAATTCACGTACGCACGGTCTGCGATCCGAAGAGCGATATCGCGCGAATCGATAAACATTTCTATAAACGACACCCGGACAATGCGTCGTTAAACTTCGTTCATAGTACATTGAGCAAGCGTGCGCAAAGCATAGGTGGTACGCTTGCTAATGACGACATCTACAGCAATGACAGCAATCCCCGATCCACAGAACAGTATAAGGTGTGAAAAGAAAAAAAAATTAGGATAATCATTTCTTTATTTTTCAGGAGTTCACTCTTTCAGTCCACTTATATATTCTGACGCGAGGTGAGGCAGGGTCAGATATTTAAATAGGTACAGCATGTCGGGTACATGCTGTATATTATAGTTGCTAATGTCACTCATGAAACGTGTGTTAAATCGGCCGGAGACCGGAGAGGGTCAGGAATTTGAGCGATCAATTAATTGGTTTCATTAGAGACATTTCTCGCCACGATTTCATTGCGTCACGATCTCGAATTAAATGATAACGCTTCGGCTTATTTCGTAACGTTCCCTCGTTTAAACGATGCGAGAACGAAATAAAAGATAAACGAATACAATGCACAAGGTAAATGTTGTGCATTGCGCATGTGCACAAAGCTTTATGAAGTTGTAAAATGTAATAACAACCGTGCAGATTACACCATCTTCCAATGACACTTATTTTGAAATATTTTGAAAGGAATGCCTAAATACACTTTATCTAAATTAGACAAACAATATATACTTTATTATTGTGAGCTTTAACATCTTCTATCATATGTTTATTTGAGACACAATACATAATTTTGGAAGATGTTAAGTTTACTTTTTTGACATGTAGAATAATTAATTTGAATACAATACAATGACCGGCATCCAAGAAGCTCGAAGAAAAGCGAGATATATATTTGTTAAATTTTAGTAACAATAAGTTAAGTTGAGTGGAAAGATTCTTAGTGTTTTTTAACCATAAGCATTCACTATCAAATGTTGTAATTACTCTCATCAATATGATGTAGCATCAATACATACACAGTAAATTGTCAAAGACAGATATAAACTTGTACAAAAAAAAGTAATACAGTTGCTAAGTATTCACAGTATTTACACATGTTTAGTAAAAACAATTTACAAGTATTTGATATGACTATGCGATAGAACCTCAGTAGTGTATAAGCAGTACAGACTTATATTAGACTTTATGGTCATTACTATCAAAATCTGATATGGAAATAGAATGCCGCATACACTTTACCGGCGTCTGCGCATCCAAGCATCAGTGTCCATCGTTGCAGGAGAAGAAAAAAGATCCTAAAGTCACTATCCACGTGCGTCTTTAATTATATTGAATAAATAAAAATTATAACAAAAAAAGAAACCGACTTCAAAACAAAAACTGTTCCAAAACTAATTAATGTGCACTAAAAAGTAAAAAAATAATTGCGTATTCTTCTACAACTTAATAATCAATTTACTTTTTCTACTTATCAATATGTAGGTATGATCTATTTGTTTACCACACAAGAAGGTAGATAGATACCTATCTACTTCAAATTTAACTCAACACCTATGAATAGCAAACAATGATCAAAATATTTTCTTGAGTTCTCCTAAGTAAAATGGAATGAAAAATATTAGACTACTTAAAAGTCAATCAAATTATTACGATAATATAATGTAGTTAAAATTATTGTTATTTTTGGAATCGGTGTCAGCCAAGGAACACTACAATATATTTAGCAATAGACACCGACTTAAGACTTATATGGTTTTCTCAGGGACGCCATTGTCACAACTGAACCAAATTGAAATGGGTCCACACGGGAAGCACCAACTTTCAAATAAAAAAGAATCATCGAAATCGGTTCACCCAGTCGAAAGTTCTGAGGTAACAAAGATAAAAAAAATACCGTCGAATTGAGAACCTCCTCCTTTTTTTTGTTTTGAAGTCGGTTAAACATGGCAAGCCTTCATAAAACATTTTTTAAACAAAATTTCGAATCTTACCCGTTCTAATGTAGGTCGTAGAAATCAATATTAAACGGTATAAAGAAAAAATCGACCTTCTAGAAAGGCTTTTCAGGAATCTAGAAAAGGATAGAAAAAGAATACAAACTTTTGAATTAAAAGAAATGGTTTTATATATAATATACGACATTGAATAAGTTGAAAATAGACAATATTTTTAATTTCCTGTGTATGAGACTATTAAAACAATTGAGACTACGACGTTTCGTTCAGAAAATGTTATTAAATTGACAGTTTACGGAGGAGAATTAAATTCGTAAACATCAATATTAATTTTAAGATATTATCAACATATACGACGCACTCTTTTGTATTCCATAGTTTTGTAAAAATTAATATCAAATGAGAAAACGAAATAGGAAATATTTTGTTTGCCTTTTGTCCACACAAGATTTCATAAGCGTCACGAAACTCATTACCTCGCATAATACTTATGTCAAATTTGTAATAATATACATACATTCACCTTTCGCATTCGATTCAGGTGAAAAGATAAACACTTCACACTTAAGTCGGTTATTATTTGAATTCCATATAAATATTTATATCGAAACGTATTCCTCTTAAAACAGCCATTAAAACGGCGAAACAATTACGGAACTCCAATCGAACGAGGTGTAAGCAGCACTTGGCCGGTTCTTCGAGTGAAAATCCGAGATCCTATCTAAGCCAGTGTAACAACGCTCCAAGGCTGGTTCACCATCGGCAGGTTTTGCTTTATGGAAGCGTGCCGCCCCTTATTCGGCCAGCGGCTTAGTCAGAGGCGCGGAAGGCCGCGACCGGCGGCGCCGGCTCTCATTATATTCCCATTAAAAACGGCTAACTATGTATATACAGCCTGCGTGGGAGTCGATAATTGGAGTTTGAGTTCGATAAAGGTATAATAACGATTGTGGTGATTTTCAATGCGGAATCGTATACGTCTCATGATTATTATTTCTCGACAGTACGTATTTTTAATTACGAACTTATCGCGGTTCGTTTCTGAACTCATTCATAACTGTGAATCAGTCTTAAGCTATTGTGACTCTATACGATAATTTTAACTGAAACCGCATAATGTATGAAAATAGTTCAACAAAACAGTTTTTCTGACATGAACTAGCAACTGTATGTATTTATAAGAAAATTATGCTTATAAGAATGTCTTGTAGAAACGTAAGGAATTTAAACTTAAACCCAATTTTTTGAATGTGGTTTAATAAGAATCGCTAGGTATGTATACGGTAAACAAATTGTACATAAATATAAACAATACTATACCATTCAATTTTTTATTATGCTAACAAAGTGCACGAAACTACATAAAATCTATAAGCACTAGGACGGACTAGCTTAACTTAAGCCGACCTAAGTGCATGCCGATGACGTTACCAATAAGATGAGATTATTCCGCTTATCGTACAGCCATCGAGCACTGCGCCCACAGACGTGCGTCATTAGATAGATTTCTGAATATATAAATTGAATCGGCGAGGTCGATATGCTGCGTGGTTGTAGCTCATAAAATATCGAATTTCGTATAGGGAAGCTATAGGAAAGACGCCTCTAGTGAAATAGAAGTGGCTGTGGGGATGCTAATATCGCACATATTTAGTGACGATCGCCGAAGTCGCAGTATGAAGCCCAAGTGGATTGACGACTTGGATTGGAGCGACCTATGTTAGGTCGTCAGAGAGTTGGTCACCCTCGATTACGGGTGACCTGGGACCGTTTGCCGAGAAAGTCCAAAAGACGAGCTCATAGCCAGCAATGCTAAAGGCTCAGGATGATAAGAATGATAGTAAACTGTGTCTCAAGTGACGCTTAAGAATCACGGGGAGAAAGTGGTTAAACGCCACGACGATATATCGATAATATTACAAATACTGATATTAGTTTACGCGTCGGAATGCAAAAATATATTTTGAAGTGAGCAAATAATTATATTAAATTACGATTCTATATATAATAACAAAACGATTATACAGTCATAATATAATATTAAATACACTACACACCTCTGCATCGTGCATGACGTATGGTGTTCTTTGTTCCACGACCGACATTTTGGAGTACGAACTACGATAGCTGTGTGTGTATGGGACTGTCAAGGTTATCAGACTGAATTTGTAAAACCAATTTTCGATGTCGTCTTCATTAGCTAGGATATAAAAATATTTAGTGATAGTAAAAATGAATTTTCATTAAATTATAAATATTTAACTAATATGTATAAATGAAAGAAGATTAATCACCTTTGACTCGAAAACCGGTCGTGACCCGCACCAGCGGGTTCTTATCGTAAAAATAATTCCGGAGTATCGTCCTTCAAAATTATCTCCTTTTTTTCCCCGTCAGAAGTTTGTCGAATATGAAAAGGAATGTGGCTGAAGATAGTCACTTATTAAGATTGTCATTAATCGTACATTTCTACTGCATAGAGATCCTGCATTAATCACGTGAGGCTCGAAAGTGGGGGAGGAGTTTGGGAAAAATCACGAAACTTCACAAGGAGTGGTTGTAATGAGATATAAAAATCCTTAAATTTTAAGACATTGTGTACAAAAAAAAAAACCATGATTTTGGAAAGGAGAGGTTAATCTAAAACCTCACCATGAGAGTCACCAGGAGGGTGAAGACTTAAAAATTGCTAAAAACATCACACGATTAATGGACGACCCCATAATAAAGATGGTTGTAGTGCGCTTGGACAAAAAAGATGACTGAAGTCTTTACATCTTTTCAATAAAACTTATCTAGGTTACTACTAGAAACAAATTTTAATATTTTTGAATTTCATACATCCTTCAATGTATACTAACTTGATCGTTAAATTATTTGTTGACGAGATCTTCATGAGCGCATGAATATATAGTAGGTAATTGCTTCTCGACAAAAAACAAACTCCGTTGGTTGTCATTGTCGAACTACCTTGTTCATCTCTGTAAATTTTATTTTTGCCATTGACGCCACGTATATTACATTGTTTTAATAATTGAATAATATCCAACTCTTCACATATAAGAATATTAGTGTTCACTTTATCAATGACGATTTTTGCAACTTACTAAAAGTTGGAAAACGTTATTTAGTAGTTCGAGAGCCAGTGACATTCTCTTCGATAATCATATATTTTTAATATGATTTGATATCAAGCAAAGTTAACCTGTAATATCTCACTGAAGGTGAAAAATCTATTATTACAAAAGCATCAGAAATGCGAGCCTTTGGAAATGCTATATAAATATTATGATAACTTTGGTAAATTACTTATGTCAAAATATTAATTACTCTGAACAAATTCTATATGCCGTGTGTCCCTCTAACCGATCTATTGTAGCACAAAGATTTACCTCAACTACGAGATCGTGTAAGCCTTTTTCCAATACATTACTAAGAGAAAGGGAAGCTACCAACTCTACTATCACATTCTAATTAAGCTCACCACCTGACATTAATTTAGCTAGGATTAATAGGTAACCGTGTCTTCGAAAATAGGGAGCTGTTGAAGTCATTTAATACTAAACTGAGTTGGGACGGTCATTGTCCAATTCTGGACTTTGTGCCTTGTTTAACTTCTGTATCGCTATCGATTCGGTCTCATCAAAAGCCACGTATTTAAGTCATATTATATTCTTATGAACTGCAATTTATCAATGTAAATTAGCTTGGAGGGATAACGGGCCAAGCGTATCATTCACGAATGAAAAGATTGTGGTAGAGTAAGCCGCAGCAATAGACTAAATAAAACATAACACAACATAAACTACAGAGGACGGGCTGCATAAGACGAGAATAACTGAAAGGTGCGTGGAGGGTCGGGTTGGGCTTAAAGGGCCCGGGTGGTATTATGAATTTAAGGGCCCCCCAGAAGCCTTCGATAAGGGTTGAAGAAATACACAATTTTAGTGGTTAAAAACGTTCGTTGAATATCACAGAGCAGATCAAAATCGGTTGATTAATTTAAAAGTTGCCGACATCCAAAAATGCTTTTTCCAACTGACTTTCCAATTTTTTGATATATAAATTTTAATACATCCACCATTTGATACATCGAAAAACCTACCTCAAAATCGGTTATTCGTTTAAAAGATATGGCCTTTAAAATTATTAAAAAATATTTTTTTTCAAATAACTTTCAAAATTTTTGATAGAGTAATACTGTTAAAAAGACATCATTCTTGTACTAAAAAACGGCATCGAATTCCACAATTTAATTAATTGGTAAATACTATTGTTCAAAAATAAACAAAAAAAAACAGCGTATTATAATTTTTGAGCTCAATAATGTACAAGAATCATATTTCTGAGCTAAACAGAGGGAAGTTTCAGGGATGGTCTCGTGGTCAATCGTTTTTTCGAGTATGTCTGTTTAAAGTCTCTAGATTTTAATGAACTATTTGTACATGTAGTTCGTAAGCCTGAAGGTAGGTGTTGTAGGTCCCGCGCAGACCGATGCCCGACCGACAAACGCCACCTCGACTATATGACCAGTCCGACACTGGGTGAGTGTAAAAGCTAATGTGTTTTCAGTGAAGCAACGGCCGCTCGGGTAATCAAACGGACCAACCTTCGTTTCATCGATAAAGCCGACAATATATCGCGTTCGCGCAGCGTGCATCCTATCGTGTCAAGATTAAAGCGATATCGTGCGACTCTGTCTGACTAATAAAAGCGTAAATGACAAAGATCTATTTGTTTCAGTGTTTTATTTGGCAATGCGGTTTTGCTTTATTGGAAATATGAATCATTTCCCATTTATTGTGTAGTACCCATTTCCGCGGAATGACTAATAAGTGTTAGATGGGACAATGACAACGTAAAAGGTACAAGTTAGCTACTTGGAGTATTTTTATCATAAATGATGGAAGAAAATTTTAAGAATAAAAAAAAATTACTTTTTTTTTAACTGTATTTAAAGGATTTTATTGAAGAATAAATACAGTAATATTATTTTTAGATGGCAACAAAAACAAATAACATATGAATGTTTTAAATTGCCAATCAGATAGAACGAGCACTAGGAAGTTGTGATGCCATGGTTTAAAAGAGAAAGAGATATGAAAAACATTTTAAACCCATTTTGAGATGAAAGATATCGCATTAAACTTTTTGATGGCTTACAATTGGTTGTTTATTAAACCGATTTTAATTTTAAATCCACATTTGTGTATATGATACACAAATGAGAATTTAAAATTAATTTCGGATATGTCTAGATTTGTCTAATCGGGCTTACATGTTTTATTAAGTATTGTAATGTTTACCCATGGGTTAACGTTTAGGTTCCACTAGAAATTTTGAACAAACTGCAGTTTTAACAATTTGAATTGTTCCGTAAAGAGACGTCTTAAGTAAACAACGATATATCTATACAAAAACCTAATGAACTGCTATTTAAAAACAATCTCCTTTATTTTCTATGTTCCATAAGTTACATTCGGTGATATTTTCTGAATTAGCTAATCTGCGCCCTCTTTACTGGGCGTGCATTAAAATAAATTTAACAATGATTGTTTTATTTTATAAACAGCTTTCCGCCCGCAGCTTCGCCTGCGTGGCCATAGAATGTGTTAGATATATATATATATATATATAACCATTTTGCTAGCGATCCCAATCTTGTTCTCGCTTTCAATTGTAGTCCCGGTACTGTTCCTGCAGGGTTAGATAAGTGGTTTTTTTCTTGTCCTAAACGCTCGTAGAATAGAAAGCTAAATGTATGGGATTGACGTTAGCTGACGTCTGTCCTTTCGTCAGCTAACGTCAATCCTCTATATCTATTCTACGAGCGTTTACGACAACAGACAGCCACTTGTCCAGCCCTGCTGATTTCGATCCTTGACACGCTCTTGATTCTAATTATGGTTCCAAAGGTTGAGTGTCGGTTTTCTTTTCTTTTGAATGTTATTGTTCGTGTTGTGACGTCTCTAGGCCTTTGACGCTAACAATTATTATATGACTTGTAACTTCGCAGGCTAAATCTTTAAATGAGATTTACTTTTTTCCTGACTGATTTAAATAAAATTAAAAAAATATATTTTGCCCAAAAACCAAGCCTGTCTACCAATTGAAACAGCATTGAAATCTGTTCTGTAATTTGAGAGATTTGCACGAACAGACAAAAAATTTAAAAATCGTTCTTTTCTCTTAATTATTATACTTCTCTTATCGTTTCCTCTTGATTTTCCATACAATTCTACAATATACACACACATTGGGTTCTACTGTTTTATTATATATATAGATTTAAATTTGCTGGGGGTTCCTAAGTACTACTTTTCCAATATTTATACAAAAATATTTTTTATATACTTATAAAAAGTACCCTATGACCTAGTCCAGGACGTAATTTAATTCTAAGCAAAATTTAACTACACACCGTTCCGCGGTTTCAACCTAAACAAACATCCAATCAAAGTTACATTCACATTTATAATTGTAGATTTATCAATGTCGGAAGGTATTGATGAGTAGTCAAGTCTAGAGAAGTATTATAGTTTTTGATGTGAATATATGAATATATCCTTTTCCAGAAAGAGATGTTCATGTATAATATATTAAAGAAGAGACCAGAAATTCCATCAACATTAAAATTTTACACGGCGATTTTCCAAAACTATAATTAATAGCTGAAATGTAAAATCATAATCGTAAAGTCAGCTTCGACAAGAGCCGGGCGAAGCGAGTGAAAATTTGATCACGAGTGACGCGTCATCCGTTGAATTTCATATATTGACGAAGAATGACCTGCAGTAGCCTGATACTGCCTAGATGCATTATTTTTTCTTGGCGGGGATAGAAATTGTTCTTTGCCTCTGCCTATATGTAGGTGCGATCAGAAGAGAAATCAAGATTTAGGGTTGTGCAGTAAATTATCTACAAAAGAGTCCTCAAAAGAATCCAAACGATTTCCTAACGATCGGACAGTGACATACTACGAACAAGCAAAGAGACATAGGTACAACTGAACAAACATGGCACAATTACGGAATTCTCGAATACCGAGGAAATCGTGAACAAAATCAAGATCACCATCGAGATAATTTGAATCGAGACCGTTTGAGCGACAGATGTGGATGTTTAATTAAATTCCATAGACGCGAGGAAAGGAGATACAACAGACTTGACAGTTCGGAAGAAAAAAAAAATAATGAAGGCAACGATAAATTCAAGTGCTCGAGGGAGAGAGACGCTTATCGATAATGATAAATTTAAACAATAGAATAAACAGAACAGCCGGCGTCAATAAGAACGGTCACTTGCACACGAACGAATATATATCATGAAACGTATAACAATATTAAGACAAAACAATAAACAAGCGACGGCAACATGGCGCATCATAAATAGCAGCACACCGCCGCTAACTAACGGCGTCCAATAAAAGCGGTGACCGAGTCGGTTACTCACCGTTTTGGCGGCAACGAGTGACAACAAGGGATATTTACGTGATGTGCAAAGCGCTCGTTCTTGAAACATGTTTAATTTGGACACGGAGGTATTCCCACGTGGATGAGTTGTTACGAGAAAAACGATTACAAGGAAAACGATGCAAAAAAAAAAACACGGTGTTAGCATGTCGGTCCGTATTCGGTGCAGGGTTCCGTAGCCGTCACTGCAGAGAAATGCGCGACAGATGAAAAAAACTACGTTGTTACACTTATTTTTTTCTGTTTTCCTCACAGAGTAAGTACAAAAGCACCTTAGTCGCCTATAGCTAAGGAAACAAATGGTTATGTCGACTTTTACTCTTAAACTAACAGTGCTGAGTTAACCGTGATTTAAAACACTACAGTCTCGAAATGTAAAAATGCGATGTGAAAAACTGCACCAACCAAAGAGCGTATATTCATGGCACCTACGTTATTTTGTTGAAAAGTGCAGTTTTTCGACTGTAACTCGGAAACGGTATATCTGATCATTGTCAAACTAATTTTCATTGAAAGTATTTATTAAGTATTACTATTGTATTTTTTTTTCGTAATTTTTGGACATAAGGTTTAATAGGAAAAAGGGGGGCCTAATTTATTTTAGTTTCTGAGCGATTATTTCCAAAAATATTCACATTGCTAAGAAACCTTAGTGTTTTTAAAAGAACTGTCAAAATATGTGCCACACGTTGATGTTTGCTGAGAAATATTTTTTTTAGTTTCTATTACACGTATGGAGTGGCCGTCTTAAAAAAAAAATATTTTTTTTATTGAAACACCAAACAAGTAGCGGCTTATGCAAACCACCTACGAGTATAATCCAGATGTCATGAATATACATATTGTAGTTTTTGAGTAAAATGCCTGTGAAATATGGACGAACGCACGGACGGACATGACGAAAATATAAGGGTTTCGTTTTTGCCATTTTCGTTACGGAACCTTAAAAAATCAGAGTAGCCAACCGTCCCGTTTCGTCCGAAAATGCCCTGGTTTTTAGAACGTCCTGGAACAATTTTGGATTCCAGGATTTTTTTATAGATATGATTATAGGTATAGTGATATGTTTATGTAGTTGTCCGTTCAACAAAGTAACCGAACAATATGTTTTACATAATTACATGTATTGTTTAATATACAATAACTACTGACAAGGTTGATGACTGCAAAGTTAAAGGCAATTAGATATTCAAGTTTGTTATATATTTGATAGTTATTTTTCAAGTGATGTTTTTAAAATGAAAACTAAAATTTGAGATTAAATTGTATATTTTTTTAATATTTGCTCAAAACGTTTAAAGCGTCCACCTAAAAGAAAACACATGTAAACCGCGACGGGTAACTCAAAAAAAGCGATAAGAGACTCTTCCGTCATATCTCCTCTTAAAATGACTTTTAACAAAATGTCAGTCTTAAAATAAAATTTGCGTACCACGTCCATCTTTCAACGGTTGTTAGAATTAAAAAGCGTAAAAAGAGGACGTGGATCACAATATTAATTTTAAAAGTGACTCTTTGTTAAAAGTCAATTTAAAAGGAGACGGCGGAAGAGGCTCCAACTTCCATTACTGATTCATGCACTCATTTTTCATTAATTCCCTGCGCGCTTACATGATTAATTAAGTAAAAATACGAAATCGACAATGAAAACTCCTTCATACTCGCCCCCGTTTTGGTTGCCAAGTCCAAAAATAGCACATTTCAACAATATAAGTAGCCAGTCATTTACAGTACAACACACGAAACTGTGCCGCTGTGAAGTTCGTTACGAAAGCGTCGCAATGGCGTAAAACAGGAACGCGGCGGAGAAGGAAGGGTCGGGGAGCGCAATATCTGCGCAGTATATCATTCGCAACCAATTCAGAGTTTCGTGCAGTTTCGTGCGTTGTATTGTACCTTAAAAGTGGTACAATTATTTTAAATATCAAAATGGTCAGCGAGACTTTTTTGTAAAGCCCGTTTTCATAACATTGATATTAAACATACTTACGAGTATCTCTAAACAATCAGTAAGCAACCTTATCATTGTGATAGCCACTAAGTGCTTAATTTTCTTAATTAAAGATATAATTAAGGAACACCATTACATTGACAATAAAATGAACAAAAATAGTTATCTAAGATAAACTTAATGGCAATATGAACTAATAATTATCTAATCTTTTGGATAATTCATAGTTAGGAGAAGTACTCTATAACTTCTAAGAACAAACAACGTGAACCTACTTTAGTAATCGCGTTAATTTTCTTAGAAATCATCTGGTAGAGTTGTCAGTGTGTCGGGTACATGTCAGTTGGGTTTTGTAATTCTTTGTCAGGTTGGACACAACCTTAAGAAGCCGGGGCCTGACGACGTTCATCCTCATCCCTTGTGCCGCTCCGCTGGTCCCGGCGGCTCACAACCAAAACCACTTCGAAAACCCTTATTTTCCACGTCACCCGCACTAGTCGTCTCGTAGCAGTATCGGGCCGTACCGGCGGCGCTTCAGCGTAAGTTTCGCGAGATTCAAATAACAGTCGAGTGACGACAGTTTCGACCTGAATATTATTCAATCATTTATATGGATAGCGAATGCTTTATTACATTTTTCAATATCAGTCTGTATATTTACATTACAATATTACACCAATTTGATACGATGCTATCAAAGGCATCACAGACGTATAGAAGTTTGCTATTGTTCTTTCAAGGTATATTTTCTACGATAAACGAAGTCTGAGAAGATATGAATGCTTGTGAATTGTGGGAATCTAATTTAAATGAATTCATAAAGATTTAGCACGATTATATGATTATATAATAATAATAATAAGCCTTTATTGCTGTTACCTTCTTTACAATATTGTGTATATACCTTGCTACTCTACTTTTTTTATAAGACAATACTAATTAATTTACATTATAACATCGGCAATCGGGTTGTTGCTTGTAACAGCTTGTCCTGCAACAAAGGCCTCCTCTAAAGATTTCCATGTTTCTCGATCTCTGGCTATACGGGTCCATTTGGCTCTTGCTATTTGTTTTATATCATCTTCCCAGCGTTTATGCTGTCTCCCTTTACTTCTTTTGTTACCCCTTGGATACCACTCTGTTATTAGTCTGGTCCACTTTTCTTTTTCTTCCCGCAACATATGTCCCGTCCATCTCCACTTCAGTTTTTTTGCATACACTATGCGCATTTTTGAATTTAGTTTTGTTTTTGATCTTTTCCAAATTTACCCTGTCTTTTATTTTTACCCCAACCACACTTCGTTCTATGCTGTTCTGGCAAACTTTTATTTTATTTGATAATTGTTGTGTAAGGGCCCATGTTTGGCAGCCATATGTTAGACAAGGTAGTATGCACATGTTGTATACAATTCTTTTACTTTTTAATGACATTTCTTTATTCTTCATTATTTCGCTAAGGCTCCAATACTTTTTCCATGTGTTTGTTATTCTTCTGTCTATTTCTTTATTCATGGTGTTGGTAGGGGATATCAACTGTCCCAGATATATGTATTCAGTTACATATTCAATCTCCTCATTGTTTACTCTAACCGTATCCAAATCTGTAGGCTCAGCATTAGTCATTATTTTTGTTTTGCTTAAGTTCATTTTTAACCCCGCTTTTTCACTCTCATCTGATAATTGTTGCAGCATTTTTTCCAGACTTTTGAGTTTTCAGAAAACAGAATTAGATCATCAGCAAATCTCAGATGGTTAAGTTTTTCGCCGTTTATATTCAGGCCCATACACTCCCATTGTAGGTTCCTAAAGATCATCTCTAGTACCGCCGAAAATAATTTAGGTGATATGGGGTTCCCCTGACGGACTCCTCTTTGAATACTAAATGGCTCTCCCGTGGCTTCCAGTTTTACTTGAGCAGTACTTCCTGAGTAGATGGTACTAAGAGTTCTGATGTATTTCATTTGAACACCTTGACATCTGATTATAGCATATATTTAAGTGAAGTTTATTAATATTGAATACGGGACAACATTTATGCCATAGTATAGAATGCTTATTTGGTAATGTTTTGTGCTACTCAAATACATTTAATCAATATTTTTCTTGAAATATATAAAGAACTATCCCTTTCATATTCTGTTTCTGAACTAAAATTACCTTTAAAATAAAAGTATCTTTAAAACCGAAGAATGTATCTCCATGTTATAATAATATATGCATCCTACACGCGCGTTTATGAGTCACACTCAATCGTGAATTTAAGGAAAACAGTCAATTAAAGATATACAGCGGTGTGCTTCAAATTCTCGTTTACAATAATTAGCTGCTAACTGTTAAAGTTCAAAGCTAAACGCGTCAAAACATGTTGTTTTAACTTCACAATTAACAGTTAACCGGTAACTTTAATGTTGGAGGTGCATGGGGCTATCTCCAAATGCAAAGTTAACTTTGAAATCCGCCATTTTGACATTTGTAACATTGACGGTATATATATAGTCGTATATTTTAGGTCTAATTCGATTATTTTCTTAATACTTTATGGTAACAGGTAGTAATTGAAATTTTTCTTCGTAATCCATTTCGGAAACTTCCGATATGTATAAAAATAATCATATATTAGGCGGTTATCGTAACTGACAGCAACCTGTCCGTTAACATTTAACTTGAAACAAGTGATTTTTGAAGCAATAGAATTTGATAGTTTTAATAAATGTTAAAATAAATATTATGTTTAATAGTTAAAAATTATAGTTAAATACTTACTGATTTTGAAACACTCCGCCGATAGTGAAGATTTGAACAAATCCCCTATCCAAAGAATCTACGAACAAAAAAGAGTCTACGAACCCCTATCCAAAGAATTGAATATTGATTCGAGAGGATTGACAGATATCGAACAGCTAAATAAGTATTAATTGTTTATTTATCTTAGTCCGCTAAATAGTTTTCTTGTTATTTCTAGATACGTTTCATAACACCTAGACACATCCTCAAGAAAATGCAGACAGTCATATCATATGGTAATAGTCACAGTCCCCATAATAAGGAATCTTACCGGCGTAGGTACACCGATTCACATTCGAGGTGCCAAAATCATAACCTTCCTTTTGGATTTTCCCCGCAGTCGAGTAAAAACGTTCCGTTCACAAATAGCGGCCCGACAATAAGAAGCGTTCACAGATTTCAAAATAACTCCGTAGAGTTACGCCCGGCGCCACGCCGTACATCTTCCATTTGTGATACTCGAAAAGGGACATCGTTTCGAGCGAAATGAGTCAACATCTTCCAAAAAGTACACCACAGAATGGAAGTTAATTTAGAGTACGGAGCGTAACCGACTATACCTCGATACGGTTAATGTTCGCTTTTTGCTCGCAGCGCGACCGCGACATGTGTTATTTTTAAGAAACAGTTTGACAGGAAAAGATATTTTATAGCATGAGGCACAAAGCACGTGATAGCGCACAGTATAAAAATAATTTAGTAGAGAGATTAATAATAAGAAATTTATTTTTTACGTTTTCTTTGTTGATATAGACAAAGATGAAATGTAATAAAATTAATAATGGAAGAAAAATCTGTGGTAATATATAAAATCGGTAATACAATGAAATTTAAATATCTACCAATATGAATGTTCGAATAAAAACTGCATTAAGAATGGAATCTATGTTATGGCGGTAGTACTAAGAAAAAAAAACATTGTTTTTTGAATTGTTCATGTTTTGAGTACAGAGCGTGGACGTATCACAAACGTGTCGAATAACTGTTATTCATAAAAAAACAAATATTTTAATTTTCGGTTATATCATATTAATATGCGCATAGCAACGCAATATATAAATTACAAATCGGAGAACATTATGTGCATGCAAATTACACCTTCATCACGTACACCTATACATATCCCTATATCACAGTAGGTCAAAATGTATTATGACAGCAGCTGTGGGATTTGACGGGACTGACACAATGGCGCAAGCCGTCACGCATGCTGCGCAGCCTCACTGCAGAACCGTTACCATGCCAACGGGTCTAAGGGCCCACAGGCCAAACAGACAAACCGACAACGACCGCTCGACGATTTCACATCTTGATTAGCTAATAAACCTTAAATAGGGCGAAAATCAAAATAGTTAATGAGTTTTAATTTTTTATGATTATTAAACTGAAATATTATATTATTCGTTATCCTGTTGTACCGATCTGGAAGTACCTAAAGAATATAAAAAAACAAGTATCTACTAGAAACATTGTACAAATTAATGTACTTATGTATAGAAAAAGTAATGACAGTTATGAACATATATAATTTTTCACGCTCAAAACAGTTCACATACAAATTATCACCCACAACTAATTTAAAATATAAATTAATAGTTTTTTTTTTATATGCAATGTAACTAGAAACAAATAAAACATGTGATTATCATTATGGTTTCTATGGTAGCTAGATATCTACAGAGGAATGCTGTCTACGTAATACCTCTGTGACAGCTGTCAGTTGCACCAAAAGACAAAATTCACGTTTTGAACGTGATCCGTAGGGTTTAACGGATTGTCCATACATCATCTGTCACATCTTACGTTGACTCTCATGTTGCGTAATAGCAATAAAAAATAATACCGATCATAAATATTATCTATTGTTTGTTACTGTCACCATAAATATATGAAAAATATATATCTGAATTAGTATATTATAGAAAGTTATATATTTCCACTTATTACATTTTTATGCATTATAATGTGCAATAATTTTATTGTACAATGTTTTGCGTAAAATTTGAAGTGTTAATCGTCAAGATTGACTATGGTATATGGCATATATTTTAAATATAATAAAATACGAAACATGAAAGCGGTCAAAGATTTCAAGCTATTTGTTAAGTGTTCTATATTTAGCGCTTTGTGAACAAGCAAATAATACGAAAGTGTCATAAGCTTAGAAAATAGGCGGACGGAATATTGTTCAGCAAAGGTTGAAATCACTAAAGACAGTCGGTTTAATGTAAGGGGACATATACATGATGTAAATGCGTGTTTGAGACACGTTCAAATCTAATTAAGTCTACCCACTGTCATTATGCTTCCAATTTCGCCATGTTGACGTTAAGCGTAATATGTATATATTTTGCCCTGTAATTTATAAAGAACAGAGGGCATCGTTGAAATAAGATCAATAAAAATAATTACGTACGCTTGAATATCTACGTCGATTTTCTAATTGTAAAAATATTATCCATTGACAATTAGAAAAACACATATTGGGCTGTAAACGTAGCTTATAAACTAATAACTGAGATAAATTATAATTACATTTTAGACGTTTTCTGAATTCTGAACTGAATACAAAAATCGTGTTTTTCAATATTTGAAAAAAAGTGCCATGACATTTATCTCGCGCAATATTCTGTAAATTCCGGCCATCCCAACCGCATCATTAAACAAGTCTCCGACATCCGACGTCCGATGTCTGGATACACAATAGTGCGTGTGGTGAGCGCGCAGGTTTACATCTATGACGTCCATAGACCTTCGGGTATCGGGGTCGATTCGCAAGCCGCAAGCGCCGCCTGCTACTCGACATACGTTATCACCGGTCCAGTTATTACGGACCCGAATATAATGCGATTCGTGTTTACGTTCGAGAAATATTCGCGTTTGCAAGCGAAAGGTGAGGCACTTTTCCTTTATCGCTGCGACACCGCCGAAATGTCAGGCCTGAATAGCGTGCCATTTGGACAACCTTTTTTGTGAACCTTCGACAATGAATGCGGGTGGCGGCCTATATGTTTTATTTAATTATCAAGTATGTCGGTCACCGTAATTAATGTTCATAGCATATGTAAGTACATATATAAATGTTGAAGATATATACAAGTTCTTAATTTACTATAGCGTATTGTAATTCATTCGCGCCATAGATTAATATAGACTACGATATCAAGTAACAATGCTACACAGATCAGTAAACTCCATTGAGAAGCTCTAGTCCACTAATTCATTTGGGAGGTCTTCGATGTCAGAATTGATATTCCTAAATAATTCCGCAAATTTTCCTATTTCTTGTACCATGTTCAGTAATGTTCAATGGAAAAACAGTTTTTTTTTTTCTAACAGACGGAGTTAGTTTGTTTTTACAAGAAAAAAAAATCTCCTATATTTCAATGAAATTCACTAAACTATGACGTTGATCTCTCTTATCGAGCTATGAATATTGAAACAATCCGTCATGATGAATTATAATCTGTAGGCATTAAAAGAAACAAATTAAGGCGGATGCAATAAATAATTTATTAATATAAATCACTGCATCTTTCTTATTCCATATTGCAATAAGAGAATTGATCTCGAAGTGATTGTACGACGAAAAGTAATTGCAGTGATATGTTATTCTAGTTAGCATTATATAGTTCAATTTATTTTGTATTTTTTTTTTGTAGTTGAGTACTATCAATCACGTGTTAATAACAACACGTGATAGTACTAAAATGTATTTTAAATAATTGATATCAAGTAAGGGACTGCTAACTTGCTGAATGACGTGGTCAGAGAAAGGGGGAAGGAAGGTGGTACTGGATATGAAAACACCGAAGACCAAGCCTATGTCTAATGACAGGCAAGAACCTATTCTGATCAATAATAACCCAGTCGAATAGGTCAATGAATACATCCATTTAGGCCAAATAATATCGCATGTAGATCTAACTTCAAAAGAAATTCATAGACGCATTGGAAATGCTTGGAAGACATTTTGGAGACTAAAGGAAATAGTAAAAAATAATGATACCAACATAACTATCAAACGGAAACTCTTTGATAACATCATACTTCCTGTACTTACTCGTGGTTGCCAAATCTGGGCACTCACTAAAACACACATTAGAAAGTTAGAAACTTGCCAAAAGTCAATGGAAAGGAGTAAACTAGGGAAAAGACAATCGGATATAATAAGAACTGAAATCATAAAGAAACACACAAAAGCAAAAGACGTCACGAGAACAATAAAAAAGTTAAAATGGAAATGGTCAGGTCATACAATTAGTGGCAAGGAAAAATGGTCGAAAGTGATAATGAACTCGTACACAAGTCATAAGAAAAGGAAAAGAGGTAGACGATTTAGGAGATGGATGGACGACGTCAAAGCCACAGCAGAAGACACATGGACGAGAACTCCTAAGGGTAGAGAGGAATGAAGAAGGATCGAGGAAGCCTTTGCCAATAAGTGACATACAGACAGGGTTATCGTTGCATAATAGTTAAGCGTAGAATGTAAGAAATAATAAAAGTAAAGTGTTAATATTGAAAAGTACGATATGTAAACTGTAAATGTAATACTGTTTGAAATAAAGGCTATTATCATTATTATTATTATTATTATTACTGTCACGTAGTTCGTAATGAATTTTTAGTATTTACGTAAGTATTCTGCACTAAAAATTGAAGCTTAGAAACTGCAAGAAAAATTGAGGCTGAAGTTAGATAAAACTTGTAATAAATGTTAAAGACTTATCTTTGAACTTAAAGTCATACTTATTCTACTAATTTAGAAAATATTCAGAACAAAATACAAATTATACCGTATTAGCCGTTATTAGAACCACATACGTGGTCGAAATAAACGTTATGTAATTTACTTTAGAATTAAATCACATTATATTTATAATTATGGTTAATTTTACACAATTGTAAAAAAAAAATAAGTCTTCACGCTAATCAGTACCAAGTTTATGTAGAAATAAAATATTAATTTATTTTTAAAAATTAGATATAAATGCAACTTATTAGTTCATTAGATACTGTTTTACTTATTTATTTACTTATTTACTTTTACGTATTCTCAGCATGTAGGCACCTTAATTTTTAGTTTTTTTAAACGTACCAAAGGACTTTAACTTCCAAAGCATATGTACATTAAGAAGATACTTGAATATGTTTTACATAATATGATTAGATTTATACAGATAAGCCAAATTTAAAAAAATTACAAAAATCATACACTTATTATTATAAAACAAAAAAAATAGATTATTTTCTGCTCAAAAATTTAAAACGATCATATCTCCCGTAATTTATAAAATAGATAATGCAACCTTTAAACAGCTGTCCCAAATGAATGACAAGTTATCTGTACTGGTAAAACTAGTTTGCTCAGAGTTTATTGACGTGAACTTCCGACCAACGGGTACGCAACACTGTGCACAGCGCATTAATATTATAATATAAGCCTATTAAGATAACGGGCGATAGACAGACGGACATGCAAGCTCATACATTCACTTGCGCAATACTGTCATAATGTACCGTCGGAAGGGCTGACTGTAAAATAAGGTATTCATTTTGTACATTTTTTCAATTGTATTACAGTTAATAAATGCGTGCCACAGTTTTTGTGATACCTTAATACAGTTGCGATATAAAATTGATTTTTGCGCATTTATTGCGCAACTCCGTCTTCCAAACCGTTTCCAAACTCGTAATAAGTCTGACTTCAATTGCGTAATATTCGATTAAGGTTCAGATAAACATAGACGATGATGCGTCGGACGGCAACTTATGTTCCCAAATTTCGAAGACCCGACACCGCACCAAAGATAAAATATACAACGAACGGGACTTAAGGTGGTCTCTATTCCCTAAACTGATTTTAATGCCGCCGCAAACCGCTGTGAGGTGAATTCGCGTACGACGAACGATAAAGAGTGACAATTAAACGAGTACAAATTATAGAGTAAATGGTGATTTCTCAACTCTTTACGCTTGAATCGCTTCGAATAATTAAACCGTGCGCCCGCGTGACGCTGCGTGGACCACCTACAGCTTTCTCTTTTGGGAAAAAAATTTAATCGACATACAACTACCTAACCGAGCGCGGTAAACGTATGCAGGGTATTGTTTAAGTATAATCACGTGCGAGGACTGTAATTATGGAGTACGTTCGTAAAATTAATTTTATGTGTAATGACAGTTTTTTTTAGTGCAAACTTATAGCAAAATATCGCACTTCACTAGTGAAGACTTGTATTATATCGTTTTTTTTTTTATTAAACAAGTTTTCTTTGATAAATACTGTGTATTTCATTATTCGATATCAAAATTAACATATAAATTCACAAATGTGTTTGCAGTTTCTTTGTTTTTGATTTAGGTAGCGTAAAAATTACGACAAAACGTAACAAAGTTTATATAACATTTCAATAGCATAATTTGGAATCGATAGGAATATGCATATTCATGAAAACTAGTAAGAAACGAATGATGCCTCCAGTGACTTTTTATATTTTTTTCTTTGTTTAATAAAAATAGTAAGTACTGGAAAATATATTAACTGCAAATACGTATTCGAAATATTTAACTAAGTGATCTATGCCCGAATCTGTATAAGACTTTATTTTTTTTTAATTCCGCTCAGGCAAAGGCTTCGTGGCATTCGGACAACGTTGTTACATCATTACCGCATTCCGCTCCGCTTCAGTTTAACCGAAGCGTTATTACTCGGGGCCAGTCGCGTTTTGAAGGGGAATATTTCATAAATAAATTACGAAAGTCATCGTTTTGAAATATATCTATTTCAAGTAGAAATATATTTAAAGTAAGTCTAATTCGAGTACATGAAGATTTTGATAAGAGTGCAGAAATTATTAGAACATATTTAAGCCTAGCCTATTCTAAGAGAATTTCCAAAAAAAAAAAGAAACTAAGCATTAATCACAAAATTGATCTGTCAAACTAATGTGTATGGTTACTTTCTATTTTTCGTAAATCTATGTAAAAACTTATTAATTGTTAACTAATATTATGACCGTATTAACAAGATAGTATATGTTTTTTAAAGATGCCTAATTATCATTTTTTATTACCTTATATTAAAATAAAAATTCTACAGTCGTATTATAGTCTGATAAAAAAATATATTATATTTCTTAATTTATAAATATCTATAATGAAATTGTAACCGATGTCTGTATATGGAAGATATTTAAAAAAAATTAACACGAAGCGTCTTTTTATAACCACATAACATCAATAGAAGTCAAAATAACTATCTTCACAATTTTTATTTGTCTGTTTGTATGTTATTGCGAACATCACGCAACAACTACTGCACGGAATCGAATGCTAACTTAAAAAATAGGGCATGTTTCATCTTGATAGGTACAATATGGCCTAGAAGCTGAATTATATGCGAAATTCTCTGAAACTGGGAAATATAACTGAATATGGGAAATTATTTTTAGGATTTCGTGTCTGTATGATGAATCACATCGTACTCTTATTATTCCAATTTCGAAGATTGAGACGAAAGCGAGACAGAGATCGAGATCATAGTGAACGGCGCCATCGGCGATATAAAAGATGTAGGAATTAGTTGTATGTCCACGCAGGCGGAGCTGTATGCAGAATCTATAAAATATAAATGAAGACTCAACATTATAATACGGATATAGCTGAAATATTATCAAATCGATTAATATGCAACGAAATTATAAGTCAACAATAATGTTATGTAACATTTTAAATATACCGTTTATTTATATATATTTTTAACGAAAAAAAAACCCTTGAGATTTGAAATTAACACTTTATTTCATTGATAATTCAAAACACTTATTCATGTCTCTACTATTTCGATAATAATTGATTGTTGAGGCGACTATAGATTTTTTTATAACTGAAAATAAATTATTAAAACAATGTACGTGCACTAGTTAAACAGGTATAAATCTATATATAAGCGAAATACCACTGACTGACTAACTGACCCATCACGAGGTATCCGAAGCTATATGGTCCGATTGACTTCAAATTTGACATAGTTACTTTTTTCTGACGTAGATGCTCACACAGACGGGTTTCAGGCAAATCCTATCAAAAAAAATTTCACCATTTTATGCCTACACGGGCGAAACCGCAAGTAACAGCTAGTATATATTTTTTTTCAGATAGTGTTACAGACAAGCTCCTGGTCGCGGTGACGCGGAAGGCGGGTGCCCTGTTAGGCGGGCATTAGATTTTATCACAGTTCAAACAGCTCTCGCAACAGTTATGGATAAATAATTGCAATGTTTGAATTGTCGATGGCGACGGCCGGATTTTTATTCGAAAGTAGAAAGTATTGTCTGCACCATTATCTACTTAGCTTAATCGACGTGGAAGATCTGAAGTATCGCAGTGCTCTAGCGAGCGTTAAATATTTTAGAAACTCGAAATATAGACCTTTACCGTCTAAAAAAAACTATTCATAAAGTTTTGGAAATTCATACAAAAAGAAGACTTTCTAGAAGCGGAGGAAGTATATATGAGAAATAAATGCAAAACATATGTCAGACTTGATTTTACTCCGTTCTTAGTTTTGTCGCGATCATGACTAGAAGGTCCCACTGAGATTTGTGAATTTTCGATTATACAAAATTAAATATTAATGTAATTTAAAAAAAATCTAGTTAAATACTTACTAATCTTGACTGCAAGAAAATATATATTCATCGAGTGACATGAAATCTATAATGCCCACCTCCAAAATTAGTTGGGCTACCTTAATAGTAAATTATATATAAAAAATACGCAGTTCGTAAAACGTATAAGCATAGTCAGTAGAATACTATTGTAAAAGGCACGTATTAATGGAACACGGTCGGCTTGAGCGGCAGAGAAGGCTTTTTTAAAAGTATGTATTAAAAAAATTATATGTATGTATGCGAATAGTTTAAAAAAATTTCAGTGCTTTCTACATTACCATACTGATTACATGCGATTCGAAGGTGTAATTATTATTAGGTAATAAATTCCCTGAGTTTGCCATTGCTCGGTTTTTTTCGAATATAATGATCAAAATTTTAGCCATTCTCTCCAATTTTGTAAAAATTTCAAATTACCAAATCAAATTTCATATAATACTAGTCTTATTTTTGTTTTCCTTTATTAACATTAATCTTATCTTTTATATGTAATATATAGTCTCATTCTAATTAGATGATGGTATAATATACTATATGCTATATTATGCCATATTACAATAAAATTGAATATTTATATTTAAGCCACCTAGCGCCACGTTTTTAAAGACTTTTATACTTACATATAACACTATATTGATAACGCCGCTAGAAATTTACATAATTAAGAAAAGAGATGTCAATCACTTTTATTGAAATCAGTCAAATTATTTGACAGATAACAATCGTAACTTCGATTATCCGTGATTGAACAAAACTGATTGACGCTGTCGTCATTGAAATTGGCGAGCAGTGTTTGAAATATTGTAACTTGTAAATAATGTGCCTTGGTCAGATTTCATTAGGTAAATTTTTCGTTTGGTAATTTTGAGCCATCGCCTAACTATCCTAACTCAAATCCATGTTTCTAGGTAGCTATTAGATTTATTGATTTTCATTAAAGTTGGTTTACACATTACATTGGCTTAATGCTCGCAATTTTTCAGAAATCGAGTTATTTTGACAAAAATTATGATGTTTTTGCGGCACAAATAAAGGCTGCATAGAACTGATTTTGATAACTGTGGACTTTATTACACATAATAAGAATAATTTAAAAAAAAATTGAGGAAAGGAAGTCAGAACTAGAGCAAAATTATTTAGTCTCATGGACAAACTCAACGCAAATCGGAAGATAATCAAACTGCTAAAATCAAAGAAATAAAACAAGCAAATGATATATTCCAATAAAATTATTTCGACTTTTATTCCCATCGGTTATCACATAAAATAAAAAAGCTCCCCGACATGATTCTTTTTTTTCTGTTTTACGAATGTCTCACAAATAGAAAACCCGGTCCATAATAGGCGCTGACGGGAACGAAATAAAAATCCAAAGGTAGAGATCCCGCGGGCACCGGTCGGCTCTAAAAGGTAATCGTTCCGAGTGGAGGTTTTGTTGTGTTTAGGGTCCCGTAGGCCCGCTACTAGGGTTTTAAATGTCTTTTTAGTGAACAGACATGTACTGAAGTTGTGAAAAGAATTTTTTTTTGTCGGATATCCGAATAAGGTTGAATAGAAAATTTGCATTTCAAATATGAATCGAAACTGTAACAATTATTTTAGGTAGGTTCGGTCGATATTTATCATCGACGTTAATATATAACAGTAAAAATTTATTTAAATCTACCATTTTTTGTAACTTTAATAAACAAGTTCCTTAATCTGGATGTTGGTTATGTTGCCGCTACCTAATTCGAAACATGTCAAATAAATATGATTCAGCAATAAATGTCCACAGCACACAAAATTACGTTGGGAGATGAAAATTTTCGGAACGTTTGAAGGTTAGACGAACAATGTTCTTTGGGTAATAGGTTTTGGTTGCTAATGTACGGTGTAGTTATTGCATTCTTACTTGAAATATTTACTCATAATAATGATTAATGATAGTGTTTTAGGACAAGCGCGTTCAGCTATCTATAACAAAAGTAAAATCAATGCAATGGAGATGTGATCATTGCGAAGTAGGCATGGTTAAGAGCGTCTTAGGAAGACACATGTATCTAGGTATCTAGGAACAGTGATGTCAGACTAGCATCGTGGTGAACAATGCAGTGACTACTGACTACAGTAGAAAAAGGTATGTTAGGGTTGCATGGTCATACGGGAACGATGGACAAAAGTAGTCTAACAAATTTACAGAACGAATATTTGCAATGGAAGGGTGGCGAGGGTCGCCCCAGAAATCCCATGCCGATCAAATTAGTAACACATTAAGAAAAGACCAAATTTTAAGCACACGAAACCGAAGATCGGCTTGCATCAAACGATTAATGTTATTGAAGCAAGAGAGATACGCAAAGATCGTACCGTGTTGAAATATGTGGTCAACCGGAGAGGAAATAATAATTATATAAACTGAATCACGAAAAACATATTATTCATACTATGAAAATTTTTTTCAGTTAACTGGCTGTTATAATTACATAAAGTTTTGTTTTATCCTTGTTTGTTGTTTTTTTTTTAGCAGCGTACGGCGTCATGCAGATTTTACGGGTACATACAATATAATTAATTCCGGGATAAATAACATTTCCAAACTGAACAAATCAGATCATAGCCGATGATTTTTATTGATACATTTATTCTTTTAGGGAATCAGGAATTCCGATTTTGCGATATTTTTTTTAACCGGCTTCTTTTAAATTTTTACCCTTCGCCACTAGAAGGTTTGCTTTTGCAGAGATGATAAAATAAATCTTGCCGAATCCTGGGTAATCGTCAGTATGCATCGCATTTACCCTGTCATTGTCATCTTTCCGAATTATTAAGATAAATATGATTTACTTTACAGATTTTGTTCATATTTAATTTGGTGATAATCAGGATAATAGCAAGCAAGCAAGATTATCTATAATATTTCGTTTGGAAGAAAACAGTTTTGGAAAAAACTAAAATATTTAATTAGTTTCAAGGTAATTTTATTAAAAACTATTTTTATATCTTTTGTAGAATATTTGTTTCTCCTTAGATAATACTACTTTTGCTTAATTCAATATATTTTCCAAATAATGATCCAGTTCTTCTCGAATAAGTTACATTTACAAAAAAAAAAGGAAAACACAAAATTATAAGTATTACCGATATACATATTAAGATAAGTTTATCTCACAAAAAATACTTATGACGTTATCAGTAATAATAAGATTAACGAGAAAGAAAAGATAACAATTTTGATTAAATAAATCTATAATATTTCCTAATGTTTGTGCCTAATCGAAAAGAAGCAAAAATTAGATAAAATTTATTGCTTTCTAAATAAACCTAACTAACTAAACAACTAAATTATCACATCTAATCGAATCTAAGAATCTTAAAAAGGTTTCTATGAACAATGTCAATAAAATTTAAGCCAATATTATCGTAAATAATATAAATATAATATTATTTTGCTACTTTATTTGCGTTTTTAAGTCCCCGTGTTAATGATGCTGACACAACTTCCTTCTACAGAATCTTCTACATGAAAACGAACTTATCGCTTTTTTTTTTGTTCAGTAGAAGGCTGGAGAGGACAAAGAGGCGAGTGAGGCAGCTGCGCCGCATACAGCTGGCAACACACACTAATATTTCTGGTTTTGCCCGGCAGTAAACAAACATTGTTTGCTGTACATACCGCTTACGTGTTTATTTATTTTCTAACTTTACGACGTGACACGTTAACTACCTTGCACTGTAAGAAATTTCTACGATCCATTATTTTTTTTATTTATGATAAATATTTATTACGAAAGTTCATAATGCAATATTTTTCTTCCTGTAGTAATCTTCTCTGCGAACATTATATATATTAAGATGTAATTAATACTTTTTTCTTTTTAGTTGATCGACAGAAATTGTTACCATATTTATATATATATACACACACAGGCGCGTATGTATAGTTTTTATAGAAATCTGTTAAAAAGATACGCATTATATTTAATTTTGCTATATGATGGGTTCAAAAAGACATTAATCGTATATTTTTCCGTGTCACTGAGGATTTTTCTTCAATTTCCATTGCCTTCATTCGCTTATTATATACTGTTTATCACCAATAGGATTGTCTATGGTATCATGTTAATTTAAATACATTTTTATGATTGACATTATATTAAAAAATGCATATTTTACTATTCGATAAAAGATTTTAATCATATACTAAACTGAACAGCAGCGATTGGTTATACTTTTTCGATTTCACTACATAATCTGTAAAAACTACTCAACTTCTAAATTTCGATAAAAATAGTTATGAACAGTCATCGTTATCCTTGATTTTGTCCAAAATATGTCTAGAATCATTCGACCGGTATTTTAAGGATATGCGAGACAGCCTATGGTATCTCTATGGTATCTCTACATGGGAAAAAAAATCACAAGGTTACTCACTCTCAATTAATATACTGGAATACCCGATTTCTTACTTCTCACAAGCGATCCGTTTCCTCATCTCTAATTTTGTTACGGAACCCTAAAAAATTGAGAAATATCGCGATATACGTAGTTATTGCTATTATACTCGCCACACAATAGAAAGCAATAACGCACATGACGTTAGAAATCCTGATAATTTACTTAGTTACGAAGCGAAAATCCCGAATAAATGAAACGCTAGGTGTCGGCAAACACACAGCAGTCGCGTGACGAGGCTATTTTACAAACTTTTACGCCTAATATAGAAAAAAATAATAAAAATTAATTTGTTTCTATATTTTTCTCTAATAACTCTGTTTTATTTACTGTTATCTATTCGTATGAAGGTAAAAAAAACCAAAAAATCGATGTATCGATTTATTAAAATTTTTAAATTTTCACATCTTTTTTAAAAATCAGATGTGCTTGAGAAAGAATACTATTGTGGGTTATACATTAACAATTCGCTTTATAATTTTTTTTAAGTATTAAAAAATAATGTTTCAAACTAAAATGACCACAGCATTTTGCTCCCACATGTGCAATATTTTATGATGAAAGACGTCCGTTCGTGTTATTTTTAAAGGCCGTTTAGATCACCAACTATTTTTGGTAGTTCCTTATAAAGTCAAGAAAAGGTTTAGATTTATATATCGATTAAACATATTCGAATTATAACTCTTTTTTTTGAATGAGATTTCAAATAATCGATTACATAAATCACAATCCGATTCCCTGCTAGAAATCGAAGCACAAATGAAGATTTACCAAGTAAATTAAAAGCGGTCTACTGGCACAGCCGTCAAAGCGAGCCCAGAAGTATTTCGTTCTAGCATTCCGTTTTGAAGGAGAAAGCAGAAATAATGTTTGATATACGGAATCAATGAAGGGCGATTCAAACTATCAATATGAAAATGTATGTTCATATTAATGATCTTTCTGAATACTCATTAAAGGTATGTTTAAATTAATGATGTTTCTAAGTACAGTAGAACTCCAATTATCCGAACTCCGACTATCCGAATCGCCGATTATCCGAATCACAAAAAATTGTCCAAAAAAAGTCTAAGTGCGCTATTATTCTTCCCCCCGCGAAGCCAGTGTTTGCGCGTCAAGTCTTGACTTGACTTGTCTTAACTTGCCGTTGTGCCTACACTGACTTCCCCCCGCGAAGTCAGTGTAGGCACAACGGCAAGTTAAGACAGTATGGAGTTATGGAGTGGAATAAACTGAAAGGCCTACAGTCTGAGAAGAACAAAAAAAAAGAATCTGAAGAAAATGAGAAACAAGAATATGGAGAGGATGATGATGATGAAGATGCGTTGTCACTAGAGGAAATAAGAAAAATGATTGTAAAAATTCCTGGTTGTACAGAAGTAAGTGCTGAAGATGTAGGAGAGTGGATGGCTTGTGACACGTCTGACCCTGGTTTTCAAATTCTCAATGACGATGAAATTGTTGTAAGTGTGAGAGAAGATGTTGAAGTGGAAGTGGAAGAAGAACTTTCTGCTGATGTTGAAGTAGACGCTGGACCATCAGCTAGTGAAGCATTTGCCGGCCTCGAGACTGCTTTGAAGTGGATGGAGCGTCAGCCCGAGTGTGACCACTTGCAACTGCTCACCGTCAAGCGAATGCGTGACCTGGCTGCCCGAAAACGGTTGAAGACCGCAAAACAGCTTACATTGACGGAGATGTTTAAAAAACAATGATTTTTATTTCTAAACTTATACATAAGTACATTTTATTTATATTTAAAACATGTGAAAATTTCATGTTTCTTTCATTTAATTCAATAAAAAAATAGTGCAATATCAAAACGTAGCTTTTATTCTCTCCAATGGCAATTTTTTTAAAAAAAATCCAATTATCCGAATATTTGATTATCCGAATGGGTCCCGGTCCCCATTAATTCGGATAATTGGAGTTCTACTGTACTCGTTAAATGTATGTTCAAATTAATGATGTTTTTAAGTACTCGTTAAAGGTATGTTCAAATTAATGGGGTTTCTAAGTACTTCTTAAAGGTATGTTCAAATTAATGATCTTTCTGAATACTCATTAAAGGTATGTTCAAATTCATGATGTTTCTAAGTACTCGTTAAATGTATGTTCAAATTAATAATGTTTCTAAGTACTCGTTAAAGGTATGTTCAAATTAATGGTGTTTCTAGGTACTTCTTAAAGGTATGTTCAAATTAATGATGTTTCTGAATACGCGTTAAATGTATATTCAAATTAATGATGTTTCTAAGTACTCCTTAAAGGTATGTTCAAATTAATAATGTTTCTGAATACTCGTTAAATGTATGTTCAAATTAATGATGTTTCTAAGTACTCGTTAAATGTATGTTCAAATTAATGATGTTTCTAAGTACTCGTTAAATGTATGTTCAAATTAATGATGTTTCTAAGTACTCGTTAAATGTATGTTCAAATTAATGATGTTTCTAAGTACTCGTTAAATGTATGTTCAAATTAATGATATTTCTGAATGCTCGTTAAATGTATGTTCAAATTAATGATGTTTCTAAGTACTCGTTAAATGTATGTTCAAATTAATGATGTTTCTAAGTACTCGTTAAATGTATGTTCAAATTAATGATGTTTCTAAGTACTCGTTAAATGTATGTTCAAATTAATAATGTTTCTAAGTACTCGTTAAATATATGTTCAAATTAATGATGTTTCTAAGTACTCGTTAAATGTATATTCAAATTAATGAAGTTTCTAAGTACTCGCTAAATATATGTTCAAATTAATGGTGTTTCTAAGTACTTCTTAAAGGTATGTTCAAATTAATGATGTTTCTGAATACTAGTTAAAAGTAATAGAGTGCAGTTGATTCAAATAAAAGTTTGTTCTACATAACATTTTTATATGTGTTACTCAAAGCTCCAACAATGCAGACAACTACACACACACACACACACACACACACACACGTGTGTGTGTGTGTGTGTATACATGCACATAGCTCATTCATTTCGAAAAAAAAGAAACATTCTCACATTAATGGTTCACAGCGATTGAGGAACGTAAACATTATTATGATACTGCAATCGGCCCGGTTCATCGGCGCGACCCGCAGACTCCATTCGGTTCTAAAACAGTTCATCGCGGCCTCGATAGATTACGACATCGCCAACCGGCGCCGCATTTTCTGAACGAGCGAGAAAGAAACGGGCGGCCCAAATGGTTTTCCATTACTTGCTATTATGTTTTCATATCCGAGATGATAAGATTGATGTCGGCGAAACGGAACGTCACCACTGTAAAGCTGGCTTTCTGACATCCCGTAGGCTGATTTCATTTCGATTTCCTTGAAGGACAACGGCGAAGGAATAAAATTTCGACAATATTCCGAAAATTATATATATCGTGCTATTTTTCGGATCCATAGTTTCTGAGACAACGATTGTTTTTTTTTTTTATATTTTAGCTATAATTATACGGAACTATCAAAAATCTCTTCAGCCAGCTAGACAGAAATTCGAGTGTGATTAAAAATTTCACAGTATCAATATACCTTCGCAATTCCCCGAACATTTAATAGAGACACTTGAAAATGTTGAAATAGGTATTTCTTTTGTCGTGCATGGTTTCACTGAAATTCTGTGTGGCCATCGAAAAAAATTCTAATTTACATGATTTACTGTTTTCATTTAATCGTCCGCTCGCGCGTCGAGGACAACTCCTGAGTGGCGATGTGGTTCATGTTAGTTCATCTGATCGGTATGGCCACCGTGAACTATTCATCGATACATAATCGTATCGATGTTTAAAACTGTCCACTGCAGGGGCACACCATCTCATAATCTTTTTAATCCAAATTTAATGCTCCTTTTTTTTGAAGATTTAATATCAAAGGCTCGACCCTTTAGTATTCTAAGCCGGCCCGGCGTGGATCGGCGAGCCGCTGACGACGTCTGGCACCGACACTTTAAAATATTTTCCGAGGTAAGAGACGAGTGCCTGGTCAAAAACTCCACAATCGACTAGACAAACGGTCAGGATCATGCCCAGTATCTTTTGGTTCGAAGGCAAACTCTTCACCATCGAGCAACCATCGCCATTGAAAGTTACCATCCTGGTAGAAACGCTGTTGGTACTCGATTTGGAATTAAAATCATCCCGAATGTCGGAACGTTCGCAGGAGGTTCGTCGAGTCGAAAGCATTTATACTGCTTTTTTTACTGGATTTTTCAACGAAATCAAAATAAATCTTCGATTGCTGTCCTCGTTGAGGAGAATTCCTCGTGTTGTGATTCATCGGCGAGCCGACGTAGAAACGAGTAGATCATTTCCTTTCGTCGGATGTTGACGACACGAATACGCAACGATACTGTACGCTTATCGAACTTCGTACGGAATATTATAATAAGCGAAACTGATAGGAATTTCGCGTGTAATCAATACACTTCCGAGGAAAACCTCAAAAGATTGCGGTTGACTCATGAATTCCTAGTAGATTGATTGAAAATCGATGATGTGTTTATGTATTTCCATAATTTGCCTATTTCAATTTTTCGAACATACGTAACAAGACGTCGTATTAAAAAAATATAACCAATTTCTTTCACTCTCTTTTTTTTTCGATTAATAAGAGTTGATAGAAATAAAAATGATTTTGAATCATTTTTTAATGAAACTTTCTTTGTTTAGTGTTTTTTTTGTGCTCAGTCTCATAAAATTCATAAAATAAATAGTCACCATAGAATTTCAAGGTTTCTACACAGGTTACACTTTACACAGGTTTTTATTACATACAAATCACAGAAACCTTTTCCGGCAATGAATATTACAATATGGTAATAAATTATCATTGTTTCTTACTCATAATTACTTATTTTTATTTTAATTACAATCTATTTAGTATACAAATGTGAAAATATGTTTGTTTGGATGATTTCCTCAAATTATGCTCGAACGATTAGACGAATTATAATCAAATTTTGGATAGAGGTCGACTGTGTCCTAGAAAACGAATTAAAAAATATTTATACACATGAATACATTTACCCGCAGACCTAATAAATACTGTTCATAAAGTATTAGACTTAATACTTAACAGAGATCTAGACTCTTATCATTTACGCAGGCGCAGTTTATTTTTTCTAAGCTTTTCGGTCTTGACCGATTACAAACACAATAAAGCATTGTCCGCTCCACATAACAAAAATATATATATATATATATATATATATAGAGGTCCGATGACCGGCATGCAAATTCCGTAGCGCGATGACGGGGAGCGGGCGAAAGTGCATTGTGTTGAAAAGGCTTTCACGGCGACACGCGAACGGCCGACGCGACGTGTCGACTTATAACCCATAAACATCGGCGGCGACTGGCGATATCATCGTTTTTCTTTTATCTCGTTACTTCAAGCGGGCGGTTCTTGTTCATGTATATCTAAATTTATATATCGATACCTCATAAGCGGCACTGACGATTTCGATGAAAATTTATATTTTGATAACGTCTCCCGCTATGCAGGTTTATCTATAAAAACCTTCCTGAAAACTCGATAAAAAATGTATCTCTCTAAGCGTTGCTCTTCAGCGCTACCTTGTGGGATTTTGAGGTGCTTGAATTGTTGCCATGCTATTAAATACAGTGCCAAAGTACGGGCAAGCATAACCTAACCATTTGAAAAACAGACGGCACGTTATTACTGTGAGAGCAGGTACCACATAAGTTTACATTTTGAGTGTGTATGTCATATATCTAGATAGTCATGTTTAAAATGAGAAATATATAAATAACTTCTCTATGGAAAATTATCATAGTCTCGCGACAAACTTGAAAGACGCCTAATAAAGCACGGTCGCCCACATTACTTCGTTCTTAATATTAATAAATTGATATGTTTATGAACAAGTATATTATTTATATTATTCGAATTTTATATATGATTATTACGTTTCAATCGCCTTTTCCAATAATACATTGGGAGACTGTACTGGAAGCAAGTCTTTTCTTTTACATTCAAATTACTATACATTCGAGGTACTTTGAAGCTTGATTCTCCTTCCGAGACTAGTTAGTGTAATCTGACGATGGCCATGCAGTGAATGAATTGAGGAGGTTAAAATCGCTACTCGTACACACATAATTCTTGTACACCGTTTAAGCCGAAGATATAAATAAAAAAGGGTCAAAAGATTTTCTGTACTTTCGTATATCTGGAAAAAGCTTATGCTAGAGTGAAAAGGAATGATCTATTGACAATCATATCCATTCATGACGTGAGTAACGGATTGACACATGCATTGCAATCTCTGTTCAGGGGCTCCAGTGCCAGCGTCAGAATGAATGGCGCATAAACTGACTGGTTGACATGCGCAAGGGTGTCAGACAGGGATGTGCACCTCGACCGTGGCTATTCAATCTATTCATTATAGATGTCCATATGGTTTGAAAGAGTATGACTATGGTCTATGAATGTATGGGTTGTCCGTCAAATGGTTCCTGTACGCTGACGACCACGCAATCCATGCGCCGCCCACGTGCAAATTGCAGGCGATGGTAACTAAAATGAATGACTGTTAAGAAAAGATGTATGGAAATAAGAATGAGCAAGGCTAGAAGGTCATGTGAAAATGGCATAAAATATAAGTAAATTATAACACTAAAATCTCCATACAACGTCTGTTGCAAATGCTTCTACAAATAATGTATAAATCATTCTAAGTCTTATCATTTGGGTGACTTTTCTATAGCTAGATAAACGTCCGGTTTTTTTAAAAGTTTTAGAAACCAAAATTTGTAAGAATTTTAATCAGCCTCTCGTTCAGAAGGCTCCGTAATACAATCGCAACAATATATTGATATGCAAATTTATGCGATTATTATCATAAATTGAGTAGGTAACCCATATGTCAAGAATTATCAGATTTCCTTATGAAGCTACGTACATAACATACTTAGTTTTATTTAGAAAAGGGGATACAGTGTAGGAGTATGACGTCCTACACTGTATCCACTTATCTACGTTAAATAAAAAATGAGAAGAACGCGTCAATGCTTCGTGTGTTTTTTGGATTGGAAAAGTCAGAAGTGTTAAAAGTGAAATTAGTATTTTTAACATATATCTAACCGTAATTTTATGTTATTGTAACATAAAAAAAAAATGTTTTTTACGTGGAATAGGTGCTTACAAATGATTTTCTCAGTTTACAGAGAAAATTTATTAAGATATATAGATAGATATATAAAGGAGGAACAAATTTTTTTTGGGGTACGTTTAAGATGTTATGAGGTGTGGAACCTAAAACGACTATTTTTTTCTTTATTAGCTCGTACATCATTTTAATAGATTTTAGTATCCGTATAACTATAAATGTATAGATATTTACTTAGTTAATCTAATATAAAACCTCTAGGTGCTAAGTGCCTATATATATATATCCAAAATTTTCAATTTTTTTACTCGTGCAACTTGGCTGGAATAAGTTTCATAACACGAACTTAATTAAAATTAAAAGAGAAGCTATGCATTGGCGCAATACGATAATTCGAAAATTTACACTACAAGTCGCATCAGTACTACAAGGGAATGCAAAAAGGGTCTACTTATTCGAAATGCGCGTAATTGCAATTCATATTTACAATCCGCAAGAAATTTATGTACACAGATGTGGCACGAGAGCAAACAGGGAAAAATAACCGCTTATCTCCAAGGACAGCGTTATCATTGCAGAACCACTTGAAACCTAAATTAAATACCTAGTTGGATACGTATAATATACGCAAGATCCCTTTACAACTTCGAGAAAGAATGCTCGTATGTTTTAGAGAATTTCCGACTTGTTGAATTTAGTTGTGCATAATTATTTTATTAATTTTATTCTGAATGATATCATAAGTACTTATGATATCATTCCTACGTCATTCCATCACTTTAATTCAAAGACAATTATAAATTTAATGTTTTTTTTTTACATTCCAGACACAAATGAAGAAATACAGAATTCAATGACGTATGTGGTACAATGCACACATTTAATCATTGCCATAGATAAAATATAGCTACTATAGCAATGATTTATTTCTGACAGTACTTAAATGGAAAATTGAATAGTATACGATAGCGGAAATTGAAGTTGGGACTCGAATTTAATTATTGGACTAAAACTGCAAAATTTTTGTATATTACATTATATTACACCAGGCCATACAGATACCAGATTTTTTATTTGCCAATTCAGGCCTGTTTCAGTGTAGAGACCACACATCTCCACATGTCACGATTCACGAAGGTGTACGGTCTTTAAACTAGTAGGTCTCTCACTTCTCTGAAGTATCTATGAAACGTTTCATAGAATCGCGTAGGTTCCGAATGCTCAAAATTTGGCCTGCCCTTAATATATTGTTAATTTGCCTACATAAAAGTTTCTATGACGCCCATTACCCCTACAATTTACAAATTCTTCGCTTATGCCACCCCATCCATCATACTTGTGCAATGATATACAAAATCTTGGGTCAAATGTTTGGGGTCGGACGAGGTATTAATTGATAAAGATTATTCGCAAACCCATTGCTATACTAATCGAACCAGTAAATTCCATTTGACATATAATTTCAAAACAAAATACATAACAAAAATATCATGCACCAACCAATTAGTGCATAGTTGCATACAGTATGTCTATACATTGCTTTTCAAGGAATCTTCATAAATATATCTCCTTTTGATACCAGCGAGTCAGGATTAATGAAACAATAAAAGTAGCGTGTACAGCCTATGAAAAGACATCAAACTGTTACGAGCCAATAACCAGCCTGCGTTCTCTTGATTGATGACGTTCCCGGGGATCAAACGGCCGTTCGGTACCTGCCGGCTGCGGGGCGTTGATTACCTCGAGATCAGTACGCGCATACTAAGTACAGTCGACCTTCGCTGACGTCCTTTCCCGAATTACAACTATGTTAGAATTTCCTATGGCACAAAATTAGCGATGGAAGGCGGTGATAGAGCGTAGTTAGCGATCAAAAAATGGTGGTTTAAAGATGTGGAATATGGTGGTTTAGCAAACATGTTATTTAATTTTTTTTTTTAATTTAAGCGTTGACTTAAAAAAGTCATATATTTGCATTGCAATTGAATTTCGAGTTTTAAATATTTTCTGTTTAATTACACTTTTTAATGGTTTTAACCTCTATCATGATATTCATTTCGACAGAAAAATATAAAATAGGTGTTCTATGCCTATAGTAACAAAAATAAAGAGATACTAATTGTGATACATGATAGGTATCCGTAGAAAAGATTGTATTTTATTTTTTTACGATTAATTGTTTTTGTATGTTCTCTATGTTTTTTCTTTACGATCGTAATGTTTAATCGCGGGTATTGACTTTTCGTCGATTGAATACTTTAAAAGTCGCACTTTTGACCATTTACGTTCATAGGTAAGATACTTGTACTTACATCATTATTAATCGCAATTCACTGTAATGCAATGGAAAAATACAGTGTTTCGCGAAAATGCATATCCTTATCGCATTTGTTATAAATAAATGTACATATTGTAGACCTTTCGAGTTTTTGATACGCTATCAAGATGGTGACGTGTGATAACAATCAGGCGACCGAGTGACGGCGCCAAAATGATTAATTAAAGCATTATTTTGTCTTCTTTCTTTAAGTATTTGTTTGTCAAATCCTTCAATTTGACTACGGTACCTACTGGTTTTGCTTATTTATTTATTTAGGTATACGATATAATACTTGTTCTATTTCTACATAATTAAATACAAGGTAGGCACTTAAGTCACTAATTATTTTAAATATCTAATGAAAATGCTCTTGAATCTGGCATTGATAGCGATACCGATTTATTTATTTACTTATTTCTCATTTTTTAAATCAACGGGTGGTACCTAAGTTTTAATAGTTTGCTGAACACATAATACTTATCAATCGAACAACTGGGATTTTTGATGAGTGTTCGTGAAAAATTGTATTTGAATTGAAATCGGAACATGCTTATTCAACGGCTGTTTCTTGTCATTTCAAAACGGGTTTTTCAACGATAAGGCCGACGAAATGTCAGCCTCGTGTCGTTGACTCTACAATGTTGTCTGTTTATGTTTTATAAGCCTCTGTTTCATAAAGCACAAGGATTAAAAAAGGATAGCCGCGAGGCAAAGACAATTGTATTTCCTATCAGCGAGAGATTATTATTTGGGTATACATTTATTCATGACCACACAAGTTTGAACTATTTACACTTTATCGTATATAAGAATATACCTAGGTATGAATATACCAAATATTTACAATGATAAAGGGCAATCAAATAACATATATTGATGCACTGAGTATACGCACAGTTGATCCTGTGACAATAAAAATACTGAATATAGACTAATAGATTCATACACTGACCGTTGTAGGTGTCGTAAGCGGTGGGCTGGTACTCATCCCGGAAGGTATTCTGCGCGTAGGCCGCTATCAAAGAGGTCTTCCCGACCGCGCCGTCGCCCACCAAAACGCACTTTATCTTTTTCTTATATCCACATTTAACCTTTTTTCTCTCGTCCTTGACGCTGAACATCCGATTGAGAGCGTTATTGGCCCGGGGCTTGTCGCGCACCGCCCACTCGTTGATCCTGTCGCAGCAGTTCGCGCCCTCGTCGGCCGACGGCCCCGTCTCCTCGGCGACCTCCGAGTAGTCGTAGTCGTCGTCGGCGGAGGCTCCGACGCCGCGGGCCGGCGCCGCCTGTCTGAAGTGCGCCGGTTCGTGTACCCCGAACACGAAAGGTCCGTCCCGCGCGGCCGGCGCGGCCGGTGCGTCCAGTTCGGGTCGCCAGTACGGGCCCGCCAGGTAATCGCCCGACGCGTGCGGATCGAACTTGAATACGAGCTCGGTGTCCCGCCGGTCGAGGCTCAATTGAGGTGGGGGCTCCTGTTGGAATCGGGTGACTTTTCCTTCGTAGAGGCGTTTCTCGAGCTCTACATTCGCAGATTTCCAATATTCATCGGGCGAATAGGGATAGGGCTGGAGGTGGGGATGGCGGCGCGGCGGCGGCGGCGGCCCGGGGTGCTCCTGCACCGGCAGAAGCGCGGCTCTCCGGCCCGGCGCCTCCAGAAGAGGTCGCCGGCCCGACGGGTTAGCGCTCCTATTGAACATTATTCCTTCTAGACTGGGCGACATCGGGCTCGCGGTCAGGATTTCTTTCCGAATGAAAATTGAACGGCGCGTGCGCTACGCTCGATCATCACTTGCGAAGGAATATTTTCGATACGATCGACTCGCCGCGAAAGTTGCGTACATACAACAACTTATGATTAAATAAATAATCGTGTTACGATACGAGAACGCACCAGCGGAACAAAACAAACCACTTCCATCAAAGAGCGAGGCGCGACTGCGGGCCGCGCGACGCGGCCGGCGGCGGAGCCGAGGGCGCGGGCAGAGCGCGGCGCCCCCCGCGCCCTCGAATGACCTGTTGCACGGCTGCGGCCGATACCTGCACAGGTAGGAACTAGGCGCGTTTGCGTGCAGCCCTTCGCGACAGCTGCGACGCCGTCACAACATGTGGCTAACAAAGGGTCCATAGAAGGTCACTCGTTCACCAAAATTGTAAACCATGAATGAATCACGACGTGTTCCGGGTGCTAATTAAAGATTGCCGACGTGGGGAACACATTTCGTGCCTAAGGTCCGCTAACAACAATAGTTTCTATATTATTTTAACTATACACTCAGGCGCTGAGTAGATATGTACCCTTGAATAGTATCTACACATAACAAATTACGGGTTAAATAAAAACTTACCTATAATGAAATCGGCGTTTCTCTTGAAGCTAGTATTTAGATAGAAACTAGTGATCGTAGAGACATATAATAATGCTTATACCTATATCAATGCTGGCGACAGACATCGCCCGTGTGAATTCCTTCGTCAAATGCTCAATTTCATCCGCCAACCTAACGAAGTGCCATCTAATTGATTCAGTTTACATTAAAAATTGAAATAACTCTGGTACTTTCGTTCGTATGAATTATTCACTAACTCGTTCTTTACATTCAGCGGGAGTTATAGTACCAAGAGTTTCATCTTATTGCTTCAAAGAAGAATCTTATAGGTACATATGTCATATCTCAATGTCTAGTTTATTGTTATGTATTTATGTGTAATTCATAACGATGGAAATTGGAAAATACTGTAAAATAAAGTCAATAGATAGATATTAGGTTTCGTATTTTCTTTGTATGTACATTTAGATAGGTACAGTTTTTTTTCATTATAACGCTCAATTTTTCTCTGACAGCAATTTTATTTCTGGACGTTGCATGTTTATCCTGAAAATTAATATTAGTCGATTGCGCTACTAATCTTATATCCAGCTTTCTTTGTGACGTCAATCTTCACAAAAATGTCAACTCCGACAAATATGGGTTTTCAAGAAGAAAGCCTTATAGAAGTTATACCACATAAACCTGGAGGCACGATAATGCCCCATCCAAGTCGAGAAAAAGCAAACAAATTATAGCCATATCATTTTTTTCTAGAAGCCACTCATAGCACTTTTGACTCCTAAGTAATTTTGTTATGGATGAACCTTGAAGCGTTAATTTTCAGTAAACAAGAGTACTATAACCGGATTACATTCGCAAATCACTTGCGCTTTGTACCTATAGTTTACGAATTATTTCCAGTTGAAATTCTTTAATTTTGTCATTTACACACTCGCTCACCGATCATCAAAACTAAGGTACTTCTGGTAATCAGATAAACTTAAAATTTTGAATTTTGTTAGTATTTAGTCTGTAAAGGAAGGAAAAATTAAAACATCCCGAAATTTCAGTTTGGTGGCACGACAACGCCCCGCCCAATTGAGCAAAAGCAAATTAACAAAGCACAACAATACCATCTTTTTTTTTCGAAGCCCCTCAGGGTACTTTCGACCTCTTGTAGCTTTATAGTGGATAAAGTCATATTTAATTTATCCTACAATAATTACAAAGTCTGAGGTTTCGGTGACCAAGAGGAAGTAACTAGCTGTATTTCCATACCTACTATTTATAACTATATTTTACGAACTATTGCCAGTCGTATTTCTTCAATTTTATCATTGACACACTCAGTCACTCGCCGATCATCAAAATTTTAAAGTACTTCTTGCAGACACACAAACTTTTAATTTTCAATTCTGTTTACGTTTAGTCTATAAAAGAAAGGAAATCTGAAATATCCGGAAATTCGATCTCGTTTTCTAAATTACAATCCTGTTTTTTTTTTGCGGCTCGAAAATTCATGTCTGTTTGCGAATTTACAAATCTGATATGATATGACTAATGACGAACAACGTAACTTTGTAATTGCATATAGCGTAAGTGTATGTAATAAGGTGTAGTTACGCCACCTAAATGTATATAGATCAGGTAGTAGATACAGATAGGTACAGTGAACCACAGACGATGTCTTCTTGAAGATTAAATTGGCGAATTGAAAAAATAAAATCAGTTGACAACATCGTGAGCTATTGTCGACGACAACGCGAAATTTCATTGTTAATGAAATTGCATAAAAATTAAAAAGTCATTAATAATTACGGCAACCTTTGGGATCTATGATGCTACAGACAAATGCCCAATATCTACATGAAGAAATAGGATCCCATCAAAAATAAAATGTACATAGTGTCATGACCTATAGCATTTTGTTATGAGGTCACGCAGTTGATTTTAACACAATTTTCGTGCTGCAGGAGCGAGCTATTCATGCTGTTTATGATTTGGGATCATTGACATCTCTTATAGAAAAATTCAAGGAAATTAATATTCTAATTTTAGCATCATAATACGTATACAAAAAACTGGTATATGTCAAGAGACATATAGAATTGTTCCAAAAAAAAAAAGCGATATCCATAAAATTGACACTAGACGTTAGAACGATCTTGCTGCTCATAGAACCCGTTTATGCAACGTTATCAAATCTTTTAAGGGGCAGTGTGTGCGTTTTTATAATAAGACCCCAGCTGAAATTCAAAGTTTTCCATTTTATGAATTTAAACGTTTCGTCAAAAGAAAGTTATATGGTAAGGGCTATTATACCATGTCTGAATATTTTAATGAAAAAAGCCCTTAGGATTGAACTTCTAGGCTATCAGGTGGCTTCATATTATTTTTAAATGTCGACCAAATTATTAATTACTAATCCTTATTAATGAGTAAAAAGAGCAAGCCTTGAGTTTCTTGCCAATTCTTCTCGAGGTGAATCAGCATTTGGAATGGGTGGTGATGTCAAAAAGAAATTATTAATGACTTATTTCAAGTCTTTATCAAGTCAAGTTCCAATTATCTACGAAATAAAAATATTTTTGAATTGATTTGATTTACAAAAATGCAAGTTTTGCAAGAACTGCGTTGCGAGACACTTTCATTTTATTTATTGCAAAATGTTGTGAAATGTGAAATGAAACCCAATCAATTATTTTAGTTAGTATCTATGGAAGCCCTTATTCTACAAATTTGTCACAAACTGTTTCTTAATTAGTCACTTACAAACTCTTTTAGAGACCGTATCAATATCAGACATATTTATTTCGATGATAAATATTAGGTCGGGGAAAAGGTTTTTTCGTATTTTATAAGTAAAAAGTTGCAGTAAAATCTCTTTGGGTGTGCTGTTTGTATCTGGCTGGTTTTGATACCATTAAACAGAAGACATATTTTAAAAGAGGTAAATAAAAGGTAAAAACAGCGTCCTGCCATTTTTCTATTGTTTTTCTATCCTTCAAAATGAGTGAATTTAATGTAGAAATTCGATACATTTCGATGTTTTATTACAAAAAGGCAAAAGTGCAACACAAACCGCGAAAATAATTTGTGACATTTATGGACCTAATGCAGTGCTGGTAAGAGTAGCACAAAACTGGTTCAAGCCTTTTCAGTCTAGTAATTTTGATGTTAAAGATGAATCTCTCACTAGTCGACCTGTTACGCATAAAGTCGATGTTATTTTGGAAAAATGGAGCAAGGTCGGCATGTTAGTTCTTCCGACATAGCTGAAGAGCTGAGGATTGTCCACAAAACAGTTTTTAATCAATTTGAAAAAAGCTGAATATACAAAAAAGCTTGGGTTATACACGAGCTTACTGAAAGAAATCTAATGAATTATGTAATCATTTGCGATTCTTTGTTGAAACGAAATAAAACCGAGCCGTCTTTTAAAAGTTTGATCACTAGTTAATAAAAATGGTTAATAAAAATAATGCCTATGACAAGAATGTGCGAAAAAGATTATGGTTAAAAAGCAAGCAAACTTCACAATCTATAGGGAAACCCATATTAACTGGCAATAAATTAATGCTATATGTATGGTGGGATTGGAAGGGCATTATTCGTTATGAGTTTTTACCACCTGGGAAAACCATCAATTCTAATCTGTACTGCCAACAGTTGATAAGACTCAAGCAAGAAGTAGAGAACAAACGACCGGAATTGATCAACAGAAAGGGTGTGGTTTTTCACCATGATAACGTCAGAGCACCCTTTAGCCACTCAGCAAATATTGAGAGAGTTTGGTTGGGAATGCATTCTCCATATAGCCCTGACCTTGCACTCTCAGATTTTCATCTGTTTCGGTCTCTTCAGCATTCTTTAGATAGTGTTAGGTTAACATAAAGATAGGGCTGTAAAATCTATTTGTCGCAGTTTTTTGATCAGAAGTCCCAAAATTTCTACAGTAATGGGGTTATGTTACTACCTACAAAATGGCAACAAGTTGTTGAACAAAATGGCATATGTGTTATAATTAAATGTAAATAAATCATGTTAAAAATTATATTGAAATTCTAAATAAAATACGAAAAAACTTTTCACCCAGACCTTATACATTGACTTTAGCAAATTTCTAATATGTATTTTTAATGAGCCTAATATTAATACTGATGTAGGTATATTTTATTTATTATACATATAACTGAAATTACATATTTTCTGATTATTTTTTGTTATTAACTAATCGAATTTTCTTGAAACATGAGTGATTTCGTGTAATAAACAAGTAGAAACAAATTATATTAATTAGACTAAAGTGATTACTGATTTTGTATAAGTAACTAAATAGATCATTTTTTTAAAAGAAATATTTATATGAAAGCAAATCATCTCAGAACCAAGTGATCAGAAACAGAATGTAGAACACCACTCTCGCTTCGTCACTCGTTTACTTTGATCTTTGGCAAAAAGATCGTTGTCGGTGCCAACGCAGAAAACGGCGAGGCGACGACGAGCGTGCCGCTAGCCTGATATGATGTCGATACAGTTAAAACGAAGTTGAAACGATATTATTCCATGTTCATACAAATACGTCGCAAACGATTAGGTTTTGTGTTTTCTACCAAATATATCTAAGAAATAAACTCGATTTTTGTATAGTGCGGCAAAAGGTAGATAGGTCCTGTGGCGACCTACAACGTATATGGGAAAAATTGGACATTTTATTGAAAGCGAACTAGCGTCTTCTTCGCCATGGATTCAGTGCCTCGCATGATGTATGTACGCAAAATTTAATCCATATAATATTTAAAATGACCCAATAGCTATCCAAACAAATGCACAAATACATTGCTGCTTTAATGCGACAAAATTGACATTACCAAGAAAAGCTGTAATGTCGTTATGAATTCAACGCAATTTACTAAGGTAACGCATTTCCATTCATCGTGTTTCCGCATCGAGTAGACAATGATTTTATTGTTATAAATTTATTGTGTTAGCATAATTTCACAGCCAATTTTAACAATCATGCGAATATATAAATTATTTTTGTTTGGCGGGTAGATATACGTGCCATAACTATATTGCGAATATAGCAATACTGAATACGTAATGGTCAATTGTACGATTTTATAGGGTATAGTTTCAAGGGAATAAAATAAAAAGAAAAACATAGAGGTACTAAAATACTCAATTAAAGATTTTCAACGAGACATTTTTTCCTTTGGGAACTAAGCTGCCTTTTGCATATCGCCGACGTAGTAAATGGATGTCCTTTTACATAATTAGACCGAGCGCCGAAATTCGAATATTTATTTTTTAGTGCCATCTGTTATCAAATACTGATGTTTTCTTTCTTTGTAACGTATAAAACCTAAAATGTCCTCATTCAACAGTAAAATATTAACACTTGCTTAGGCGTATGATATCTGTCAATCCTCTCGCATCAATATTCAAATCAAATATCAATAAGGATAGGGATTCTTAGTGGAAGAACAGATTCGCGGGTCAGCGGTGGGTTGCATCTTGCTGTGATGTTACTGCATATTGCAGGCAAGCGTGCAATGTACCGTTACGAATCTATCAAATTTCCGTTCAAACGTGCTTATAAAAATTGATTTTAATGACGAGGAAAACGAAGTCGACTTTTTGCAAAAAAAGATGACGAGGGCATTTTAATAATCCTAAAATAAGTTTTTACATCGTGTCATCTGTTTTACGACCCGAAATACATTTCGATTAGAAAAGCTACAGATTTAAAGAATTTGTTAATTTTGTTTTTCAAGATGCTCAATATTTTTGCCAAAATTTGGAATGCAATTCAAATTTAATGTATAAGAAGACAATATAGAAAGTTTTAATGCTCAATTTAATTTTGAATTGGAAGAAGAACTTAATGCCTGTGTAGTGTATAATATTACATATAAAATCAGTTATAACAATAATTATAGATTATTGATGTCTATTAATAGTTATTATTATTGATTTCCCTCTATGAAAGTTGAAATTTTTTTATAAAATTGGTGAGTTATTGTTATCAGTCCGATTTTCGAAAATCGAGTTTTCATCATTTGATAAAAAGATGGTGAAAATGATCGAAACATTTTCCTAAGACCTAGGAATCTATTTCGACTATTTTTCCGAGTGATGTCTGAATATCTGTCTTTGTATGTTTGTCCATCTCTTTCAATCTCTGCGTGTGCGTGTGCATGTACGTGAGCGTGCGTGTGTGTGCGTGTGCTGCGTGTGTGTGTGTGTGTGTGTGTGTGTGTGTGTGTGTGTGTGTGTGTGTGCAACATACTTTAATTTTTCTACTCGAGTCATAACATCTTTGACATCGCTGGTCCTACAACTATCTATCAAAGATCTTCCACACATAGCACGCATTTCCACTGAGATCGTATTTCGATAAATGGCATTTCTATTGGTTTGATTCTACTTTAATTTTTCTTTTACCTTATCCGGTTTTCACTACCTACGTACATAAACGTAAAGATTGAGACCCCATTTTAAATAGCCAAACGCGCCTGTTGTGAGACACTTACTATTCATAAAAACAAGCAAGGTCCCATTCACTTTATTTCTCGCATGAGTGAATATGAGTTATCATGAAAGAAGGGTGATCCTTTAAATATCTTTATTAAGTTTATCGCCATTTGTAAGCAGACTACCCAAATATACAATCTTTTTCATTTGTTCAACTCTCTCATTTTTTTCTTTAAGAGGAATCATTCATTTTAATTACTATCTCCTGCAACTCGTGCGCCGACGGCACGAGAATTACTTGGTCATCGGCGTACAGGAGTTATTTGACAGATAGTTCACACATTTATACTGTTTCAAAACACACAGATAGCTGGGTACATACATTATATCCGTAAATAGGTTGAATGGCCTCGGTGAAGCTACAAGTTCCTGTCTAATACCTCAACAGATATTAAACCAGTGAGTGTCATTTATTATGACGCAGATACTGGTGCCACAATATAGATATTAGTCTGTATAGAATCTGGGTAAATCTTATTATAAGCAATTAATAACAACCAATGGAAATGAGCTTAATTGACATTGTATTGCACTGAAATTACAAAAAAATCCCAAACATTAAAAAACTAAGCGCTACTGACGTCGTTTGGTTCATTTATGAAAGAAGAATAACGTATAAGTTGACCTACTCTAAACGATAATTATTACACTTTACAATAAACTGAAGGTGTAATGTAATGATTTATAAAAATGATTACAACTGAACGCTGTCAATAAATGTAAGCAGATATAAAATAATCTATTTCAATGTTGAACTGCTTTATAAAAATTAATTTCACGTTTACGCAAATTCCCACAAAACTATATTGCCCTTTGTTCCTACTATGCAAAAGGGGTTGCAAATAATGAATAGAAGGCGGCAATCTAGAAAAAAAAACTGAAAAGTGGATGATTCTGTAGGCCATCCGTAAAACTTCCTGCTATACTTAACAATTATCGATATGTTCTTACTTTATAAATATTGTCTATGAGTTTTTAAACTTTTTGAGCTCAAAAATTTGAAAGACGGTTGACGCTGTAGCAGTGACGCTATGGCGCTAGTCAGTGGCGGATTTATATTTTTATGAGTGTAGGCCACTTTATTTCCGCCGCCCCATGTACTTTTCTAAAATAATAATTTCCCGAAATGTGCCGCCCCTAGGACGCTGCCGCTCCTAGGCCGCGGCCTACACGGCCTATTGACAAATCCAGGACTGGCGCTAGTCCAAACGTGGACGTCGGCGACATCAGCTCTTACATTTCCCAATTAAAAGGAAAACTTTAAATTAAAACAGTTGAATCGTACACTAATGTTAACTTATAAAATTATTTTGCGAGGCCCTATCGGGCGCGAGGCCGTCGGCAGCGGTGGCGGACGTCGCCAACGCCTATCGCAACTACTGCCCTATAGGCTATTCCCGGAATCTCTTACTACTTTTGAGCTCAAATAGTTTAAAAATAAAGTAGCAGTAAATTATTGAATTTCACTCATTAGGGTGAAAAGATTTATTATAAATATTTATATAAAAATATATATTTTTTTTAATTACGATTTCTTTTGAACGCGATGTTCGATTTTATTCTGCTATGCAGCATCTGACGCAATTTTTTTGAACAGAAAAAGATGAGTGAGTACCAAATATCGATTCATTAAGATTTTTACATGTTACTTTGTAAAACTCTTTTTTCTTTTTTAATTTTTCTGTAATGATATTTCTCGAACAAAGCAAGTTACAATGATCGATGTTATTTTTTAAGGATAATATCTGGAGAAAAGATGTTAGAATTTATCGGTATAGTTATTTTGAAAAATTATTCCAAGAAAACTCTTAAATAAAAATTTCTAATAACATCTTTTGAACAAATCAACAGATTTTGATGAAGTTTACAAAGATCAACGTTGTTTGTCACGGATAACATCTTGTCAAACTTTGAAATTTATCTGTATAGTAGTTTGAAAAATATTTTAAAAAGACACTAAAGAAATCCAAGTATATATTTTGAAAATATAAGACAATTTTTATAGAACTTGCGGCGATTAATGCAACTGTTTGGAGAAAAGAGCTCATTAAATTTTGTTGGTGGAGTAGTTTAAAGATTATTGCAAGAAAAGGGTTTTCTGACAACTTTATTTTTGAGATTTATTAAAATCTAATGAGCAGAATAATTCAAATTTTCAGGAAGCCTCAGTTGAGTGGACTTCTTACAAATGCCCTAACTGCATTTCAATCGGTTTATGTGTTCAAAACTTATGAAATGTTTACATAAACACGTATGCACGCACACACACAAACACGCATGCACGGACGCTCGCACAAACGTACGTACAGACACATGGGGTAAGAGAGTGTGAAGGGATTAGATAGGGAGGGGGGAGAGAGAGGTGGGGGAGAGACACAGACATCGCCCGGAAAATGGCCAAAATTGGTTTGTGGGACCCTAAATCGTAAAGATCTGATGAAAACTCGATTTTAGACTCGATTGAAAAATGTAGAAAATAATTAACGTCAATATTATATGCAAGTTGGTATTTTTATTAAATTCCTAAATTGAGGACTCTTAACCAGGTAAAAGGCAACAATTGTACTAAAGAGGAAATGGATGTTGTCACCTACTATTCCAAAGTGATCGATTGATTTTCAGAACATTGAAGACATAACCCTTGTCCCGGTCTGCCTATGGAAGCTTCTTCACAGGAAATTATAAATATATATATATATATATATATATATATATATATATATATATATATTCATATTGGCAGGAAATCGAGTGAATGTCAATCGACTGTTGACAGAGATGCCCTTTCTGCGAGCATTAAGTCAAATTCATAAATTTATATATTATATATGCCGAAAGTAACCGCAAATAGGCGCCACGAATGCAAACGCCACATTTGAAGCGAGCTCGTGTGGAATGCTGTTCGCAGTTTTTGGTGTTATATAAACAAAATGTAGATGCAGTTATCAAAAGTATTCTTATTGGAGACGAAACCTGGGTTCATCATTATGATACAAAGAGCTAGTAAGAGTTAACATAATGGCATATTAGAAGTGCATGTCATTCCAAAAATTCAAGATCTTTAATGGGAATCAATAGTCATGGCCATCATCTTTTGGGATTATCAGAGGATATTGCTGATAAAGTATAAAGATAAAGAACTCAATATTATGGGAGCATAATATGCAAATAGTTTATGGCAATTAAAAGCAATCATTAAAGAAAGGGCGGAGAATTAAGTAAGGTTGTACTACTTTTGCATGATAGTGCTTCAGTTACCAACAATTGCATTGCAAAGGCTATCGCGTGTGACTGTAGGTTTGAAATCATAGACCACCCGATGTACAGTTTAAGCCTGTCCCATTCTCCACTGATTGCTGACGGATACTCTAAAGATGAAACATTGAAGACAGCTATGACCTAATATTGAAATGAAAATTACTTTTGTATGTGTTAAAGAAAAATGACACGTCTAATAATTGTATTGGGGTCAAAGAACATTATGTTAAAAAAAAAGAAAATGACATCTGAACAACATATGAATAATTTGCATAAATCAAATGAATTCAGACTCATTTTTTACGAAACAAGATGTGTATATATATTGTTATTTTTGATTCATTGCAATTTAAGAACCATAGAGAAGTAGAATTATATATTAAAACATAAATTTTCTGTCTGTGTCAGATGCTTGTGAGAACATGTGCTTTTGACAACGTCAAAATGTGGTTAAAATAGTTTGTATTTGTATTTTGTCCATTCAATAAATCATATTATTACTTGAAAAGAACTTTATATAATACATTTACTATTGCTAAAGTCTCATAAGTTTTATATATTTATCAAATATGGCAAAGTTTAAGCTGAGTAAGTGCTTTGTGAAAAACCATGATCATAACTACTTATATCTTTGAATTAAAATAAATGGAAACTAGATGTTCATTAATTGATATTTTTAAATTTATATTTATTAAAGAGTTATTGTTTTAACCAATAAGTATTTTGGGTCTACATACGTAACTGATAATATAATAGGTTAATAGATATAAAATATAAATTGCAATAACATTGTAAATATCACCATTTCAGTTCATTTTATATACTTTGTGGTTAGGTTGTTCATTGCCTTGAATCATTATAGAACCTAAAATATGCGGCGGGGGATGGTTCAAATTCTTAAGGTCGTCTATTGCAAGTTTAATTTATATGCGCATCAAGAAAATAAATGTGTTATATTTCATTTGGATATAAAAACAATACCACTTCAAAATTTCATATAATTTTTTTTTATTGTTCGCTTTCTAGAAAAAAAATCAAAAAGGCAGCCTGCCCGTCTTCGTTACAAGATAGAAAAAAAAGTACGGGACCACAATCGAAAAGTAAAAAAAGAGGCAAAGAAGAATCCAAAATCTAAGAAACCGAAACCTGTTCAAATACCAAATATTTGCCCTTTTAAAGAAGACATATTAAAGGAAGTAGAAGCCATGAAAAAACATAAAGAAGAAGAAAGACAAAAAAGAAAAGAAATTGCAAAACTGGAGAAACAAAAAAAAATGGAAGAAAAACGAAATAATAGTGGTCTTACTATGAAGAATTTGGTGAGTATGCATTACTTAGTTCCATAGTGGGTCATTATAATGTCAATATTATTAACTCTTAACTACTTTGCATCTGTCATACACTACCATCTAACATATATTTGTAAGACCCCCGAGCAAAATGATTTTAAGTCTAAGTTTATTACACAGCCTTATTGATCTTGACACCTTTATAAGTTTGGTATTAACTGTCAAGAGCACCGGAGTGTGATCTGAGGAACTGTCATAACTGGACTCGGGTTTCATGTACAACTTCGTTAGATCTTTGGCAGTGAAGAAGTCTATAAAATCTGGCACTTACTTGGTATCAGTTGGTCAATTAGTAGATTCTGTGAATATGGTGCTTAATTTGATTTTGTCTATGTTCAGTTTCAGCTGTTTGCTCTGGTATTTGATAATCTGGAGCCGCAGGAAGTATGTTTGGCATTCCAATCTCCACCTACAATAAAACGGTGTCCCAGAGTGTCAAAGAAATCAAAGTATAATGACTCTGCTGCCACATTGATGTCTCCTGTTTTGGCATGAACCGTTATCATGTTGCTTGAACATGTTGAGTTTCGTAGTTAGGCATTTGATGATATTTAATAGGTTTTTTAATAATATTGGCCGATCCCGCATGGCTTATGTCATTTGGGTGGTTTGTAATTTAGCAGTGGTAGTCTGGAAACCTTACTATGGCATTAGCCTTACAATGGGCTTCAGAGATAAGGAGAATGTCTAGCTTATATTGAGACATGAACAGTATAAGTTCATGATTATAAGGCAAGACCATTGATGTTCCAGGGTGCAACCCGTAATAGTAATTTTGTCTGTTTGCCGATGATTTTGTCTATGAAACTCATAAAAGTGCTCATTTTTACTGGATGATACAAACTTTTCAGTCTGTTTTATAATGATTTGTTCTAAGGTCCCGTTTATTTGTCCTGAAATATGAGTATTATCAACTGTTCTGGGAGATGATATTTATTTGGACTAATTTTATGATTTCTACTTAAGACAATCTCTGTTCTTAATTCTTTGGATCTGTACTAGTATTCAGTTCATTCATCATTAGATGCTATTTTGTTTACTATTGGAGGGATAGTATATTTTGTTTTTTAGCTTGGGTTTCCTTGTAAACTTCACACTCTTGTAATTAGTTGGATGTGGTCCATTACATAAAGCATACAGTGCTGGAGTGCTCCGTTTAGGTTTTTGGCATTCAGATGTCATGTGTGATTACCCACATTTCACATATTTGTATGGTCTTGTACAATAATTCTTGTTATGACTATACTGTTGGCATCTTTGGCACTGAACTATTGTTTTCTTTTTTATTTGTTCTTTTATGTTATATTTTGGCAGTAGATTTATCTCAGATCTTTAATAACCTCATTATGGGGACCATTAATCAGGTTAACAAAGAAGGTAGATATCGGCTTCTTATTTGGTCCATACCTTGCATTTATCTTTCCAGGTACTATGTTTCCTGTTGCCTCTACATCTTCTTTGATAATATGCATTGGTGTAGATGGATGTAAATTTTTTATTACAATTCAGAAGCATCTTTCCTTTTAAAAATATACCCTATTGGACCTTTTTCTCTAACCAGGAAGATAAGTTTCTTGTATCTACATCTGTAGTACTAAAGTTGCATTTTGTTGACAATTCATATGTAAATTGATCCTTGTTGACTCATAGGAGTCAACAAAGATCAACAACAACAATTAACAAAACTCCTAGAAATCGTTCTAGGAGTTTGGTCCATGGTCCACACCTTGAAATTAGGAGTGATTTATTATTGAGGCTATCTTCCTCTAATCCCAGGCGGTGAAGCTAAGGATCCCGGCCTCACGGCACAGTCTGCAAGGGTGTTGAAAAGCATTTCCTCTTCTCAATTTGATGAGCTGATTAGGCCCATCCGGGCAGGATATTTAACCGCCGTACAAGAGTCGGCATCGTTATCCTTTTAGCATCACTCTAGGAATACATGTGGGGCAGTGGCCCAGGGATGTTTATAGATATTATTATTTGCCTTGAAACTTCTCAGCCTAAATCTTTTAAATGAGTATAACTTTTTTCTGACATGCTATTTAAATGAAACGAAACCTATATTCTGCTCCAATTCAAGCTTTTTCTACCTGTGAAGACAGTATTGAAATCCGTTTAGTAATTTTAAGGACATGTGTAAACAGACAAACAAAAAATTGTTTTCTCTTATAATACCTTTCTCTTATCATAATCTTTTGAATTTTCATACATATCTTCAATATACAGACACACTGGAGTCCGCCGTTTTATTATATGTGTAGATAATAAGTGCTACCTGACAACAAATGTCAAGAAAAGAGTAATATATATATATTGGTATTATACTTTCACATCAGTAGGTTAGATTTAATTTAACGATTCTTAATGTTTTTGACTCATGAATATCACAATTAAATGTTCTAGTTATATTCATCAATGTGATACAACCTGATTCTCAAAAGCTCTAAAATAAGGATTTTTCTACGAATTTCTTACAGTGTCACATTTTTTCAGATTTTTTATCTATTAAAATATATGGAATTATTTTAAAAAATTTACAGAAGTGGAAGTGGTTGGCCAATTGCTATACTTGTCGCCTCTGTATGATAGATTACTTATATTTTATATGTTCATGATTTTGTTTTCTCCATATAAAAAATGTACCACATCGCATGACTACATTTAATTGTGGATCACATTAAATGTGTGCTATATTATTTAGTATATTGTAGTTTGCTATTTGTTAAAAATATAATTTTGCAGGTTGCAGATGCTGAGGCGAGAGACAAAGTCCATGAAGCTTTCAAAAATGGTAGCATAGATGATGATTCGTATGCTAAAGATAGAAAACAGGAAAATTCTTTAAAAACTTATTATAGAGAATTTAAGAAAGTGATATCAGAAGCTGAAGTTGTTCTTGAAATTGTTGATGCCAGGGATCCTCTCGGTAATTTATTGTTTTGATTTTCAAATCCAATATAATCTGAAAAAGATATTGGATGAAATGCTTGACCTAAAAGATACAATTGTAAGCTATAACATAGAAATTTATGGACTAGTTAGTTTTCATTATTCTCAAAATTTATTTTAATATGGTGTATGTCTGTGTTTGTGTGTGTAAATCTCTCGTAATTTTTGAACAGAATAACTGATCAAAAAGTGGCTTGCGATATTTGAAAGGACCCCTTTCAAATATGATAATCTCAACTTTTAGACTACTCTACTCATTGATCCCAAAATTTAATCGGCTCTTTTCCCCAAACAGATCTATCGACGGCCATAAACTGCCTAAAAATCAGTTGATTTGTTCAAGAGATATCATTGGAAAATAATTTTTCATAAAGGGTTTTTCTTAGAATATTTTTTAAACTACTTTACCAATAAATTCCAAACCCTGACTATTTTCCGTAAAAAACAAATCGATCGTTCCACACTGCATCAAAATCGATTGATTCATTTGGGAGATATTGTTAATGAATAATTAAAAAAAAAGAAGAGATTTATTCAAAACAACTACTAACTATTGATTTTTTTTTTAACCTCTCGCTCACCTCATAACACTGAGCAGAGACCACAGATCTTCACATTATTCAACCTTTGCATATCTCTCTTGCTTCACTGACATCCATCAATCTTTTCGTGCTAGCTCGTCGGTTTTGTGTGCTTAAAATTTGGTCCTTTTTTATGTGCCACCAATGTGGTCCCCATAGGATACTCTAGGGCGACCCTTGCCGACCTTTCTACCACATAAATTTCCTCTATAGATTTGTCTTATCAGTCTACTTTCATCCATTCTTTCCAGATGGCCCACAATTTTATCACTATATCGCTAACCAACCGCAACACAACTTTATCTGTATACCATTCAATCGTATGCCACCTAAGAGTTCGGTATTGCGATCGTTCTGTTGAGCGAGTGTTCGAGAAAAAGAATAAATCTCAATTTTTTCCTTGTTCAATTTTCAAAACGTCCAGTAGTATTTTCTCCGTTTACCCCAACACATGAGTATATTATTGTTACATATTCCGTCGCCGACTTGCGCCCTGGATTATAAGGGAAAATTTCTATTTTGACCGGTTGCATTGTATTGATATGCATAAGACAGTTAGACATTTATTACTTTTTGGATTGATTTTTGGTATTTGCTAACTTTCTTTGCTTAAAAAACTATGTTTAATGCCACACAAGAGATTCAAATCGAACAACACATTCGTTTAAAAATTTTAAAAAAAGTAATGTTTCATTTAAGTAAATGGAAATGTTTGAACTCTAAGTATTGCAAAAGCATTAAAATTATGTTTTTGAGCTCAGAGATCTCATAGAAGCACAAAAATCGATCTTTTCCGCTCAAACTTGTCAATTTACTGCTAAGTATATTTTTGAAGAATTAGAGCATAAAAATAACCAAAAGTTTCAGAAATAGTCTATAAGGGTTTGTTTAAAGATTCGTTTTTGAGCTTTTATAAAACTACTTTTCCTCTCAAGAAGCTCAAAAACACAATAAATATAATTGTGGGAGGTTCTAGAGGTGGCCTGCAGGATCAACCGAGTCTTTTTTTAGGAACACGGTGCACACAAGTGGAAGAAGCCGTAAGGGAAAGCGGAAAACGTCTTGTGCTAGTACTAAATAAAGCTGATCTTGTACCCCGGGCCAATCTCATGGCTTGGTTGAATTATCTCCGTCGATTTGCACCAGCTGTACCTTTCAAAGCTTCCACGCAAGATCAGCAGCATAACTTGGGAAGAAGAAAAATGAAGCATGTAGTCAAAGAAAAGGAAATGAAGGGTATGTCAAATGAAAGAATTTGTGTATTATTGGCTTGTGTTTTGTACCATTAGAAATATGGACACAATGTTTGTTGTTAAAGAAATGTTCACATTTCAATAATAGTAGTAGTGTAAAGTCTCTATAGTAGTAGTGTACATTCTCTATATTCTGCACTATTTAATTTTGCATTATACAATAATTTTAGCATTATGTATAAAGTGTATAGCCTATTTCATATACCTCTATATCACTTCCAGCCAAGTAGGGAGAGACTCCTAAAAGACTATGATTACATAAACATTCTACTTTTATTATTGAAGTGAAACTTCTTTTGGGACGGTGTGAATTGGATTTTATGGAATGGAAATGTGTAACAAAAAAAGTGATAACTATAAATATGTATATATAGGTTGGCTAGGAGGTTGGCTATAGATAGGCTGTGAGAGAATGAGATAGAATGCATTTCTATATAGTTTCCCTGTCCTTCTCCTCTTTATGCAATGGTTCGTAGCGGTCTGTGTTCCCACTATTCTACCGTTGTATATGGGCCTATACATGGACTCTGCATACCATGGAGACTAGACTCCATGCAAGTATACTATATTCTTAATCTACTCAAAATATATATAAAGACGGGGACACACAGAAAGTGAAATGTTGAAATCTATAGCACATTATTTTCTATTGGATCGTAGTGGGTATCGTGCACTTTTACAAATTATTTTATATTTAATCGAACAATTTCTGTCTTTACTAAAATATTACTTTAAGTAATAAAAAATTGTCAATAAATTGCACTCTCTCTCTTTTTCTCTCTGTTTACCACCTCCATAGTATATTCATCTCATTCTCTTAAAAATTAACCAGAATACTAAGTTTCACTTCTACTGCATGTGACCTGACACTTAATTTCTTCTTCTATTGTAGGTTCAGCGTGTGTTGGTGCAGAACTTCTGATGAGTTTACTTGGCAACTATTGTCGTAACAAAGGTATAAAGACATCGATAACAGTGGGTATAGTTGGATTACCTAACGTGGGTAAAAGCTCAATAATTAACAGTTTGAACAGATCTAAAGCTTGCAACGTCGGAAGTACACCTGGTGTCACGAAGTATGTAATATTTATATCTTTTGTATAAAGTCTTTATAAAATACTATATTACTTTTATCAAAAATCTTGGGATTTTCGTGTGTTTATATTTCAATGGAAAATGAAAAATTCAATCATCAAAATAAAGGCTTATAACCATTCTCCAGGTTTCAAGAAGTTTTTAAATTTGATTGCCACTACCTTTGATTTGAAATCAGAACAGTGTAAATTGAGAACATTATGTTCTATCCATCCAAAACAAATTACCTTTGATGAAATAGAGAAACATTAAGGTGATATGCTGGGATAATAAGCCAGAGAACTTAGTACTCAATGACATGCTTATTATGTAGTATATATATATATATATATATATATATATATATATATATATATATATATATATATGCATGCTTTGGGACATTTTTGTTTTGGGTTTAACTGATAGCCTACACAGTGACGAGTCCAACCGACCTAGATTTTTGTATATATTCTTACATTTCAACATATATGAACGATCTTCAACGTAACGCATAGTTCGAGGACTTTACAATGTAACGCATACTTTAGGGACATGTCCTCAAACTAACTGTTTAGCATATATTTTTTTTATATATGACGCATACTTCAGGACAGGTTTTTAGGGTTCTACGTGACTTAAAGTGGACCATATTTTTTTGATATCAAATATTGTAAAAACAATTTTTTATAGTATGAAGCAAAGTAAGAAATGAATTTTAAAGACAACTACTATTCATATATGTATATATTTTCGTCTAATCCTTCACTGAGCCCAAGTACTTGTCTGATTGCAACATACGAGATATGTATGGTGGTGAATTTATTGTTCAATGTTGATCTGATATTTATGTCATGCTATAAAATTATAAATACAAAAAAAAGTGTATTCATTAATCTAACATGTTTTCATTTTTAATTTAAATCTGGCTATTATCTTTTAAACTTAAGAACGGTTTGACCGATCGTGATGAAAATTGCAATATGTTATTTCGATACACCATATACCATAAAAAAATCATTATTTTTGTATTTCTTTATTATCATTATTAATTTATTTTTATATAGGTGCACGTGTATGTATGTATGCCTGCGTGTTTGAATGATCGTGCGCGCGCGTATATATATGACATTTTTATTGTTGTTTTCCATGATTAATAGGTTACGTAAATGTTATTTAACCTATTGTTATTTGTTTTAAAACAAAAGAAGCGTTTGGTCGTAATTTATCTATGCTAATAGTTTAACAAGGTATGGTTTGTAAATTTGAATTTAAAGAATATTCATTTCCGAAAATTCTGTCACTAATAAGAAGTAATATTATTCACAGGAAAAATTAACATACGTATGTTATAGGTTATTTTTAATTGTAATATAGATGTTTGTTCAGAAAAATCATAATATCCATACCTTTTATATAAAACGTATAGATTTTGTATGGAGCATCTCTTATTGGAGCTGTGAAACTAATGCTCATATTTGTTTCGGTCAAAACAAAGAATCTTAATCTTTGCGTAGTCCGACACTTGGGCTTTTATTTTGATTTCACATCAAAGATTATATAAATGTAAGTCTACTTTAGAATGTCACACATTATATTAACTAGTTGGTGTCCGCGACTTCATCCGTGTGGACTTTAGGTAGATATATGTAAAAGATTAGCCTATAATACATTACCTAGCAAAGCTAAAGGAGTGTTCTGATTTTAGCTTGTATGTAGTTTCGATGTATGTTTATCTGTTCTCACATAACTTTTAAACTATTTACTATAATTTGACAAATGAAATATCGCTAGAAGCACATTTGTCGTCAACTAGTTATAGGCTGCGTGACGTCATACTAAATTAATATATTATACTATAATAAAAATAAAACCTAGACTAAATAAAATATAAAGTGGCACTACACACATTTTCTAAGAAAATATAACACAACTACGACAAAATCGCACTCTGAAAAGTATGAAACATAAAATATTCTTGTATTTGCACAATATAAGGATATCTTCTTGTACATGCTACATTTATTTATTATATAGCACAGCTATCCTCTAAACATTGCTATGTCTATATATTACATTAAAATGTATATTTAAGTTGTCTACTTATGTGAAAATATTGAATTGTTTGTAGATTAGAATTGCAGACAAAAATATATATGTTCTTGTTTCTTACATTTATAGAATGCAATATTTTCGTAATCGGGTTTTGGATTTATTTTTATTATATATGACTTTTACAACATTCAAATACATAGTTAATAATACAGATTCCTTGCTTTTGTCTACAGCATCGCCTGCGTGGACATACAACTTATTTGTTATTTTCGATATCGAATAATCTCAATAATAATTCCAATCTCAAATCTGTTTTCGATTTAAGTCCCGATTTCACAATGAGTTCCGATTCGGTGATGTTCTCCATTTCAACCCTGCGTCCCTCTATTTTCGAATTACACTTGATACCGATATTGATTCAGGTTTCTTGCAAATTATTGCACAGAAACGCTTTTGTAGGAGATATAAAATATCATGGAGTACAACCCAGAAAACATTCTATCTGTGTACTAAATTTCAATTAAGTTCGTCCTACCACTTATGCATAATAGAGTTAAGAACAACCAAACATCGTTAAAGTACACATATTTATAATATTACGCTTAATAATATAATACAATGACTGATAAAGACGCAATAGAAAACCACATAGTTCTTTTAATGTCCTATGAATTTTTCTATCCCCCTTAGTTGTCTTTGCTGGCTCTAACAACGCTCCTCTAAGCAAAGCACACAATAAGCATGGCCAACAGAATAAAATAAAATTAATAACTTTTTAATCTTCTATTTATAAGGCGTTACATTACATTACAGATAAACATTGACAAAAGAAACAGTTTATGTCAACAGCTACATTTTATGTCATGAATTCTATTAGTTTTCTGAATTTCAACATAATTTGATAATTTGTCGAAGAGTTGTCGAGTTATAAGTAAAAACTATAACACCCCATAAAAATACAAACAGATTGAAAGACAAACAGACAATAGCTACTATAAGACAAAATGATATTTTCTATTAGTACAGTAAAGTTGATTAAATAAATTTAACTATTGTTGAACTATGAAAAACATACAACCGAACAGACAGACAACCAAACAATTCGTAACCTATGTCCGATTTCTACTGCCAAACTATTTCTGTGTCATATTTCGTCAAAATCGGTACAGCAGTTTATAGGCGTGAATATCGAACAGACTGACAGACAAAGAGACGTTTGCATTTATAATACTAGTATTGAATCGTAAAAACAATTACATAAAATATTACGCTTAAATTTTTAATAAACACTGCTTGTGAATTATTAAGTTAACTTTGAATTTTTCTTTATTAATAAAAATAAATTTATTTATTGAAAATAATAAAGAAGACAGAGAAAAATAATAAAATAACAACACATATCTGAATCCCGATTAATTTTAACGAAAACTTTTTGAATTGCCACTTAGACGGGCTTTTTCTGTTTAAAGCACTTCATGATTTTTATCTAAAATAATATTATGAGCAAAAGTACGAATTATTCAATTGCTTTTTGCAATGTTCACTTCTTTTACTTATTTTGATGGAAGGATAAACATACCACAAACATAGAAACTTAACGAACCCAAACGAGCATCTAACATAAGTCGATATTATTTAGAATCTAAATTTTAGATTAACGAATACTTGAGTACATTAAACACGTGCTGTTAGTAGTTCAAGGAAATATTGTACCAATACTAGGAAGACTATTATTCACATCAGAATTTAAGGAACTCATTTAATTGTTTAATTAATGTGGATTAACTTGCATTTGTTGAAGTTAAATCAATTCTCAGTTTTATACGTTATTATCATTATTCTTTTTTGCGCATTTATCTTATATTTATTAGTTTCTTTTAAAATAATATTTGATGCTTATACATTATTGACCCCATCAAAATATTACCTGATAACCCCATATAAATATTAAACAATTGATACAATTGATAAGCAAAATAATTCAGATGTACAATCACAATTTAATATATTTTTCATATACCTTCATTTAAAACTGCTCTTATAAATTGTTAAATAACAAAATAAATGTTTATACGGGGCACCTGTACATCCAACAGATGCTGAAAAAATTTTTTCAAAAACATCATCGTGTGGTACATGCTTCGACAGTTCTTTTAAAACACTTTAACGTTTTTGAATATTTTTCTGATTACATGAATAATTTCAGAAATAATTACTTCAAAAGTAGCATAAATTCTGTCCTTCCTTTATTTTTAAACCGTATGTCGAAAAGTATCAAAAATAACATAGCTAACACTTAATAAATACTTTCAATGAAAATAATTTTGAACGTGATCGAATAATATACTATTTTTGAGTTATTTCGAAAACTGCGCTTCTCAACCAAAGGACGTAAGTTCCATGAAGATACGCTCTTTTGCTGATACACTGTAATTTACTTTTTCATATTTGTATGTTATTAATTTAGATTAGGCTCTTTGTACTTCTACCCTTTTATATTTACTTTTTGCTGTAATCTCTCTATCGCTATTTATTTTGTATGTATATGCTGTATCAAATAAGCAGTTAAATGAAATAAATAAGTATTATGTTAAACTTTAACACTCTGAGTTGAATTATTTACATATAATTCGTTATTTGTATTAGATCATAATTACTATGAGATAAACATACAATATGCAACAAAATTTTACTCGTATAGTCACCCTGTTAGAAACGTAAAAAACACGTGGTGTTTTCTTCAAAAATGACAAAGAGATTCCCGCTTATTTTATGGTGCCGCAAACCGCCTTTCGGCGAGTGGCGGCGGCGTCTTTGATGTGATCATTGAAGTTTATACTATTAGGGATTATTGTATTCTTTTTAAAATTTACAATTTTTGTATTAGTATGAAATTCAAACTTTTAAATAATGACTGATTGAATGTAGTTTGGTATTAAATATTTTGATTCCACATTTCACTATGAACATTTATAAAATTTTTAATAGAAAATTAATAAAAATTTATATGGCAGTCCTATACAAAGGCGCGTAGTCGTCGTAACAATAATACGATGTTTACAACGTCTAATGCATGGGGTTACGAAAATGGGAGGCCACGGTAATAATAGTTCATAACTCCATGGTCTAATGTGATCTAAACGAAATTGGCAAGAATACTTATATAAAATTAAAGGTCCATCATACAACTCTTACTTTGGAATGATTTTTCAGAATACATATAAAAAAGACTTAAATTTCTTGCCTTGACCGGCATTGCCTAAAACAATTCTTATAACGATTTTATTTCTGTGTACTTATATCTGTTTAGGTAGTGTTATTTTTAATGAAGTGTATGTGCAGGCTAATTTTTGGAATCGGTTCTTATCTTTAAAAAAATATGTCATAATCATCAATCAAAACATGAATCTGATACCCACGACTGCAAGTATTTTGTTGATTTTCTATTTTTCTAGCATATTTTATTAAACGATTTTTTAAATCATCTTGTTTCCATCTTTTTAGTCCACTTTTACGCAGTCAAATTTTCTATTAATTTATTTATTAACTAATTTGTACCGCACCGGTGAAACGCAAAAGAAGGATTACATGTGTTTACTTGTTTGTATGTATGTCCGTTCCTATATTCCCACATAACTATTAAACTTATAAACCTAATTCGATTAGATTTATTTCGGTGGCGCGATTGTCACAGTGTATATTAAAATAAAATTACAAAAAATCAAAATCAAAAGCAGTCTAATAAAAGTAGCGCTAAAGAAAATAAAATTGCATATCTGTGGAGTGACATATCATTGAATAGGTCTTACAAAGTCAAGATGATGTTTCCAAATCTATTTTACTGCAATAATCTCTGTTTAATATTTATACGACCAGAAAGATTAACGAATAACAACATATAAATCTAAGATTTATCACGATTATTACAAAGAGATACGACGATGACGATGCTAGTGAAAGGAAAACAATCTTAGAATGTTGTTAAAACAGAATTAAAAAAAAACAATTAAATAAATCCCGACTGCGAAAAGTGAACAAAAAGATCTCAATAAAATGAAAAAAAATATAGATTTTTCAATATATAAACAAATCAAACGAACCCAAATAGGATGAGTTTCTTTTGAGTAGCTTAGGAATTCCTAGACCTACCATCTGAAATTTTTCATTAAAAAATTCGTTAGACCCCGGATAACTAACAAATTTCAAGTTTTGTTCAAGAAAAATCAATCGAACCCAAACACGGCGAGTTTATTATGTGTAGCATATGAGCTCCTTTAACTATCTTCCGAAATCATCATTAGGCCCTGGGCATCATGTATGATTAAAGTCTTTGTTAAGAAATATCAAACGAATCCAAACACGATAAGTATATCATTATAGCTTAGGAGTTCCTATGACCATCTTTTGGGTCTGATAATAAATTATCAGACTCTGTGTACTAACAAGGTTATTGTTTTATCAAAACAAATCAAATAGAGCTTAACATGATGGGCTTATCATATTTAGTTTAGGAGTTACTATGGCTACCTTCGGTCTCCATCATCAGACCAATTCGATGGTATCATCATATTTCATTGTCACCTAACTTACATAAGTATAGCAAACTTCAGCTTAATCGGATACCAGTAAATGGTTGAAAATTGGTTTGCGAATTTTGGAACCGATAACATATATTCATATAACTATTACAAGTTAATAAAAAAGCTTATCAAAATATATATATCTATCAACTCATAAGTTTATGTTTTACTATTTAGAAATCGGTTCCTACTATATTTGTTCTCATTATATGATATATTAGCTTAATATATCTCGCTATGGTTTCACCATAGCGAAGTGTTAATGGTCTATTACATTCAAAGAGTTTCTTATTAATGAAGTAAGTATTCTTAGCATCCGTTGATAATTCGGTTCAACAGGAAAAATACGCAAACAACGTCAGATACGAATACTAGTAATGCTAGTAATACACAATCCTGCTCCTCCCATCTAATTATAAAATATGCATCTCATGACTTTTTAAAGTTCGTACCTTGCTCTATAAAAGTTTCATACAAAATTTAACCCCTTAACTCTAATGCAAAGCAAATTAGGCGCACATAGACACACGCAACTACATAAAACTAAATATAAATACTAATAATGAATATTGCTACTAAAGAATTAAAAAATAATGATTGTTTTTCATTGTTCTCATATGGTGTGGAAATAACACAGGTGTATTTTTGGCAATCACAGGTTGTTCTGAATGTAACTAATTTTTATTACGATCGATTAAACAGTTCTTAAGTTAACAAAGAACATAATACATACAGGTAGACAGACAGTACACTAACATATTCTAATTGATCACCAATTTTTATCACAATAGATGGAACGGTTCCAAGTAATAAAATAACACAGAGAGAGACAGACAGAGAGTAGCCTATAATTTGCACAATCACATGTTTTGACTCTATACTAATTTTTATCGATATTGGTCACGCCGTTCTTAAATTATAAAAGAACATATACACAGACTGCCAAACACACAGACACACAGTAATCTATCATTTATGCAAGCACATGTTTTTTTCCAGACCTATTTTTATTAAGTCAGTCACGCCATTCTTAAGTTATAAAAAATATATATATAGATAGACGAATAGACAGACAGTAGCCTATCATTTGCGCGATCACATGTTCTAACGGTAAGCGATTTTCAACAAGATCGATTAAATCTTTTCAATTTATAAAAGATGATACAGACAGACGGACTAAGAGACAGTAGCTTATTATTTGCGCAATCATATGTTCAGACTGTACATTAATTTTCTACACAGATTGGTCGAATCATTTTTAAGTTATAACAAAAACATACAGGTAAACCGAGATACAGACAGACAGACAAACTAACAGTATTCTATCATTTACGCAATCACATGTTCAGGTAATAACAAAACATAAAGGTAAACAAACAGACAGACAGATTACTGTATAACAATTTTCGTCACAATCGGTCAAACTGTTCGTTAATTATAATAAGACATACAGACCGACGCTACAGATTTATGTAGTAGTATAAATTTAGTCGTAAAATACGGAGAACAGCCAAAGAAAATAAATAGGAAAAAACAATTATTATAAAGGCAAAACTTCAAAATAAATATACCATAACATTTTTGACGTTATAAATATAAAACTCTCACAAAATTGTAAGCCTAGATACAAGCAAACCCAAAATATACATTAGTCCTTATTTTAATATTACAGTTTTAATAATTATTATTTTCAATATAGCAATATAAAACAATCATAAAATACTCGAAATATAAACAAGAAAATTATTTTCATTCAGGCAAAGTCGGAGTAGTTTGGAGTCAATATTGAAATTCATTCTACTAAAATTAATCAAAATAATAACAATTATTAAGAAACTTATCTAGTTGTTACCTGTGAAAAGTGCGAAATGGCACTGAACCCTTGAAATGTTCACGCTTGACCAGTTGTCTCAAAGCATGCGTTACATAGAATGGGCTCAAAGTATGCGTTTGATATAAACATACTTTGGGGACAGTCCCCAAAGTATACAGATGTCCCTGAAGCATGCGATCTATCGAAAAACTGTCCTTGAAGTATGCGCTTCATATATATATATATATATATATATATATATATATATTATTATATATAAAATTGTCGCATATACGGTACGCATTGTAAAATTTCTTTGCAAAAGCAAAAGGTTGCTTATTGTCTAACTACCTGTCTCTGCACAATAATGCTTGTATCAATTAAAGATCATTATTTAATTCTTGGCTATCCCATTTTCTGTTGTGTGACATTATCACGATTAATTCGGCACTGAGAAACATTGAAGTTTTTGTCCATGAATTTTGTTTAATAGTAATATAGAGTGTAGTATGTTATATTCACTATGATTTTGTAAATTCTTGCACACCACAAGGTACAATTTTTTTAGATGCAAGTATTTTATTCCAGACAAATGCAAACTGTACAACTGGATTCAAAAATCAAACTATTGGATAGCCCTGGTATTGTTTTTTCATCCGGTTCTGAGAGTGATGCTACAGTGGCCTTAAAGAATGCAATCCGTGTAGGCAGTCTGAAGGATCCAGTAACTCCTGCGACTGCTATATTACAACGGGCAAATAAAGCTACACTCATAGACTTGTACTGTATACCGGAGTTCAACACGCCACAGGTGATAGCCATAGATATAAGATCATGTTCAATGGGCTTGAAGTTAATAAAATTTACTATAAATAAATAATTGTTTAATAAAGGCTTGTCAACTCCTTTGCTTATAATCTGTAAATTTTGTTATGTCACAACTAAAGGTCCATTGCAATAAATCGGTAATTGCAGCAATTAAGATTATTAGAATTTATACGAAATAATTTGAAGTACTTATCAATGATTAATATTTGCAGCATTTTATTCTGTTTTATGGCATTAGTGATAGATTCTTCATGTTCTATCACTGCCTACTAACATTTTATAGTATGGCTAGATTGCAAAAAATTTCAAATTTATAAGACTTGAAATGAAACATGAATGTACTTTTATGCTAATGAAGAACAATGTGGGTGTATTTGGGATAAAAAAAATATATTTTTCTTTTTACTTTATAGATATCTTTTAATGTAATCAAATTCTACAATGTTTATTTTGATCCAAGGAATTTTTTCATAATCATTTTTCATAAAGATAAATGGAGCAAAGAAACCAATTAATTTTCTGTATTAAAATAAAGATGAAACCTAAAGATTTATCTCTAAAAAAAATGAAAAAATTAAAATAAAAACATTAGCATTTACTATTTCGACAATAGCTTTAGAAGTACTTGTAAAAAATATGAATTGAGCTAAGTATATATTCATATTATATTTTCATATGGATAATACATTGACAATAAACCCTAAATTGGTAGTTAAGATAAATAAAAAGTTTAACACTTTTTTAAAATGTTTGATATCTATAATTCTCTAGAATCATATTTCAATTCATTGGATGAGAATTCATAATGGAAAAACAAATTCGAAGGTCAGTGGTGTGTTGTATGCTACATGTTACGGCATATTTCAGACAAGGAACTAACATTGAAAATAAATTGTCGACTATTCATATTATTTATCAATCTTCCTTTGATATTTCTATAATTTCACATGTACAAAACATTAAAATTGAGTATACATTTTGTTAAATGAATGTATAAGAGCTGATAACACATTACTAATGTTTTCTGTATCTCAAATGGGTTATGTGAGTTGTTAACTGAATGACCTGGTTGCAATTAACTTAATTATTGTAATAGAAATTAATCATAAAGGTTGCAAGTAAATTAAACTTAATTTGGATTTATAATAATGTTCCACCAATCCCATAAAAATATATGTGTCAATCTTGTAGAGAAAATCAAATGTTCCTAAACCACATGTGACCGTTGAACTACTTATTTGAATGTTCAGAAAGTAATTCATTCAAATTTGACATAACATATGGAAATTTATAACTTACAAAGTCAATGTTTAAAGTTTAAAGCATCAATCAAAACATTAATATATGAATGCTTAACATTTTTAATCAAATAAAGATAAAGCATAGAAGAAATGACAATGATGATCGTATTTGCTAATGCAACTTCTATTTGCTGTTTCTGTGAGTAACTTCACAATGCAACATAATGTTTTTACTGTGAAAATAATAATATCTACATTTTTAAAATAGATACACCATAAATAAACATAAAGTACATTTAATTTTGCATAATTTGGGAATATGATAATATATACTTTTTGTGTTCGCAAACTTATAAGAATATACCTGTTCAAAAACTGCTACTATAATTTTTGTATTATCTCTTTCCTAATAAAATTAAAACTTATTATATTAGGAGTACAAATAAGTTTCTGCCGTTTTGAGAGAGATGGCATGGCATGAGGTTTACGTTAGAATTCGCAGATGATAACCAGATTGAACATTAGGTTGCTCATCCGAGAATAACATAACCCTATCATATTTTTAACTTCATATTAGCATCATGTATTTTTTTATCCAAAAATGGGTAAATTTGAGCCAAATAAGCGTCATTTGTGGCAACTTTTAACTTACTTCTTTAATTTAAAAATCTGCAGCTGAGGCATATTGATTGCTCATAGAAGCATATATGAGGCTGCCTTGAGTGAAAAAACACGTGAGTGGTTTCAAAAGTTTAAAATGGTGATTTTGACATAGAGACAAAGATTGCAGTGAAGGTCAAAATTTATGAGGATGTAGAATTGAAGGAATTATTGAGGAAGATTCGTCTCCAACACAAAAGGAACTTGCACTTACTTTAGAAGTCACTCAGCAAGCAGTCTCACATCGTTTAAAATCGTTAGGAATGGTTCATAAACAAGGAAATTGGGTTCCATATGAATTAAAGCTGAGAGATGTTGATCGCCGATTATGCACGAGTGAAATGCTGCTAGCTAGGCACAAATTTTTTTTTTTACATCGAATCGTCACTTGTGCTAAAAAAGTGGATACATTATTATAATCCGAAAAGAAGAAAATCATGGGGGACTACCTGGCCACGCGTCAACATCCACAGCAAAACCGAATATTGGTGGAAAAAAACTCATGCTACGTATTCGGTGGGATCAGCTGGGTGTGGTGTATTAAGAGTTGCTTAATCCAAACAAAACAATCACTGGATCTCTATATCGAACACAATTGATGAGATTGAGCCGAGCTCTGAAGAAAAACGCCCTCAATACTACTCCAGACACGCCAAATTATTCTTCTATATGATAATGCTCATCCGCATGTAGCAGTTCCGGTGAAAAACTATTTGAAAACACTTGATTGGGAAGTACTACCCCACCCATCGTATTCACCAGACATTGCGCCGTCCGATTATCATCTGTTCCCGTCAATGGCACATGCTCTGTCAGAGCAGCGATTCACATCATATGAATATACCAAAAATTGGATTGATTCGTGAATAGCCTCAAAAGATAAGGAGTTCTTTATACTTGGAATTCGAACGCAGCTTGAAAGATGGAATAAAGTAGTTGCTAGTGATGGACAATACTTTGTTTTAAAATAAATTACCGTTCTTTCACAATAAATATTATTTTATTAACAAAAAACGGCGAAAACTTATTTGTACTCCTAGTACAAAAAAAAATATATGCCAAATAAAAATACTATAATTTTGTATAATCTATATATTCAATCTATTGAAACCTTCCCAGTGCAATCACTAATATTTCTCCGGGTTCATGTCAGTACAAAATATTTATTGGACTGGAAAATTTGCATGAAAGTTGCTCTTAATGGTTTTACATGAATAACAAGTATTTATTAGTGAAAAATCATAGCAATTGGAATAAGTTTTTATTACATAATGTTTATACATATTTCAGACTTTATTATCTTGAGGAAACCTGTCTGCATTATGACGAATATGCCATTCCTAAATTTTACAATCAATTAGATTTTTTATCAATACCATGATATTGACACCTTGTTTGTAAACTAAAGAGTACCATCACGTTTCTCAATCTTTGGGCTTTTTAAATCATACCAACATACAGATACTTGGTACTGTATCTAAAATGTTTTATTTTCATAATTAATTTTATATGAGACTGTAAACAGGAAGTGTGATTGGGTAAATTCTATTATCTTTTTTTTTATTTTTTCACTTAAATTTGATTAATTCTATCTCGAGTTCTATTGCTAATCATCACTGCAATCTCAATTACTCCAATAATATATAAAAAATAGGAATTGATGACTCAATTCATTTCATTTCAATTCAAATACAATAATAAATAGTATTTTTGTTATAAATCTATGAATTGCTAATTTTTCAGGAATTTTTTGCTCATCTGGCTTCACGCATGGGTCGATTCAAGAAAGGAGGCGTTCCCGACCAAGATGCAGCAGCGAGAATTCTCCTTAATGACTGGAACACTGGAAAAGTAAGATGTTAAACATTTTAATAATATTAATCTGTAAATGAGCAACCAAACCCTAAACATCACTTTAAATTGTTACTAACAACATTTATAGTAAATTTTATTTTTGTACTTTTAGAGTTACAAGAAATATTATCATTCATCCATTTCCTTTATCATTAACTATTTTAGTTTCTGATATCTTTAAAGGGACCTTCATAATTTCATCTGGTCTGTTCATTATTATATCACAGCTTGAGGAATGAAAGTTTTTTTTTTCCACTCACTCTCCACTTTGTGGGGTGTCATTGTATAAGTATTAAAAATAAATTGAAAGTTCTTAAGTAGACCTTCATTTGAAGTGCATATTTTGCAGTTTATCAGTTTCCAAAATCTTTAACTTTGTATTCCTCAAATTTTTGAATCATTTGTTTTAAAAATCTTGTCTCACAGTAAAACAAGGTTATAAGTAAATTCAACAAAAAATATTTTGAGTCAATTCTGTTTACTGCAGTTGCAATCTAGACACTGTCCTATATGGAAACGCATGTAGATTTTAATACAATAGGTACCTTTGTGCCTATAATATTTTTAGATTTTTTTAATTTATAAAGAGCAATATGATACCCGCTTTATTTAAACTTAGTGCAATTTCTAATTTCACATCATTTTTTTTGTTGGTATGGAACCTTAAAATGTGGGAGTCTGACTACCATCTCACTTGTGCTTTAATTATTAAATATTGGTGTTCGTCACTAAATTAAAATACAATAAAAAAAAATGCATATGTAGAAGCAATATTCTACTTATATAACTTCTATAAATATAGTTGAGACAATTTTTAGTTGGCTATTTTAAGAGAATAAAGAGGAAATTTTTGTAAAAACATATTTAGTTTTTTGACTTACATATAAAACGGTCTATAGATCAACTGTGAAATCAGAATTATAGATTATGATACACATCAATCTTATGTCTAACAGGTTCGTTACTACACGGAGCCACCTGAAGACACGGATGTCCACATTGATGCCAAGATAGTTACAGAAATAGCGCAAGAATTTGACATTAATTCCTTTGAAGCGATGGAAAGTGAGGCGATAGACGCGCTACAAACAAATATCGATAATATTGATCCTACAACAGCAATCAAGGTTGGCATTATTTGAGAAAAACTAATTGAAATAAAATTGAACATTTTTTTCTTTATTTCCTTCTTGCAAATTTTAACTAGAGATAATCACATATTTGTATGTATATATTTTTTTATTTTAGACTTAACTTATTAGTTAATTATTGCTGTTAAATATATTTTGTTCATTAGGTTCATTTATTTAAACATGAAAAAAAATGGTATATATCATCATGCTATTGTCAGTATAAAAAGTCATCTTGTTTTTTTGATATTTATGTTTTATTACATTCGAGTTTAAACATAGTTAACCAACCCAATGGTTATATCTTTTTATGTTTTCACCAAAAAAACAAAAAGAAAATTAATGTTAAATGATAGTATTAAGAGGATAGTTACTTAAATGTTAAATACAAAATACATTAATGGTTTTTGCAGATTGTGACTACAGGGCCGGTCAAAGCAGCTGTAGAACACGAAATGCAAGTCGATGAAGACGAGTCCAATTTACTTCCTAAAAAAGTAAATATAATATCCAAATTAAACAAAAACACTGCAAATACAGAAAAAAAGCAGGTGGATCCTGAAATGCTTCTTGAAGGTAATATGAAGCAGAACAAGCTCAGAAAAATGCAGTTTAAAAAAGATAAAAAGAAGAAAGTAAGGCACGACAAACAAGCCACACGTCTAGCAGACGTATTAGACACTGTTACGCTGACTACATATGAAAAAAAACCGGACGACTATGATTTCAAGGAGGATTTCTCACTTTGATAAAACTAGTGATCAGTCTATGGTTTGCATAAATAAAATGATGACGTTTTTCTGTCCTTTTTTTGTATACGTCTAATCAAAACGTGAGGGTGCTGTCCACTTATTCCATGCATTCACCGTGGCTTAAGCGGTGTTTGGGTGCGTGTGTTAACTGTAATCTTATTTTTGTTGTATTTGTAGGAGCTATTGACGTGCGATTCATAGTGACGGCGAAAGGCGTGTACAACATAGGCCTCCGCCTCGCACTTTTAAGGTTTATACCGCTTTCTTTAACTCTTGATAGATATATAGCTAGGACCATTAGAAGCTTTGAGCGCAAATAAAGATTTTACTAATCGCAAGGCGATAAATTATACTGGCTAGCAGCATCTGACAATACTAACTAACCGATTCGTTTTTAAAGTTTTAATTTAGCAACATTTGCTAAAATCCCTTACGCTTGTGGAAGATTTCCCATTTCGTTTGCTGTGAAGTTAGTCACGAAAGCATCGTAATGGCTTAAAATGGGCAGGCGGGGGTGTATAGCGGTCGGGGAGCATTGTAGCTGCGCATTGCATCATTGGTAGGCAATTCAGAACGGCAAAGTTTCATGCTTTGTACTGTGCAGCTTCAGATGAAAAGTGCTTTTCTAAATTTATTTGCAGACTTTCAAATTTGGCAGTTTTATCTATTGAAGCATTAAAGCAAATGCACTAAATGATACAATTATTAATGAGTTAATTAGGTAAATCTAAAACTTTTAATTTATCAATCTTATCTTTTTGTGTATGATGACTTCACAGGAGACCTAAGAAGAAAGGATAGAAAAGAAAAAAATATTTCAACTAAAACATTTGTCCTTTCACTGGCTACAGTTTTATAATAGTACAAACATGTAGATATGTTCCATATTATTACATATATGATAAAATTGGAATTTTTGAAAAAATTACCATCAATCTACATAGGTTAGGGAATTTTTTTCGTATTTTATAAATAAAAAATTGCTTTGGTTGTGTTGTTTGTATCCGGCTAGTTGTGATACCATTAAATAGATAACAGTTTAAAAAAAGAAAATAAGTTAAAATAATATTCCGCCATTTTTCTATTAGTTTTTTGTCTACCAAAATGAGTGAATCTAAAATAGAAATTCGATACATTTTGAAGTTTTGTTACAAAAAAAGGAAAAATGCGACACAAGCCGTGGAAGACAATTGTGTCATTTATAGACCTAAGGTAGTGTCAGTAAGAGTAGCACAAATCTGATTCAAGCTTTTAGACTGGTAATTTTGATTTCAAAGATAAACCTCGCTCTGGTCGACCTGTTACGAATAAATATGATGTCATTTTGGAAAAAGTAGAGCAAGATCGGCAAATTATTTCATACGACATAGTTGAAGACCAGGGGATTGACCACAAAAGCGTTTTGATCCATTTGAAAAAAGCTGGATGAGTTAACTGAAAAAAATCTAATAAATTGTGTACTCATTTGCGATTATCTATTAAAACGTAATGAAACCGAACCGTTTTTTGAAAAGATTGATCACTGGTATGACAAATGGTTTACTTACGACAAGAACGTGTGAAAAAGATCATTGTCAAAAGGCAATCAAGCTCACATGTTATATCGAAACTCGAGTTAACTTGCAATAAGTTGATGCTATGTTTATGGTGGTTTGTAAGGACATTATTCATTATGAGCTTTTAACCGCCGGACAAACCCATCAATGCGGATCTCTACTGCCAACAGCATATGAGACTCAAGCAAATAGTGGAAAAAAATGCGGTCAGAATTGATCAACAGAAAGGGTGTGGTTGTTCACTATAATGACGCCAGACCTCACATATTTAGCCACTCAGCAAATATTGAGAGTTTGGTTGGAAAGTATTAATGCATTCTCCATATAGCCCTGACTTTGCACCCCTAGATTTTACCTGTTTCGGCTTTCTCAGAATTCTTAAGTAGTGTTAATATTGAGAGAGAACCGTCAAAACTATTTGGTGCAGTTTTTAAAGTGAAACTTTTATTACATCGTCTCAAACTTTTTCGTCTGCGTTTGCATGTCGCATTACAGTCAGCCGCAGAGTAGGGGTAAAGTGAAAGGCACTCCCTTCCACTGCTCGTCAGAGCAGTCAAGGCCAATATGGCGGCGCCTATAGTTCGTATCAGCTGACCATGTAGTGTATAAACTATAGAGTATTCAATTAGGGATGGGCGGAGTTATGTCGACGCGAAGCAGTTACCTATACTACGTTGAAAATAAGCGAGTATTGTGTTCAGTACAGTGTAATAGTACCAAAATGTATAGTACCACCCCTTTAGGTGGCGCTGTCAGGATTCTATATATACTATACATCTTTAATGCTAGTATTAGTAATTTTGCCAGCAGCGAATACACCTATAGTACAGATTATTTATAGATTATTACTCATTTGCGCTAGTGCTCCACGTTATTTTGTTTGGTGTTATTAGTGTTTAATGTGAATAGTGTTATTTATTTGTTTTTTGAGTAACGACACACCTGATGAGTTCGAAAAACTGAGCATCGGAGGAATAAGTGAAGTAATGCAAAATGAAGGACGACGAATTAATTTCACGCAAAAAACAGAACGCTGACAGAGCGAGAAAAGGAAAAGATCTTGGTGCCAGCGCCGAGTACTAGCACCGTTCAAAGTGGTGAGCCTGTATCTGAAAATGGTACAGTTCACATCAAAAGCAACTAAACGCGGAACGATGCCGTAGATATCGTCAAAATGCAAGCGTTAATGTTTGTATAGCACCTAAATAATTGTTAAGAATTATGTAAAAGCATCCTAAAACACAGAGTTGAATAAAAATATTACTTGGAAAACTAATCTACTTTTATCATTTCCATTATCATTCCAATTCCAAAAATAAAATTAAAATTGATGATGCGATTTCAATACCCTTAATGAAATATTATTCCAAAAATTATTAGTTTAATGTCTACGATATGAAAATAAGTTTCACTTTTACCGTGGTTTCATAAAACCACACATAATTTTTTGATCAGAAATCCCAAAATTTCTATAGCAATGTAATTATATCACTACCTACAAAATGGCAACAAGTCCTTGAACAAAAAGGCATGCATATATATAACTATAATTAAATGTAAATAAAATATGACAAATAATTAATTATCTTGAATTTGTATAAAAAATATGAAAAATTTTTCCCCAACCTTATATTTTACTTACTAGTGACATAATTTATGTACAATTAAAATAAAGTTATTGGTTTAAGAATAAAACAGCGCCATTTTGTGAATTTGTAATTCAAACTTCATTCTATTGGGAATAGTCACAATTATTGTATCCATTATCTGTAATTGACAGAAATCCGAAATTTATATATAAAAGTATAATTATAATTGTATTCTTTTACACTTCATTATAAAATAGCAAATAAACAAATTTATGAGAACATAATAATCAAAACACAAAGAACCTATGCAAAGAAAGTAGTATTAAAGATACATAATACATACCTAATTCACATAAAATATTAAATATGTAGAGAAAAATGAAAACGAAATAAATATTTAACATTATGACATACTTTGTTGTTAAAATTGAATCACAATCACTTTATTGAGTTTCAAATAATACGAGCCTGTTAAAATTTTGTCTGTGTGTTCCGAACCTTCTAATGGAATCACTTTTAGCAGCAGAATAAAGTCTGATTCTTGAATATTCCTGAATAATCGCACGAGTAAGATGTAATCTATGATTGTAAGTAGCCGGGTTTTCATATGAGTGATCGGTGAGGTCGAGAAATGTACTTAAACCGAGGAATCGTTTCAAAGCATGGACTGTTACAAACTGGAGTGTGTATTCACTTGGCAGATATTGTCCGGAATTTTCTTTTATGTATCTACATACTATTTTTTCGGTGTTGAGACATACGATAAATACATCTTCGGAAGGTAAACAAGAGCATTCCGCATATTTTATGTCGATTAGTTTATGAAAATCACGTTTTTCTCCCGACATTAGTTCGTCAACGCATGTCTCGCATTTTATCTTACGGACAAGGGATCGCGCCACCCATCCTGATATATAACCTATAATTTGTTGACGATAACTATTTACGTATTCAGATTGATCTAGAAGTTTCATTAAAATGTGGCAGTTAGTGTACACTGCATCTGAAATATGTGATAAACTTTCGGATCTGATTTCCTTCTGTCCAATATCTGTAGAGTTGTTTATTATTCCAATTGAACTAGAACACAAAATGCTAAAATTGTCAAATGGGATACAGTTTTGCCTGTAAGGAGATTTCAAATCCTTATATGTTAAAGTTTTTTTGTACGCCTCTATAAATTGTTTTGCTGTAGGATCAGTATTATGTCCTCCATTTTGACGATAATTTGCAAAAAGTAGTTCAATGTTATCTTCGGATAAACGGTAAGTAGAAATAAAATCCATGACATGTTTTTTATCAACCAATTCATCAAAAAGAAGTTTTAAATTGTCTATGCATATTATTAGACCTAAAAACCCAGTTTTGAAGTCTGAGTCTATTATTTTTGGTTTCGTAATATGTAAAACTGTTCGTATTGTTCCATTTTTCTTTATAATTCTTCGTCGATTTTTAATACATAAATACAAGGAAGAAATGTATGTTTTCGTGTGATCTAGAAAAGTAAACATTTCATATTTTGTATATTGATCTATAGGTCTTTTGAAATCTACTAAGAAGTTTAGTTTTCTCGAGGTAAGTACATCAAAGAGATTATTTATCATAGCAATAAAATGTAGTGTTGCGGCGGAGCCTTTGAAAGATGGCAATTTCAGAATTTTGTCACAAAATTTTAATGTACTGACAACACTCCTACTGAACAATTGTGTTGCCAGCGTTACTTTTGTCATTTGGTTATAAAAGTGAACGTCTCTTGAATTCAATTTATTCGCAACGTCATCGATCTTATGTAATTCCTGTAACCGTTCAATATATCTCCACAAAATTTTTTCACCGTCGCCCGAATAAATAATCCTTTTACTCTCAAAGACGTTTCGCACCAGTTTGATCACATAACGTGGGTCGAGCCATACGACTACTTTGTGATTCGTGCAAGGGTGTAAAAAATATGTTTTGAGTTGCGTGGAATCCGAGAGCTGACAGCCTAAAATGTTTGCCGCTTCTATATTTGAGCTATATCCGTCGAAGGTCACACTCACTACGTCCACACCTTCGTCGTGACATTTCCGCAAGCATACCTCAATGAGGTGTGCTTTTTCCTCACCTGACAAACCGTTGACCAAAAAATACCCCACTGGTATTTTCCAATACTCAACAAGAGAAACTATCAACAGAACATGGGCTTGAGTTGCAATTTCATCTGTCTGACCAGCCACATTGCCCATATCCACGCATCCAGTGTACTTTTTACCGTCTCATATCTTTTGCTGGCGCAGTGCCATGTTACTTATGATCAGTCCACACGTAAGCCTCTCGCCGTTTACTGAACGATGCTTGTCGAGCAGAGCCGCGAAAGCCTCTTGAGTAAATCCAGGATTTCCATCGCTATCATTGTACCATATGCACGGAGTATTAGAATTGGGCGATGCAGCAGTAACAATTTTTCTCAGATGCTTATAAGATGCAGAAGAATTACAGTTGACATTTAATGCGAATTTACCTAAGTGTGTGGGATATCTACTTGAAGTATTCATATAATCTTTTTTGTTTTTAAAAATAACTTTTTTATGAACTTCATCCCCATCTCCAGGTAAATCTAAATCAGTTGTGTCGCGATCCGTTGCATTCTTGTTGTTTAATATTCTTAGAGTTTTCGCCAGGGTTGTTGTTTTCTTCTTAATTCTATTATTAACTTTCCTTAGGTTTTTTATCGTTCTCACATGTTTTTCTTTTACCAGTTCCATCTTTCTTATTTTTTTCTTTAAATATATCATGTGAGGCGTGTCGAATATTGAATTTGTATCCGACACGGCAACACTTATAGGTGATACGGAGCGACCGTATTGAACGTCTTGACCCTAAAAAAATACATACACTATAATTAAATTCAATTCCGAAATATTTTTAAATTATTCCTATAGTCTTAACTAACTTTGATAATGGGTATTACATCCTTTTTCAAGAAATAACGCCCTTTTTCCGTTTTATAACGGTCGGATTCACTAAAATGGTCAGAGCAGACGACACTGCTATGGCTCGGGAGCCAATCCCATTCTCTTCGATCATCTTGAACTATCCTAATCCATTTTTCTTGGATATTCGGATCATGAGGGAATCTGAAATAAAAAAAAATGAGCATCGTGTTATGTTGATTAGTTCTCTTTTGATTTGTTGAATTTTTTACATAAGGCAACACTAATTTACATATTCATTTTTTTAATTTAGGGATAACTATGGTAAGAAGAAGGTAACTAACCAGTATCTTATATTACGCGTGAACGCTTTCAATGCTTTATGATTCTGGATATAACACTACAGACAACACACAGAGAAATGCTAACTTATAAATAAAATTTGTAACGTGGTGTTTCCGCCATCTTCCCTTTGTTAAAATTGTAGTTTGTTTGCTCTAAATCATTAACGTAGGGAGCGGAGCGTGCAGTCGATGCGTGAATTCACAAAAAAAAAAACTGAAAACGCAGGCCGGTGCAGAATCAACTCAGTTTTATATAGAAATATAATTTGCAGAAGTGAAAAGAATAAGAAAAACAATGACACTAGATGATCGCGGCTCGAGTGCTTGGACACTTGGGACGAGCATCAGCGAAATATAGGTGAGCCCCTAACTGACATCCCTGAGGCTGTCCGGGCGCGAGTACGTAGTATTTATCTTTATTAGCAATTTCAAAATTTTATCCTACAAAATTGACATGAAGTTAACACATTAGAAAATGTTTAATACATAATGTTTTAAAAATAGATGTTTTGCTTTGCCTCTCGCGTTGTAAATAACATTATTTTTTATAACAATTAAGGAAATTTTCAGGAATGCAAAGTTACTTTAATCTACACAAAAGGCAAATTTCCTGATTGATTTATTCATTGAATTATCTTTGTCCAGCGCAAACCGTTAACGTCGGAAACAAAATAAATTGCACAGGGTGGTGTCGATTTTAAATTGTTGGGCATCGTTTAATAATAATAATAGCTTTTGTTCAACAATATTACACATAACATATTTTTGTTATGTATAGTTTGGTGAGCAATAATAAGACTTAACATGTAAGAACATGCTAAGTTTTATTATTGCCCACCAGTTTCGTGAAGATTGTGTTGCTTCCCAGCAGAGGCCTCCCTAAAAGCTTGCCGTAGAGTGCGATCGTCTATGCGATCAAAGTTTACCAAAGTATTTTTCAAAACTCAACCCTCAAGGGGAGAACGTGGCAAACTTTATGTGGGGAATATCTTTTTTGTGGTTAACTTGAATTTTATTATTTTCAACGTGAAAACGCTTTTAAAAAGTTTTCTATACTAAGATTCCGTCAGATGCGCTGCGATGAAATGCTTTAGCTATTACCAAATATTTATGTACTCCTTTAAGGACAATGGCGCAAAGTAACGAATATATCCCAAGAATAAGTGAACAAACTTAACTCAAAGGGAACAAACAGGATATGCTTATTTGTCATCATCCTTTGGAGTGTCAAATGTCAAGTGTCTCAAAATTTACTTCGGGCAACAAATGAATTCGCAACGAAGAGGGTTGTACGAGTTGTTCTTGCATTTACTAATATACATTAAAGTGTTCTAATATGTAACTTGAACAAAAAAAATTAAAGTTGTTAAGCAAAATTCTATGCCGGGTTCAGGCCGTCTTAGGCTATGCAGGGGTCTATGGTCACACAAAGGCTGGGTCTTTTGTCATACCAAGTCGGAGTCCTTGAACACAAAGAGCTTTGGTCTTCGGGTATAAAGAATTCGGAACTCTTTAAGAAAGCCAAATAATACGTGAATGAAAATAAAATGTAATTTTAAGTGCAAGTTAAACAACGATGACCGCATTTCGAGGTCCTCATCGGAGCGGGAGCCCCGGGCCTGCTGTGCCCTTTTAGAAAACATGGAGCTGGCCGGGTAACAATCTCTAGAACATTATAGATTTAGGCCGGTTTTGATCGGTTTCATCCAAATAAATCTATCATCCGAAGAACGCGTGAAATTTTTTGGCACAGCCGTAGTGCAGTAGATGTTGGTAATTCTGTGTGACCCGCAATGTAGGGGTTATTCAGATTATTACCACGTTTTAAATTTAATATAGTTATAAGACAAACTATAGGTAAATGTGAATAAATGTATTAATTGAATGAAATGCGAGTTTGATTTTTGTCATTGATAAATGCATCCACGAACGAAATTATCCTCTAAGACACGTTTACAGGCAAAAACCGTTACGATAGTGTAACGACACTACTAACCACACCGATTTTTATCATCCAATTCATGAAACACATCTTTCAGTATTTTTCTAGAATTTATATGCTTTAAATTATCTTGCATCCCATAATTGATCATGTTTTTGTTATTAAACATACAAGTACTTATAAATTATTCGATTCTAACAAAAACTTAGAATAGTTTTTAAGTCCGATATTTCAACAATTATATAAACAGCCTAATTATGTGTAATAATTATAAAGTATGAATTATAAAGTGACTATTATATCATCTATAAATAATGTTATTAATAAATTGTTGTGGAAATAATAATAATAATGTATGTAGATAGTATTATATTTATTTAGTTATAGTCATTACTAAAAATGTGTAAAATACTACACCGACTTTATTATTTTTTAATGAAAAATTTTCTTATCTAAAAATTTATTTTTTGTTCAGAGTTTCTAAAAATGTAGCAAAACACCGTATGGAGATTTCTTTACTGGATATCGAGTAGATTTAGGTTTCTATCGGAAATTTATCTATCTATTTATTATAATAAATACATAATTTCCGATAGAAACCTAAATAATTATTAAAAAAGCGATGTTGAAGCAGAAGATATCTTTGTAATCGCGCCATCTAGTGAAATCATCGTACGTCTTTAATATCCTGAACAGTATTTAGGGGAAATACGACAATGGCTCTTATGTGGTGCAGTCGTATTTTTATGCAAAAAATTCAATTTATTTTTTGGAAAGACTCCTAAGTTATTACCCTTTTGTAAAAACTCTCACTTATTTGATTAATCATATGTAACTATTTTTTTTAATAAAACTATATAAATTTGAAGAATAGTCATAGTAAAAGGATATATCTAATTATCATGAAATTCAGTTTGAAACCTAAACAAGTTAGGTAATTAATAATAGAGAACTTAACGACGGGAGCAACTGAACTAAAAATTATATAATAAAAAAAAAACTTGCAATTATTACAGCTTTATTAACTCGTTTATGGATTCGTTGGTTAATTTGACTATTCGTAGTTCGAGTAGGTAATATTAGTAAGTACTTATTCGAATACCTGTATTACATTCGGTCTAATCAAATAATTGCGTTTCTATAACAATAGGTGTATATTATCGCACTTTAATTTTTTTTTTGTCTCTATCAATGGGATATGTCCATTAGCCAAAGAAGTAGAATTTTAATCTTATAGATTCCAATGAGTTACTTATTCTGAATAATATCAATTTGCGGTCATCAGATACTACGTTTATGATTAATTCTAATTGCTATGAATTTCGCTGTAGCCATCTTGTGTTGAATAGTTATTACCACCAAGCAAATGTCATTAGTTACCGACAATAGAATTCGCTAAAATTGTGCTTCTATTGCAACCGTATCAATTCGTGCTATTGAATGAGGGATGGAACAATATACCGATATATCGAATTTTGTTGGTATTACATAATTAAAGTGACCATACGTCCCGTTTTAAACGAGACCTTCCCTTTTTTCGGTATTTCGTCCCGGTGTCCCCGAAAAAGGCTTCGGGATGCTTGTTCTGTTTTCAATTAGCGTCAATGAAAAGTGATTTCAATTGAATTATATATAAAATCACGAATAAATGGTTTTCGCGTGAAAAGAATTAAATGGGCAGACAGTTTGCGTTTTATAATATGTATAGACGTTATCAATATAAAAAATGATTTTATTTTTACGATACTGCTGCGGATTATTTTCAAAGTCTCGTTTGGACTAAAAATGAAAATGGTCACATTACTCATACCTGATGCAAAGATATCGTAATTATTACGATATCTTTGCTACTACTTTTACTATTAAAACTAATATTTCATAACCCCACTAACAAGATATGTCTCCTAAATTGATTGTACGCGTTATTAATTTGAAATATAGAAAGTTTTTTTTTCAATAGAAAGTATGGCACGTACACTCTTCAGTTAATTAAAATAAAATTAATAATATAAATGATTGCATACTTATAAGAATTTTAAAATCAAATTATCATTGCTTCAGATATACAAGAAGAAGTACAATAGAGTAGTATTCATTTTCTTCTATTGTCGCATTTCGTCTATTGCATTGATACTCAAATGTTAGGTACCATCATGCTAAACAAATATTAACACAATATTTTTTTTCATGAACTGCGTTTTAGAGCATTCTTAAAATCTATTATTATTATTAAACTCTGTAATGTTTTAAGAAATTTTGTTATAAACAAGTATACAGCCGCTCATAAAGATTATTGATTATTAACAGTCTTAACTTAGTAATCGTGAACATATATTTTCCTGTAGTATTTGTATTGTGCCAGTCATTCAGCTTAGAGAGTGTTCACATGGTTTGTCTACTTACATTATAGGTTCTTAAATATACCGGGTGTAAGGGACAGCCCTCCGCAAACTGATAGGGTGCATTCAGAGCATTATTTTGAATCAAAATCCACTGGAAATCTCAGGAAAAAATTTTTTTTTTTTTCAGTTAAAACTACTTTATTTCTATGTAAAATCACATTTTCTGTACGCAGTATTCCATTTTTGTAAATAAAACAGGTAAAATAAAAAAAGCAACAATGGATCTATAAATTACTTTAACGAACAACGCACGGAAACAGCTGTTCTACTATCTGCCTAACTACAGAGTTCACCGAGTTCACGCTGTCACGCCCGGCGCGATGCGCAGGGCGGGGCAGCGGCGGCCGTCAGTCGCGCGTCGGCTCCTTTGAACTTTTTCTCTTCGTGCCGCGATTGTGCGGCGGCCCGACAACTCGCTGTGTTGCGCGCCCGCGTGTTTTAAAAATGGTAGCGATACATTGCATATGAGGTGATAAAACAAATCAGTTTTCTTGGATTCCCTTAACTTTCCTGAAATAATTTCATGCGCGGATCATCTTAGTATAATATACTGAATTCACTCTATCAGTTTGCGGAAGACTGGCCCTTACACCCGGTATTGAGCAAAGACAGTATGAAAATTGATTTGTTTGTAAGCTTTTAGACTGCAGATCTTAACTTATGAATTGCTCTAATTAATCTTTTTTTATAAAATAAAAATTGTGTAAATGTCAACACCTTGCTTCAAGACAAATAACCGTGTAACAGTACACTATGACAGTAAACTCAGTGTCTAAATTCAGTACCACGTAAATTAACCTTTTCTTTCTCAGTAGGAAACGAAAGAGACAAAGCCGATGACGCCGACGTCCGTATTATGGTTTAGCGCCGTTTATTAAATTAGGTGAGCCACAGAATAATGTCATTTTTCGAGTATTTCAAAATTTATATATGGTATTATTTCTTCCCATACAGACATTACAGTAACTCTAGTGTGATAAATAGTGGAATCAGAGAAAGCTCTTTGCAACCAAACTTATATATTATATAGTATCATAACGTCAAATTAAAAAATATTTATGGATAACATTTGAAAAAATATTCACATCGAAAACTGTCTGTTCGCGTTCATATTAAAACCGTCTTAAGACTATATACATGATCTAATTTTGAACCCAAAAAATAAATATGAAATAAATCCGTAGTGCTTATCTAAAACATTAACAGTAGGTGGGTTACTCGATAGGAACATAGTTCCTTCTAGAGAAATAGTCATTCTTCGGCGGCCCAGTATAAAGTTAACCCTCTCTCTCTCTCTTTCGTCTCTCTGTCTTAAAAGTGTCGGTCGGACATTTTCATAGAGTAATATATAGATACTTTTTCCCATGTAGCTCTCATCCGCCAAACGCGCAATAAAGAACTTGATTCCAAAAAAATAGTTATATCGGTCATTCACTTTAATTCAATATCGTGTCATTCTGTCCCACCTAAATACCTATCAAAGAGTGTGGATCGGGAAGAAATTCGTGCTGATGATTGGCTAGATGCGTGTGCGACATCGATAGATAGGGCATCGACAAAGGGTGTCAGCGGCGCGGGAGGTTGCGTGCGGCTATCCGCGCGTCTAAGTAGGGCATTGCGGGGCAAATTTGAATTAAGATGAATGACCACTGCAATTTAAACTTTTGAGATTAAGGTTACAGAAATCCGACGGAATTATTTTAATCGTTGAAGTAATACCTATGTAGGTACTTACTATCATACTACTTTAATGGTTTTCTTATAAATTATTCACTTAACTGCTAACGAGTACAGACTTTACGTACGGATTTTACAGACTTCATGGTACGGGTGGATATTTTAAATAAATGAATGAATGAATGTTATTTTATTTCATATGTCGAGGAATACATTTCAGTGAGGGGTTACAATTCTGTTGCGCTGGCTGAGTAATATATATATGCGAGTAGGCACACCTGATTTTTACTCGGCTTTCAGAGAGACGTGTGTACAAACTTTGGTTTAATATTTTAAAGTAAATTGCATTATTACTGTAAGCACTGAAGTTATCATTCTACCTCCACTCGGAAGGAATGTTTGTGAAAAACTGGAGAATATAAGCAAACAGGTGGGCGTGGTTTCTTTATATAAATGTTTTTATATGTACTGATTATGTTATACGCAATCAAAAATTGTATCTAAAATATATGTCAGAAGCATAATTTGGTTGCGTATCCTAAAATTAATTTTACTAATCATATTACTTGCTAATTTTAATAATAATCTTACTAATTATATATATATATATATGCGCGGTCCGTTACCATCTTTGTTTTATATGAACGCTTTTCAAAAATGGCATTTTTCTATATATTCATATTCATCTGTGATGGCATCTATTATGGAAGAGTAAAAGTTTTTGAGACAGATGATCAATCCATGTCGCGATATTTTATTCCACTAATATGCAAACAAAATTCGTTTACATTAAAATATTTTGAATGGAATCAATATTTAAGTTGATCAATTATACTCAAAACAATTTAGTTGTCATTAAAATAAAAATATATATTTTTTAACAAATAGAGCTCTGAACTCTAAAAATGTTAACGGTAAAGTTCAATTCGTCTAGATGAAGCTGTTGTCCAACAGATGGTGCTAGCTCACACATTTAACATTCTAATTAAATAAGGTTATGAAATAATTAACTATAGATACGAAAAACGATGCAATGAATACTCTGTATTTGATAGACACTTACCTATGGAAAGTAATATTATCAATTCCACATTTATTCGTATAGTTCTTGCAGTGTCTAAATGCGCAGGTGGGCATAGTTGCACAAGTCACTCAAGCACTACGAAGCGTAGCCTCTTACTAACGCCAGATTGACCAATTGGTCGAGTTAAAAGCGGCCATCTATAGAGTAATATGAACATTCGGTTATCTTTAATGTTTTAGATTTAGAAGATACCCATCTGCCTTTATGTATGTTTGTTAATGATGAATAGAACATATAAGATTTCATAAATTATAATTTATTCAATCCAGCAGATTAATTAAGCAGACTATAAATAATTATTTATAGTCTGCTTAATTAATCTGCTGGATTGAAATAGTTGGAAGAAGTAATTATTTTTGGTGGTGTTTGAAAACTTTGGTGTTTAGAAACTTAAAACTTTCTAAACGTAAATTCAAGTTATAAGACCAAGCAATCTTCACTTTTTCAACGTTTTTATATCATTGTGTATATTTTTGTTGTCGCGTAATTTTTTTTCTACGAACGCAAAAAATGGAGCAACGAATATATAAACTGTTCAACTGACATAAAACGTTTTGCTAGTGTCGGGGGATTTGTATAAATACTTTTTCGATATAAATTATATACTTTACTTTTTATATGTTTTATAATATCATTCATAATGAAAAAGAATTTCATAATATTAATAATATCTACTTTAGTAATGTAAAGTATAAATTCACTATTAAAAATACTTTAAATAACACACCGAAATTTTCAAGGAATGCTGTAGGCTATATGCTAACGGAACGACTAATTGGATTTAATTTTTTTTTTTTGTATTGGATATCCTGATTCTTAAGCAATGTGATAGGGTTTCATATTAATACCTTATGACCCTGATTTCACTCACGTGCTCTTATAGATTTCAACATGACGAAATTTAAATATTAAATTACTTTCTTTCGCGATAATGAACTTTGTTGTGAGAGTCCAAAAATCAAAGAATTATGCTCGACATACTATTGTATGCTGTACACCATTGTACACCATGTGCATGTACACCATGATAGTGGTAGTAAATTATTGAGCACTAAGAATAATAGTCATTGTTCAAGAAAATTGGTATAGGTACCTATTCAGTATGGTTAACAAGAATTAGCTAAAGTATGAATCAAAGTTGCAGTATCTACTGTGTAATGAATAAGTAGTATTTAAATTTTATGTTAATAAACTAATTATAATATGCAAATTATTAATGGATCAGTTTTTTACGTCACCAGCAATTGCCTAAAGTTTTATTTGCACAGTTTGTAGGATAACGGAGTCTTGTATTTCCAAATTTTTCAGTATCAAAGTTTTAATGCGTACTTGCTCTCAACTCTAACCAACACTATATGTGCATATCTAATGTATTTTATGAATACTGGTGGCTATTTTATTCGTGTCAGAGCTGTTAAACATTGTAAATCTTTGAATGGTGATTACGTAGTAAATTTTTGCCAATTAAGAAAAAATCAGTGAAACAGTGCAATGGCGAGGTTCATTCCACCTTTTCATCGTTTTTTTTTCATAAGTCAGCCCCGAATCGCTCACTATTGTTACAAAATTTCTTCAATTTCTATTTTCACCTACTTATTATTATCTAAAAGCTTTTTACTTCGAAAACTATTTTTTTCGTAAGTTGTTACATATATCTCTGGATTCAGTATATTAATTTTTATTGAAAAAATTTATTTTTGAAAATTTCTCCTAGCCTATTCGGCCAATAAACTTCAAAGTCATAGGAAGTCTAACTTTATTAGGTAAAGCTCGAAAACACCGCAAACTTGTATAAATTCGGTCATTGCGTTCAAAAGATGTCAAAATTATCAGAAAATATTCATATGACGTTTCAAAGCCGACATTTGACCAAAACGCGTTCCCTAAAAAACGGGTTGGTATAGTTCCTTACTTATATATTTTTTTAATAAAATTAACAACATTTTATTAACATTACGTTTATTGTACTATTTACAATGTTTCTAATTTTATGGCCACCACCGCAAAAGGAAACCATGTTATTCATGATCTGATTAATAAAAATATAGTGTAAAATGTTAAGGAAAGTAATACTTTATTTCAATATTGAATATCAATAGTTAGTGTCCGTCAAATACCAGATTATATCGATATTCTGTCACTTAGGATGTAAGCTCATATATTCCAATAAAACATTACCCTCCTTGGAGTGCACAGTCGTGTAATAAACAATATGAACGGTTCCTTATAATTTCTCTTCTGTGACAATTGTTTCAATTTCATAACGCAAACTGAATTTTCCTTTTGGGTTTCCTTTGTGTTATGTACACTTTTTTTGAAATCGTCCCATATAATTGTACTTTATCGTTTTATTTAATAAAACATCACTCTCTTGATAATAAAAAAAAATATTTTTATCTACACTAGCTCTATAATGGCAAAAATATTAATCGTAATAGATATAAAGTTAATAGAGTGGGATTATATGTATAATAGCGTTTTATTTTATAAAAAAAATAGGTTCCAGAAATAAATGTAATGATACTAAAATTTCCCAACATTAGACCATATTTTCATAATTTTATAACAATAACATAACAATTGGCATAACAGTCACTGGGTCGTAGGTCGGTTGAAATTGAACACTGTCAATTGGGGATAGCTAGAAGATTGTAAATACATATTTTGTTCAAAATAATTTTCAATTCATGAAATAAAGTTTTATGTTTGTGATTTTTTAGTGAAGACATATTGTTCAAAAGTTACAATGGTATATACAATAAAGCACAGAATTTACACTTGAAAAAAAAATGACTTTAATTACCTTTTTAAATACCTATAGTCTCCTTAAAAGAAGATTTCCTTTTTGATTCATTATTTAACGTTTCATATTCAGGTTTATAGTTTACAGGTTTTTTTGCCTTGTTTTAGTTGGAACTGACACGAAAACAACCAATTAGTTGTTTTTGAAGTCTGTTTAAACAATTATTTAAATAAGTTTTGAAGACGGTTTTTATTTATTTTATACCACATTTTTTAGTTGTCGAGTAATCATAACTTTATGTATCATTCAGTTATTGTGCATGTAGATTAAGCCATGGTTAATAAAATTTGTCAGGCATCTCCTTTTCTTTTCTACGGACCAAGTGGAAAGGCAGTCCGATCCCGAAGTTATTGTCCGCTTGCAGTGACCTATAAAAAAAAGAAGATGCGCAGTTCCGCGCTCAAAAACGGCCGCAGTAAATGAGTGCTAAAACAGACAGTTTAGCACTCATTAGTGTAGTTTCGTCCACGGAATATATTTGTTCTGTGGTTTCGTCGTACCTTCCGTTACGACGTCGAAGTGTTCTGTTAAAAAATGCAAAAATAACACATAAAAAGCTATGAAAAAGGACGGTATTTTTATTTTCGATAAGATAAATTTAGTTTAATCATAATGGATGCTCAATCATGTATTATAATGAGTATTCGATGAATATTTTGTATTTACACATTTAAAGTAGCATGAAGAGCCGAGATATAAACCGACTTAAAAGAAATAGACCTAAGAAACACCAGTTTCGTATTTCTTGCGTTGTCACATTATTCGGTCGCTTAACAATAGAGACTCTGTTGTTATACTATGGAGTCGCTTTTTTATTTTTTATATCTACATAAATTTTAAAATTACGTCTAAAGGTAAATCATACAATAGATTGAACCTATTCCAAAAAATATTATGTATATTATATTTCAATTTGTTTTTCAGCTAATTATATATAATTATTATTTTCATCAAAAATATGTTAATGTTTAATTAACCGTAATCTTATTTTATTATATAAATAATAAGAAAATTTTTATTACTGTATTGTATACAACTTAGAAACAATCTTTGTTCTTTCATGCATATTTTCACCGATATTACGAAATTAAAAGTTTATATGAACTTTAATCTTAAGTGTTACTATTTAAAGTTTTATTATGAAGAAAAATATACTATGATTCTTTTCATATATTCAACCAAAAAACACTAATAGTGAATTAAAGTATAATTAAACGACTCCACTGATGTCTTGTTTTAGAACAGTACGTGTAAATTGTTTGAAAATATGACTCATTAACAAAATTATGCTTACTTGATGTCTTCGCATTTAGAAATGAACCTTATGTTATGGCATTTCAGTTGAATCGTCAGATGATAAATAATGTTCTTTCCCTTCTTTTTCTTTGGCACTGCAAAATGGTATCTTAAAATGTGAGATTAGAGACAAAATGTATACTTTGAGCCATTTCGTGCCGTCGAAATTGTACGCGACTATGCATCTTCTATTTTTTATACATCTATGATTTCAGCTACGTATTTTACTTCGTTAGGTACCTATCACGGAGATAACTAAGAGACACGTAGTTGTTGCATACACAATACGACATATTTTGTAATGTACCACCAAGAGAACCACAAACGTGACGCCATCCACTCCCGTCGATGACTCACGTCATTGCCGGTGTCTATTTCAGTTTACTTAAGTGTGTATGCGATGTTTTCTGCTGTTTGCAGTGACAAATGCTGAAGTAATAACATAGAAGAAATAAACACACGTCAAACTTGATTTTGCGATAAGTTGAACACGAGTTTATGGAGCTTTTAGAGTTCTCTTTAGGGTCTGTCTGTCTATCCGTCCAAGGCTTAGTTCAGGGACTCTTAGTAATAGGAAGCTGTAATTTGACGTACGATATAATGTGCCGACAAAGTGGCAGAATTATTTTTAGGGCACCTCTCCTACACGTGAAGTGAGGATTGATTTTTTTCCCTTGTCTATCCAATATCCATTGGTGTAGATATCGTTGCATGAGAATTCAAAAAGATTGCGGCTCTGTGGAAACCATTCTCCGATTTAAGGATCCGTTTGTGAAATATTAAGCTTTAAAGTCCTATTTTTGAAGTTATACTTCTTTAGGCGCGTTATGAAAAAATGATGAGAGTGAAATTTTAAGATTGTGTGACGAAAAATTAACAGATTGAAGCTGCCCGCTTAGAATTCGAATTTCGAATAATGAGAGAATTTATGTACATTTAATATAAGAAAATAAAAAATTATTTATTTAATTTTTAAAATTTAAACTGAACTTGAACACAGTCAATAAGACTGTGTTGGCGAGTACTTTGATACTCTATGGTAATCAGCGTCTGATGATGGAGCCAGAAGGTGGCCATAGGAACTCCGTAATTAAACGACGCAACCCCATCGAGTTTGGGCTCGTTTGATTCGTCTTGACGAGTACTTTGATACTATATGGTAACCAGGGTCTGATGATGGAGCTGGAAGGTGGCCATAGGAACTCCGTAATTAAACGACGCAACCCCATCGAGTTTGGGCTCGTTTGATTCCTCTTGACGAGTACTTTGATACTATATGGTAATCAGCGTCTGATGATGGAGCTGGAAGGTGGCCATAGGAACTCCGTAATTAAACGACGCAACCCTATCGAGTTTGGGCTCGTTTGATTCGTCTTGACGAGTACTTTGATACTATATGGTAATCAGCGTCTGATGATGGAGCTAGAAGGTGGCCATAGGAACTCCGTAATTAAACGACGCAACCCCATCGAGTTTGGGCTCGTTTGATTCGTCTTGACGAGTACTTTGATACTATATGGTAATCAGCGTCTGATGATGGAGCTGGAAGATGGCCATAGGAACTCCGTAATTAAACGACGCAACCCTATCGAGTTTGGGCTCGTTTGATTCGTCTTGACGAGTACTTTGATACTATATGGTAATCAGCGTCTGATGATGGAGCTAGAAGGTGGCCATAGGAACTCCGTAATTAAACGACGCAACCCCATCGAGTTTGGGCTCGTTTGATTCGTCTTGACGAGTACTTTGATACTATATGGTAATCAGCGTCTGATGATGGAGCTGGACGATGGCCATAGCAACTCCGTAATTAAACGACGCAACCCTATCGAGTTTGGGCTCGTTTGATTCGTCTTGACGAGTACTTTGATACTATATGGTAATCAGCGTCTGATGATGGAGCTAGAAGGTGGCCATAGGAACTCCGTAATTAAACGACGCAACCCCATCGAGTTTGGGCTCGTTTTTAATGATGCCAAAGAAGTATAACTTCTCAAGCGCGTACTTATGTACACGCACCCAATTTTTTATTAGAGTCGAGTGTGTCCCTCTCACCAGATAAACGGTTATTTTTGTAATTGCGAACAAAGACCAGCCAATTAGGCTTTATGAGTTAATTAGTAATAGTCAACTAACTTATAAATATACTTCGAGATATAAAAAATAAAACAAAAAGCAAAATTTTGTACAAATTGCATTGAAAATTACTTAGACGGCGTTGTTAATCGTGTAAAATATAACTTTATGAACCATGTAAAATTATAGAAATATATCATAACATCTTTAAAACACATCCTATGTGAGTCCGTTTTTAGACGTTATTAATCGTTAAACCGCGAATTCAATTGACAGGTTCACAGTATCGAACAAAGATCATTCTTCCAAGTTCGTATATTGGTGACGTTCAACTACGGAATCCCACATTGCGCGTAGCTCGACACGCACTTGACCGATTTTCTTTTTGTAATGGAGACATCTAAAAAATGTTTCACTTGCGTCGACGCTCTCTTAGGTAGATAGCTTCTATAATGCAATAAAATTATGACTCGGATGTAGTAAACTTGAGCTATTATAATGTTATGACGTTCATTGGATTGTACGTCACGATTGCGCAATATTGCGAAAAGGTGGAGAACGGAACATGAACGGAAGCAGTAGGATTGTTCCATATCGGCGTTTGATTGAAAATCCATCCATTACTTAGTAGTTTTATAAATCACTGGAATGGCTCCCGCGAAATATCGGAACTTGATGTATTCTATGAGGATAATCCAAATTTGGCGATTGTAAATAGAATGAATTATGTAAATAAAAGTATTTGTATTGGCCAGGGTGTCCGATAAAGATATTGTAAATAAAAGATCAAATAACAAAATATGAAGTGTTGTAAACACATTCTTACAAAATTTTGCTTTTTTTTTTTAATAATATTGATAATAAAAAAAGTAAAATTTGATAAGATTATGTCGAATACGTGATCATCAATTACTATTGGTTATTTTTGATAGTTTGTTATTTGGTATTTTTCTTAAATAATATCAGTTTTAAGCTTCACTTGACACGCTTGTAAAACTAATAAATGGGTACGACTAGTTCAATTTTCCAAAAATAGTAAAACCAAGTTAATAATTGTTTACAAGGTTATGATGTTCTTAAATAAAATACATTTCATTGTAATTTATGTACACCCAGTGAAGGTTCGTAAGAGGGGGGTCGTATGGATCATCATACTCCAAAATTGTACACGTCAAATTGACAAAGCTAAACAATTAACTAAAATTTTCAATAAATTTTTCCGTTAAATAATCCCCCCAAAGCAAAAGGCAGCAATTTCGAAAAAAATGCTAAATGAAAACAAAATTATCCGCAGCCTGTCCATGGCATCTATACCTAGTTCATGGTTCAAAATGTAAACATTATTATTAAATAAACCTACATTTTTATAACCTTTGCATTATAAGATCATCATTAGCTATGCATAAAATTTAATAGCATATCATAGATGTGTTTTTGTCTGTATTATCTGTTTTATATACGTAAAACTAAAATAAGATTATATAAATAGCACATAATTACTTTCATAATTAGTCGATATTATTATATGAACGTGTTCACCAAAGGGAAGAGATAATAGACAGTAGATTGCATGTGTACCTAATCATTGACATGATTGTCAACAATTTTAATTATATACCTGCATTGATTGATTTTAATATACATAGGTTAAAGGTACATTAAATCTATCTATATCTAATGATAATAATAATAAGCTACACCGACGTAAGTACACTAACACTTGTAGATATCAGTGGCTACTACAATAAAATTTTGCATATTGAGATAATTTTTGATAGTTTGAGTATAATTAGTAGTCTTTACATTAGCTATGGTTGAGTAACTTTTCAATGTCGATATATGTCAATTATTTATTATTGCTATATTGCTACATATTTATGCGATTTAATAAAAAATGTTTAAATTTCCATTTTGTATGAAAAAAATTGGGAAAATTTTTATCTAAAAGATACCTAAGCAGTTAGATAAAAATTAATCCATAATTATAACCGCGATTTCGTACGGGGCCTTATTTGGGGATGTGTTCCATAAAAATATATTTATCTAATCTACAGAAATGTTTTATTTTGCTGATAACAAAGTTGATCGTTTACTGCGTTTGTATTACTCCTACTCGACTCGTTTGTTTTATAAGTACTAATACGCTCCTTAGAATTAGCTTCCTTTAGGAACAAAATTTTATAAAAAAGGTATATTATGACTTTTAGACAGCTAGTAAGGCTGATGGCCGCTAACAAAACCATTATTGTTTGTTTCAAATAGCACTTTTACAATTTACGTATACATATAATTGTTATATACATTATAAAATAACTCCGTTTACCGAAGCGCTGGCTAGTCAGTGTACCTACCATATCGCTAAACAAATCTATTCATATCAAATTACTGTCCGTTTACGACAATTAGGTAAATACATTAAAATTTCATGTAACTGCGCAATAAAAATAGGGGCATTGTGCATATTGATCGTTCTCTTCTCGGCTAAACAGTTCCAAGGTTATTTTGCGGACGAACTAGAATGTTCGCCGCATTTGTTTTGTCTCTTTCCAACGTATAGCTCCGACCTTTCTAAAAATCAATATGTAGATGATGGTACATAAGCTGCTACTGAAGTACCAATAAAGGTAAAGACAGATCTGGAAATTCCGTTGAATTAAGTAAAATGAAACTTGTACGTGATAGCGGTCACGTAGCATGCTAGAAATACGAAAAGTATTTCTTTATTTTTTTCTGAATATGAAACTTAGATAAATTCACAACATAGCTATGTGTAGTTTATTGACGTTTATCCGATTTGTCAAATCAATTTATTTTACACATAAAGTAGCAATTTTTCCTTTAATTTAAGATTATTTTCATAACTCAGATATTGACACTAAAAATAAATCGGGTCATTGTGTTATTAATACTGAATTGGTAAAACTACTTACTAATAATTGACCAATCAATTACATTAACAAAAAAAAAATTAATTGACCATTGAAATTTATTAAAAAAGCAATGACGAAAGAGTGCAAAAAAAGCTTAAATTTTCATTTATATAAATTCAACTTCACATAATAAAAAGTTTAGGTTAGAGAAATATGAAACTAATACAAAGTATACGATTTATTTATGCACAAAAAGAAATGCTTACATTTGATTTACCGACTTAAATCTTTAAAAAACAACTAATCCGCTTAATTATTTTTCGTATACTTACATGTGCTTTTACTTTTAAAAGATTTTTTTTCTATACTATGAAGGAATAATTTGTATGAGATTCATAAAGTTTGTTAAAATTATTGTAATAGTAATGCTATAGCTGATAGCAATTTTAATTATCGATCAATAGTTTTTATTCTATTTTTGAAATTCTCGGAAAATTACTCAAATAATATTTATTAATTTTGTATGTGAAACTGAGTATGGCCAAAAATATACATAGCAAAAATAGTAAGACCAAAAGGTATGGTAGAAACTATCATTTAAAATTAGTACCCCATGTTCCGTGACGTGCAAAAATATGTAAAAACATTTTAAATAAAATTGTACGTTTTACCACGGGTAGTAATCAAAAGTTCGTTATCATACTATATCATAATATATAATATATCATAGTGTTAGTAATAGATAACGTTTATAATACTTATTTGAAGTTATAAACATTACTTTTTATGTCTGTTTTACAGACACTTTTTTCTTCTTTTGTTTGTTTATAACTAATTTGTTGTTGTTTATTTTGTTTGTTTAGCTATGCCTCACAACTGTTTTTTTTATTGAAAAATATTTTAACTTAGAAATATGATATTTGACATAATAATGACAATGCACGTACAACCTCTCGGTGGAATCACAGACTTCATTACGGAGCGTTTATATTAAAGGAACACTGTTTTTATATTCAGTGAAATTCAATTCAAATTCAAATTCAAAACATCTATATTTCATAGGTTACAAAATAACACTTGAAATACGTCATAATTTTTTGCGAATTTACACTTTACCGTTCGTTCGGAAGGCAGTTTTCCTTCAAGAAGAACGCGCAAGAAATTTAAGTGTAGCTCTTTTCTAATTTGCTCATACATAGCCAAAAAAATACAAAACCATTAAGAACAAAACAGCCCGGTAAGAAGTCGAGCCGCTTATGCCCATGGATATCTGTCTTCTAAATATTCAGAAATTGTCCGATATAATACCCTTTTTTAGTAAGTGACTGTTTAATAAAACTTAAATTTACATAGGGGTAAATCTTTTATATCTATAGAAACCTTAGTGAACATGCGCACACAGAGCCCTCTAAATGGCTTTACTTAGTGGACTAACATGTGAAATCAGTATAGTTTTATTTCTGGTTAGTTATGTTGTGACATAGTTAGAAGTCTTAATTTTTTTTAGCATATCCTAACATTTTAACCATACCCTAATTTCGTGGTAAGTTAGTCGTATGTGCGTTTTCGAATTGTTCATCCAAATGAGTTGAAACTTTGTATAGTTGTTGACGACACACGAAAAATTTCTGACATAGTACTATCAACGTACAAAAAGTAGAATGCAAGTGTATTTTATATAGTTAAACAACAGTTCCTTTGCATTTGAGTGTATGTGTTTTTCCGAGATGATTAAATTGTGACTGAATCAAAAGCAAAATCACGATGAAGACCAGAAACGGAATCGGAGATGGAATTGGATTGAGGTCTACATTAAAAGCGAAATGAACTGAAGATCGAGATAGAGAACAAATTCTGAATCGTAATCGAGAACAGAACCAATATTGGGATGAAAATCGGGACCTGAATCAGGACCGAGTATGAAGTCGAAAATTTAAATCAAAATCAGGACCACGATAGACATCATAATTGACGCGAAACAGGTTCATATAAAACATGATGCAATCCATTGTATGTTAATACGGGCGGAGTCGCGAGCAACAGTTAGTATATTACATATTTAATTCAAATCGCTTCAAAAAATTTCTCAAAAAAATAAATTAAATCACATATAAAAATAAATGTAATCCGTACGATAGTACGATATATAGTACGATAAATTTACAGATGAATGTAATCCGTAATCTGTAAATTTATCGTACCTACTTATGTAAAACTTTTCAAAAAAAAATCTAAGAAATTTTACATTGTTTTAAAAATATAAAATCGGAGATAAATGTATCAACTGGCCTTGCACTTGCTTGTGATTGTTGACTGCAACGTTTGAATATTAAAAATTATTTTTTTGAAAAAGTAATAAAAAAACCTGAATTTCAGTATATGAAAATCAAAGAATGATAAAATTCAATGTGAATCGCAAGTGCTCTCGGACTCGAATAATAAAAATATATTTCTGTGATTTACTACAAAATGGTTATGATTTCTTGAATGCAATACAAAAATAAACGTTTACTGTGTTATACATACGTTTTTATGACATAAATTATAATAGTCAACAGCAGATTCTTAGTATGTATGGAACGTTAAAAATAAATACATATTTATAGAACATATTTTGGGTAGCCACGATAAACGGTGTCGGATCTGGCCCGATCTTTATTATCGTCATCCCTTTCTATCCTATAGCGACATCTACGTTACACAAAAATCGGTAGAATAGCGGTGTATGTGTCATGGAATATTCCAGAGCCGCATAAACCAGCCAAGTGAAATATTCAATATTTGAATGTCTAGAACAACACTAAGCGGTGACATTTTATTTAGACGTGTTATAAGCAATCGAGAAACTTCTCTAGGCTATATAAGCGCAAGCGACGATGCTGAGTCATGATTCCGGTTTTGTTCGTAGAGCTGTGCAAAAATAGGTTGAAGTGTTTCAGTACTGGCAAACATAAGCGTTTCTAGATTACAAAATGGCGGAGCAATAATAATAATCAAAATTGAGCAAGAATTATTATAAATAAACATCACACCATGGAATTGTCATCGCCCGGGTTCATATTTGTGTATCTGCTAAACTCCATACCTTATTGAGAGAGGTAGGTATGTATACCAATAATTTTCATTATTTAAAAACTAGTTACACACCCAACGTGATAACCCGGAGTCAATATGAATATCGTAGATGATAAAAATGTTTTGGTTTTATTGAAAAATGTGATCAGTACCGTGAAAGTACCGTGTAATTCTGTTTTTATAATCATTAAGTGTTTAAAAGAGAATAACAATTGGTAGATATGTTATTTATTAATTTAAACATGCATAATAATCATTTATATATAGTAATTCATATATTGTGATTGCAAATGACTATATATATACTAGTATGTATTTAATTTATCTATCTAATTAACGGTATAAAAAATAGGTCCTTTTTCTGTCTGATCAACTTTGATATAAGATACGGAATAAATATCATATCTTTACGTGATAAGAAATTTACTTTCCACATACTTTATAAGTTTAATTAAATGCCGCTTTAGGTTTAAAACTAGAGGAAATATAACTGTTGGTGTTCACATCATGAAACTATCAAAATAGACTTAAGGTAGATAGAGATTGGATACAAAAATATAATTTATAGTACAGGCCCTAGGAAGGTGCCATCTTATGTACTACTAGATATTTATCCATACTTCTCGCTAGTCTTTGAAACATTGCTAATGAAGTGCTTAATAAATTACTTAATTGAATGATATATTATTTTAATATAAATATTGAACGAAAAGGTTATATAATTATTTGCCAAATGCAGATACATATAAGATTAATTTCTTCTAACATTATTTTATACTATGTTTCAGAATTGATTAGAAAGGATTACAGTAATGTATAATATATGACCGGTTTAGTGTCCCCTGTAACCAATTTCAAAAAACACAATTTTCTGGTTTTAAAACTTATCAGTATTTCTTTTATTACCAATATGTAATAAATCAAATTCATGACATATTTAATTTCATTTAACTTGTGATTATTCATGACTTATGTCTATTTAGCTGAAATCAAAAACTCAGAATTGTCAGAATCGAAATATTTCCATTTTTGTTAAATTCAATAGCTGTTTTGTTGTGATTTGTATATCGATAGGTACTTTCGTAGTACGTGGGTACCAGAAACGTTTGTGTGTCATTGAAAAAGGTAACAGTCAACATTATCCTGTCTAATCAACTAATTTTTCTCATACGGTTGTTGCACCTGGCTGCGATCCGTGGCACTGCATCGAGGCACCGAGACTCCTAGGTCCTATAGGCGTAGCGCGTGTCTTGGTGCCTTCTGTTTGTTCCAGAAACGCTACGTATAATGCCGCTAGCCAGGTATACATACAGACGGGAAAAAATATATAATGACAGTTACAATTTAATCTCGTACTAGAAGGTGTGGCATCCCGTTCTTTGCTCTAAAAATCTAATACATAACGGAAAATGAGATAATTGACGGCGAGGTAAAAATAAATTACTTAACGCTGCAGAGGTAACATGTTTATTATATATACTTGTTTTTAGCATAGTAATTGTAAATTTTAGTATACTGAATCTTTCACACGTTTAATAAAATGAATACCCTGAAATTACGGATTCCAAAAAGATTTTCGATTAAACAAACAATTAGGTAAATGTTTGAATTATATCATAACGTAAAGTCTTTCTATTTTTGATTTGCATGATAACAGGAAAATATTTAATAATTTTTATATAAAGCAAAAAAAAAAAACTAAACATGAGTCGAATACTAATGAGAACAAATCAAGAAGTTCAAGTTAAAGGATATTAAAACGACTCTCAACACTTTTGGATGAATTGTCATAAACGTTTAGCCTATAGACAAGACAGACATAGTTCTAAATATAGGCAACTATTTCATTCTAATAAAAGTCAAGAGACATTTTTATTTTAAAAAGAAACTAATACACGGACCCGACGGACTGGTAAAGAACGTGTGCAATAATAATAACAATAATAGAGTGATGTGAAAGCTAACCGTAAATAAGTATGTATGTTTTATTTGCTCCGTAAATGTAAAAAAGGAAATAGTATAAGTTTCAGTTTTGCAGGTTAGTGTCCATCCTAGTGTCGATACGTACGGAAAAATTAAGCAGTTTTTCCCCCCACCATATGGAATCGCCGGTCGTGTTTTTATTTGTACCTAGTTAGTTAATTAAATAAAATAATACATATTGTTAATTTTTAGAAAGCTAATAATAGGAATTATTTTGTCATATTTTGGAATAAAATAAATGTAATCTTTATTAGTCTTGAAAATAAACTAACCTTATGATTTTTACGGTAATGTCTTGTTTATTTTTTAATTGGCAAATTAAACAATTATTATTTAATAAAGGTATTTTTACTTAAGGCTTTTTATTTTTTAATCTCGATACATTCGAGAAACAACCACTTATAAAGAAGAAATTAGTATTCATTACAAATTTAAGATTCTGTCTAGAAATTTTTGCTAATAGTTTTTTATTTCATGTGTAACAATGTCAATTACCTATTTGGATTAACACGTTCTACTGTTTGATGTTATAAACAATCTTAAATATGGATGCTATTTTTGAGGATTATTTTATTTATTGATATATATAAAATGATAAAATTATGTGTGGATATCGTCTACAAAATAAATATCCCGGTCTTTCTCTCGCTATCTATAAAATATCTCGAATATTCACTATATATTGCTAAATGGCGACAGTTTAAAATAAGTTGATTTAAAAATATTTTATGTCTAATATTATTAGATATAATATATGCATTCATTTTCATTAAAATATTTTTTATTTAAGTTTTAATCTCAAACGTAAGTAATAAAATTAATAAACATCATGTTCTGGATAAAAATATTGATAATAAATACCATAGTTAATAAATATATAATATGTATTTTAATGCAATGTGCAGCTTATTCACTATTTTGTAAAAGCAAGTAAAAAGGAGATTTCAACAGATTTTAAGATTTATATTGGTCAAAACACAAAAAGGTATTTTAGGGTTTGTAGGACTTTTTATTTATTAGCAAGGGTGATAAATATTTATTTTGAAATCTGAACATGGATACTAGTCGTTTGCAATAGAAGCTATTACTGCGTCGTTTTTCAAAATTAAACCTTGTTAGGTGCTCTTTATAGTTAAAACGCCTATATACCTGAATAGATATTAAATTGCTATCTAATAAGTAGACTGATTTATTATTATTTATTTTCTAATATCAATGAAATTGCATGCATTGCGATAATGTTAAAGGAACAAGCTTGTATTAGACATTGGTAACTCGTAATGGAAGTTTTTGGAAGTTTTACGTCTTTGACTAGGAAATCGTTTGTGGTGTGATATAAAGATAAGGTACTTGAAGAAGTTGCTGGAGTATTGGCCGGTGTCAGGAGCTAAGGGCAGCTAGAACGGTATAGTAAATTAGTTAAATATATAGAAATTAGAACGAACGAAAATTATTATATTTTTAGGAAAAAAAAACTTGCAGACATTCCAATATGTACGTACTCAACTTAAATACCTAAATATTTATTTTTACAATACATAAGCAACCTCTATAATTTTGCGATAAAATAAAATAATGAAAGTAAATATGCATGCTTTCGGTTATGTAAATTATGTAATTATACAGAACAATGAGTTATTGGTACAATCATGCATACAACAAAGATCTAGACCCTCAATCTTAGACTCCTTTCTATTTTAATATCGTCCCAAGACTATCATTATTTGTTTAACAGTTGGTATGTACGTTGAATATATATTCCTATTGGTAGACTCTTTTGCGAAGTACTTATAGCTTTGCTTTTCTGTATAAATATATGGAGTAGAATTTGACTTGCTAACAATGAATAACTGAATTATAAATTAATTATTTTTGTTAGTGTAAGACGATATTACATAACATTCTCAATCAGTGAAAGCAAGTTAAATCATCCGAGTGAATAGGTACGAAAAAAAATGTAAACAATGGCAACACTCGCGTAATTATTACAATTAGTATTGGTTTAATTTTGGTTAATTTTCGGCTAAAATATAAGAATTATTATAATTTTTTTTAGTACATATTGCAGTCTACTTTTTATTTTATTGGATTACGTGTATATATTGTAATTACTCAAGATAACGTCTGGTTGTCAGATTTTCTTTTGATCAATCATGTAGAACAAAATATATTATTTTATAATGCAATATAAACTATTCTGTGGCATGTATCTATAAAGATCTCAAAGACCTCTGACGGTCACTGTCGTTCAAATGTATATGCGATAAAGTCGAAGAACTATTAGCCCAAAAATGTTCTTGTAGGTATCTATTTATCCATAATTCTATATATACCTATTTTTGTGGCGGTGTTGAAGCTAATGCCTTGCAGCGCCATCTAGTGGTGAGTTACAGCAACGGGTAGCGCGAAAATATTCTTCGTGTTCAAATATCGATTAACATGGTAATCGGTGGAACGATATAGTTAATACGCCGCAGCGCCATCTGATGGCTAGTTATATCAACGTGAACAGCATAAAAACTTCCGTAAAAAACCACTCAATTTTCGTGGCGGTCAGCCAAATGGTGTCGGAGTACAGTGATATGTACCTATATTGATCGTTTTTTAAACTTTGTATGATTGAGAATAAAATATATACAAATAATATCTAGAATATGTAATTATACATTTTTTTATACTTACCAAAATGTTTTTAATTGTTGATCCCAAGGTTTCTAAGGAAATAAAAACAAATCACTTTAATATATTGTAATAAACGTATACCATGCTGATGATTTACTGCTAATGAGAGACGAAATTATCTATCTATATTATAATTTTTTGCCTGATAAACACTTATTATAAGTAAGTACCTAAATTTTATTCACTGTGCCCGTGCCCCCGCTCGTGTGGTTAATTTAAACATTATTTTATATATTTTAGGTATTCCGTGTATTTTTTATTTCATAATTTGAAATAATAATATCTATTTATATTTTTGTGTTCATATTTTCCCGTTTTTCTTACTCTTACGCGCGCAAGTCGTTTTCCATGTTGTCGACAACTGGGCGTTTATTAATACTAGATATTTAACGAAAGACAAAAATGTAGGCAAGTTCTGATTTATCCTTAGGAAATTGGTAATTTGATATATTTCTTTATGTGAGTCAAAAACATTTTTCTCTAGCTCGGTTCACCATTCTCATCACAGCCTACTTCATACATTACTTTATGTAATAAAATATATCCTATAACTCAGTCAGATAACATGTTTATGAATAAAGAAAAATGTAAATCGAATAAGTGGTTCTCTCGTTAAAAAATTATAAACGAACTGACAGACAGATAGACATTGAGTTTTATAATATATATCGATGTAAACTTTTCGATTTATATGAATTAATATTGTCTTTTTCACACTTTATTTGTTCGCTATATGTTGTATAAGATTACATTATGATTATGACCGCGACAATGTAATTTTTTTTCCTGAAAATTACCAATTAAAAAGAGACGTATGTAAATTTTGTTGGTAAATATCATGCATATATTAGATCAGTTGTGATTGCAAATAAAAATATAAAATTTACATGTGTTTTTCTAATTTATATCGATGTAATATACTCTGATAGAAGACAAACGTAAATTTTTTCGTTGTTAACCGATTGTAATAAAACAAACAGTAAATGTTAGGGAAATCTTGCCATAATATATCAGTGGGAACTGCATTCAGATCTGTTAAGCTTTTTCTGAGATTAGCGTGTACAAACACAGACAAACGGATGAAAATTCTCAAAACTATTTTATTTGCCTCCGTAACGTAAGTACAATACGAATAAATCGTTTTCGGAAGAATAAGCCGAATGTACAAACTGCTCATTTACGATTTTATCATATCTACAGACTTATAACGTATGTGAACCTATTTTGTTGAAACGTGATGTGATAGTGCATATAGAAATTATAGATGCAAGGCTTCCGAGGAGTTACGTAACGCACCCCCGCCATTTTGAGCTTGACCCCAGTAGATTCTGTCGTTAAGTAGTATTTATAAATAATGAATTGGTGAAATTGTTATTCAACGAATAAGTGTTAAGCACGTCATAGTTTAGTTTGCATCCATCGTATTGGAATGATAATCGATTATTTAACGGTGCTTATGGAATATTGATAAGTTTATTTATATGCTGTTGTTTGTTGTTATATATAATCAACGCCAAAAATAGTATGGTAGACTGTCCTGCTTCCATGTACCACTTATGGTGTTTAATTTTTTGCAATTTGTTGTAAGATGCGTTCAGGTTTTCGACTTTTTTTGTCTTCTAACGTTAGCTTGACACTAACAAAAAGTCTGCTTGATATAAAATCATCAGCACGTGTACAATTTGGGTCCCTTTTTTAGAATTAGAATTAGAAAGAGATATTTTTAAAACTTTAAAATAACATTGATCTAAAATAAACTATTTGTGTAACCATTTATTTTAAACAAATTTGACTTTTTCATTGGGACGCAAATATGTGATTGCACTTGAATTTGAAATAAGTGAAAATCGTTGATAGTTTTGATCCGTCTGATTTTTGTGTATGTATTTACCACTGCTTGAAGATCCTTTTGCCATTTTGGGTACCTCACAGATTGCAATTTGATTTAGGTGTGAAATGTTAGTTTTTAAAGTCTACCTTTAGGTTTATGTTTTGGTTCTTTGTATACCTACTAACTTTTATTAGCTTATAATTAGTGTGGATGTATATGATGCACTTTGGTTTTTAAGTTGCTTTATTACTGAAAAATTTGAAGAAATTCAAGTAGTTGAATTTCTTCAAATTTTTTTAGATTGAAATTAAAATCAAGGATTTTATACTTTTCAATTGACAATATTTTTAAATTATACAAAACTGAGAATATCACGTAATATAAATTACAACAAAATAACCTAAATTTACCTTTATACGTAATTTAATTACGAAATATCTGTGCCAGTCCATATTGAAACTGTCTCGATTTTGAAATACATTCTACGGTAAAAACATTAGGCGCTTTTATTCTAACTAAATATTCGCGCATATAAGTTAACACTTACACCTATATTGTGTAGACTAATGGCTTGCACAGCAAAATTGGAATACCCATACAAAACGATTACAAAATAGAGTATAAAAAACGATTAAGGAATATTAAAACAAGTAAGTCCAAAAATGTCAGAAAAAAATGAATATCTGAAAATTAAATTTCATAAAATTATATTTATCACATATTCATATTTATCAACTTAAATTCCATAGCGATTACAGCATGATTATGTGTTGCTACAAATATTTAAGCGTAAGGTCTATGACCAATGTCTTGCAACTGTTAAAAAAATTCCGAGTCACAAATAATTAACAAGAAATAAAAATAGTTAAATCAGTTAGTACGAATATATCAGCTTAACATTTTTTTCAATTAGCAATAAATAAAAGTACATGTAAAAATTGTGTTTGATAATTATTGAATGACGTTCTGGTTCAACTAGAAAAATACAAAATCACATGAACATTGTTTTTGATAATAGTTAAAAAAGATTTTGGTCTGTGTGGTGACACTTAGAAATCAAAGATGAGAGATCAGTAAGTTTCATTTCTATTTCTTAGGTTTTAATCTACAAGTATTCATAACTAACATGTAGGAACTATCTTTTGAATTTATAATAAAAAGTTTTTTGTCCTCGACTATTGTTAAAAAAACGAATTGTACATACCAATTAGTTAAAATAAATATCGTTTTGTGCATTTTCAACTGTTAATATTAAAAGGCATAAACAGCCGTAAATACTATTTTGGATAATTGTTAAGATTGCTTTTGTTCTATATATCTCTATATCTAAAAATTTATAAAATACGATAAGTTAAATTTCTATTGCCTAAGGTTCTTAACTACAATTTTTAGAAACTAACAACTAAAAACTTTTTGATACAAAAATTAAAAAGGTACCACATAAATTATTAAAAAGAAATGAAAATAAACAAATCAGTAAGAATATCGTTATGATTTTTTTATTCGTAACATAAAGTTATGTTTGAACATTTGTTGAGAGAGGTTATGACCTTATTTTATCAATTCTTAGAAATCAAGAAATACACATCAATATTTAATAGTAAGTTTCTGTTGCTTATTTAAAACTAACATGTTCAACTGTTTTCTAAATTTGTTAAAAAAAAACTTCTTACTGTCAAATGATTATCAACTTATCGAAATATGCAAATCAGTTAGATTCAGTATCATTTTGAAACTTTTAAATCAACAATATTTAAAGTTATACGTAAAGACCGTTTTTAATAATTGTTAAGACAGCTTCTGACCCATGCATCATCAATATTTAGAAATAAAAAAATGAAAGTCAGTAACTAAAATTAATATTCATTACGAGTTTTAAATCTATTAATTATTAAAACTAACAAGCAAGAATTGCTTTTTACAATAAAATTGTTAAAAAAGTAACCCATAAATGTTTAATGAGATACTAACATTGATAGGTTTAAATAAATCGATAGGCTTGGTTTTAAATCGATTAATAATTAAAATCAACGATTTCTATAAAAAATGTCTTGTGACCTATAAATTATTAATAAGTAATCAGAATATGCTAATAAGTTACCACGAATTATCTTCATGTGATTCTTCAATTAGCAATATTTAATGCCATATATAAAGACAATTTTTATTAATTATGTAGAAAGCTTTCGAACTTTACATAAATGTTTGCTACAATTGTTAAAGTTTCTGGACTTATAAGTCATCAACAAGAAATGAAAATATGCAAATCGGTTATTGATTCCTTAATTAACAATATATAAACATACAGGAAAAGATCGGTTTTGATGGATGTTGAGAGAGGTTCTAGTATTAAAATTTTTATTGTTTAGGGTTTTGAGGAGCAAACATTTAAAATTAACATGAATAAAACTTCTTCTACAGTTGTCAAAAATAGCTTCTTCAAATAATTAACAAGAAAACAAAGTATACAAATCTATTAGTGCCAATACAAACACGATTCTTCAGTTAGCAATATTTAAAGGATATGTAAAGACCGTTTATGATAATTGTCAAAAGCTTCTCGCCTATATATCAATATCGATAAACAAAAGAATATAAATCAGCAAGTAGATTTTATATTGTATAGGATTTTCGAACTGTAAATATGTGAAACTATTATGTATAAATTGTTGTCTTTGATTTTGAAAAAGCTGACGTATAATGACGGTTACATAAGAATACCGGTTTGATATTCATAAATTATCAATATTTATAGGTATTTATACATAAATTGCTTTTAGTCATAGTTCAGAGGGCTTCTGATTGTATATTATTACTTACTAAATAATCAAAGAATATAAATCAATACGAATATCGGCTTAAGCTTCTTAAATTATCAATATTTAAGGTTCCACCTTATGGATGGATTTAATCATGCGTTTTTTTGTAAATATTCAAAATCTCCTTCGCTTAAAAACAATTTTGCAAAAGAAACCATAGTCATTGTAGTAGCCGTTTCTGCGAAAAATTGCTTGGGACACTGACGCAGAAATATTGTACTGACAGCCATAGAACAGCTGATGCATAAGTACTGAGCTACGGCGCGACGCGTAAGCCGGCCACCTGATGATGCCTCCACTTGCAGTATAGCCGAGCATTCTTTAGGGTTGTGTCTATATTATTTTATATTATAAGTATATTTTCAATGACATTTTTGTTATAATTACTTTGGCAAAGTTGTTCTAAAGAAGGAGATTATGAACATTTCAGAAAAGATGTATGATAAAATCCATCCTATTTAAGCACAGTTTCAAGAATTTCATTTTAGTATTTAATAAGAGATCAAAAAACACATAAGAATACAAATACTAGCTTAAGATTATTAAATTGCCAATGATTAGAGATATAAATAGACTGTCTTTAGTAATAGTTTACAGAGACTCCGATGACATTTTATCAATAAATAAGAAATAAAAGAATCAAAATAATAGAAACACAGGCTTCTTAAATTATTAACATATAGAGGTACATATAAACTGCCTTCAGCCATAGTGATCACATTTTGAAACTTGATAGAATACAATTCAATATCAATATCAGCTTAACTTCCTTAAATTGTCGAAATTTAAAGATGTATATAGACTGCATTCAGGTAGCTGCATAGAAATCAAGAATAGAAATCAACATGAACCCCAGCTTAGGTGTTCATGTTGATTTTAATATATTATATTATTTCTAATATATATATAAGATATTAACAATATTTAAAGATGTATACACGCTAACTTCAATTATATTTAGAAAACTTCTGACCAAGTTCTTTTTTCCTTCATGAGATATCAAAGAGTACAAATCTATAAGAATACCTATAATTACTTCTAAAATTATCAATACTTAGAGGTTATATATAATCTATTTATTTATTTTTTAAGTAACTAAGGAATATATTTTAATATGAATACCTGCTTAATAATTTTAAATTAATAATATTTAGAAATACATATGTAGACTGTCGTCTTCAGTTATATTAAATGTCAATATGTTAGTCAATATTAAATGGTTTCTGACTACGTCTTCTACCGACTTGAGATTTTTGAAATACAAACTTTTAAGGGTACCTATAAAAGGGTCATAGTCATAACTGGAGAGATATTAACCATATTTTGTTACTTAATATGAATTCAAACAAAACAAATCATTACGAATTCCGGTTGATTCTTAAATAATCAATATTTAAAGGTATATATATAGACTGCCTTGAATCATATTTTAGAAAGCCTCTGATCTCACTTTATTACTTAATAAGAAATCAAATAGTACAAATCAATATGAACGCCCGCTTAAGAATTTCAAATTATCAATATTGAAATGTACATGCAGACTTAATACATAGACTGCTTTAAGACATTAACGAGAGCACCTGCTTTATTATTCGAACAGGAATCAAATTAATCAAATCAAAACCAAAACCGGCTAATTCTTAAATTGTCAATATTTAAACAAACAATTATAGCCTACAGTCATAGTTTAGAGATCTTTTGACCCCATTTTACATTTACAAATTCTGGATTAAAATTTTTATGTTCCAATATATATATACATGATCGCCTTCAGTCGTAGATCAAACGGCTTTTGACCTCATTCTCTTACTTAATGACAAATCAAAAATATAAATTAATATATATGAATACCGCCTTGAGATGGTTAAATAATCAAAATTTAGAAATAGACAGCCTTCAGTCATTGTATGGAGAGTTACTGACCACATTGTTTTGGTTAATAAAAAATAAAATAATAAAAATCATTATGAATACCGGCTCAAGGTTTTCAAATTATAATATGTATTTAAAACCACATATATACACTTTTTGAAGTGAAAACTTCTTTTGGCGCATCGCGCACAATTTTTTTTTGGAGGTAGTAAGTTGGGCTGATCCGTCACGCTCTGAGGTGAAAGGCTCGATCGGGTGAACTCGGGACCGCCGAGTGTACCCGAGCGAGAAATATACAGTCACCTGCTCTTCGCTGTTGTGCCGCTGTGTTTGGTATATTCAATTCAAACGTAATGATTGTCTTTATTAATTTAATAGTTATTATTGGTACATAATAATAATTATCTTAACAATTATTTGATTTACATTGTGAGGTTAGTGTGTGTAGTTAGTGGTTTATCGTGCTAATATTATATATTGAAAAACCATTATAAACATTATAAAAATCATAATTATTTTTATTGTTTTTATAAAGAGTGATTTGATCGTATAGGTAATTTAAATATGTCAAACAATAAAAATTAAAGTACAACAAAATACGGAACCACAATTGATGGAGTGATGTCTCTATGTACATTTATAATAAAATTCAATAGAAAGTATTCTTTTCTTATTTAGTTATCACAAACCCATTATATCTTTTGTAGAATACGATAAAGAAAATAAATAATTGGATTTATATAAAATTTAATAAATAAATATAAATAAATTTAATTTCTGACTTATTTCTCATTTATTCTATTGATACTATTCGTAATAATACTACACAATACATAATATTATTTACTATATATGTATATAAATTGATTGCGATTGCCAATGAAGTTTTCACTTCTGCCGTGCGGTCTTAAGCACACATTCTTAAATTTCTAAAAAAAAGCTTCTTACTTGTTATATATTTTGAACAGACGTCAAATAATGTAAATAAATAGGTACCTACACATTTTGGCTTCAAATTTTTAAAGTCTAAATATTAAGAGGATCATATATAAAGGACTTCAATTATAGCTCACGAAGCTTCTAAACACAGTTAATAAGAAATCTAAAAATACAAATCAGCACGAGTATCAGCTACAGATTCTCAAACTACCCATATTATACATACGTGTTTCTAGAGTTCCTTAACTCGATTTTTTATACGAACTGGAATCAAAGAATTAAAGTGAATATGAACTCCGGCAAGAAATTTTCAAATTGCAATTATGTCAAAGTACATTTATAGACTACTTCAGTCACAGGTCCCAGAGTTTTGAACATAGTTATTAAGAAATTTATAAATGCAAATCAATACGAGTATAAGCTTAATTTTTTATAATACCCATATTTAGAGTTATATATAAGTTTTCAGTCCTAGAATATAGAGCTTTTTACTTAGGTTTTTTTATTAGAACAAGAATCAAAGAATTTATATTAACACGAATTCCGGCCTGACATTTTTAAGCTGCAAATATTTAAAGGTACATTTTAAAATAATTCAGTCATAGCTCACAGATCGTCTGAATACAGTTAAAAAGAAATAAGTAAATACAAAAATTACGAATATCGGTTTTAGATTCTTTAATTACGCATATTTAGAGTTACCTATGAGTCTTCAGTCCTAAATTATAGGGTTCTTTACTTCTCTCTATTATTTAAACAGGAATCAAAGAAAGTAAATGTATACGTATTCCGGCTTTAAACTTTCAAATTGCAATTAATTAAAGGTACATAATAGACTATTTCAGTCATAGGTCAGAGCTTCTGAATACAGTTACTAAGAAATCTATGAATACAATTCAATATGAGTGTCATCTGTACTTTGTTAAAATACCGTTATTCATAGTTACATATAAGTCTTCAGTCCTAGATTATAGAGCTTTTCACCTCTATTTTTTATATAAACACAAATCAAAGAAATTGATTAAATAAGATTTCCGAGCTGATTTTTTTTTAATTGCAAATATTTAAAGGTGCTTTAATAGACTACTTCAATCATAACGTCACAGAACTTTTGAATACACTAAATAAGAAATCTACAAATACAAATCAAAACGAGTATCAGCTACAAATTCTTAAATTACCCATATTTAAAGTTAAATATATGTCTTCAGTCTCAAATTATAAAGCTACTGACCACGTATTATTAAGCACAAATCAAAAATTCCAAATGCGTACAAATACCGCTTTAGGACCTTGAAATTGTCAAAATTTTGAGGTACATATGTGTATTGATTTTTAAGCCATAAATGATTAGTTTCTGATCACATCTAAAAGAAATAAATAAGTACAAAAAAAACGAATATCGGTATTAATTTCTTAATGTACGCATAAATACAGCTAAAAATGTGTCTTTAGTCTTAAATTATCGGGCTATTTACCACGTTTTATAATTTAAAGAAAATCAACCAACAAATGTGTATACGAATTTCTACTCAATGCTTTAATATACCAACGCTTGTATATGCATATATAAACTATTGTCGCTATTCTTAAAGTCATAGTTTACGGAGCTTTAGAATACAGTCAATAAGACATCTATAAATACAAATCAATACGAGTATTAGCTTTATTTTGTTAATATATCCATATTTAGAGTTACATATAAGTATTCAGTCCTAGATTATAGAACTTCTTACCTCAGTTTTTTATTTGAACGGGAATCACAGAATTTAAATAAATACGAATTGCGGCGTGAATTTTTTACATTGTAAATATTTAGAGGTACAGATTCTTTATAGAGCTTCTGAAAACTCTTAATAAAAAATAATAACATCAAAAAATATGAATATCGGCTTTAGATTCTTAAGTAACGCATATTTAGGGGTATATATATGTCTACAGATTTATTTTGTAGGGCATCATTCCACGTTTTATTATTTAAAAAATATCAACGAACAGAAGGGAATACGAATTTCTACCCGAGGTTTTAATGTACCAACACTTGTACATGAACGTATAGACTATCGTCGTTATTCTTGTAGTCATAGTTTACGAAGCTTTAGAATACAGTTAATATGACATCTGTTATTACAAATCAATAAGAGTATCAGCTACAGATTCTTAAATTACCCATATTTAGAGCTACATAAATGTTTTTATTCCTAGATTATAGGACTACTTATCTCGGTTATTTATTTAAACAGGAATCAGAGAATGTAAATGAATACGAAGTCCGGTGTGAAATTTTTAAATTGCAAATATTTAAAGGTATAATTTAGACTAATTAAGTCATAAGGTCACAGAGCTTTTGAATACAGTTAATAAGACGCTTATAAATACAAATCAATACGAATATCAGTTTTAGTTTGTTGAAATACCCATTTATAGAGTTATATATAAGTTTTTAAACCTAGATTATAGAACTTCTTACTTCGGTTCTTTAATTGAACAGGAATCACAGAATTTAAATAATTAGGAATTCCAGCCAGAATTTTTTAAATTGTAAATATTTAGAGGTACAGTTTCTTTATAGAACTTTCGAATAAAGATAATAAGAAATCTCTAATTACAAACCAATACGAGTATAATCTTTAATTTCTTAAAATGGCCATATTTAGGGATATCTATAAGTAAGTCTTCAGTCATATATAATAGAGCTTCTTACTTATTTCTTTAATTTAAATAGAAATCAAGGAAAGTAAATGTATACGAATGCAGGCCTTAAAGTTTCAAATTGCAATAATATAAAGGTAAATAAGAAATCTATAAATACAGATAACTATGTGTGTCAGCTGTAGTATGTTAAAATACCCACATTCATAGTTACATATAAGTCATCAGTCCTAGATTATAGAGCTTTTTACTTCGGTTTTTTAATTGAACTTATATCAAAGAATTTAAAGAAATATGAATGCCCACCTGAAATTTTTAAATTGCAAATATATAAAAGTGCATTAATAGACTTTTTCATTTATAGGTCACAGAGTTTCTGAAAACAGTTGATATGAAATCTATGAATACAAATCAATACGAATATCAGCTACAGATTCTTAAATTACCCATATTTAGAGATATTGAACTTCTTATAGTGGTTTTTTATTTGAACACAAATCAAAGAATTTGAATAAATAAGATTTCCGTAATGAATTTTTTTAATTGCAAATATTTGAAGATGCATTAATAGACTACTTCAGTGATAGGTCACAGAGCTTCTGAATACAGTCAATAAGAAAACTACAAATACGACAAACGAGTATCAGCTACAGATTCTTAAATTACTTATATTTAGAATTATATATGTGTCTTCAGTCTTACACTGTAGGGCTTCTTGCCACGTTTCCAATTTTAACTAAAAACAATGAATAGAAATGAATACGAATTTCTGCTTGAGATTTCAGCATACCAACATTTCTACGGGCATATATAGACTATTGTCAATATTATTAGTCATAGTTTTGGAGCTTCTGAATACAGTTAATGAA